>CAWTZB010000064.1:23942500-25142500 GCA_963919705.1 Alexandromys oeconomus
TATGGATTCACTAATACACCCCACTTCAGTGTGTAGCTAAAGGCTAGTCCTGTCCTGAGCATGGAAACATTTAGGGAACTTGGGGCAGTGGATAAGGGAGAAGAGTTTAAGAGGGTCTAGGTGCAGAGTCATTGGCATCCCCTTGAAGATGAGTCTGCATGGCCCTCCAACTGAATCCTGGGGCAGTGGATAAGGAAAAACAGTTTAAGAGGGGCGAGATACAGGGTCATTGGCCTTTCCTCAAGGCTGCATCTGCATGGCCCTGGGGCAGTGGTCAGGAAGAGCAGTTTAAGGGGGGGGTAGATAAAGAGCCTCTGGCCTCCTCTTGAGGTTGGACCTGCATGGCCCTAAAACCCAAGCTCAGCACCCTTACTTTAGGTTGAGAAGGAAGGAAGCGAAGAGAGAGGAGCAAGCAAGGAGATTCTCCGGCTTGATAAGGCTAGCATGACAGCTGCCTTCCTCACAGTCACACTAACCATATCTCCAAGTTCTAGAAAGGGAAGGGAAAAGGCAAAACCAGTCTGGGTTTGAGAGAAATGCTTTCTTTAAAGCATGTGGTCGAATAGCCCCGCCAGCAGACAGGCAGAGCACATCTAAGTGATTTAGCTGCTATAGCGCAGGGTTCATGGAGTGAGGCGGTTCCATTCCCGGCTCTGAGAAGCTGGGAACTGAATAAAGTCAAGCTGATGTTTGGCAGTGCAGTGCCAAGGAGTCATTTGAGTTCCTATTTAAAGGCATATAACCTTATTTCGAGTGAATTTCCCATGGTTTGAGTAAGTCATTCCGGGCTGCAAAATATTCATTTCCTCACATCGTGAAACCGTCTTATTGGAAAAGTTCAGAATGTTTCTGTGCCACGTAGGCTTCTGTATCTATTTAGAACTGCAAGGCTAAATAATAATGCTGATGTTGATAATAATAATAATAATTTCTGTTGTTTTCTTGGTTGACTTCTAACCTTCTAGGAAGCTGAAGAGAGCCTTAAACTTCTGACTCTGCCCCTCTGCCTCCCAGCTGCTGGGACTGTGGTGTGTGCTGCTATGCGCAGTTCAATAATTGATATTTTTATGTCACATATTTTCTGGTGTTGTGTCATTGAAATCTTCATAGAAACCCATATGGGGCTACGTGTAGGGGCGGAAGTCAGTAATGCCATTGTCTCCAGTTTGCAAAGAAAAAAGAGAAGCTGAGAAACATCACCTCAGTTGTTCAAAGTGACTCAGCTGGTGAGCAGAAATGGGCAGAGATGCTTGCGTTTTGGCAAATGATGTAGCTGTAAATATCTATCTCTAAGAGAGGTAATGTAGGCTGCTCGCATTCTAGGTTTTGGGGTCTAATTTTGGTCAAGGGTTGATTGTCAGGCTCCAGGGTGGGCTAGAAGACTCGTTTTCTGGGTGACATAGATAGAGATGTCTCTGCTTACTACAGGACCTTGAATTAGTTCAGAGCCCTGCCACTTCCCAGACTGCAAAAACTTGAAGAGGCACATAGTATGGGCATGTTTAAGGGATCTCAGTCTAAGCGGGCAATGTTGCAGGAACAGCAAGAGAGGGTCTGTAACACCGGCGGGAGGGGAATTGGCTGAAAGAGCCAGAGACCTTAAGGTCACAGCGGAGTCTGCAGTCAGCCTGGCCTCTAGAAATGTGGCTATTGAGAGCTTCCAGTCCCCCTCCCTCAGCCCAGGATGCACTGTGGAGTGGCGGAGTCAATTCTGGCTCTGTGGTTATTCCCTTTATACTGCTGGCCCAGCCGGAATCCCTTCTTAACCTGGAGTCTTAATCACAGGGAGCAATTACACCAGAGCAGAACAACAAATTGAGATCGATACCGACTCGACTGTCTACTGGAAGAAACAAAATTTATGATTTGGCTGGATTATGCTTACCCGCCCCAAAATAGCAGTAATTCCAAGCAACCCCACCATCGAGGATCAATCAGGGCATTTTATTACTTTGCTAAAGCCTGCTTACTCCCCACCCTCCCCACCAGTGTCGTCCATCTCGTTAGAAGCCAATCTCCAAGGAAAATATTGCACTTGTTATCAAATTTTAGAAAGAGAATTTATGGCAGAGACAGATTGATTTAAAGCCTTCTTTTAAAGGGAAGTGGAGGGTGGTGGGAAGGTAAATTTTGCAGCATCTTTTAGATTGGTTCTTTTGCTTATCTCTTCATTTTATGACATAATCTGTTGTAGCATTACCCAGGGTCCTCTGGGCTGAAGCTTCTGGCCCAGTGTTAGATAAGGGGGAGATATTGTCTGGGTGTAAAGTTTAAAGCCCGTGGCAAGGGCTCATTTTTCTCATTTCAAGCAAGGGAGAAAGGATATAAAATGAAAAGCAAGCAATCAATAAAGAAGAAAGATAGAGATCTTTCCAAAAAAGGAAAAAAATAAGAAGAAATCCTCACCTCTCAGACTACTTTCCTAACTAAGACTTTAAGGGGCGGATAATGAGTTCACACATCCTGCAGCTGGGCAGGGACTGGAGGGCAGGTCCCCAGTGCTGGTATAATCCACTCCCCACTCCCCTTTCCTCTCACATCCTGCACCGTGAGCTTTTACATTTTGTTGTAAAACTCAGCTCTCCTCTCTCCTCTAGGCCAATCTTTCAAATAAGAGCAGATTGGGTAATTACTTTTCTGGTAATAGACGGGAATGTTAGGGCTTTCTTCAAGCACAGTAACACAGGCTCTGACCCTGTCCTGCTTGTGTGGACACTTCTATTCCCCATGGCTCATGAGAGAATAAAAGAAAAGGTGAAAGTATTCTTCGGTTAATACTGGAGTTTATGATAGGCTAGACTGATTTAATGGTTCTACAGTCACTCCGTTGCTTAAAAAAATCAATATTTTCCTAGGAAAGAGGGTAGTCTGCCATAAATACACTCCCAGTTATATGAACCTTAGTCACAGAACTTGCATACTACAGAAGCCATAATGAGCTGTCAGGAACCAGCCCCCAAAGCATCATAGGAAACAGGGCACTCCATAAAGATGTCTAAAAGACCTGTGTGTGGCCTCAGTACCTCTAAGAGTTTTTCTATGACCATGGATAGATGAGGTTCCCTGTGGAGCTCCTGTGCTCCTTGTTCAAGAACAGCAGGGATAGGATCAAATTTGGAGTGTACCCTCAAAGCCAAACACAGTGTTTGCAAGGAAAAGGGGGAGTCAGCAACAATGCAGACAGCCTGGAGACATCAGATAGAGGCAGGGACTTGCAATGGAATGAATGATTGACATTGATAATATGCTAAGCAAAAGAAGATGAAACAATAATATAAGAATAATAAGAATAATGTAGCATGCATGTCCTCAAACAAGGGATTAATCAACCCTCTCCTACTTAAAAGGTTTACTGAGTACAGAGAAGACAGCTGGCTGTACATATCAGTAAACAGAGAGGGGGTGGGGAGAGAGAGAGAGAGAGAGAGAGAGAGAGAGAGAGAGAGAGAGAGAGAGACTGAAATTCTGGTCACCAGACTCTGGGGGATAGGGAGGCAATGGAGGGAATCTAAGTCAGAGGAAACAAATAGCAAATGAGTAGAACGAGCAAGTTGAAAGATCTAAGAACAATAGGGAAATAATAGTGTATTGTATTCAGGACGTTTATCAAATGAATAGATTATCAGGCAGAAAAGAGAATAGGGGTGTATGGGAGATTGGGAGATGGCAGGCACAGTAATTTATTCATCCACTGTAGTCATTTTGCTAAATACATGTAACATTATACTGTATGCTATATGCTTTTTTTTTTTCTTTAGAGCCCATCCTGGAACTAACTTTTGTAGACCAGGCTGGCCTCAAGCTCACAGAGATCTACTTGCCTCTGCCTCCCAAGTGCTGGGATTAAAGGCGTGCACCACCGCCACCCAACATCGATGTGCTTTAACTATATACAACAAAATTTAGTTTGTGAAAGATTAAGTCCACTACTTTCCCGTGTGTGGCTTTGTGCCAGTCACACGCTTCCATTTCATAAAGGAAGAAAGTGAGAATAAGGACTACTTACATCAACGAATGCACCGAGATGTGAGTTTAAAAGAAGATTGGTAGTAGCCATGTTTCATTGATTTCGACTGTCCAGCATCTAACCTTGCATCAAGCATTTTCTGTATCTGGGGACATCTATTTCTCAGAGCTCCTTTTCTGCTGTGAGCTTTAACAGGGTTATACATTCCCAGCCTTCTTTGCAGGTAGGGCAGTCTAGTCAGGTGTGGTCAAACACACTTAACCTACATTTCACTCAGGAGCTGGTGAAGAAAAGCAGTTGGTACTGCCATTCTCTGGAGGTTGTGGGCAAATTGCTGCACATGGGCATGGTGGGTGGTGGCTGCAGTGGTGGCCATCAGCCCCTGTTAGCAGTGTCATCAGATGTGGGGCTCAGATTCAAGAGTAGCAGCATCACATGGGTGGAGTGTGTCATTTCCCTAGGGTCTTGGGTATACAGTCAAATTCCCTTTATCTAAAATGGATCCCTTTGTCTGATGGGATGCCAGAGGACTTTCCTGCTAGGTCGATAAACTCTATCTAGATAAGAAGGCAGTATGATACTCAAATACATAAAGTTTGTTGTCTGGAGTCATTGTCCCTTCTGCAACACAAAAATTTCAGCTGTGATAAGCAATCTTGACTGTCAACTTGATAGTTGATGTGTCTAAAGGAGTGCTTAGGGACACATTTCCAGAAAGATTTATCCAAGGAGGGAAGACTTACCCTGAATATGGACAGAACTGTCCCTATGGGCTGAAAGCCAAATGTCATACAGGCAGGCACGGTCTACTCCACTTCCTGACCACTGTGAGGTGAAGGGTTTTCCTCCACCATATTTTTCCACCACTACATTCTACCTTTCCACACACCACAGACCCTGAACAAGCCCACCATGACCGAAGTCTCTGAAACCATGAGCCTACATCAGCCCTGCCTGTTTTCTCAGGTTCTGTCATAGAGGCAAAGCTTAGCCGCCCCAAGTCCGACTCATCTACTTTCGAGTGATTGTGTGGTTTTGTTGATGATTCCATATCTTGGGCTTAGCATCAATATGTGTTATCACAAGTCAGAGATTCACTAGGGTAGTGCATGTCATGTGTGGTAATCAGGATCCCATACAGACACCCCTTTACCCTCCCTGCCACACTCCAGGTGTGTTCCCTGGCTCTGTTGTGCAAGCAACACCATGACTCAGGAAAACAGCCACGTACCTCCACTGGATGGGAGGACTCTTATCTATGGGTTTATTGAGTGAATTTCCACTCACTTGCCCTCTCCTATGAGCAAAGACTTTCGGATATCCACCTGCCTTTTCCCCGGATGTCTCTATTTCTCATCATTCCAAAGAGCTCCCTCAAGTTCCCTAAATATTCTGATTCCGTGTGCTGCTGTTGAGCTGTACACGTATAGGCTCTCCCTTATTGCAGAACACTCTGCCCATCACTCTTACTATCGTTCAGGGGATTTCTTCCATGACTATCCCACAGAACTATTCCTGAGGGGGTCATTTTACCACAGTGATCCATTTTAAGGCCAGAGAAAAAGAGTAAGCTGACCTTCCCGTGAACCAAGCCTGGGTGATACACTTCTCAATTAGCTGAAGAGGACTGTGGTAGCTGTTGAGAGGTGCAATAGAGCCAGCTGGCTGGGCACCCAAGGAACCCTCCATTGTAAGCCCGGAATGCCCATTTTCCCTTGTGACTTAGGAGGAATGAAACATTCGGCTCATGGCACCTACAGTAACACTGTCCCTGGTATCCCATGGTCACCATGAAGGGGCCATTCCATTTGGGCAAACTGGTGGTCACCCAGGAAGGAGGTAGCGCTTTCAAAATTGTGAATGATATTTCTCTGTAGATGATGGGGTCTATCTGCAGAACCATAGGAATCTTTATTTAAGTTATACAACTTAGGCTTTTTAGGAATGCTACAGACATGTTATCTGTGATGGGTATCTCCCTAAAAAACCATGAATTCTGATGGATAATATGGGTCAAACACAGGACCACTTGTACCATAGCCTGATTCAATGTCCTCCTTCAGTGTTCTGGTCATCACATGACACTATCTCCTCAGTCTCTTGATGGCTTTTTATATGTATGTATGTATACATACATACATATATACATACATGTATGCATACACATATACACACATATTATGAGCCATCAATTGACACATACATATACACATATATGTGTATATACATGTATATATATATGTATGTATATACACATATATGTGTATATACATGTATATATATATATGTATGTAAAATAATCATACCTAAGAGTGATGAGCTTCCAACAAAAATACAAAGATGATAATCTACTGTTGGCCTTTAACATTTTTAAATAAATAAATGACATTATGTATGTATGTGTGAGCGTGTGCTGCAGCTTATGTAGAAGACAGAGGACAACTTGTAAGAGTCAGTTCTCTCTTCCCATCATATGGATCCTGAGACCAAATTCAGCTCACTACGCTTGGCCACAAGCACTCTTAATCACTAAAGTTGTCTCACTGGGTCTCTCTGGATTGACCCCTACCTCACCCCTTTATAGCACACTAAAATCCTCAGGGATACGATAGATTCCTGAGCTTTGCTTATTTTCATCCAGATTACCAGTGTACGTGCCCTTGCAATAGACTCATAGTGATTGCTACTTTCTCCCCATCAGGCCTAATTCATATGATACTCAGGCATAGATGCCCGGATTCCAGGTGCCAGAAAATGCTACCCTTCTGCCTCGAGCTGAGGGAATTGAACAGAGCCGTGACTTCATCATATCTGTAACATTTCTGAACACAATTTTCAACAGCAAGGGCATCTTTAAACACTTTTACAAGGTGCTTATACGACCCTGATTGTATCTTCTGTTGCTTTAGTTATTACTAGCTACAGAAGCCCTGCTAGCTGCTCAGAAAGTGATGCAATTTCAGAATTCCATTATGATGAGCTCTGTTTTAATCCCACCTTCGTAAGGGGGACCACGAAAGAAGCAGACCTTAAGACAGGATATAGGTCTTCTATCTATCTCGTTTGAAGGAGAGGCCAGCAGCGCTGAGAGGGGAATGGGGGAGCAGATGGAGAAATAACAGCATGTTATAATGAGTGTATTTTCAGCCCGGGTATCTTAGAAGTCTAGAAGCCAGGGCAAAGTACGTATCTCAAATCTAACCTGCCTGAGAGGTGAGGAATCAGGGACATCTACCCACCAGCTGCTGCCAGTCACTGTGGGAGGGCTGCCTGAATAAGGGCACAGTGATTCTCTGATCCCCATCCCTCCAACTAGAGTGAGCTCCAGCAGGCAGAGGTTCTGTTGCCAAGGCATGGAGTCTGATGCAGGTTACCTGAAGGACTAGCTTTGCTATGGCTCAACTTTCTCTGTGCAGGACCAGGCCCACGGAGGTGATGTGGAGTACTATGGGCCTCTGAAATCTGCCTACTTCTGCAGGGAAAATGTCAAAATGAGTATTCAGGGCAAACCTGCACATAGTGTATGAGCAAATAAGTCCTGATTATTTCATCTCTGAAGAGCTCAAGGAGCTGGAGATGGGCAGGAAGAGCAGATAGAAATCACTAGAGTTGGCTTCTGTTGTCCCATACATACATACATACACATATACACAGATATGATGAGCCATTAATTGACACATACATATACACATATGTGTGTTTACATGTATGTATGTATGCATGTATAATCATACCTAAGAGTGATGAGCTTAGTGATGAGAATGTTCCTGTATCCTTCAAACAAGACAGGAGCGTCCTCATGCCATTGACCTGAGTACCCACTTTTTAGATAGTGCACTGTGTTCCGAGTCTCCTAGGAAGGAACGGGTACGTTCTTCCATTTCTGCATTGCTGCTCTAGACAAGAAACTGGGCGCAGTGGCTGAGTCTGGCTGAACAGTGCAGCCCTGTGGGCCTCATTATCTCCTCCAGTCACTTGCCCGAAGGCTCCTGGGTTCACTTCCTGGGAAACAAACCAAGGCAACAGGAAGAGGGAAGCCAGCTGGGGGAAAACAAGGGACAATTACAAAACGGCAAGTCTCAGTCCCTCCCCTCAACACAATTACTTTTCAAACAGGCCCTTTCCTTGGGACAGAGAATCTGCTGGGAGTGAAATGGCCGGGCTGGTCAGGGTGCAGAGAAGGAGGAAAGACAGCTGTTCAGAGCTGGGTAAGACAGAGCAGGCACATGTGGCTTGCTGGGAGACGACACAGGGGGTGGCCAGGGCGCTTGTCTCTGTTTCCTTCTCCAGATGCCCGGTGCCTGTTGTCATGTCCTCCTTATCCACAGTGCCACCTCCACAGCGCCCTTTCCATCCCTCTGCTCCTGGAAGTACGCAACGTTTCTGATTTTGGTTCAGAAAGCAGCACATGGACCACCTACCCCCAGGTTTCTTGCTCATAAAATGGGGAGTCTAGGGCCATTGCCAGCTCAGTGGGTGAAGTCACTTGTCACACAAGCCTGACAACCTGAGTTCCATCCCCGGGACTCACAGTGAGAGGAGAGACCTGATTGCTGAAAGTTGTCCTCTTACCTCCAAATGTACCTATGTATCCTCATATGTTACACACACACACACACACAGAGAGAGAGAGAGAGAGAGAGAGAGAGAGAGAGAGAGAGAGAGAGAGAGATTGGGAGGCAGAGGCATAATAAATAAGATTTTTAAAATTTTTAAAAATCAGAGTCCAGCAAACACTGTGTGTATGCGAAGGTTTCTGGGATGCCTGAGGCTGTCACTGTTAGTTAAGTGCTCAGTAGTGTCTGATACCTGGTAGGAACTGCATCACGTGGAGTGAAAAACCAGGAGCCATCCTCCCCAGCATCTGACTTGCTGAATGTTTCTAGGTCTCAGAACAACCTAGCTTGGTCAGGTTGTGTGTGTGTGTGTGTGTGTGTGTGTGTGTTTTGTTTTGTTTTTTTTATTTCCACGTTCTGCCTCATTTATTTTAGAAATAAATGAAAGCATAATTCTGAGACGTATTTTAAAGGCATTTATCACAAACTTTTGTTTTCTTGACTGGGCCACACTTAAATTAGTCCAGGAGAGTGAAGACTTAGAAATCTTCTCTTGTGCTTTTTAGAGGTTTCGAGAATGTCTCAATATGCAATTATTCGTTCAAAAGGAATTGTTTCCTAGCCGCTATCTCTAGAATGAGTCAGACCTCCAGAGGCATGTGCGTCTGTTAGGACTAGCACCTGGGACATTGTTCCCGAGCTGGCCTGACCTGCTGGGGATGAGAACCTTGGATGACATCCATTGGCCTGGACAGATGCTGCACCTGCTTCCGTTTCAGGCTTTGTTGCTGTTAGCTGGAAACAGGACTGAGACAACTGTCTGCTCTGCTCACTCTTGAAGCAGCTGTGAGCTTCCCGGGGGCAAAGCACACTGGAGAGCTAGACACCAGAGATGTGTCTGACTCTCGGCTCGCTCTCGCAGCTGCTTCCTTTGGTCTCCAGCTCCTTCCCCAGCTGCCGCTTACCATCGTCTGTGGGTATACATGAACCTCGGGAGACTGAACAACAGCATTCTGACCCTTGGGCTTCTTTCTGGCTTTAGTCAACAGAGGACATGGATGGGACATCAGGTCAGAATATTTATTCTCTTGGCTCTCTCTTTCTGACCTATAGATGATGAGAAAAGAACACCCTTATGCATGATTGCTCTTCCCCAAGGACTGCCTGATGCTATTGCTTTTTCCATTGTCCTGTCCCTCCTTTGTCCTGAGGGTTGAGATGTAGAAACTAAGGCTGTTACCCCTGTATACATATATTTTCC
Source organism: Alexandromys oeconomus (assembly GCA_963919705.1). Classification (NCBI taxonomy): domain Eukaryota; kingdom Metazoa; phylum Chordata; class Mammalia; order Rodentia; family Cricetidae; genus Alexandromys; species Alexandromys oeconomus. Next base: position 23,952,285 of record CAWTZB010000064.1, read on the forward strand.
CGCTCAGTTCAAGTAGCCATGCTATAACTTTGTAAACTAACTCTCATATTTATCTTTGTTCTGCCGTTTATGTGCTCCTTCCCAGTACCAACGAGTTAGTGGAATATGGTGGTTACTTGAGGTTCATATCCCAACTTGATATTTTTTTATTGAGCTATACATTTTTCTTCTTGCCCCTCCCTTCTTCCCCTAACCCTTTCTACCTGCTCCTGTGACTCCCACGCTCCCAATTTACTCAAGAGATCTTGCCTTTTTCTCCTTCCTATGTAGTTCCACGTAAGTCTCTCTTAGATGTGACCTCGGAAAGAAGACCCCCAGGTCTAGATACTCTAGGGTTTTGTAATATGAATGAACACATCTTTCTGACTGACACACAGACGCCTTACAACAGGGCACGAAACCGAGCGCGTCCTTGGTGGTGTGATCTCTGATTGCTCAGCTCTGTCTAGGGAGACAGATGGAGAAGCAGGAGGAGGCAGTCCAGAAAGAATCACTGGCAGAGATGCAGTCCCATGTCAGTCTGCAGGGGTCTCAGAGGCAATTAAAGCTCAACCTGGTATACGGTTGATCCAACCAGAGAGAAATTTTAAGGAAATAAGATTGGTCAGCATTTTTTCACAGTGGCTGAATTATGAACCGGGCTAAATAAGCAACAGGTGAATGGATAAAGAAAGCGTCGTCAGAGAACAGCTTATCACGTGATGTCCTGCCTCAGCTGATTCATCTACAACGTAGCTCCCACACCTGGGACTCAGGGAACACTGATGAAGAGAGGGCAGAAAGACTCTACGGGCCATAGAAACAGGAAGTCTGCTGTGAGACTGCATCTCCTGGAAACGTCAGGGAAGCTACCCTCATGGAGTCTCACCAACATGGCTGCCTAAACACGACCTGAGCAAGAATGGCACCAATACACATGCTAATATGGACAGGGGAAATCTAAAAAGAACCCAGTCCTAGACAAAGAAATACAGGCAAGTAAGGACACTGAAAGTAGGAGAAGCAGTCTTCCCAAGGGAAGAGACCCTCCTCACAATTGGTTATCTAATGCCAAGTGTCAGCCCTGAATCACATACAAGCAAATAACATTATAAAGCCTGGGCAGCCTGTGTTTATGTATTTATGATACATCCTAAATATATATATATATATATATATATATTTAAAGACAAAAGATGCCATATATATATATATACACACACACACAAACATATGTATACACACACACACAAAAGTGGCCATAAATTTGAGAGTAAGAGAGTATACATGGGAGGGATTGGAGGAAGGAAAAGGAAGAGAAAAATAATATTTTAATTAAAAATATTAATCGAAAAAAGAGTATATCATTACATTATGATCAATCCCTGGTATTCAACAATATAGCACTAAGAAGAATAAAAGTGGTATTTTTGCAACTTATGCCATGACCATGTCTTAGCAAAGCATCAGACTATGGCAAGGATTGAAGCTATGAAAAAGAGTCCTAGCACTAATACTTAAGAGTAAGTTCAATTCAAATTAGAATCCTCTGCATGGAAGAATTGTTTTAGATATGCCCTCCTCCAAAACTAGCAGAACAAAAAAGAAAGAAAATGTGAATACACACACACACACACACACACACACACACACACACGAGTTTGAGTCCTATATACATGTACCACATGTATGACAAGGCAGTGAAGGAGACTATTTGGGAAAAGGAAGGAGACTAGTGAGGGGGCTGTCCAGGACAAAGTGGTGAGGGGTTGAATATGCTCAAAGCACATGAGCCCAAATCAAAGATGCTACAAAGGAGTCAGGAAGTGTAAGGTTTACTGTGCAAGGGTGAGGATCTGGATTTGGATACCCAGTACATCTGTCAAGCTGGATGCAGTAGCTTGAGTTTGTACTCCCAGCCCTCCAAAGATAATGGGAGGTGGAGACAGGACAATCCTTGAAAGCTTGCAGGCAAGGTAGCCTGTGCACCAGTGAACTCAGACAAGACAGAAGATGAAGACTGACAATAGAGGTCTTTGACCCCCACAGGGGTGCTATGGTATACAAGCTTGAGTGTGTACACCCATGCATGTGCCACGCACACGCGCGCACACACACACACACCACTCGGAGGTGGGGGTATTATAAAACCTATTGCTTTGTCTAATAAACACACATTAATAAAAAATGTAAAGCAAAATAGTTGGCTAGGCAGTGGCTAAGGCTACTAAAGGAAGTCAGGGGATGGGAAAAGCACAGAAACACTTATTTCCGAAGAAGCAAAGGCACAGCCTTTGTTCAATGGGATATTTGCCAAGAAGGGCTCAAGCCTGGAATTCCGTAAGAAGTCTGGAATCCTGGAGACGTCCATGAGTTCTATTAAAATCTGAAGGTTTTCTCCATATTTCCAACTCAGCTCTTCTTGAATTTGATATCTGTTGGAACTGTGGATGGAGTTAGTTTCCATGAAGAGGTGTTGGAGGGCCTCTTTGGCACACCCTCTTACTCCTCTTGACTTAGCTCCTTGTTCTGGCAATTGTGCGGATGTGTGACTGGACCACAGCCCTCCCTATCCTCTGATTTACCTCTCACTGTCCACACTTGATCTTCCCTAGTTATGTCCCCTAAGGTGCCCTGAGGACCTGTCTAGTCACAGTGCCTCCAACACGCATTAGGAAGAACAATGGGAGTGGCTGATTCTCAGGTGAAGTCCTTTACCCATGAGTCAGAACCAGGACACTGTCTTTTCACTTCTCCATCTTGCATTGTGTTGAAGCTGAATATTCTCTTCAGAGATGCTTGCAGGAATTCCATTCCAGCTACACTATTACTGAGTCAACTCTACAGCAGCCCCTGGGACAGACTATTTTCCTCTTCTCATTCCTTCTGTCTGGGGATTCACTGCTTAAGGGAAACTATCAGGCTGGGGATCTGGCTCAGGAAAGTGCTTGCCTTGCAGCTACAGGGACCTGCATTTGGATTCCCAGAACCCATGTGTAAAGCTGGGGGCAAACTGAGCATGGTGGCACACACCTTCAATAAGAGGCAGAGGAGGGCAGTTATCTGAGTTCACGGACAGCCTGGTTTACATGGCAAGCTCCATGCCAGCTAGGACTGCTCAGTGAGATCCCGCCTAAAAAAATAATAAAATAAAATATAAAAGAGGAACCTGGGTGCAGCTGGCTACCTGTAATCCCAGTGATGGTGACCTGGCAAGTTCCCAGCTGGTCTGACTTATGTGGCATGCTTTCAGGCCAATGAGAGGCTTTGCCTAAAAAAAAAAAAAAAAAAAAAAAAAAAAAAAGTGGAAAATACCTAAGATGCATACCTAGCATTGTGCTCTGACCTTCACACACATGCCCTATTTCCGCATGCACCTACATTCACGGGAGCACCTCCCATGAGAGTATACACAGGAAAAAGGAGAATAAATGATCTACTGGGAAATCCTTGCCACAAGTTTTGTGTTGCCAAGGGAACCCCAGAGAAGCCATCATTTTGTTTGTAGAATTTTACTGTTGCTTTTTATGTTACTTTAATGAATATAGTTTATGCCCTCTTAATAATACACAAATAGCTAGGAATGAGCCCTTCATAAACAAGACCACCATTTCAATGACGAGTCTCTAGGCAACATCTTCCCCCATGAGCTGTGCATCCCAACAAGGCTAGCATATGTTGGCGGAGGATGGTTCAGTGGAGAGAGCAATAAAGTGGGAGGAAGGAGCATAAAGTCCTAGATCCAACTCTTCTACCATCTAATCACATGATTAAAAATACTTGCTTAACAGCTTTATTGAGTTATAACTTATAGGCTGTAAAGCTTACCAAATTAAACTATATAATTCAATGGGCTTAAACATATATCTGGAGTTGTACACTATAATCTAGTTTTAGAGCAAAATAAATCCAGCAGTCATTACATACTCCCCAGTGATTCCTCCCAGTCCCTGTTTCCCCCAATTCTTCAGCCCTGAACAGTTACCGATTACTGCCTATTCCTGTGCAATATTCAATTTTAGACATTTCATAGAAGTGGGATCACACCATTGATGGGTTGTTTCCTTTTTCTGACTGTCCTCTTTGGCTTAACAGTATGCTTAGACTAATCATCCGTATTGGAGTATTAGTTTCTTAAATTAAATTTTATTTAGTTTTTGCTCTCATTTTTTATTTTATTTTTTTAAAAAGAAAACAAATTATCTTTTTGAAAATTTTACATACCAATCCCAGTTCCCACTCCCTCCCCTCCTTCTATCCCCTCCACGTGCCCCCCAAACCCCCATCCACTCCTCAGAGAGGGTAAGACACATTGCTCTGAAGGAGGATGAAGGCCCTCCCCACTATATCCAGGCTGAACAAAGTATCCATTCAAAGAGAATGGATTTCAAAAAGCTAGTACAAGCAACAGGGACAAATCCTGGTGCCACTACCAATGGCCTTGCAGTCTTCCCCAGCCTTACAACTGTCACCCACATTTAGAGGGCCTAGTTTTGTCCTATGCTGGTTCCTTCCCTGTCCACCCGGAGTTGGTGAGCTCCTATTAGCTCAGGTAAGCTGTTTCAGTGGGTGTCCAAGTTTTATTTAGTTTTATATTACGTGTATGAGCATTTTGCCTGCATATACATACATGTGCCTGTGAGACTGGAAGAGACCTAGGATCCCCTGGAACTGGAATTTTTCAGGTGGTTGTGAACACCGTGTGGGTGTTGGGAACTTAACTGGGAGCCTCTGCAAGAGCAAAAGGTGCTCTTAACCATGGGGCCATCTCTCCAGCTCCTGGAATATTATTTGCTAGATTTTATAACTATCAACTTCTTGGGCCCGGCTTTCTCCTTTATACACCGGAAGAGCCTTCCAGATCTTCTTAGCCTTTGGAGCCCAAGAACGTAACATCAATGTCAGAGAGTCCTGGAGGGAAAGGGGTCCCAATGTTTATTTTAAAACTCCAGCTTTGGGGTAAACCAACCAAACAAACAAACAAAACACAGAGATGATAATTAACATCCATCTCTGCGCTCTTCTTCGACAGTTGGTGCCCGTCTGTGTGATGAAACCAATTACCTATGAGGAGTAATTGCAATCATTAATAGCCACAAACAAATGTGTCTATTCTGCAAGTAATTTGCAGTAACATTTAGTAATTGATAGTAATTTTTAGTAATTAAACACCAAGTAATTCATTTACCAAGGAACACAGCCATTTTATGGGGTTCCTTGGTGCGCCCACAGCAGATCTTAATTATTTAACCCACGCAAAGGGAATATTCCTGTCATTTCTACAAAATATAGACAATGTGCTCTTCTCAGTAAGCCCCAACAGAGAGGAGAAGAGAAGGAAGGAGCAATTTCCTGGGGCAGAAGTAATTAAAAGAACGGCGCTACCTTTTGGATCCACAAGGTTGCTGAGCGAGGCCCTTTAGACTTATTTATTTCATTTTTGTCTACGAGGCACCATCTAAGTGAAATCTGGGTTACAACAACTTATTTCTGTCTCCTCCTAAATGTTTTGGCTCAGCTTTTCCTAGGCATGTCACAACTTCACAAAGAGGCAGACTGTAGCTGGGAACACCCTCAGGAACCCACTTTCTCCCCTTAAGACAGCATCTGAAGTTTGGACCTTGGTATAAATTCTCACCCACACCTCAGTTTTATTCTGAAATCTGCCTCTTCACACGGCCTGTGAGGTGGAGGAAGCTGAACTGTAGGGCAGATCTCTGTTGCTGTCCCAGCCATTGCAAGTTCATCGCCAGTTCTTGCTAGAGGCTGGTTCAAGATGGCAGAGTATACGTGACCATGCGATCTTTGTTGCCCTGATCACAGTGAAGGGAAGAACGCTCGTTCTGTGATAGCAGGGAGGACTCATTTCACCTCCTACTCGGCAGGATGGGAACAAAGGAATGTGCCTGTTCAGAGGACTGCAGGCAGTCATCCTGGCTTGTGGAAAACCTATCTAAGAGCAAAGCTCTACTCAGAGACTGGTAGAGGTAAAGAGACTTTTAGAGAAGCAGGATCTGCATCCTAGCATGACTGGAGCACAACTTCAGGGCTTCCAGTTATCTAGGAAACACAGGTTTTTGTTTGTTTGTTTGTTTGTTTTTATCTAATTTGAACTTACTTTTCCATTACTAGCAGCCCCCAGCATCTTAACTCACTGGCCACCAGTTCCTCTCTTTCAGCCTTGGCTAATGTCTCCATTCTCAAACCCTGCCTCCCCACCTTGCCTCATGCACAGTCCGCACAGCTTACAAGCCTTCGCACCTCTCCACTCTGTGAGCAAAGCTAGGAGCGTTCAATATTATTTCCAAGAGCGTCTCTTTTCCAGAGCTTGAGTCAAAGTCAGCAGCACACGGCCTGAGCACCTACGGTGGTGCTCCTCATCCATGGCTGGCAGACACGCATCTTATCAACCAGACTGGACCACAGAGGGATGTGATATGTGACCTGAAGGGCTGGAAGAGGGATGAACCAGAACCCGTAGACAATTTCACCAAGCCGTCTGGAAAACATGAAAGGCATTCAGAAGAGGGGAGAGTTACCTGAGCAAGGTTGACTGGGAAGGCATGGGACCATTTTGAGGAGAGGGAACCAGCACTGTCTTTTGATAAAGGCTATGTGTGAATTTATTCTTTGATTGGTTCTCTTTTACTTATTGATCATCTATAGCATTATAAGCATTTTGCCAAGTTGTTTCTTTCCCACATCTATCTCATTTAATTTCAGGACAATATGCACAAAATAAAGCTTGGCTATTTCCTTTTCACAATTGAGGCTGCATATGCTCAGACCGTCTCCTACATAGGTTCAAAGCAGTCACAATGCCCTGTAGCTACTACTTATTTCTCAAAAAGCAGGGTCAGTCAGCAAATTGTGGGTGGGAAAGGTTTTAGGCTCCATGGGCTACACAACTTCTTGTGAGTGTTTCACTCTGTTCTAAATAAAATTTTACGCACCCCACTGAAAATTGGATTTTCTATCATTCTCGTATGCCATGGACCATTATATTCCTCGGTTCATTCTCTTCCCTTTTTGGTGGTTTGGATAAGAATGGCCTGATAGGCTCATATGTCTGGACACTTGGCCTCTGGTGGGTAGGAGTGTTTGGGAAGGATTAGGAGGCAAAGCCTTGAGAAGGGGTGTCACTGGGGGTGGCCTTAGAGCTTTCAAATAAGTCCAGTTAGTTCTCTTTCTCTGCCTCAATCCTGTGGATCAGATGTGAGCTCTCAGCTCCTGTTCCAGCACTATGCCTTCCTTTCTGCTACCATGCTCCCTGTCATGATGACTATGGACTCTATCCCTATGGAAACGTGAGCCCCAATTAAGTACTTTCTTCTATAAGTTATCCTGGTCATGGTGTCTCTTCACAGCAATAGAAAAGTAGCTAGTCTCTGCTTGTTGTATTGGGAGAACTTCAGTCTCCCTGAAATCCAATGGGACTTAAGAAGCCTCAGGGAGCTCTGAACTGAGATGGTGCATGCGAAATGTGTGTTAGTGAACCAGATATTCTCTATGGGCCATAATTTACCTGTTTTTCATTTTTCCTAAACAAGATCCTTTTTATTTATTTAAGAACATATAAAATAGAAGTTACCTCTGTAACAAAATGCCCTGTATATGGTTAGCTATAGGCATGATACTGTCCACAAGATTTTTCAGGATTTAGTCATCTTCTATTACTGAAAATTAGTTAGTGAGAATGGGACTTGCAATATTGCCCAGGCTGGTCTTGAACTCATTAACTCAAGTGATTGCCCTACTTCAGCCTCCTAAGTAATTAGGGCCACAAACGTGCTTCATTGCATCTGGATCAAATTATGGATCATTTACGTGGTTGAATAACATCTCCCTGTCTCCTCCTCCCCAGAGCCCCTGGCAACCGCCATTCTGCTCTGTTTCTATGAGTCTATTATAGGCTCCTCATCTGGGTGGAATTCTGCAGGATCTGTCCAGTGAATGGCTGGTTTTACTCTACACAGTGTCCTCCTGGCTGCCCTTTGAAGTTTGTGTCTGTTGGGAGGTGGGCAGGTAGGCCTAGGGGTTTTTTCCCTTCCCATGTCTCCCTTCCCTCATCTCACCTCTAGAAGCTCAAGACTGGCGATGGAGATATCCCCAGATGCACCCTTGACTGCCAGCAGCCATGCTCCGTTGCTTGCCTTCAACCTGTTTATTCAGGCAAGACATACTTTTAATTTAGCAATATGCAAAGGTCTCTGATGAAATCTGATGAAGAGCCTTCGCTTGCCCTTGTTCTTGAGCCAGAGGTAATTAGCCACAGCCCAGCCCCACCTCCTATTCTGTACTGTATTGAACAATACCAGGCCTGAGTCTCTTTACAGAATCAGGATACGCCGGCACCCAATCAATTAAAAGGGAAACACTTTTGCTACATAAATGGCAACAAGCCGTGAAAAAGTAACAGATGGGATGGGGGTAAGGTAAGGGGGAGAGGAAGCAACGCAGGAAAAGAGGGAGAAAGGAAGGAGGGATGGAGGGAGAGATAGAGAGAGGGATGGAGGGAAAGAGAGAGAGAGATAGAGAGAGGGATGGAGGAAGAGAGAGACAGACAGACAGAAACAGAGAGAATCTGCCAGTGTTCACAGTGTAGATCATGTTGCAAGGATTTTCTCACACTTTTTGGAGGGGGAAACGACACACCACCACCAGACCACCAGCTGGGTCCAACGCATTACCAATGTGTTACTCCCAAAGAAAACCGCCGTTTGGAAGATTTGCACGTGAGCTGTAGCTGTACAATCAACAGTTTTCCTGTGAGTGTAAGCAGAAATGTGTCAGCCAGGTCTCCTCCATCCTCCGGCGGGTGGAGTGGAGTGTGTGCAGCCCCAGTGAGCCATGTCCGGAAGGGATGATTTATGAGGAGCATTTTAGCTCCGTGTGATGTTACGTCTGTCTCATTTTCCTCTCCTGAAGTGAACAATCAAGCTAGACTTTTCTCAGGCAGGGGGTGACTGGGTGGTAGTGGGAGGCGTCATTAATCTCTGGGTTCTTCAGGAAAGCCAATTTGATCATTGGGCAATTGCAAGCTCTCTTAGTGCCTTGTTGCTTGTTAGCTTGGATGTGTGCCCTCTGGAAACAGCACGCTGGGAAGCCTGGTCCACGTGCCAGACGTGAGTGAGGAGTGACTGGGAGTGGGGAGGTGTGGCTCCGGATCACTTCAGAAGATACCTGAGGCTGAGCTCTGGGTGGAGCAAACTGCTAGCTAAGGGTCACCCTGGTAAAACTGGGAACTACCATTCGCCTTGACCTTTAGTCTCCAAGATACTGAAACAGAAATTTACATGTGTATATGTGTGTGTGTGTGTGTGTGTGTGTGTGTGTGAGAGAGAGAGAGAGAGAGAGAGAGAGAGAGAGAGAGAGAGAGAGAGAGAGTTCTGTTTGCTGGACAGCTGAGATATGGCCTCTGAACTCTAGGTCAGGAGGAACATTTATCTTGAGGTGCTAACATGCTTTTCATTTTGCAAAACACTTTTTAAAAAATATGATTTGTTTTTCACTTTTTGCTGATTCTCCATTCGCCCAGGAATCTTGAGAGGTCATTCAGTAAAACAAGGATAACAGTAATAACTTCTACCGAGTGTGTATGGTAAATTTTGTTACAATTATGAACAAAAATTTCTTCTTTCCATAGAAACAGAGTGATAAAATATAGTGGGGATGCTGTGTGTGGCACCTTCAATCTCCCTTTGTCTCGCATGAGGACACGGCTAGGATTAAATAACTCAGGAGATCTCTCATCCGGAAGAGGCAGCAGGGGGGAAGAGGATTCTACCCCTGAGGCCAAAGGCACTGGAACAGAGTAAATGTCAAGATTTTCCCTGGCTTCCCACCTACGAATCATGTAGCTTAGTACTCTTTTGTCTCTAGAGAATCCAGTTTCATTTTCTGGTACTGGCTATCATATCCACAACCTTGCATAGGCTAGGCAAGTGTTCTACCACTGGGCTATGGCTTCAACTCTTTTTCTAGCTATCGCTGGAGATCCCGTCTTCTTACACTGCTTGGTCTGGTCTTGAGCTTCCCTAGTAGCCCAAACTGACCTTGAACTTGCATTCCTCTTGCCTTAGCCTCTTAAGGGCTGGGATTATAGGCCTGCCTGACCAGACCTAGTTTGAAACAATTTTTGAGGAAAATATACCAGCTTTTCCAGGAAATGCCATGTCGCCAAGGTGTTAGTGTAGACCCATTTCTCAGACAGGGTGGAGGGTCACCCCAGAACCAGCTCCATATTGATCTTGTCATAGGTAATTGATGACAACCACGTATTAACCACATGCACACAAATTGATTTTCAGAGGTGCGATAATTAGATTTAATGCCTGCCGTGCCATGTATTTATGCGTTTAATTATCAGCTTCATTATGAATTTTAATGAAGCTATGGGGTATTCACGTCTCATTAGGAATGTGATTTTTTTATTATTATTCATTTACAGATAGTTTTGATTCTTCTGGCCTAGGAGCTGATTTTCACAGGTAAAGACTGTAACATGTCCTGGATGCTATTTCTGTTTTCTTTCTCTTATTTCCATGTGGCTATGTGCGGTGCCTGGAAAAAGAGATACGGGGTCTCCTCTCAAGGTCTTGTCCAGCCTGGTTAGACAGAATGCGGAAGGGAAAGGAGCCGTCCTAGCAGGAAATCCCCATGCGTGCAGGGTTTCTCACCGGAGGTATTAGAGAGAACAAGTGGGGGGAGGTGCACCAGATGAGCACTGCTTCTAGAGGTGAGGGAGCAAGATGAGGGATGTGTCAATCGTTTTCCCAGCCTTGCCCACTTTAAACATGAACTCTGCCTCAACAGGGCCGGAATCCGCATGCTCTGTTGTGAGTTGGCCTGTTATTACCAGGACAGCGCTTGGGCCCCAGCCGGGATTACTGCGGCAGCGTTCACTCGCAATTTGGAGTCTGGGCCACAGGGAAATTGCAGACAATTTGGATGAAAATGGTTGGAAAATTGCAGTGTTTAGGCCTCTCCCACCAGCCCCTTCAGGTTTTTTTTCTTACTTTCTTTCTTATTTCTTTTTCTTTCCCTTCACTCCCTCCTCCCGCCCCCAAAATTACTTTAGAAGCAGGGAACAACAGGCTAGACTAGCTGGATTTTCTTCCCCCGGTCTATGATGTATTTTATAAACAAACATGTAAATGGATACAGAATTTAACCACCCTCAGACAAAGTGGCTGAGGACTGGAGAAGGGGAACCAGTCAGGCTCCCTGTGAGAAGGCAGAGTCACTGGAGTGCTGGAGGACTATTTGTCCTGGTTAATTGAATTTCTGATGGGAGAGATGAGTTTACGGGGAGACCTTTACTCTCTTGCAGATTGTTGGAAAATGAACCCACTTACCTAGCTCCTCGGTTAATTAATTATTTAAAATTTTCAAACCCTGTTTAATTCCAAGAAAGAATTTGAGGAAACGGCCTTATTAATAGTAGATTAATGACATCTTTTCATTGGTCATTGAGATTCATGGTCACGGTGCTCGAAGTATTTATCATTGTTCTGCACAATAAATGGGAGGGCGTTACACAGAGGATGCGAATTGTACAGATTGTCAGTTATAATAGACATTAGCTGTTCCCATCCGCGGGCCCCCTCACTATGTGTCTCTTCTACAGTGTCCACTTGATCTTTGGTCTTCATTTAAGAGCTGTCACAATAGGCAGTGCATTCTATTTTGGGACAGAGCTAATTATTATAAGTTTCTCCCACAGTATCAGGCTAACGTCTATCCCCCCCCCCCACCCCGCAGTCATCGGTTCTAATTTGTGATTCGCTGAGGGAACTGAGGGGGATGCTTCACTGGGGTAGGCACAGAGCAGGATGCCATGCCTGACGTCTGGCTTGTGTTGAGCAGAGTCTCGGTGATATGATAACAGGCTGGGGTGAGGTGAGTAAGCCTTGGATCTGTGTTGCTTCGGTGCAGAAGCTTGGAGGTACAAGTTGGCAGACAGACTGGTGACTGGGGTCAGCGTAAACTTAGCTTTGCATCGGGAGTGTGTTACATCGTTTCGTCACTGTGACAAATGCCTAAGAAAAACAAGTTAAAGATTTATTTTGCCTCATGGCAAAGCACAAATGTTAGGATAGCAGCACGTGGCTAAGTTACACTGCTCAGTTCCTGATGGTCAGGAAGGAGGACTGGGGGGGGGGGATAGCTCAGGTGATGGGGAAACTCTATCAACCAATCACATCTAGTTAGGGTGTGGCTACCTGAGGCCTAGGTAGAAAAACTGGGAGGACCCAAGTGCGCACCCTCTCTGCACCCGCAGGACAGATAAAGCACCAGAGCTCCTGCCCTTGTAGCGTGAGTTTCCCCTTTTTAACCACTAAAATATAACTGTTGTTCTTGAGCTGGCATGGTTATTTATTGTTCAGACCTAATTCACAACACTCAGGAACACGATAAAAGCCCCCATCATGCCACACCTTCTATTTCCTACTATATCCCAACAATGCCATCATACCATGACTTTCTCCAGGGAATTGGTCAATGATTAGTCAGAGACCCACTGCGTGACCCATTTGCCTCCCAACGATGGGATCCACCACTCGAGGACCAAGCCTTCAATATAAACATTACGGGGAAACGTTTCGTATCTAAGCCATAATGGAGAAGCAATGAGCTTGATGAGGCCAGGAAAGACCACAGGAGAAGCCCACAGAGAATTGGGCTGGAAGGTGGCTATGAAAGACAGAAAGGAAGCCAGGAGAACTTAGTGCACTGCCAAGAATGCTTTGAGAAGGAAGGAAAGGGTCTGGAGAGATAGCTCAGTCAGTTAAACACTTGCCGTCAACCATGAAGACCCTAAAACAGGCGTGGTGGTACACGTTATGCAATCCTAGCCAAGGGAAGGTAGAGACAGGAAAATCTCTGGAACCTGTTGGCAAGCCAGCCTGTCTTCCTTGGCTAGTTTTAGGCCAATGAGGGAGTTTGTCTAAAATAAATAAATTGATAACAAAGACTGGGCAGCTGCTGAAGAAGTGACATCAAAGGCTTCCACAGGCACATGTGCATATGCACTTGTACACATACATGTGTACGTGTGCACGTGTGTGTGTGTTTGTGTCTGTGTCCGTGTGCTTTTGTTGAGTCAAATCTCCCTGGAAGACAATTATTTGCTTTAAGAAGAATTTTTTTCTTTTTTCTATGTGTATATATGGTGTGTGTATGAGTGGGTGTGTGTGCACATTTGTATGTGGGAATGTGGGATGTGCTCAAAATCCTATGCATACAAGTTCACTTCCACCCACTCCACTACACATCCACAGACACACGAAGGAAGCTAGGGCGAGGGCTAGGACTGCTGGTTTATACCTGTAACCCTAGCAATTCAGAGGCTGAGACAAAAGGATTGCCAAAAGTCTGAAGACATCCCGGCAATACGTAACAAGTTCCAGCCAGCCTGGGTTAATAAAACAACCTAGCAAACAAGAAACACATGAACAACATAGCTCAGGCGTGAAGCACTCGTCTAGCATGTGCGCGGCCCTGGGTTCAATCCGCAGCACTGCCAGCTAGTAAACAAACAGAAAACACACAGAGGGAGTGGCCACTAACAGACTAAGAGGTCTAGCCTGCTCTCCATGCCATGGGCAGACCCCAGGAGTCTTTGTCACTGTTGAAATAGCCCTGGTTGAACTTGAAATGATCATGGTCATTCCACACTTCCAGAATGGAATCAGAGGGCAGCAGGTGTCATTTCTCTCCCTCTGGTCATTTAGGTTCACTGGGTCTCAGAGGATCCCAGGTGACGACTTGGTAAATCCTCACCTTCTTCCCCAGTCCCCAAAGGTGGAGCCTCTGTGACAGACCAGATGGACAGGTAGAGCTGCACTACTTCCCCATGTGGGCTCTGACCACCAACCAACCCTTTATAGGCAGGACACCCTTATAGGAACCAAAGCTGAAAGCCACTAAGCCTTGAATCAGGGACCCGTGAGAAAGATGGGCATTTTCATTTCCAGAGCGGGTTCCTGGTTTATGGCAGCCTCCATGTTTGCTTATAATTAACTTGTTCTTATATCTCTGACTTCTCTCTGTCTCTCTCCTCCTCTCTTCTCCCCTTCCCGTCCTGTCCTCTCTCTCTCCCCACCCACATCAGAGTATACTTTTTTATTTATTTATTTATTAAAGATTTCTGCCTCCTCCCCGCCACTGCCTCCCATTTCCCTCCCCCTCCCCCGATCAAGTCCACCTCCCTCATCAGCCCAAAGAGCAATCAGGGTTCCCTGCCCTGTGGGAAGTCCAAGGACCACCCACTTCCATCCAGGTCTAGTAAGGTGAGCATCCAAACTGCCTAGGCTCCCACAAAGCCAGTACATGCCGTAGGATCAAAAACCCATTGCCACTGTTCTTGAGTTCTCAGTAGTCCTTATTGTCCACTATGTTCAGTGAGTCTGGTTTTATCCCATGCTTTTTTAGACTCAGGCCAGCTGGCCTTGGTGAGTTCCCGATAGAACATCCCCATTGTCTCAGTGTGTGGGTGCACCCCTCGCGGTCCTGAGTTCCTTGCTCGTGCTCTCCATCAGAGTGTACTTTAACACATAAAGCGGTGAGAACATCACTTATATCTCTGTGAAAAGCTCCAGAGCAAGGAGCTTTCCTGGCAGGGTCAAAAATAGCAGCAGAATTGGTTCTTCTGCGAGGCCATGCCCACTGAAACATATCCAACCCCTCTCCCCAGCAGCATCTGCTTCCTGACACTACCTAGCAGGCCCGGGCAAGTGCAGACTAAGGGTGGCTTGGGGGTCAAAAGGTCAGTAGAATGGGAAGTTAATTTTCTTACAATCGGTAGCCTAGATTTTTGCAAAAATGACAAACTGCGTGTAACAAGGCAGGGAGGGTTTAAGTCAGAGCAGAAGGGCTGCGCCCTGGCCCCAGACCTCTGAGAAGGAGGGAGAGAGAGCAGGTGGCTTGAACAGCAGAGCAGCTTCCCAGTGTGGCGCTAGCTCCAATCTCAGCCCTGCATGGGTTTCAGTGGAACAAATACTTTTTGTCTATGTGTTGCAGAGCCTTGGAAATAGCTCGAGGCCTTGTTTCCACTGAAGCAAAGCAGGCACAGGGCAGGGAGTCTCTTTCAAGTGTGGCATTTCATCTGTTGGGAGGAGCATCTACTTAGATTGTCGAAGCCTGGAGGGTTTCCCATCTTCTGTACAGTTCAGAGAACACAGAGCCCAGTGGGCCACTGACACTTGTCGGAAGCTTGGCGCGCTAAGGTGCCCGCCCTGAAACCACAAGTGGCAAGGTGCCTATAAAAACCACAGCTTTGAGACCTGCGGGGCAGTGTGGTTAGGGAGGCCAAGCAGACCCTGGCAGGTTGGTTGTAACCCAGCTGTCACAGAGAAGGCATTCTGGGATAAGCAGGATTGATGTGATAGAAACTGAAGTTACCCAAATGGTTACAATCCGCATTGTGAAAGGAATTTACTGGAGTGTGTATGGGTAGGAGCTGGCGGGTGGGGTCAGAGGAGGTGTCTCATTCCTGAAGAATCTTCTCACGTCACCTGTAGGGTGGAAGGCATGTCTGTGGCTAGTCCCAGCTCCTGAAAGTCCATGCTGGGCAAACTTAGAAGAGTTAGTATTTATTACATCAGTCTCATACATATATATTAATGTGCTCCGCTCATATTTATTTGACATTCTGCCCCAAGTTACATAGCTAGAGGCAGGACAGGAATTCCCAGGCTGGTTTTCCTCCACGTGGCTGAAGTTTACCATTTTATCTTGGTTACAAACATCTTCAGAGCAGGCTGTGCTGCAGGCTGGTTTTGTTGCCTTAATTCCCAGCTCAAATTGTCCAGAGCACACCAACTTCGGAGTCCTATGCACAGAAGGGGCCTGACAGGATCTGTATGCTACTGCTGAACACCAGAGTTCAGGGTGCATGGTGGGGCAGATGGAGGGGATAGGGCAGAGGGAGGTAGATGCATATATACACAGAGAAAGAGAGAGAGTGAATGAGTGAGAAAGACAGAAACAGACACAGAGACATCAAAGCTCAATGAGGTAATTTAGGTGTGTGTGTGTGTGTGTGTGTGTGTGTGTAGTCGTACAGTACAGCAGCTTTGGAATGCAAAGGATTAATCCCAGCATGGTCTCCTGTGATTTGACCAGTGGAGACCTCTATCCCTCACTCCCAGGAAAGCAAAGGCTTAGATTCCAGAATGTTGAGAAAGCCCAGTGAAGCAGGCTGCTCCCGCTGCTCTGGCTGGCGTGCTGATGGACAGCTCCACTCCGGGGACTCTGAGCGAGGTGCTGGATTTGATTGGCTTGGGGCTGTGAGTGCAGGGGTGGGCGTACCCTGCTGGAAGGCTGGATGCAGCCTGCCTATGCTCCTGTCTGCTTCCCTCTGTAAAAGGAAACGAGGACAATAGGTACCAGGGAGAGAGGAGACACGTGAACCCACACTGGCTGGCAATTTCCAGAGCTTTCGAGTGGAGAACATGACTTCATGCACCAAGAATTGCCAGTTTGTATTCTGTCACTACCAAAATCCAATTATCACTCAAAATGGGGACTTCAGCCCCCTAAGTCAGATGTCCAACCAGAATGTAGCCTGTTTTTTGGAGAGAAGATCCCCAACCTAGACATGGTCTTCCCTGAGTCCCCAGCCTAGCCCAGGGAGACTCCTGCAGATTCTGAAGGAATAAGGACGTTTCCCTCCTTCACCTCTTGGATGTGGCTAAAAGCAGCTGCATCTCCGTGCTATTTCTGTGGGAGACTCACTGGATGGATGTCTTAATAAAGCCAGGGTTGGAGCAGGGCCAGAGGAGGTGGGTTGGGCTCAGGGGGGCAGTCAGTCAGCCGTGGGGCTGCACCAGGTTCCTCTGCTCAGGATGGAAGAGTGGGAGGAAGGTTGGCAGGGAGAGAGAGAGAGAGAGAGAGAGAGAGAGAGAGAGAGAGAGAGAGAGAGAGAACAAATGTGTGTGCCTGCATGCACTCACCTGTGTGTGTGTGGTTAGTATGTATTGCTTGTGTACATTCTCCTATGTGTATGTATGTGCAAATGTGTGTATACTCACTTGTGTGTGTGCTTGTGTGCACTCCCTTGTTTGAATGTGTTAGTATGTGTACACCTGTGTGCACCACCTATGTGTTAGTGTATACATGCTTGTGTATACCCCTCACTTGTATGTGTCAGTGTGTGTGCATGTACATTCATCTCTATGCATGTCAGAATGTGTGCATTAGTGTGTATGTGTGCTAGCATGTATGTAGGCTTATGTGCACTCATCTGTGTGTATTTGTGTGTCTTCAGGTGTGTGTATTGTTAATGTGTGTTTTTCTGCATACACTCAACTCCTTGTGTGCAAGTATATGCATACATTCACTTGTTTGTGCTAGTTTGTGTGTATATATTGATGTACAATCATGTGTGTTAGTGTGTGTGTGTGTGTGTGCGCGCGAGAGAGGGGGGGGTTCGTTGTAAGTAGGGCAAGCACACTAAAAAGTAGTGCAACATGAACGTGAGGGTCAAGCATGAAAACGAAGTGGAATTGAGCGTTGCCCCTGGGCTGGATCAAATGAACAATGGAGAGGAGACCTGGTGGAGCTGCCCTAGAACAGCTGCTGGGAAACCTCTGGCTCTCACAGACTGGCTTCTGCTTGTAGAATCATAGGCTAAAACCTCGCAACCACCCCTGAGCCATCTGCTGAACCTCTGCCTTGCGCTGCCTTCCCTCTCTCCCAGGGCTGGCTCAGTCCTGCCTTCACTATTGCTGCTGGCTTCTTTATTCCCTCTTCTTCTGGGGTAGAGTGTGATCTCAGCCTCATCCAGCTAGAGATGCTTCTTAGGGATGGAGCTTTTCCTCATCTATTTGCTTCTCTGAGCAGGGATGCTGTCAGGCTCTGAGATACTGAGCAAGGCTGAGACATTTAGATCCTTCAGCCATGGTTTGTGAATCCGTAAGATGGGTTTAACAGGGGATGATGTTGCGGAGACATAGGCAGAGAAGATGAAATCACATAAGAATCTATGTTTATTTTTCAACCAGGCCATTATAGGGAGAAATTACTGCATAGTGATTTCCTCAGACAGGACCCAAAATGTGGCCTGAGTTCAGTCGTCTCCAACACATCGTCCAGTTCTCTGTAGACCCCTGTGCCTGCCCCTTGTCTCCTCTCCCTTCCAGCACCAATTCCCAACAGAAGTCCCGCCTTTCAGGCGCAGACACTAGCTACAATTCAGACTGAAGCCCACATGAAAGCTTTGAAGGGGAAATCAACTGTTTATCAAATTAACAGAATGCTGGAAACCTGGCTAACACAAGAGGAATCAGATGCAAATTAATGAACAGCCAACGGCGGCCCTGCCATCGAGATTTACATAAATATGCTTTGTCAAACTTAGGTAAACAAAAGCAGAATCGGGCAGGAGCCAGACTCATTACACCTGCAGTCCTCCTGAGCTCTGCAGCAGGGATTAGAGCCTCCATGATTTCCTGCTTTGTAAGAGCTAGGTTTGGTTTTTTGTTTTTAGTCTTTCCCTGATCTCTCTCTCTTTCTCTCTCTTTCTCTCTCTCCCCCTCTGTCTCTCTCCCTCTCCTCGGGATTCAGCATTCTTTGCATTATTGGCTGCCAAACCCACCTGGAGGCAAACCAAGGCAGAGCCACAGATCAGCCAGTTGAGCAAGATGCGCTTTCTCTTCCACGTCCCCTGTCGTGGTCTCGTGGGACCCTTTTAGAAAACACAGGCAAAACCGGAGATGCAGAGTTTCCTGTGAGGGTTCCTCCCCACTGCTGCCCCCTGTCTCGGGGAAGAAACAAGAAGCTGGCTGTATCTATAAAACTCTGATGGATGGTTTTAATCCTTTCTAATTACAGCTAATTGGAGCTGTCAATCCTTTAAAACCCTGAAACCGATGCAGGGAGGTCAGGCGATTCAAATTTATCCAGCTGAACAGAGGGTGGATAATGAGGTGCATCTCAGGGAAGCTCCACTTCTGTGAGGCGGGCGCTTCAGGAGAGGGAAGGATGGAGCTTGGCCTCCTCAGCCTTCCTGATTCCCTGAGAAGCCAAGGGGGCAGGGGGCAGTATGGATGGGCGGCTTTGAGCTCCATTCTGTACATCTTCATAGTTTGTCCACGTGGCCCTGGACTCTGCAAGAGGCTGGGCACTGACTGTGTGTGAACCTCACTTTTTCTTAGAGAGATAAATCCAGCCAAAGAGCTAACGGTGGTTCCCAAACACCTCACAAGCTCTGAATGGGCCTTAGTTTTGCAGTTCCTCTATTGTCCTGTTTTGGTGAGAGGGAACTGGGAGATGTCTCCATCTTTTCGGAAGTATTCATTTCAATGTCTTTAAACCACAGCAATCAGCCATCTAGGAAATCTGTAGACAGAAAGTCAAGTGACTCGGCCTGGTCCCATCTCCCTGTGGTCTGCAGCAAAGAGCCATGGGAGGCATTATAGTGAAGTTCAGACAGGCAAGAGGTAAAAGTGGATGGAACCCAGAGAAAACCCAGATGCGTCGTGTGTGGTTCTCAGAAGTCACAGTGTGTAGTGGACGCACAGCAGGTAGGGAAACTCCAGCTCCTTCCGGAAAGGTTAATGAGAACTCAGGATGACTGGACCAGTGGGCCAAACCAGTGTGCCCAAATGCACACAAAATGGGGGGAAAAGTCTGTATAAGAGGTGAGAGAACTTCAAAGGGCTTTTCAGGCTGCACATGCTCTTTGCCAATGCCTGGCTCATGGCTCATCTGTGCGAAAAACTCCATGAAGCTCTGGGAAAGAATACAAATATGCCGAGACCCTTTTAGTGTATCACAGAACAAAGTTCCATGATAACACACACACACACACACACACACACACACACACACACACACACACACCCCGTTGTGGTCTGAATGTGTCATGTCCCCTAAGAGCTCATGTGTTTGAACAGTTGGTCTCCGAGCTGGTGGTTCTGTTTGGGAAGGTTGCATTTATAAGACTCGGTGGAAGAATTAAGTCACCGAGGCCTTGAGGATAGCTTGGTCTCATTAATTGTTTTCATTTAAAGTGTATTGGTGTTTTATCTGCATGTATATCTGTGTATCACATGTGTACAGTGCCCAAGGAGGCCAGAAGAGGGCGCCAGATCCCTTAGAACTGGAGGGACAAATGGTTGTTTGCCAACACGGTGCTGGTAACAAAACCCTTATCTTCTGCAAGAATAGTAATTGTTCCTAACCACTGATCCTTCTCTCTAGTGGCTGGTCTCATCTCTCTCTGCTTCTTGACTACAGACACAAAGTGATCAGTCACCTCATGCTCTCACCACCATGGAGCTTCCTGCCACCATGACGTTTTGTTGCCATGGTGGATTGTATCATTTCAAACTGTGACTCTAGATAAACCCTCTTCCTTTCAATTGCTCCTTGTCAAGTATACGGTCACAGCTATAACAAAATTACAGCCACTAATACCCTAGTACAGAGAAATAGAAGCCCAGTCTTTCTAAGGACCATGGCCAGGATGGGGCTGACTGAAAACAGCTGAGACAGGAATAGACAAGGCACATGGTACAGAAAGCCTGGGCTGCGAGTGAAGCGGGACAGAGCAGGGCTCCGAACCCCATCAGGTATCCATGGTACTCTAGTTTGCATAGGGAAATATCAACACAGGATGGTGCATGTGAAAACTTGGTTTCCAGATGGTGGTGATGTTTGGATAGATTCTGAAACTTTCACAAAGGGGGTGTAGCTAGAGGAAGTGGTTAGGTAGTTGGGAGGTAGCCTTTGAAGGTTGAGGATGCTTCTAGGCAGAGCCCTCTACAGGAGAGATGGGAACAAGCCTTAAGAGCTAGCAGCCAATCACCAAGCTTTCCCTGCCATGCCAACTGTATCCTTTGAACTATGGGGTAAAATAAGTGAGCTTTCCTCCCTTAGCCTACTTCTTGTCAGGTGCGTGGGAAATTAACTAATCCAAGCTGGGAGGCATTTGCAGAGTGTGGCTATAAAGGCTTTTGGGGTCTGATTTTTTTTTTCCTCTCTTCCCAGCTCTGTAATTTTACAGTCACTGCATTCCCTGCCTTTGTATCTGACCTGTGATGGCAAACGGGAAGATTTGTCTGATTTGATAACTTCAGTCACCTTTGGGAAATGATCACTGAGCTGCTCCCCCTGCTGTGGACTGGGGTGTCATTGTAAAACCCCAAAGTGTAATAGCAACTCTGGGTGGGTGCAGCATAGAGCTCAGGGCTGCTCTGGGGGGTAGCTAGCCTCTGCTTGTCGTATTGGGAGAACTTCAGCCTTCCCCAAATCCAACGGGACCTAAGAAGCCTCAGGGAGCTCAGAACTGAGATGGTGCCAAGGGGAAGATAGTCATTGGCTTTTCCCTGCTATCCACTGAGAACAGAGTCAAAGGGACTGTAGGCCACTGGAGAGCCCTCTCAGGAGTCTGGCTACCTGCCAGCAGCAGCAGCAGGCCTCTTTAAGCAGCTGGTCCCCAAACACCAAGCTTCCTCTGTTTGAGACAAAGGTGATGCCACCACCAGAAGCTGTCACTCAGAAGCAGCTCTGAGAGATCAAAGAGGAGGCCTGAGGAGAGGCTCCGGGGCTTGTTAGAGTCAGCCTCCTACAAGCCTGTGACACCAAGCGGGCAGGGAAGCATGAAGTCTCCGGAAGCCTGCTCCCTGCTGGCAGTATGCAGCCTTAGCGTAACAGGAGAGATGGCTATGCTCCTCTAATAAGAGCCATGCGAGAACCCAGTTCTGGGGGAAAGACCAGGTAGCCTTCAAGCCATTTGAGGTTGAGGTTCAAACAAAGCGTCGTCCTGAAAGAGAACAGCAGTGCAGGTAAACACGCCGGGAGCCATTTCACAGCGTTCCTGTGGAGCGGGCACATTTTCATCTCCCTTCCTTAAAAGTCTGAGGCACCTACATCTCCTCTCCCCGTAAACAGCTCGCGTCTGAGGGTCCTGCTCTTCTGCCTGCTGTGTTTATAATCAGAGCCTCACAGGCTCTTCTTGATCACGTGCTGTCTTGCATCCTTACAATTTCTCTGCCCATGCGAGCAAGGTTTTACTTCCTGAGGACCTGTAAATGGGATCCTGACCCGGTACCTGGATGCACGAGCCCACATGTTCCAAAGCCTTTTCTACCGATTGCATTCATCTTCCCTCAAACCCTTCTTGCCAGAGCAGGAGTGGACATGTCTGTGTTTCACATATGGACACAGTGAAGGACTTGATTGTGTGTACCCTGCTATCTGCCACTGGATCCGAAACCCACACGACAAGCTGACTGGCTGCCACGTCCTGCTTGTCATTGGTCTTCTTGCGTGTTTCCTACATGAAGAGGGTTCAAGCAGCCAGTAAATAGTTCCTTATGCTTTAAACCTTTCAAAGCCCCACGTGACTAATTAAAGATGGCTGCACACCTTTAACACCCTCTTCAAAAGGGCAGAGGGTCTAAGGGCCGTCTCTGCACCTGGGCCAGATGCTGTGGTTTGTTTTGACCAACAGAACAAGGTGGAATAGGCACTGTAACATTCAAGACCAAGTCAAGAAAGGCCAGGCACACAATCTCAGGGCTGGAGCCTTCAGGTAAAGTCTCATTTGAGGCTGCTGAGCTGCAAAGACTGAGATTAACATTCCGTTCAAGGTAGCATTTCTTGCCCAGCCCAGGCCCCAGCTTTCCTAGCCAGAGGCAGAAGTGGGTGAAAATAGCTCTCTTGGACTGAGCGTGTGTGTGTGTGTGTGTGTGTGTGTGTGTGCGCGCGCGCGTGCACATGGCACACGTGTGCACATGTGCTGTCACTGGAGGATATCCTCCAGTGTCTTCCTCTATCATCCACCTCCGTGACACAGGGTATCTCATGGAAACCAGAGCTCGGTTTCATCTAGACTCAGCAAGCTCTAGCAACCCTCCTTCCCTCCCGCTTCTGCCCCTCACAGTTACAGGCTCCTACATGGTCACGCCTGAGTGTCTGCATGAGCAGTGCAGGAGCTCTGAACTCGGGTCCTCAGGCTTGTTCCCCAAATGCTCTCATCCACTAAACTGAATATCAGTAGTCTTAATCCTCGGCACACAGGGTAGAAGGATCCATGTGAATCCTATGTGGACACCTGGCCCATGCAGGAGGTCCTGATAGTTAACAAATTGCTTGGCGTAATTTGTTGTATATAAACTACAGAAATCCAGAGGTCTCCTCTTAACCTGCTGAGCGTATCAACGCGTGAGCCACAGTGGTTCCCAGTGGCTCTCATTCCTCTTAGCCCATTGTCGACCCTTCAGCATCATTTCGGCTTCCTTTGTCTCTTGCTAGTATTAAGCGAAATTGTGTGGACATTCTGAATTCTCACAGAAAATTAGGTTCCATTCAGAAACATTATGAGTCATGCAACTGGATGTGGGATCTCCACATAAATTATACTTTGTTGAACACCTCCTTGTCCCCAAGTCCCTATTTTTCTAATACCTCGTATTATCCAGGGTTCAATTCAGAGGTTTTACTCACCATGAAATCTTTCTTCACTTCCTCTGGAGAGAGCTGCCTTCTTTTTTTTTGGAACTAGTGCTAGCCTGTCCATACTTTTCTGGCTGATTATACTGTAGCTCTCTGAGTTTCGTAGAGTAATATTTTTATTAATTGAAAATTTATTCATACATGCCCACAATAAAATTTGATTATATTCTTCCCTACCTGTCCCTATAACTCTTCCTGAATCCACCCCTCAAAATCCCAATCCCTCCAACTTCATATTCTTTTTTTAAAAATTAAATAAATAAATCTTGGAGCCCAATTTTTGCTATCTGCATATGCATGAGTGTGGGCCGTCCACTGGAGCATGGTTGACCAATCAGGACTCGCATCCTGTAGAAACCTGGCTTTCCTTTCCCCATCAGTCACCAGTGTCAATGGCTTCTCAGCTAAAAGTGGGGACTTGAGAGCCACTTCCCTGGTGGAATGTTTCTGGCTCCCTCTCATGTCACTTCTGTCCAGGAAACCACAGTTGTCTTGAGTTTCTGAGGGCGTCCATCCTGTCACATAGAGAAGATACTTGCTGTGGGACAACCCTTCTGTACGCTGTGACTATCTATTGCTTTCATTGGCTGATGATAAAAGCTGCTTTGTCCTAGAGCAAGGCAGAATATAATGAGGCTGGAAATCCAAACGGAATACAGGGAGAAAGAAGGGTGGAGTCGAGGCTAGGCCAGCCAGCCACTGGAGGAACAAGATGTGTTAGAGCACAGGTAGAGTCATGGAACATGTGGCAAAAGATAGATCAATAAAAATGGGTTAATTTAGGAGTAAAAACTAGTGAGTAATAAGCCTGGGCTGTTTGGCCAAGCATTTTCATAATTAATATTAACCCTCTGAGGGATTATTTAAAAGTGGGACAGGGCGAGACAGAGAAACCTTTGTTTACAGATACTGTTTCATAGTAGGTCGCTGTCCCCTTTGGCTCTTACAATCTTTCTGCCCCCCTCCTTGCTATGATGTTCTCTTTGAGCCTTGTGGGGAGAGGTTGATGCAGATATCCTATTAATGGCTGAGGACTCCACAAACACATATCAGCTGCGTTTTAACTAGTAGTGTTTCTACCATCACCAGCTTATCTGAGAGATTTATTATTCTACAAGAGGAGACAAGCATGCTGCTGTTTTTAAACCTGTGCCTACTATGGTATTGAAGGTGCTTAGAACCTAGTAAACCATCTTATTTACTCTGTTGGGCACTGACTTCCTGCTGGGAGAGATCCTTTTGTGCAACCATGTACTTTTTCCCCCTCTGGGCATGTATGGCCTGCCTTGTGCCACTTCTTAAGTGCCCATGAAAGGGACCCAAGCCACAGCTGGTACCCTTAACACCTCTGTACTGTCACAACATTGGAAACTGTTGCAGGTGGCTCAACTGTGTGGTAGAGGAAGTCTGCCTGATGCATACGATGTTGGTGTAATGGTTATTATTAATTGCCAGTTTCACAGAATCTAGAACTCCTGGGAGATGGACCTCTGGGCCCGACTGTGGGGATATTTTCCTGATTGCATTAACTGAGGTGGGGACTTCGGCCCACTGTGGAGGTCATCATCATCATTCCTTGATTGAGCAAAGGCCGGCCTTCAATACTCTCCTTCTCGACTATGACTGCTATCTCGAGCTCCTGAAACTGTGGCCTCCCTGGAATGATGGACGATAGATAACCTGTAATGGTGAGCCCACATCAACTCCCTCTCCTTTAAGTTGTTTTCTCTCAGGGTATTTTATCACAGAAACAAGAAAAGAAACTAAGACACTAGTGATCTATAACTGGAGGTATTTTGTCCTGCCTGGTACGCAGCCACTTCTAAAATAGCCACTTACAGGCTTAATATTAATTATATACTCCTTGGCCTATTAGCTCAGGCTTATTATTAACTAGCTTTTACAACTTAAATTAATCTATTTCTATTAGTTTATATTCTACCACAAGGCTCATGGTTTGTTACCTCCCATCTTGCTTCTCTGGAGGCTGCTTGTACCTCCCAGACTCTGCCTTCTTTCTCCATGCATTCAATTTAGCTTTCCTCACTAGCTATATTCTGTCCTGCTGTTGGTTAACAGCTTTATCTGTCAACCAATAAAAGCAACACATATCCACAGCATGCAGAAGGGCATCCCACATCAGAGAAGTAAGCGTTTATTATGGTGACGCCTGAGAGTTTAGGGTTTACTAGTCACTTCAATGTAGTCTATTGAGTCCTGACTAATCAACTAACACAGCAATGATGTTGATGGCACACATTGCATCAGGCTAAAGATCTGAATTATGATTCAAGTGCATTTGTTGCTGTAGCCAAGGACCTGGGTTCAGCTCTCATCACCCACATGGTGGCTCACAACTTTCTACAACTCCAATTCCAAGGACTCTGCCATCCTCCTTTGGCTTCTGTGGGCACCAGCTCTGCAAGTGTTATGCAGGCATACACTCACACATACGCCTCAAATAAAATAAAAAAATAAATCTTTAAAAATAGCTCATAGGTTTTCTGTCAAGTATTTTTATCTGCTTAATAACTTAAAATACCTCCCACGATTCTATATACCAGATAATATTCGTGAAATTCTCATCTCAGGGTTAAGAAAATATATACTTAGGAAAATTAGAATAGTTGTTTCTTATGAGCTGCAACCTGAACACATCCCTGTCTGAGTCTACAGTGATGACCCATGGACTTCATAGGCTAAATTCTCAGCGACTTAGAAGAATGTCACTGTCCAGAGCAGAAATGCAAAATGAAGATATTTTTTTAAAAAAAACTAAAACTAAACTAAATACAAACAAGCCCAAATTATATGCTGAAGAAACTTAATTTTGTTAAAATAGTTCGAGTCCATCCTTCTTGAGTCATCTTTTGCATATGGGAATTATTATGTTCAGATGGCAAGATGATGCAAGCCCAAAGCATTTATTAAGCTTAAGCTGGTGGCCTGGAAGTTGCTGAAGCGAGAGGTAGATTTCTCCTCTGGAATCGAGGCCCCAGAGTCACAGATCAAAACCAGTACATTTGGAGGATGTCTTATCTGGACGTCTGTGTCCCTTTCACGTTTACACAATGAAATCTTAACTCATAAGGTGATGGTGCTTGAAAGGGAAGCCTTTGGGGGCAACGAAGCCATGGTGACAGAGTCCACATGGATGGCATAAATACCCTTATGAAGGAGACCAAGAAAAGAGCTCTTCACCCTTTCCACAGTGTGAAGCCACAGCCAGAAGGCCCTGGCTAAAGGAATAGATCCTCCCTTCAGCAGACATAGAAACATTAACTGTGATCGATCATAAGCTTCCAGTCTCCAGAGATGTGAGCAATTGTGGAGGCCCAAAAATGTGAGCCTGTTTCCCTGTTGACCAAAGGTCAGGGAGTTGGAACTGCCCTCTAGTTCCTTCAAGGTTGTTGTGCTTCTACCTCAAACAAAGGTCCCACCTAGCTGCTGACCACAGAGTTCTGCTAGCTCTGGGCTATTGTCAACAGGCAGGGCTAATAGCCAGACTTTGTACTCCAGGAATAGAGAAGTAGATTGTTCCTACCTCAAACAAGAGTCTAAGGATCCAACCAAGTTCCAGTTCCCTTCCTGGAGGTAACTTGGGATTCCACCCAGGGAGTGGTTTGTCTATAGACTGTTTTGGTTTAGGGTGTAAGCACAACTTGTTTTGTTTTAGCAACAGAATGTTTAACTGTGTAAGTAGCCCCACTACCTTCGATTGGTATGTTCATTTCCTTGTATCATGTTAATGCAGTCTTTTCTCTTACTCCTACCTTTTGGGGTCAGGGATATTTTGAGCAATTGGAAATAAATGCAGGCAATTTTCAGTTCTCACTGGAATTCCCTCCAGATACTATCCTATATGTTTCTTTGTTTTATTATTTTCATTCACGTGTTTATACTCTTTACTATATTTCTAATCCCCGTGCCTTTACTCTGGCAAGAGGTATTTTTGTCGTGACTGGTCCCTGACAAGCAATCACATTCTGTGGTTCGCAAGGCACACAGTATGTGATAAATTCTCCCAAGGGCATGAACGGATTACAGAAGAGGAGGATTGTGATGTCTGACGTTTTCATCTGAATTTATTTAAACCTGGTCTTTTCCTTCTCTGTGTCACAGATTCCTGTGGTTCTTGCATCCTAATGAAGAGTTCTGGGTCCGAAGACATTAGTTTAGCAGTTGTGTTTGAAGGAAGTGAACTTGGATTGAGGTTGTTTCTGCCCTGCCAGGGGACACTCATCTGGAGTTCACTCTGCTGATGGAGCCTGGCAAGGATTTTCTTGAGTCTTGCTGGCAGCCCCAGCCAAGTGTGTCCTGGTGAGGGCTGCGGCACATGGTTTATGGTAGCAATTACTGAGCCTGCTTCTTAAGAATCCGTGGTACCTCCAGTTATGGGCAAAGTTGGGGAGGTCAACAATAATAAGTGTTTGCATTTTCAGGGTCCTGAGAGTCCATAAAGAGCACTGGAGTATATTATTTCACTCCTACTCTGCCTTCTTGGCCTTCTTCTCTGATTTAGAACATCCTCAACAGAGTATAAAATTAAACACAGAACACCTGCCATACTAACACAGAATGCTAGTGCAGTGGAATGAAAGAGGGGAATAAACCCTTGAAGGTAGGGTGGGATGCAAACCAGAGCCTCACCACTCTTTCTGCAGTAGATTTGGATTTTTACAGCTACAGATTTATACATAAAAAAGTATGCAAGTTTCAACCACTGAAACTGTGAGGAAAATGCACAGAAAATTTGCAAGTTCAGTAAAGAACAATTAATTAGAGTAGAAGTGCTTAAGGGAAAGTTGCTGACTTTATGCTCTATCACTTCTAAATTCTCCAGTTATATTTCACGTGGAGATAATATTTGTTATTTTAACAGATGTATTTATTTTTATTTAGGTCATGAATATTTTTCCTGTATGTATGTGTGTGAACCACGTGCATGCCTACAGTCCACGAAGGTCAAACGAAAGTATTGGAGACCCTAGAACTGGGGCTTATGGGTGGTTGTGAGCTTCCATGTGGGTGATTGGAACTGAACCTGGGCCCTCGGCAAGAGTAACAAGTGCTTTTAGCCACTCAGCCATCCCTTAGCCCCAAAGACATTATTTGTAACAACCACAATACCAGAGAGCTGGCATGTTGGCATGAGGCACCTGGTTACTATAGTCCTCAGACACACTGAAGGTTTTTACAGCTTCCTGGTTATTCCCTCCAATAAGATGGTTCAGTTCCAGTGTCAGGGTTGTGTTTACAATTGTTTCTTTAGTCTCTCTCTTCCTAAATAGGTTCTTCATCTTTCATGATTTTCCATGAAAATTACAGTCAGGTTAACTTGTGGCACATTCTTAACCCGGAGCTTGTCTGAAGTTTCTTCATATTTAGATTTGGGGTCGTTGCAAAGAGGCTTAGGTCTTCTTTACATGTCCCATGTTTTTGATTTGTTCCTTTTTGCATAATTACTCGATTATCACCATTTGGTGGTATTTCACAGATGTCTTCCAGTATGAATTAGAGTTTCTCACATTGTACTTAAGGAGCATTTGGGGAGAATGGCTTTAAAAAGAATTTGGTGTCCAGTTCTTTGCTGAATACACTCTTTATTTACTTATGTATTTCTACGAGCATAGAATTGTGGTTTTCTCTTTTGTTCAGTAGGTTGTACTCTACCACGGTGTTAGTTATTGCTATGGTTAAACAGCACGAGTGATGGTTACTTATGAAAGAGTTTGTTTCAGTCTACAGTTTCAGAGGGAGGGTCCACAATGGCAGGAGAGGTACAGCAGTTAGAACAGAGAGGAAACTGGAAGAGGAGCTAAGCTCTAAACTCTCAAAGCCCTCCCCGGTGATGGATTTCCTTCAGTAAGGTCCAAAAGTTTCCCAGCCTCCCCAAATAATGCTGCCAAGTAAGGACCAAGTGTTTAAACACACAAGCCCATGAGGGCATTTTTTTCATTCAAACTGCCACAACCACCTTCATCATTTATGTCTGATGCACAGTTTAGATGCACAAGTCATTTCCAGTTAGTGGAATACCTTCAAGCTGGCTCATGCCCTGGTTCCTCATGCCGTGCCATCATCACTCTTTGAGTGTCTTCTTGCTTTGTGGTACAGCTGTATACTACAGACTTGTTTTGTGTTCTCTCACCTTACTCTTGCATTCAGTCCTCCTTCAGCGAGTCATGGTTCATTTTAGTGAAAAGCGATATTTGGAAGTCAAGGAATGAACGTTAGTATTGCACACTGTCTCGTGGTTGTCAATGACTCCAAAATCTCTCAGAGACAGAGATAATCTCTCTCTCTCTCTCTCTCTCTCTCACACACACACACACACACACACACATACACACACACACCTACACCATTGTCTATATATGTGAATATACTAAAGGCTGAAATTCACACTGATAGCTAAATTCCAAGTCAATACCATTTGTTACAAATCCTTCCTTCCTTCCCTTCCTTCCTTCCTTCCTTCCTTCCTTCCTTCCTTCCTTCCTTCCTTCATTAATTCTTTCCTTCCTTTGTGTATATTATGTATATCAGTCATAGAGTATTCATCCTTTATTTTGGTGATCATTGTGGATGCACAGAACATATGTGATGTGTGTGCACACACAAACATGCAGGTGAACTGACCATTGTGTGTGTATTGGCCAGAGATGAACTTCACTTGTCCATCTACCTTATTGTTTGAGACGAGGTTTCTTGCTGACCTTGTGCTTGCCATTTTGGCTAGACCAGCTGGCCAGTGACCTGAAGGGATCCAGCTGTCTCCCACCCTCCCACCCTGCAGCTCAGATGTTTGTGTCACTGTACTCAGCTTTGGACTGAGTGCAGGAGATCCAAACTCAAGTTCTAATGCTCCCGCAGCAAGTGCTTGGCCCACTGAGACATCTCACCAGTCCTATTTTTCATTCATGGTTTGGTTTGACACATTGCAGTTGTACATATTGTGAGGTATTTCGCTACAAATATGCAATATGCAGAGTATTGGGTAACTGGCACCTTGAACACATCATTTCTTCGTGTTGAGAATACCCTAAATCTTCACCTCTCCCGCTTTGAAATATCCAAGTATTTGCTGTCAACTGTATTTTTCCAATTATCTTCAAAACATCCGATCTAACTGCATTTCAATGAATCATGACACCCCATGATATACTCTGCCTCTTTCTTTTTTGCATCATTTTTAATAACTTACTTGTAACTTATTTACTAACTTTTTGCAGCTTAGTTCTTGTTCTAGTGAGGAACTTGGCTTCTACTGCTCATAATAAATGTGGTTATCTCTTCATTGTCTTTGTGCATGGTCACATCCCATTCTCACAACTGTTCCTCCAACCCCACCTTGTGATTCTCTCTCTCTCTCTCTCTCTCTCTCTCTCTCTCTCTCTCTCTCTTCCCCCCCCCCGCTCTCCATATATAAGTAATCTTAGTCCAGTGCCTCATATTACTGAGACTTGACTCTCCAGAGGTGCTCTGCCAGCAGACTTAAGCTCAACACCTTGCTGGCCCCATCATGTGGACTACCTGAGACTCCTTAGGATCTACTCATCATGTGGATTCCTTCTGTTTTCTACTTGGCTTAGGACTTACCCTAGGTCATCACCTTATATGAATTTTGTTCTCGGTATTCTCAAACTTACGAGTCCTGTACCAGGAATTTCTTTCTCTTTGTTTTATTCTGCTATCAAATTGAAGTGTTTAAGAAAAAAGGTGACTGGGCTGGCTGAGGGTTAATATTTACCTGGATTTCCATGCTTCTTTCTTGGGCTCCAGAGTAGGGATAAAGAACTTGACTGCAAGAACTTTCTGGTACATGTGCTGACAGAGTGAGCCAGAACAAGGGAGAGATCTCCTCCATAGGCCTCTGCCCTTTTCCTTGGTTTGATTCTGATTCTCTCCATTGCAAGGAAAAGGATCCAAGGTGATTGTTACTATTGTTGCTATGTAGCATCTAAGTGAAGTCTGCTTTCACTTCAGATTCTCCTCACTGTAAACCACCCACCAGGCACTGCTGTTACATCCTTGCAGATGTGTAACTTGTAAGAACATTTGCCCACCATATTCAAGTCCACTATGGGATGTTCAGAATTAGAACTTGACATTTCATATGAATTTTACTATGTCTTGTGTGACAGAGGAGACAGAACATATCTTAGAGACATAGTCATAAGGTGGCGCTTCATAAATGCTCAAATGATGTTTTGATGCTAATGAGATCAGTGTGAAGACAACACAAAGTGCGCAGCCTGGAGGAGATGGAGCCTTGTGAGATTTTTAACTCAAGCCTTTTGATGAGAGAATATCTTTACTTTTATCTTTTATTTTTGGTTTAGTGAGACTGGATTTTTTTCTAGCTTTGGAGCTTGTCCTGGAACTCGCTCTGTAAACCAGGCTGGCCTCAGACTCACAGAGATCCACTTGCCTCTGCCTTCCGAGTGCTGGGATTAAAGGTGTGCATCACCACAGCCCTGCTCCCTTTACTTTTTATTCATGAGATGCAAAGATAATTATTTATTTCAGGGAGGAAACTGTCTGTGTTTCAAAGCTCAGAAGGCTTCTCTTAGATTTTCAGGATGTTAGTATTTTACCACAGACCAGGCTATCCAGTCTATAAGATATTCTCTAGGTACCTGACCTTTATTCACATGCCAGTTATTAAGCTGCCATTATGACACAGGGAACATTATTTTCCCCTGGTCATAGGTGAGAAGTTAAGACAGAGAGTTGGAGTAATATGCTACGTTCTAGAACTAGGAAAAAACATGATATTACCTCAATGACTGGTAATATCATTTATAGCTGAATGCAATTTTTCATGAAGCTGTTGTCATTAAGCCAATAGATACATGATCGCTTCTCAAGGCATAGACATTTCCCATGTTCATGCTCCATCATTACTGTATATTGGTACTTGTTCTTTCCCTGTACCCCTCCCCCTGCATGCCAACATTCATTCAGAGACTGTGAGATGGAATACCCAGATATGGGGATGCACTGAACGCCACCTGACAGGTGTAATAGTGGGAGGAATGACTTGAATGAGCTAATAATCCACAGAGAGATGACGAAGTGGACTAGCCTTGAAAGGGCCTGTAAAAATCACTGCGACAAAGGTAAGTAAAATATCTTATAGGAACAAAAGGAAGGACGTAAAAATGTCCTTTGAATGCCCAGCAAATTTCTACGAGTTTGAGGCCAACCTGGTCTACATAGTGAGTTCCAAGATGGCCAAGGCTACATAGTGAGATTCTTTTTCTTTTTTTTTCTTTCACTGCTCCCTCCCTTCTTTCTTTCCTTCCTTCCTTTCTATATTTTTTAATGGGAACAGTGTGAATTCCATCCCCTACTACCACAAATCATGCAGTGGAATTTCTCATGTTTAGGGAAATCTCAAGGAGCACATCCAGAGTGTAATGGTCTTGCCCTGGGAAAACCACCTTTGTGATCTTGGTATTGCCCCTGACCTACAAACCTGACCGTGTCTTTGAAAAAAAAAATAGTGCCCAAGAAGGGCATCGGAGGTCAGTGTCTTGGCAGAACCTCAGTTTCATTGCACATGGTTCAGCTAAGTGAGCTTTCCTGACACTTAGGGAGGCCTGAGCAAGGCTGGAAAGACAAAGGGAGATGCTGAGGCCCTTAGCAGTCATGGTAAGCTCCTTACACTCTAGAGTTCAGCAGTCAGGGAAGAGAAATGGTTTTCCCAGAACTGAGTAGGAGTGGCTGCCTCTGATGTGGTATCTCGGAGCAGACAACAACACTCCAATTATTTTTTACTTCTAGCCTCTCGCCTCCCACTGGATCCTTCCACAAGTAAGACCCAAATGAAAGACAGCTGTCAAAGGACCTATGTAGACAGATCATTCTATAGGAGTCAGCCACTAGAACACAATTCAGAGAAGACAGTTAGAAACAGATATGGAGGGAGGGGGCAGCTGAAGAACAGCTCGCTTATCATGGACGGCTTCCTGGAAGAACTCTATTTGAATTGACACTGGAGTGAAACTGCATTGCTGAGGAATAATCCTTCTGTACACTGAAAATGTGCTGCTTACATTGTTACTGGGGAGCCGATTGGTTAATGGTTAGGCAGGATTTGGGGGGAAGGGCAGAGAGAATTCTGGAAAGTAGAAAGGCAGAGCCAGAGGAGATGCCATGAGATGCAGACTCAGCAGGATGGGAAGTACATGCATGAGGTAAAAAGAGCCTTAGGGCAGCACGCAGATTAATAGAAATGGGTAATTTAAGTTATAAAAGCTAGCTAAAAACAACGCTTAAGCTATCCGACGAGCATTTGCAATTAATATTAAGTCTGTGTGTGGTTATTTGGGGAGTGACTGGAGGCACAGAAAACTCCACTTACACTGTGTCATCTGGGTGTGAGTGGAAGGGAAGAAGGAGAAGAGAGACCAGGCAGGCAGAGTGTTAACTGTTTAAAAGCATGGCTGAGAGGGAAAACAACAACTTGTTCATGATCAATGGGCTGTGAACTGTGGTGAAGACAGGGGATAGAGACTTTTGCAGCACAACTGTATCTTTTCACCAGCCTTCTTACTCAGTTTGACAAGTATATAAATGGGGACTGGGAAAGCGGTGCAGTGGGCAACACACTTTCTGTGAGAGTGTGAGGCTGGATGCCTTACTAGCTGGTTGTGGCCCACACCTGTAATCCTCCTGCTTGGGAGGAGGGGCAAGGGGAAGGCAGAGACAGACAGACAGATGCTGGAGACTCTCTGGCCAGCCAAGCTAGCCAAAAATTCAAAAGGTAAGCTTCAAGTTTAGGGAGCTAGCCAATCTCAAAAGGAAAGTTGGAAAGCAAAAGAGGGAGACACCTGGTATGAAACTTAGACCTACACATATGCATATATGCACACACACACACACACACACACACACACACACACACTCACATATGCTCACATGAGCCAGACTTAACTATTGTGTTTATTACTTCTGTAAGGAAGAAACATTTTATTTTGTGCTCATGGTTTTAGGAGGGCTTAGTCTATTGTGGCAAGGAACACATGATATGGCTGCTTAGTTCATGGCAGTGGGAATGTGTAGGAAAGGCCTTTCAGGTCAGAGCAGACAAGAAAGCAAGTAAGCAATGGGGGAGGGGGGAACAAAGGCCAGGTATCACCTTGAAAGGACCTCTCTTAGTCAACTAATTCTATAATTTAGGCTTTGCCACCTAAAGTTTGACAGATTCCCAAAAGAGTCTACCATATTGGGATCAAGCATTCAAACATGGACCTGCTAGGGACAGCTTAGATTCAAACCACAACACTTCTCAAAGGGATCTTCTGAGACACGGGTCCTGGGTCAGGTTGTTGATTTTCTAAGAGACAACATCATAGGGTTCAACCTACAATCCAACTACTCACTGAGTTCTCCCTGATATTCCGAAGCATGCAGTCATGTCATCTAGACTGCTGTCTGAGTCAACTGAGCATAAAGCAATGGACTATCATGGACTGGGTAGTCATTAACAGCAAACATATGTTCTGGAAACTGAGCAGTTCATGATCAAGGATACAGCTGATTTGGTGTCTGGAGAGGATACAGTCTCTTTCCCAGATACTTCATTCTTCTAGGTTTTCACATGGTAGAAGGGTCAGGGAGCTATCGAGAGTAATCCCACTTATGAGGGTCCCAGTTTCATGACCCAATCATACCCCAAAGGCCCACTTTCTTAACACTGCTGTGTTGGGGTTTAGGATTTCAACCTATGAAGTTTTGACAGACACATATGGATTATGCCCTTCAGCCTCTTTTCTAGGACCTTAAGTGACAATATTGTAGAAAGTCAAAGTCTTCTGGGAAGGTCAAAATAAACTCCTTATAAGAGTTATTCTGAGTCCAAATATTCCATAACTTCGCCTGGACGTGGTAGCACATACTCTTAATCCTAGTTATGGAGACAGAGGCAGGGGTATCTCTGTGAGTTCAGGTCACCCTGGTCTATTTAATGAGTTCCAGGTCAGAGAAGGCTACATAGTGAAACCCTGTCTCAAAAAACCCCAAATCAAACCAAACCCAAACAAAAATGAATAAAATGGATTCTATAGCTTTGCATAGTTCTACTATAAGATGCATTCATTTTTTCCCCTTTATAAACACCAACTATAGTTCTACAATTCCACTTCCATGGTGAGATCTAATATAGATCATGCCTAGTACAGTATGCATGTTGTTCAGCAGAGAAATATCAATTTCTTTTTCTTCCTACCCATTCCTCCATTCCAGTGGTTCTCAACCTGTGAATCATGGCCCCTTTGAGGGTTGTCCAAGACTGCTGTGGGACAATGGTTTTACCCTGTAAAGATTTGCTTCTTGTACTTGTTTAATAAAATGCTGATTGGCCAGTAACCAGGCAGTAAGCCTAGGAAAGGTGACCAGGCAAGGAGTAGAGGCAGGGCAAGGAGACAGAAGAATTCTGGGAAGAGGAAAGATATAGTCTGTAGTCTTCACCTAGATGCAGAGGACACAAGATGAGAATGTCTTGCTGATGAAGGTACCAAGCCACATGGCTAACATAGACGAGAATTATGGGTTACTATAAGATGTAAGAATTAGTTAATAAGAAGCCTGAGTTACTAGGCCAGCGGTTTAAGATTAATGTAGACCTCTGTGTACTTTGTTGGGACTGAAAGGCTGTGGCATGGGGTGTGACAGAAACCTCTGTCAACACAAGACCTTCAGAAAACACAGATATTTCCATTATTGATTCATAACAGTAGCAAATTCACAGTTATAAAGTAGCAACAAGAATAATTTTTTTCGATTGGGGGTCACGACAACATGAGGAACTCTATTAGATGGTCACAACATTAGGAAGGTTAAGGACAACTGCTCTATCCTTTCTGAGCCTGCTATGCCAATGGTCTTACTGTTACTTGCCTTCTAGAATTGTTAATGACTCTTCAATTACCATTAACAATTTCAAGCACATTGAAAATGTTGATTATGTAACCATCACAACATCCCCTTAAGAAAAGATGCTTTCACTATTACCAGTATACTTCACTGGGTGTCTTATCCTTAGGAATTATATGATGTGGGATTTCTCTCTGTATGCTGTGATTACCATTGATAAATAAAGGAACTGCTTTGGGCCTATAGCAGAGCTATAGGGGAACAGAGCTAGGGAAGGAAAACTAAGCTGAATGTTGGGGGGAAAGGAGGCAGAGTCATGGAGAAGCCATGGAGCCGCTGCCAGAGACAGATGTGCTGAAATTTTGCTGGTAGGCCATGACCTCATGGTGATGCACAGATTAATGGAGATGGGTTAAATTAATATGTAAGTGCTAGCCAATAAGAAGCTAGAACTAATGGTCCAAACAGTGATTTAAATGATACAGTTTCTGTGTGATTATTTCGGGGCTAAGTGGCCGGGAACTAACTAGCAGCCTACTTGCTAATAGAGCCAGCATTCAATATCATTCTGACACAGATTATTCATTGTTCACATTTTATACTGCTATCTTGCCCTGTTTTCCACATGCTGCCACTTTACTGACTAATCTGCTTTACTTCCTTCTAGAATTTTCTTCCCATTTAAGATTGCTTCATATCCTTTCTAAATTATTTAGTACTTCTTTCTCAGGGCATAATTTTCTGAAGCCAAGATACTTCTTGAATCTCATTATTCTGAGCTCTGACTTTGTTATTGGTAGATATCTTTCTGTAGCTCCAGTTCCTGCTGCCACAAGACTCATGTCATATTCTTGTTATTGATCTTTCCTGAGTGTCTTCCTCTATCCTTTCTGAACTGGCCACACTGCTGGTCTATTGTTAGGCTCATTAGGGGTTCCTACCCTGAAGTCCTACCCCTAATTCAACAGGATGGAGTACAGACAAAGTTCTCCCAGAATTAGGCTCTTCTGATCTCTCTTCCAGTTTCTTCTTAAATTGTTTGGGACCTTTGACACCAGCACATAGCCAACTAAATTGGGTGGTCACCACCCTGTTTGCCCAGAATTTTTTAAGTAATACCTGCTTATCTACTACTATGGGTAATGGTACCCTTTCTTGTGTGTAATCATGTCTAAGTAGAGAGGAAAACTTCCACATTAATTCTTCCTGTATGATTATCTGCATGAAATAGGATCCCTGTGACACTGTGGGAGGACTCAAGATTCCAGACAATAGAATGTGGATTGAAAATTGGTATCCACATTGGTGTAAAATCACCAATAAACACCTGACTTTTGACAAAGAAGCCAAAATTGAACAAAGGAAAAAAAAAACATCTGCAACAAATGGTGCTAACATAACTGGATGTTGACATGTAGAATAATGCAACTAGATACATATCTATCACCATGCAGAAAACTCAAGTTCAAGTGGATCAAAGACTTCAACATAAATCCAGTTACACTGAACCTGATAGAAGAGAAAGTGGTAAGTAGCCTTGAATGCATTGGCACAGGAAACCACTTCCTAAATATAACACCAGTAGCACAGACACTGAAAGCAACAATCAATAAATGGTATCTCATGAAACTGAAAAACTTCTGTAAGGCAAAGGACATGGTAAATAAGACAAAATGGCAGTCAACAAAATGGGATGCTTACACCTGTAAGAGTAACAAAGATCAAAAACACTGGAGACAGTTTATTTTGGAGAGGATGTGGAATAAGGGGAACATTCCTCCTCTGCTGGGTGGGATTACATCAAAATGCCAAATAATCCAATTAAAAATTGGTTACAGATCTAAACAGAGATTTCTCAACAGAAGTATCTCAAATGGCTTAAAGACACTTAAGGAATTGTTCAACATCCTTAGATATCAGGGAAATTCAAATCAAAATGACTCTAAGATATCATCTTACACTTGTATGAATAGCAAAGATGTTGGAGAGGATGTGGAGCAAGGGGAACATTCCTCCACTGCTGGTGGAAGTACAAACTTGAACAACTACTTTGGAAATCAGCATGGCAGTTTTTCAGAAAATTGGGAATCAATCTACCTCAATATCCAGCATTACAACTCCCGGTCTTATATTCAAAGGGTGCACAATCATACCATAAAAACACTTACTCAGCTATGTTCACAGCAGCATTATTCATAATAGTCAGAACATGGAAACAACCTAGATGCCCCTCAACCAAATAATAGATAAAGAAAATGTGGTACATTAGTACAATGGGGTATTACTCAGCTGTAAAAAACATTGACATTATGAAATTTGCAGGCAAATGGATGGAACTAGAAAAAAAAATCATCCTGAGTGTGATAACTCAGACCCAAAAAGACAAACAAGATGTGTACTCACTCTTAAGTGGATTCTAGATGTAAACAAAGGATAACTGGACTACAATCCACAGCCCCAGAGAAGCTAGGAGACAAGGAGGATCTTAAGAGGGATACAAGGATTGCCCTAGGAAGGAAAAATGGGTAAATGGGGGCAAGCTAGAGGGAAAGGGATGGGGGATAAGAATATGAGGGAACTGGATGGTTAAGTTGGGGGAGGAACAAGATACAGAAAAAGAGCAATAAAAGAGATATCTTGATAGAGGGAGTCATTATGTGGTTAGAGCAAAACCTGGTACTAGAGAAATTCGTAGGAATTCACAAGGATGACCCCAGGTAAGACTCCTAGCAATAGTGGAGAGGGTGCCTGAACTGGTCTCTTGTAATCTGATTGGTGAATGCCCTAATTGTCATCATAGAACCTCCATTCAGTAATTGATGGAAGCAGATGCAGAGATCCACAGCCAAGCACAGGGTAGATAGAGCTCTGGAAGTCCAATCAAAGAGAGAGAGGAGGAATTATGTGAGCAAGGGGTGTCAAGATCATGATGGGGAAACCACAGAGATAGCCAACATGAGCTACGAGCTAGTGGGAACTCATGGACTCTGAACTAACAGCTGGGGAGTGAAGAACCAAAGTTCCTCCATTTTGTTTACCTCCATCTTGTGTCTTGTGTAAGCTATTGCCTGTAAAACATTACAGTCCTCAGAAATGGCTAAGGGCAAAAGTAACAGGGTAGCTATCAGGAAAACAAAAACAAAAACAAAAACAGCAACAAAACCTTGACAAGCAACAGAGGAGGTTTCAAAATACAGTTTCTGAAAAGTCCCTAGACACGAGCCAATCAGGATTGGATCTGTCACCTCACACCCTGCTAATGTTACCTTTCTGGTTTTTGCCTTTAAATAATGCCCTTGAGAAGGGGGGTTACCTCCTCTTATCACTGCTGTGCCAGTTGCTTAGATGAAGTCCCTGCCAGCTTGTATTGTGCACACAATAAACCTTGCTTTTACATTTCAATGAGTCGGTCTCCCTGGGGGGTCTTTTGGGGAGCCCACAGACTGGGCATAACAGGGAGTTTGTTTGGGAATGAACTAGGCCCTCTGCATGAAGGTAATAGTTGTATAAGTTTGGTCTGTTTGTAGGTCCCCTGGCAGTGGGACCAGGAGTTGGCTTTTTGAAGCCCATTCTTTATGGTGGAATGCCTTGCTCAGCCTTGTTACAGAGGGAGGGGCTTGGCCCTGCCTCAAGGCATTGTTGACTCCCCATGGGAGGCCTTACCCTTTCTGAGGATTGTATGTGGGGGGGATAGGAGGAGATGGATGGGGCAGGGGGAAGGGAGGGATATATATATATATATGAAAAGAAAGTTGGTACCTACAATAGTATGATGGGTCTGACTGTTCTTAAAATACAGAGCGAAGGCAATAGCTTTCATCTCACCTTTAAAAATCATCTCTAGCTAATGTTATTAAAGACTTACCCAACTGAATGTCATTTGCTTTTGTTGTTGCTATGACCTGACAACTTCAGGCAGGAAGAGTTCATTTTGGTTCCCAATCTGAGGTTATACAGCCATCACTGAGGGACATCTCAAGGCACCAGGCAGTCCCATGCTGGTTAGAGTATGCAGCTGCTCTCTTTAAACAGGGGCCAGTCAGGAAATGTGAATGGGCTGTGAAACCCCAAGGCTGGTCCCCAGTTACCCATTTCCTCCAGCAAAGCTCCACCTCCAAAATGTTCCACAACCTTTCAAACAACATTTATTGTTGAAATACATAAGGCCACAGGTGACACGTTCCAACGTCCTGGGACTTGGTTGTAAACTGGTAGAGTTACAGTACTAGAACAACTAACCTCCCACTACTGGAAATACCTTCTCTTGGTAGAGGAGGAATAACAGATGGAGCTGTACCACCTCCTTGAACCCATCCATCCTCCTTGAAGCCATCTCTCTTCATGTGAAAGACCCATGCAAAGCATCCTCTAGGCTTAACAGCGCAGCTACTTTGGGCTGGACCAGGAAACGCCCTAGGATGAGGCTCAGAGGAAGGAATCCTTTGACTTAGCAGAGCTACAGCCTGTGTCATTTGGCTCCGCAGCTGCAGTTGGCTCTTTGATGAAATTCTTCAACCTCTCACCTCATAAAGAGCTCACTCAGAGGTCTGCCCAGCAATCCAGGGCAAAGCCTTGGGGGCGCAAGGCCAGGACACAGAACCAAGAGGGTCCTGCTGGGTAAGTATTATAGAAATGTGTGTCAAAGAGGGGCCTCTTGGCCTGGTTTGCTGACTTTTCCCCCAGTAGATCTTAAAATATAATAATAATAATAATTCTCGCGATTTCCCGTTACTAGGTCTTCTAGGTGAACAGACTGGAAGGAACAGCGAATAAAAACTGTGTGCCATACATCATTAAATTTCTGGGAGAGAAAGTTAAAAAGAAAAAAAAAACACTTCTCTCTGAACTGATTTTAAAGGTCAAATGTCCTTGGTGTATTGGTCTTGTCGCTGATGATTATGAATATAAAATGTTGTTTTGAGGGAGTAGAGATGGGCACAGCCAATAGGCATGAGAGTCAATGAAAAGAATAGTTCCTCAGGTCTAGGAAGGAGATGGAAGAACAGAAGCAGAAATGAAAAAGCTACTGTAAGGTGGCCTGAAGGAGAAATAAGCAGAATCTGGGCAGGCAGGTGAGCAGCCCATAGAGACAGAAGAAAAGAGGAAGAATCCACAGGAGCTGCTGCGCATGGCTCAGGGCTGACTTGACCTGGGGATAGAGAGGCTGAGCCCGGAAGAAGTGCAAGGAATGCCAGAGACCCATCACGAAGACACTGGCATTGACCTCTGGTACACTACCCTGTCCTCAGGAGTCTTAGGCTTGTGATAGCACAACGGCAGAGAGGACGAGCTTGGCTGCTATGTTGTTGATGGGTGGGGGGCATGAGCTTGACCATTGTGTAGTTGATGGGTGGGTGAGTGCTTCTAGGGACTGGGCTTGAATTTTCTTTCTAAGAGTTTTTCCACACAGAGCCTCTTTACATTGGAGTCTTTGCCAACCAATGCTGGACCAGGGAGTTCTCAGCGCAACACAGGCATAGCAGATAGGAAACATTTAAGCATGCAGAGGGCCCTGGAAAAGCCGCTCAAACTCAAGTGACTTTAACTGTGATACCCTGATTATCTACTAGAGGGAATTATAAGAAGTAAATGGCAAGGCATATAGGGAAGTTTGAAATAGGGAATCTTCAGAAAGCCCCATTAAGCCTGAGAGGGCTTATTAGAGATGCTACCCAATGCTTGGATTCAAAGCAACATTTAACCCGGCTTCTTTCACTCTTCTTCTGAGTTTTCTGTTGAGCCCCGGAGCAGGGGAGGGGGAATTTCATAGCAGGATAGACTTGTATTTGCTAATTCCTGAGGATTAGCAGAAAGCGTATTAATGAGATCTCTATCAGGGCCTGCTGTGGTTGTAGGGAGCCTGGTGTGGATTCTTTTGCCCTTTTTGATATTTCTTAAGACTTATGAAGCTATTCAATTTAAAAAAAAATATGTGCATATATACGGTATCTACTCTAGGGCCAGGGTGGGCTTAGAATGTTATACTCAAGACATGGTTTAGAAAGGCAGAGTTAAATGGAAAGGTCTGTTTAGATAGCACTACCTTCAGAGATAAAGAGGGCTAGCTTTGGCCCTGCTGCCTATTCAGAGAATCCAGAGCCCAGATAGGGTACTCACAGCCTTGGTTCTCATTTCTGCCATTTTTCCCTCTCTGGATTTCCATACCCTTCTGAAACATGCACACATGCACGCACATGTCTGCACACATATGAGGGGTAGGGAGAGAATGCTCTTGGTGTATAGGAAGAAAAGGTTTCAAGAGTCCTCGTGAATACCAAAGTCTTCAAATGTTTTAGTTCTTTGATGGGATTGTCCGGTGTTAATATATAGTCTACAAGATCCTCCCATAGCTTTTAAATCACCTCTAAATTATTTACAATTCCCAATACAACATAAATACTGTAAAACACAATTGTTGCATTGTTTATGGAATAATTACCAGAGGGAAGTCTAGATGTTTGTCATAGGTGCAGTTTTCTTCCAAATACATTTAGCCCACAATTGGTTAAGTCTGTGAAAGCAGAACTAGGGTTATAGCACAACCTGCATACAATGTTTTAGGCAGTGTATATGATGAACATCTAGTGACATTGTAGCTGTCTTAGTTTGTGTGCGTGAGTACAATCTGATGTTTAAAAATGTCTAATAACACATTTCTCAGAATGTATTAATCCCATTGTTTTTTTTTTTTTTTTCATTTTTTTTATTTATTTATTTATTAAAGATTTCTGTCTCTTCCCCACCGCCGCCTCCCCTTTCCCTCCCCCTCCCCCAATTAAGTCCCCCTCCCTCGTCAGCCCAAAGAGCAATCAGGGTTCCCTGCCCTGTGGGAAGTCCAAGGGCTACCCACCTCCATTAAGGTCTAGTAAGGTGAGCATCCACGAAACTGCCTAGGCTCCCACGAAACCAATAGGTACAGTAGGATCAAAAACCCATTGCCATTGTTCTTGAGGTCTCAGTAGTCCTCATTGTCCAATAAATGGGACCTCCTGAGACTGAGAAGCTTCTGTAAAGCAAAGGACACTGTTGCTAAGACAGAAAGGCAACCCACTGACTGGGAGAAGATCTTCACCAACCCCGCAACTGACAAAGGACTGATCTCCAAAATATATTAATCCCATTGTTAAGTTGAGAGAGAAAGAGAGGAGAGAGAGAGAGAGAGAGAGAGAGAGAGAGAGAGAGAGAGTTTAGAGGTTGGGCAGATATATCAGGAAACACTCACACTTGCCTTAGGACCTCATAGCTTAGAGTCAGGTGTTAGTATGAAAATTGCCACTGTTTATTAGTTAGTCTAGCATTTCTTTCTCAGAATCACATGAGACTGGTACTGACATGACAGTGATGAGCTGTGGGTGACCCTCACTCATGTTAGATTCCAGTTCAGTGCTCTGATCCATCAATGATTTCACCATGCACAGATTGAGCCACCTGAATGTGTCTACATGTTGGTGTGCAGCCTTTCATATTTTGCCCATAATTATAACTGTAGGTTACAGGACCTAAGAGCCATGGCA
Source organism: Alexandromys oeconomus (assembly GCA_963919705.1). Lineage (NCBI taxonomy): Eukaryota > Metazoa > Chordata > Mammalia > Rodentia > Cricetidae > Alexandromys > Alexandromys oeconomus. The sequence goes on from CAWTZB010000064.1 coordinate 23,996,129, forward strand.
TGTGAGCCAGTAAGGGAGAAGTTTAACTGGAGGCAGTCATGTTACCTTTTAATATGCTTAGAGATCACGTCCAAACCCAGAGATAAATGAGAAATGAGAGCTTGGCTATGGCCCTGAGTCAGAGTAACCCCTGTGTGGGGATCTGAGAGGCAATGAAATACTGTGGCAGTTTGGACCAGGCATGAAAGTTAACCATTGGTGAAGAACCAGGGCCACCCTAGTGGGCTAGGTGTTACATATAGGAACAAGATATGGTCTCTGGGAAGATTAGAGAAATAGAATAGTGTTCCATCATTGGAAAGCATGGCAGTGGGACCTCAAAAATAAGAGAAAACGCAGGGCAGACAATTACTGGGACTAAGTACCTGGTGCAATTTCCAGTCTTGATCTTTATAATTATTTGATGAATAGTTGTGTTAAACCATGGTCATGGGGTTTCTAAACCTCCCCTCGAGTGAAACTATCCAGACTTGAGGCTGTGTTAGCTACTAGTGTAGGGATGGATGCCTGTCTGAGCAGAGTATTGACTGTGTCGCTTCCTCTGAAGCTTTAAGCCCAGAGAGTCCTGCCCATGGTCCTTCAGCCAAGTATACTTTATATGGCTTATGCCAGAGTAACAGACTTCATGGAAGAAGATGAGCCTTGAGATCTTGGGATCAGTGGCTCTGGAAGCACTTTGAGGTTTTGTCTGACGTCTCTCTGGACCTCAGTTGACTTGTCTAATAAAGTACCCTTCAAGGACGTGAGTGAACAAGGGTATAAAGAATGCTTTTTTATCTGTAAGCATTCCCTCTCTCCACATGTGAGTTATTCTTACTTCTCTTAATCTCTTCTTCCTCCCTTTTTGGGCATGTTTCAGGTTTGGGATCTAGGGAGGATCTCCCCAGAGCCCTCTCTCTTCAGCTTCTGACCTTCTTCAGTTAGATCAGTGGAGTACTTGGCCCTGAACACTCACTCATATGTGAGCCCTTTGATTTCCTGTTTCCTTTAATGTTTTCAAAGATCTGGAAGGTTTCCTTCCCTTCTGAATACAGCTCTGATGCTAGCAAAGAACAGCACAGCAAGCAGAAGTTAGGACAAATCAGAACCCCAGCTAACCCGAAGAGCAGGTTCCACCAGCACCGAAGAGAGTCCCTTGCTATTTGGAGATCAGCAATTTGGTGAGAGAGTAGAGCTACTCTGAAAATTCCTTGAGGGTATAGATTGAGGTTTCACAACTTCTTAAGGAAAATGCAGTGAAATGATTTTCTAGCAATGATGAGACAGCCATGCATAACTCCCACCTCATCGGGTGTCAACTCTTGGGTATCATTGACAAGTCCTCCAGGTGCCAGGAGAGAGTAGAAGTGGGTCACTGGGGATTGCATGAGTCTTTGAGATGGATATAGGGTCCTTTTGAGCATCTTGGAATGAGATGGATACCCACTGGTAGCTTGAGAAGACCCGTGTCTGGCTCTTTTGAGAGCCGTACATTTTCCCCGTCACACAGGATAGACATGAAAGAAATATGAAAGAAGAATTGGTACAGAGGCTTGTTTTATACTCTCTTCATGCTTTCTGAAGAGCTGTGAACTCCATGTGTTTCCACTGTAAAGATCTTGTTGTTATTGTTTTTGTTTTTCACAGCAGGATTTCTCTGTAGTTTTGGTGCCTGTCCTGGAACTCACTTTGTAGACCAGGCTGGCCTCGAACTCACAGAGATCTGCTTGTGTCTGCCTCCCAAGTGCTGGGATTAAAGGCGTTGTACCACCACCGCCCTGCTTCCGCTGTATAAATCTTTAGTCTTTAACCTGAACATAAAGGGACAACTCATTTGACATAAGCATCCCCACTAAATACATTATTCTTCAGTCCCTTCCTGTGTTAGCCTTTGGGAATACAAGCATCTCCCACAAACCTTTGCCTAAAACTATAATATAACAAAGATAAATATTTTGCATGATTTATACTTACTAAAAAGGAATAAAACAAGCAAGCAAAAAACTCAAAACACAACAAAAAGCAAATGACAAACAAGCCTGAAAGTGAAAAAAAGAAACACACATGGTGTGCTCAGGCTGCATCATGGTATTTTATTTCCATAGAATACACATAAGAGGAGAGGCCACCTTGCTGACGTTTATAGGTAACATCTATAGTCTGCTATGCTCAATCTCAGTACAAAGAAACAGACAGAACCTCCAGCCCCAACCCCACCCTGTACTCAGCCCTCTTCTACCACACTGAGAAGCAGGAAAAGCAAGGTGGGCCCCAACAAAAGGCAGTTTGTCTGCCCATACACCACAGTAGGTGGACAGGCTTCCTTCTCCAGGGTCTCATTTCCTCGAGGTCTGTGCTGCTTAATGAATCCGCAGGAGAGCTCTGGAAGCCAAGTTCGGAGAGGTCAGGGAGAGTTGAGAACTCCAGGGAAGATGATGAGCAGCACAGATGTGGGAGTAGGGGACCAGAGCTCTCCTAAACATGAAGTAGGGCAGGAGAAAGGTCACAAGGGCTTAAAGACAGTGCCCCTCAGTATCCATCACACGGAGGTGGAAAGGCTGTCTTCCCCTCCCCCATTCCTCACAAATTACAAGCTGCCTGACGGATTGCTACTGCTTCATCTCCACTGATATTTTATCTAAGTGCCTCTTCAATCCATTTGTTTTGTGATTGAAGAGACAAAAAAAAATCTTTAGAGAAGTTCAATAACTTCATAAATTTCCATCTATAGAGAAAGCAATGTATGAAGAGCCTTTCCAATTGTGCTTGTAAAACATTTCTCTGCACTGAAGTTTATCCATTTCACTTTGTGGTCCCAGAAACATGTCATCAGCAATTGTTTCCTGCCTCCGGACACCTCCCACTCCCTCCACTCAAAAAAAAAAAAATCTTGTACACATTTTCATTATAGACACACAACTCTTTGTACTATATTGGATATAAATAACTTTTTGAAGATTACTTCAGTATATTGTAGGGTGATATTGGAGAAAATAACCCAAGAAGAGAAAGAGTCTGTTTCTTAGCGTCTATGCAAAGGAATAATCTCTATACCACAAATTCACATAAAGATATTTCTTATGCTGTTATATACATTAAAATAACTGTAAACGACTTTTTAAAAATTTAAGTAAACAACTTAAATGTCAGACAGTAAAGCTTGTTTATACAAACTGGCAAACCCACTGAACAAGGAACAAGTTATGCACCAAGTTGAATGATGCTGGAGAACACTGCAACAAAAGTATGTAAAGAAACAAGTGGTGGTGTCATTTAATCTACAGTAGTCTAGGTATACAATTGCTTACCCATATGTATATGGGTGTATAAAATATGCATAGTTGGGAGGGACCATACCACTTTGCTAACGGTGATTGGGTTTAGATGCTTATGTAATGGATGCTCTATTTGTTTTCTTTTTTTCTTTCTATTCTTGGGTTATTTTTCCCCCAAAGCTTTTATCATTGCTATAACCACATTTAATTGGGGGGGGAACAAATTCACACATTTCTCAGTGTGCTGAGAACTCTTTTGTAGGCTTCTAGTGAACAGATTTTTATGCTGAATGCCTAAGAGTCACTGGCTTGGAGTGGTAGAGATGGGTCAAAGTCCTGACTTTTATCAATGAATGGTGTGACATTAAGTCATCTTTTATACCTCTGTTTTATTCTGTCCCAGCTATAAATTGAAAGCTTTGTTCTAGAAGTAACTGTGGTACCCAGGAGTACTTTAATTTTATGCCATGTAGAAACAGAACAGGCAGAGATTGGAGATTGTAAGTGATATGGGATTTAGTTAGATGGAACTTCTGTAAATCCAGTGATTTGATGTTGCATGGTGCTAACCATGCTATTCTTTGCACATTACATTACATTTTCATATTGGTGATAGATTACTTAATGAGTGTGTGTGTGGGTGTGTGCGTGTATGATGTGCATACATGAAAAAAAATGATAGCCAGAAGATGACTTTGAATATCATTTCTTAGGATCAACCAACCTTATTTTTGTAATACTTGGCCTCTTTCTTAATGGCTTAGAAGTCAACAAATATACTAGGTTTTGTGGCCAATGGGACCTAAGGATCCACATGTTTCCATCTCTCCAGAAGGGTATTATCAGCACATGTCATCATGCCTGAATTTTGTTACATGGGTTCTTGAGATCAAAGTCAGGCTTTTACAGCAAGTACTTTAACAAGAGAGCTATCTTACCAGCCCAGTAATGGACTTCTATGGCCATCAAAACTTCACCCATATAGACACATGCATACATACACACACACACACACACACACACACACACACACACACACACCTCTCAACCTTCATGCATTCAACAAATGTCTCTTGAGCACAGCACTCAGGGTTGTGATACCAAGTGGAATTTTCCCATATGATCATGGAACTGAGGTCCTCTAATTGTCCATATCTGCCATTGAGATTACACCCAGGAAGGTTAAAAACACATGCTTGAAGATACAAGAAGACACTAAACCATAATCTATTACTGCATGCTGAGAAATCTTTGAAATCCCAGATCCTACATATTTCTAATGAAGGTAAAGCCACATAGGCTGAAACAATCCAAGTCCAATATATCTCAGGATCAGGAGATCCCATGCTAGCATATTCAAGCATTGCCAGACATCCAATGGGACCTGGATTTACCACTTTGGTCATGAATCACTCCTTGTGTGTGCTCTCTAGAAGTCAATATTACTATTCCTGTTTGACAGTTATAGAAGCTGGAATCCCAGAAACAGTATAGGTACCGAAGAAAGCAAGCCTGGACCAGTAACCCTTCCTTATTAACTAGGCCAGTTCAGGCTTTGCCCTTAGAAAGTGGGCAGTAAGAACTCATGGCACAGAGGGAAGGTATGGGTCTTCCAAAAAAGGACCAGCGCTATCACTACAGAATCCATCAATCTTTCCATCCTGTGAGTACCAGACTTGCAGTCTCCCACCCTGCCTCAAAAATATGTTTTATGTTGTCTGTAATAGAGGACTCATGTCTTATTGATCCTGGACTGCATGCTGGCCCTGCAGCATTCAGACTCAGATGAGAAAGAGAAGAAATCAATTCACATCCCTGGGTGCAGTGCTATTTCCAAGTTTACTGGATTATCTCACTCCCCTCCCTTTAAACTGTAGAAGAACTGCCCGGTGTCTTTCCTTTGAATAAAGGCCATGTGGTCACAGCAGCACTTCTGGGGTTGGTAGCTATGCCACTCAACAAGGAAGCCAGCTCCTTCTTCTCTCCTTGATCAGCTAGCACAGAGAGCCTGTAGTCAACCGGATCGAATATACTCATGTCATTGGTAGGGGGTGTAACTGATGCCAATGACATACCTTCTGTGCAAATTGTCTTTAGGTTTAAATGCTTCTTCCAAGTGCTAGAAACTCCATGCCCAGATTTTCACCACAGAATCCACCAATCCATCACTGATTCAGAAATTATTTCTTCAGCTCTCATCCAGTGTTCTTCACTGTGTGTGGTGTATTGCACAGATTTATAAGCCAATGGCTTTCACAGAACCACATATAAAATAATTAGGAGTTGCTACAGTATATGGTTTATTAGATGAAATAGAATCAACATGGAATTTTCTAGAAGGTCAGAAAGAGATAGTTCAACAGAAGATTAAATAAAGAAAATAGACTAGGCCAGGCTTGAATTTTGATGAATAGCATTTAGAGAGAGCAAGGGAGCTGTGATGTGTCAGTCCCTAAATTTCTTTATGCAGTTCAGGTTTTTCATTCATTCTTAGATTCTAACTTTGGAGCTAACCTGGAGCTAGCTCTTGTAGACCAGGCTGGCCTTGAACTCACAGAGATCCACCAGCCTCTGCCTCCCAAGTGCTGGGATTAAAGGCATGCACCACCACCACCCGGCTCATTCACAGATTCTTCAAGTTAAGCTTTGATACTTACTTATTATTCTAAATTAAAGAGGTATGTTTGGTCATTTACAGAACACCCATCTGGACCAGGCCCAGACACAGAAATTAATAAGGCACAACCCTTGGTGTAGGGAGATGTTGTACCAATGCCAGAAAATGAAAACCATGCCCTGTGCTGTCGTTATTGATGACTGAGCCTAACTTCTTCTATAATTGGTGAACACAAAAAGTGCTAATGAGATCACAGTGTCAAAATGAAGCTCTTTATTCTGTATAATTAATGTATGATAAAACACAATAAACATGCAACTATGAACAACTATTTTTTGGAAGGTGAATTGAATCAGAAAAAAAAAAGAACTAAGACGAGGAGAGAACATTGAAACTTGGATCCTATTCGGAGTGGGAAAAAAAAATCATTCCAGCAGAAGAACTGAGCCAAACCAGAGAGTTTGGTGAAAGCACTTGGTAGAATGAGGGGGTAGGAAACAGCACGTACAGTGGGGCTCAGGAGAGCTTGGGAGGTCTTGGAGCCTAGAAATAGCACATGGAACCAGGGGTTTTATTTAAATAAGAGGTGGCAAGAGCTCATGAGCATCTGGACCAGGAGAAGGCTACTGGAGGTGGAAACTAGTGGTCACACTAAACTCATGTTTAGCAGTCTAATCATCATCAGCCTTTGAAGATAAATTAGACAGCATTGAGCAGGCTCTTGGTTCTTTGCCCAGATTCCCCTGGGTTGGCAGACGCAGCCACTTCCTGATGATGGGAGTATTAGTCGCTAAATCCTCATAGTGACCTCCTTTTGGGAAAGCTGTTCCATTTAACATATACTACGTTCCCCACTGGAGGCTGACTGGATGGAAGAACAAAGGATGACTTCCTGGCTCCTAGGAATGGTTGGCATAGCAGTGTTGTCTGTAGTTCGAGCTCCCTGTGGGACCAGAGAGAAGCTGTTCCCCAGCTCAGGCTGTAGCTTTGCTCATCCCCTTCCTTTCCACTCTTCCTCATTCTATTCTCTTTTCCCAAGAACATCTTGCAGAACTCTCATCTCGCATCTCAGGCTCCACTTTTAGGCATTCCAGCTTCCGACAGGACTGAGGAAGAGGTAATGAATGAAACACGATCTCTGGGTTTCCTTTTAGGTAAAGCTTGCTGGAGATGCAGAACAGTGAGTATATAAGCATTACAGATTGGAGACTTTCTTTCCTCAAAGGACAAATGGAACATCTGAGAGACAGATGTGAATCTATAGATCCAAGCCTGGGGAGAAAACTCTGAACATCACCATAACATGTGACTTCATGACATTTGTATTGTCTGTGTTACTATGACAACATTCTGAGGCTGGACACTGTAAATGAAAGTTTCATGTTTCAGAGACTAAAACTATAAGGTTGGGGTACCTTGGGTTCCGCTTTTGATGAGGGACCCTCTCTTCACACCCAGACAAAGCAGAAGCTATCATAATGTGAACAAGTATGAGAAGGAGCCTACATGATAAGCAAAGAAATGAGAGAGAACTGTCCAGGCTCACTCTTTTAAGATAACCCACTCACTTAGATACTAAATATCGTCCTAGAAGAACTACCTTGGTTTTCTTCCAGGGTCATAACCCTAAATGACCTAGTTCCCTGCTGTTAGTCTCCACCTCTTAAAGGATCCATCAACATTGCCACAACGGACACCAAGCCTCAAGAACAAGGACTTTTGTTGGATAAACCACAATCAAACCATATCAATATCAATACTCTGAGACTGCTTAGGTGGAGGGCATAGAGAAGGAAAATTAAAGACAGCCTGGGATGAGCTCTGCAGAATTTGGCAAGTTGCAAAGGAGAATTGTTCTGGTTGTTACTCTAGCATCTTCAGTTAAGTTGTGTTTTCATTTTTTGTTATCATTTTTCTGACGTAGAAGCATTCATGTTGTGAGGCAGTACGTGTGTGTGTGTGTTGTTTTGAGCGTGCCTACATGCATGTGATTAAAAATGTTATAGAAAATCAAATGACTCTCACTGTGAACTATAGATGATGAAATGAATATTTTTTATTCTTTTCTATCCTGAGGAAAATACTGATGTACAGTCTTAAAAGCTGGATGTTTTTAGCCACTGATTAGTTATGACATTCAAATAAAAACAGTTCATATAGTGGTTTATAAGCTGGAAATATTGATGTCTTTGGTCTTCTCTCTCCCAGATGAAAAGTTGTCAGGATAAAAATAAATAAATAAATAACTTCCCTTTTTATCTTGCCTCAGAAGTTAGAACATTTCATTTCCTTTTATGAAATTTTATCTATTCATTTGTTTATTCTTGTGTGCTCATGATGGCTATGTGTGCTTGTCCTGTGTGCAGGGATGGGGCACGACTGCTTTGGCGCACGCCTGGAGGCCAGTGAACAACTTTCTTGAGTCAATCTTTCCTCTCCCTTCCCCTGTGTGGTCTGGGGATTAACTCAGGTTGCCAGGCTAGCATGCCAATTGCCTTTACCTACTGAGCAATCTCACAGGTCTGTATTTCCTTCTTCTATGTATTCAACCATTACACTTTGTTCTTAAATTATTAGAACCAAATCTGTTTTTCTCATATGCCGTTAGAATTGTTTTTGCTACTCTCAACAACTGCAATAGTTTTACCAACAGAAAGAGCAATTTTGTAATACACATGTGTATATCCATATGTCTGTATGTTCAGAAGTCTGTATGCAAAGGGCAAGAAAGAGGGACACAAAATCTTAAAATCAGTCATCCTTGTGACCTAGCTTCTCTGGGGTAGTGGACTACAGGCTAGTTATCCTTTGTCTTATGTCTAATATCTACTTATGAATGAGTATATACTGTGTTTTTCTCTCTGAGTCTGGGTTACCTCATCCAGGATGGTGTTTTCTAGTTCCATCCTTTTGCATGCAAATTTCAAAATGTCATTGTTTTTTATCTTTGCTTAGTACTCCATTGTGCAAATGTACCACATTTTCTTTATTAATTCTTCAGTTGAGGGGCATCTAGGTTGTTTCCAGGTTCTAACTATTATGAATAATGCTGCTATGAACATTTCTTAGTAAATGTCTTTATGGCATGGATGTTCATCCTTTAGGTATATGCTCAAGAGTGGTATTGCTGGGTCTTGAGGTAGATTGATTTCCAATTTTCTGAGAAGCTGCCAGATTGATTTCCAAAGTGACTGTACAAGTTTGCACTCCTACCAGCAGTGGAAGAGAGTTTCCCTTTCTCTGCATCCTCTTCAGCATAAGCTACCGTCAGTGTTTTTGATCTTAGCCATTTTGACTGGTGTAACATGATATCTCAAAGTCATTCCCTGATAGCTAAAGATGTTGACTAATTACTTGAGTGTCTTTCTGCCATTTGAGATTCTTCTATTGAGAATTCTCTGTTTAGATCTGTACCCCATTTTTAATTGGATTATTTAGTATCTTGATGTCTAATTTCTTGAGTTCTTTATAAATTTTGGAGACCAGTCCTCTGTCCCATGTGGGGTTGGTGAAGATTTTCCCCATTCTTTAAGCTGCCATTTGACATGTGGCTTGGGAAGTCTACGGGGCCACTAATAGTGGAACCAGGATTTATCCCTAGTGCCTGAACTGGCATCTTGGAGCCCATTCTTTTTAGAGGGATACCTTGCTCAGCCTAAATATAAGGGGGAGGGACTTGGTCCTGCCTCAAAGTGATGTGTCAGACTTTCTTGACTCCCCATGGGCAGCCTGACTTTCTTGAGAAGTGGATGGGGATAGGGTTAGGTGGGGAGAGGTAGAGGGGAGAAAGAGGAAGGAAGGGAGTGGAAACTGGAATTGGTATGTAAAATGAGAAAAGATCGTTTAAAAAACAAATTAAAAATTCAAAGTATTCTAATTTTTGTTCAGGCTTTCCTATAATATTTCTATTTTACATAAGGAACATTGATCATTTTAACCAGGAATTTTAACACATTTTAACACAGTTGAAAACTTATAGGCAACATTATCCACTTTTAGTTTCATTGTATAATTTCTTTTAATATTTTGCAATTTATATACATTTATCAATAATTCTGTTTTACTTGGTTATATATTCCTCATATTAAATTTTATGAACTTCTTATCTAGAAATGCTATATCTCCATCTTTTTTGGTTTCAGTGATAAAATTGTAAACACTTTGCTTTTTTTGTATGGGCTGTATTTGAATGTGTTTATGTGTATATATATGCTTGTGGAGGCCTGGTGATGGATGACTTTGGGTGTATTCACTCTTCACTGTATCTTTTTTAAAAGAAATAAATTTATTTAGTTATTTATTGTACATCCCTGCCACAATGTTCCCTCCCTCCTCTTCTCCAGGTCTATCTCCCCTATTCCCTGTGTTCCTCCTACCCCCACATCCACTCTTCCTTCAGTTTGAGAAAGGGAAGTCTCCTAGGAATATCGGCAAAATATGGCATAGCAAATCACAGTAAGACTAAGCACCTCCACATGTATTATGACTGGGCAAAGTGACCTGGTATGAGGAATCGGGTACTTAAAGCCTGTAAAAGAGTCAGAGACAGCTTCTGTTCTCATTTTTAGAAATGTTGCAGGAGGAACAAACAACAAATCTGTAACGTCTATGCAGAGTGCCTAGGCCAGTCCCATGCAAGCTTTCTTGTTTACCAGTTCAGTTGTTGTGAGCCCCTGTGAGCCCAGGTTAGTAGATTCTGTGAGTTTTCTTGTAGTGCCCTTGACCGCTCTGGCTCCTACAATCCTTTCTGCATTTTCTTCTGTAGGATTCTCTGAACTCTGCCTGATGTTTTGTTGTGGCTCTGCATCTGTTTTCATCAGTTGCTGGATGAAACCTCTCTGATGACTCTTGGACCAATTGGTCACAGTAGATGGCCAGGTCAGTCTGCATGTCTTTTATTGCTAGGAGTCTAAGCTGGGGTTTTTCTTGTAGATTCCTGGGAGATTCACTTGTGCATGGTTTTTACCTGTCCCCCAAATGTACCCCTTTCCAGTAGTTTCTTTCATTACTCTCCCTCCCCCCAACTTCTTCCGCTCCCCCTCCAACCTGATCGCTCATGTTACCATCCCCACCAGGTCTCAGTCCACTCACAAAATCTCTCCTATGTCCCCTTCCCAGGGAGATCCAGATGTCCCCTGCCGTGAATCCTCCTTGTTACCTAGTCTCTGTTAGCACGGTTATCCTTTATGCTATGACTAATATCCACTTATGAGTGAGTATAGGCCATGTTTGTCTTGCCTGACTCAGGATTTCTAGTTCCATCATTTGCCTTCAAATTTCCTGGTGTCTTTGTTTTTAATAGCTGAGTTATACTTTATTTTGTAAATGTACCACATGTCCTTTATCAGTTTTTTGTTTGAGGGGCATCCAGGTTGTTTCCAGGTTCTGGCTATTACAATTAAAGTTGCTCTGAACATAGTTGAGCAAGTGTCCTTGTGGTAGGGTTGAGCATTCTTGGGTATTTTCCAAGAGCGGTATAACTGGGTCTTGTGGTAGGTTGATTCCAAGTTTTCTGAGGAACTACCCCACTGATTCCGAAAGTGACTGTATAAGTTTGCACTTTAATCAGCAATGGAGGAATGTTCTTCTTGCTCCACATCTACAAGAGCATGACCTGTCTCTTGTAGTTTGATCTTAGACATTCTGACAGGTGTAAGATGGAATCTCAGAGTCATTTTGATTCACATTTCCCTGATGGCTAAGGATGTTGAACGTGTAAGTATTTTTTGGCCATTTGAAATTCTTCTGTTGAGAATTCTCTGTTTGGTTTGTTGATATCTAGTTTCTTGAGTTATATATATATATATATATATTGGAAAGCAGAAATCTGCCAAATATGGGGTTAGTGAAGATTTTCCCATTCTGTAGGCTGCTGTTTTGTCCTACTGATGATATCATTTGCTTTATAGAAACTTTTCAATTTCATCAGGTCTTATTTATTAATTGTCAATCTTAGTGCCTATGTTATTGGTGTTCTGTTCAGGAAGTTTTTTTCTGTGCAAATGTGTTAGAGATTATTTCTCATTTTTTGTCAAGATCAGTGTAACTAGACTTATGTTGAGATCTTTGATTCACTTGGACTTGCATTTGGTGCTGGGTGATAGATATGGATTGATTTATATTCTTCTACATACCAACATCCAGTTAGGCCATTACCATTTGTTGAAGATGCTTCCTTTCTTCCATTGTATAATTTTAGCTTCTTTGTTGAAAAGCTGGTGTCCATAGCAATTAAATTCCATTGATCCACCTGTTTGATTTTATGCCAATGCCCTGAAGTTTTTACTATAGCTCTGCAGTACAGCTTGAAATCACAGATGATGATGCCCCCAGAAGTACTTTCTTTTCTTTTGGATTTTCGAGATAGGATTTCTCTGTAGCTTTTGGTTCCTGTTCTGGATCTAGCTCTTGTAGACCAGGTTGGCCTCGAACTCACAGAGATCCACCTGCCTCTGCCTCCCGAGTGCTGGGATTAAAGGCGTGCGCCACCACCCCCTGGCTCTCTAGAAGTACTTTTATCATACAGAATTGTTTTATCTATCATGGATTTCTTATGTTTTTATATAAAGTTGAGTATTGTTCTCTCAAGGTCTAGAAAGAATTGTGTTGGGATTTTAATTGGGATTGCTTTCAATCTGTAGATTGCTTTTGGTAAGATGTTAAACTTACTGATTAATGAGCATGAAAGATCATTTCCTCTTCTGATATCTTCTTCAATTTCTTTGTTCAAAGACTTAAACTTCTTTCACTTGCTTGGTTAGAATCACACCAAGATATTTTATAGTATTTGAGGCCCTTGAAAAGGTATTGATTCTCTGATTTCTTTCTCAGCCTGTTTATCATTTGTGCATAGGAGCGTTACTAATTTTTTGAGTTTATCTTGTATCCAGCCACTTGATTAAAGGTGTTTACCAACTGTAGATGTTCACTGATAAAATTTTTGGGGTCACTTATATACATTATCTTATCATATGTGAATAATGATAGTTTGATGTCTTTCCTATCCAATTTATTATATCCTCTTCATCTTCTTTAGTTGACATACTACTCCAGCTAGAACTTCAAGTGCTATAGTACTTGAGTGGGTATGGAGAGAGTGGACAATCTGGTTTTGTTCATGATTTTTGTGAAATTGCTTTGAGTTTCTTTTCATTTAATTTGATGTTGGTAATCAGCTTGCCATATATTACTTTTATGATGTTTAGCTATGTCCTTTGTATCTCTGATCTCCAAGTCTTTTATCCTGAAGGAATGTTGGATTTTGTCAAAGGCTTTTTCAGTATCTATTGAGAGATCACGTGTGTGTGTGTGTGTGTGTGTGTGTGTGTGTGTTTAATTTAGTTTGTTTATATGGTGGATTACATCAACAGATTTTCATATGTTGAACCATCCTTGCATTTCTGGTATGAAGTCTACTTAGTCATGGTGAATCACCTTTTTGATGTGTTGTTGGATTTAGTTTAACAGTCTTTTATTGAGTATTTTTGCATCAGTGTTCATGAGTGAAAATGGTCTATAATTCTGTTTTTTTTTTTTTTTTGTTGAGTCTTTATATGATTTCGGTAACAGGGTGACTATGGCCTCATGAAAAGAATTTGGCAATGTTCTTCCTGTTTTTATTTTGTGGAATAATTTGAAGAGCATGGGTATTAGCTCTTCTTTTAAAATCTGGTTCAATTCTACATTAATACTGTCTGTACCTGGGTTTTTTTGGTATGGCAACTTTTAATGACTGCTTCTATTTCCTTAGTGATTATCAGTCTATATAAATTGTTTATCTGACCTTGATTTAAATTTGTTAAGTGGTCTCTATCAAGAGATTTGTCTATTTCTTTTAGATGTTTTAATTTTGTGGAGTACAGGTTTTTGAAGTATAACCTAATTTTCTATATTACTTTGGAGTCTGTTATTATGTCCCCATTTTTGCTTCTAATTTTTTTGATTGGGATATTGTTTCTTTCTACCTTTAGTTAGTTTGGATATGGCTTTATCTATTTTGTTGATTTTCTCAAAGAAACAACTCTTTGTTTCATTGATTCTTTGTATTATTCTCTTTGTTTCTATTTTATTGATTTCATTCTTCAGTTTGACTGTTTACTGCCATCTTTTCCTTTAGGTGTGTCTGCCTATTTTTGTTCCAGAGCCTTCAAGTGTGCTCTCACATTGCTAGTATGCGATCTCTCTAAATTCTTTATGAAGGCACTTACTGCCATGAACTTTTCTCTCAGAACCACTTTCATTTTGTCCAATAAGTTTGGGTATATTATTCACTCATTTTGGTTGAATTCTAGGAAGTCTTAAACTTCTTTCTTATTTCTTCTTTCAATAGGTGGTAATTCAGTAGAGAGTTGTTTAGTTACCATGAGTTTGTAGGCTTCTGTTATTTCTATTGTTGAAATCCAGCTTTAATATATGGTGATCTGATAAGACACAGAAAATTATTTCAATTTGTTTTTTGTATCTGTTGAGATTTTTTTTTTGTGGCAGAGTATATGTTCAATTTTAGAGAAGGTTTCATGCAAGGCTGAGAAGATGTGTTCTTTCATTTGGATAAAATGTTCTGTAGATATTTGTTAGGTCCATTTGAGTTATAAGGTCTGTTAGTTATGTTATTTCTCTGTTTAGGTTCTGTCTGGATGATCTGTGCATTGGTGAGAATGGGGTGCTCAAGTCTCCCACTATTATTGTGTGGGTTTCTATGTGTGATTTAAGCTTCAGTAATGGTTCTTTTACAAATGTGGGTGCCCTTACATTTTGGGGCATAGAAATTCAGAATTGAGGCATAATATTGGTGGACTTTTCCTTTGATGAATTTAAAATACCCTTCTCTATCTCTTTTCATTAATTTTGATTGGAAGTCTATTTTGTTAGATGTTAGGATAGTTTGCTTCTTAGGTCCATTTGATTGGAAAAAATTTTTTAAACCCTTCACTCTGAGATAATGTCTATCTTTGATGTTGAGGTGTGTTTCTTATATGGAGCAGAATGTTTGTTTTTTTCTGTACATTACTAGAATCTTGAGATCTGGGTTCCATCAGCTACTTTTTACCTCAGAGGATACACTTAGCATTCATATTAGGAATAAGAAAGGTTGATGTTCATTTACATAAAGGAAGAACTTCTTTCATTGCTAGGTGGTGGTGACCAGATGACAACATTCCACAGGAGTATGGATAATGCACATCTTTCAACCACTATTGTCACTGATATAAAAAAAAGAAGCTGACATGAATTATATGTCTCAATTCAAACAAACACTATGATGTGCTGGGGCACTAGGTTCTGTATCTACAGTGACATTAGTACATGACTAAGAAAATCCCATAATTTATAGCTTTATTCCCCCCCCCTGCTTTTTTTTTTCAGTGTCCCTTCATCCTAAGTGTCACACTGGCTTGGGTTTAAAGTGTGAAAGTCTCCACTGCTGTCTGTGTTGCTAAATGCTGACACTCTTTTCTTGTTATGTGGCTGGTCAACCAGCTGATTAGAACAGTTAAAACCCAGACTTGACATTTCAAAGAATTTGTGTTTCTGTTTCAAAGTATCTTGGTACACAAGCATGGAAAGTGGAGCCTTAAACTCTAGTACCCCAATATAAGAGTGTTGACACTTTTCAAGAGAAATTGTGAATTGAGTGAAAAGTATATAAAGCTATTTGACTCATCTCATCCTGATAAGCTGCTAAAATTATAGCCCTAAGACCTAGCACCCTTGGGGAATGTGTCGGAGCATCAGAGTACTACATGGGGAGCTGGGATCTTATCACAAGTCTTTTTCTTTTTGCTTAAAAATTGAGAAGATAATGTGGGAGAACAGGGCCTAGAACAGTGGTTCTCAACCTTACTAATGTTGCAACCCTTTAATAAAGTCCCTTGTGTTTTGGTGACCGACCTCCAACCATAAAGTTATTTTGATGCTACTTCATAGCTGTAATTTTGCTACCATTATGGATGATAATGGTAGCATATTTTTGGAGATAGAAGTTTGCCGGAGGGTAGTGCCCCCAAAGTTCAAGCAACACTGAGCTGGAACAAGGTTTTGAATATATTTATATCATTCACCTAATAAAAACTCTATTAATAATAAACTACTTATAAAAACCTCTTATCATCCAGCTGGCTGCTTTACTGACTGAGTCTTCTAAGACACAGGTGTGTGTGTGTGTGTATTCCATGTATGCAAGGAAGTATGAAAGAAATGGCCTGATTAATGGTGTAAACTGGGAAATGGTGTTTTCAAAACCTAGAGCAAACTTAACCCAGACCTGATTTTAATTGAAGTGTGAATTTTAAATATGTCAATGTTTGTGCCAAGAGGAAGCCATTTAATTGACCCTCCTAAAAGTGGGAATGAATTTCTGGTTAAGGTGATGGTCTGGTCTCGTGGGTCAAATGAAATAGGAATGTAGGGGAAATGGAGTATTTTGAGTAAACAGACATGATAGCAGGCAGATGCTCTGAAGTCTGGGGCGCTGCTCCCTCTGAGAGAAATGTAGTAACTGGATAGGGGACCAAGTTGAAGGGAAGTGGAATGGGAGTATCCTGTGGGGCTGTGGGCGAAGAAGATAGCATTTTCCTTATTGCTTATTTGTTTTCAGAAGGCACAACACAAGAGTGGGAAGTGCTTTATTAGCCAGCATAGAATCAAAATAAAAGGTATTCTTACTGGGAATAGCCTCTCAAATTGCCACACTCTCCACAGTTTCTCTATACCTGTGTGCACTGAGTAAGCCTGAGAGAGTGGAAGATCTCATTTCACAGACAAGTAAACTGAGGTGTGGATAGATTAAAACATAGCCTCAAAATGATCCTGTCAACAGCATGCAGCTAGTAACTGTGACTCCAGCTTGGAAACAGTGACTTGAGATTTTCAAATTTCAAAATAAGTGCTTCCTTTATTACACTATTTATACCACAAAAACATAAAGTAAACGTTTGCTCTGTCTAAATTCCCCCTTGAAATGTGTGATTCCTGGGGATTAAATGTAGGGTCTTGACCATGCTGGGCAAGATTTCTATGACTGAATCATAGAAAGATTGAATATGACCGAATCATAGCCTTTTATTTACTTCTCACTTCACTCTTATTAAGTTGCCTCTCTTGGCCTTGAATTCACTCATTAGTCCAGGTGGGCCTTGGAACCTTGATTCTAATGCTTGACTCTTATTGGCAGCTGAGGTGATAGGCTTGCTCCACTCATGCCTGGGACTGAAGGCTTCTTTTAATGACGAGGACAAACAAATAACAAATATGTGACTTATTAATTCAATACTGACCAAGAAGGAGTAATTTCAGAAGTTTTGCAGTTCATCTATTTCTTTCATCTCGTACCCAGTCATGGACCCGGTAACGATTAATCTTAGTAAGCAGTTTCCTCTGAATCAGGCACCATAGAAGGTATATCTGAAGTATCACTCTCTTGAGTCTTTATAATAACTTCACATGGAGACACTTAATGAGGAGACAGAACTGATCAAGGGGGAAAATCGCTAGAAACAGTATTCACAATATTTGTCGAGTGTTTTCAGCCTAGCAAGCATTAATCAAAGCACACTGTAAATACCCCACAAACAGGGTATTTGGTTTTGCCTAAGAGAGCCCTTGTTCACTCCTGTTGGAACAGTATAATTATCACTAGTGCCCACTTGCAGCTTCAAAAGTGTTCTTGTTTAAAGGATAAAAGTATTTGGCCATCCCACCTATGGCATGAGTACTCTTATCATAATATTTTTCCATGGTAGATAAGCAATAAGGCATAGTTCTCCAGGGCAGAGATTATTGCCCCCCCCCCCACTACCTAGCTAAAGACAAGCCAAGTTAGAACTCATGTCCTAATTGCTTTTCCCTGTAACTCAGAGTCCTGTAACTATTGGATACTTGCCTTCCATCTCTAGCACTGTGTGCAATAGCTAGTTCCCCTACTGGAATGTTCTTTTTGGACTCAATATATTCAGGGGTCCCTTTCTCAGTGTCTATCTCTCTTTTTCTTCCAAAACCACTCTCTAAGTTTCATTCCTTCAATGTTTGCTTGGAGAGGGAGAGGTAAACAAAACCAGATGTACGGAACAAATTTTCTGAGTGCTTTATATGTATTATTTTATATTATTTAATGTTTAAAAATTCCCATGGGTTATGCAACCTTATTTTTTTGTTACAGAACAAGACAGTAAAGAATCAGAGAGGTTAAGTAATAAGCCTAAAACCTCATAGCTAGGAAGTGGGGATCCCTGATCTACTCACTCCTCTGTGCTTTCATCATGAACCCACCTTGCACCACAGAGTGCCACCCAAGGTCTTGTCTGGCCTCATAGCCCGTATCTCTTCCAACTCAATAATAAGATTCTATACAACTTGAAGGTCTTGTCATCCTTCTAAGTTTGTAAGCATAATTTATTTGCTTTTAAGCTAGGGGACTGTGTTGCCCTTACCATGTGATAATTTCAGGCATCATGACAGTCTCAACAATGCAGAAGACCCTTCACAATGTGATAAAATCCTGTCTCTGAGGTAACTGCAAGGAACCCTAAGGTAGATCTAGGTAGTGAGCTCTCTTTCCCATTTTTTATCTCTTTAAATTCCAACTCTGACAGCTTCACTACGTCTCTACTGGTTTGGTATCCAGGTCTTGGGTACCAACTGCTATGTTGATAGCAAGGAATGGGACGTCTCCCGTTTCATACTTCATTAGGGAAGGATTAGGCAGGCCAAGCTTACAAATGATGACAGTCATGGAGCACTCTACTTATCCACTTTTACTTCCCATGTGCTGTTTCTTTCTGGACCTCCGAAGCAAATTCCAGAAGGTTCTGACATGTTAGACATTCTTTGACTACATTGGGCTTCCTCCAGGCAGCAAAATGGTTGAGTCAAACCATCTTCTGAGAAGATCCAGAGAATTCATTGTGTATCCATCTGCTCTGACTCTCCCTTCAGGAAGTGGGGTTCTAAGCCTCCCTCTGTGTTCCATACTGAGACAGCCATGCTGAGGGAGTGATCTGTGCAGGGAGTACTGAAGCATAAAAGATACCAAGTGGGTGGTTTGAGGGGAAAATGAAAGTTTTTTTTTTCTCCTTTGTGCTCTGGCAGCTAATGAAATCAGAAAGAGAAATGGAGCCTACCCAGTGTTGACACAGTAAGGAAGAATACTTAGTTTAAATTTTTGAAAAATGAGAGTAGCTCACTGAAATGTCAAAATACTTTTCATTCCAGTTAAACAAAGAAAAAGGATAATGTGGGTTCAGTTGTGTTTGTTGGCCAAAATCTTGAAGCTGTGTGTATCTCATCTATAATTTTTAGAGCAATTTTGCCATTCAAATTGCCTCTGAAAACTCACATCTGGGTAAGACTGAATATAGAGGCACACTTGTGTATGGAGGGGCTCACATCTGGGTAAGAATGAACATAGACACACACTTGTGTATGAAGGAGAACCGGAGTCTGGGTTGTGCAGAGCTGCGTCCACATAGATTCATGAATTACATCTGAAAGGCTGTGCTTTGTTGGTGAATGGACACAGGCTTCTTCTCGTGCAAGGACAAACACTTTGCAAAGCTGTGAATTGCTTCTCTGGCTCACGGAGGTATAGGCTGAGAGAAGGGAAATTCAGAAATGAGGCCACCAGCTACGCATCTAGACAGTTCATAAGCTCCCAGCAATGAAACAGTTTATGGCAGACAGATTCCCATCTGAATGCGTGAATTGAAGCTATTTCTATCTATACACCTTTCCCGGCCTTCCCCCTCTTTTTTCTTTGCTCTGGTTAGGATAGCATTTCCTTTCTCCCCTCTCTGCTACTGCATGCTTCCTCCCTCTTGGATTCACTTTTTTTTTGTTTTGTGTTGTTTTTAAATCTGACCTCTATCTAAACATTTCTTGTGGTGCCTTTTGGACCTCTGCTCCATTATATGTAAATTTTGAAACACTTTCAACATCTCTTAAAATAAAATCAGTTGCCCTCCTGAACAGGACCAGTGTTCTTGTGGCCTCTCAAGCGAAGCGTGTGCTTCCTATCAAGACCACAGGCAGTTTTGGAGGTGTCTCCCTGACCTTCCAATCACTTGTCAAGCTTCACCCCTGCACCCATCTGCTATCTCTGCCTCTGGAGATGCCTGATTTTATCCACCATCTGCCGTACCTTCCCTCACCACCGCGTTCCATCAGCCCTTGCATTTAATCTCTCATATTTTTCAAGGGTAAGGACTCCTGTCGAGAAGTCCTGAATGATGCCTACACTGGTAATTTCCTGATCTCAGCTCAGGGACTGACATCCCAATCTTGAGTCACGATTCCCTCCCAAGGGGCACAGACAGATAAACTCTGTTTTTCAACCATGAAACTGAGATACCCCCACCTTCACTCACAGCTTCCTTCCCTCTAGTCCAGTCCTGGGTTAAGCACGGCTTTATGGCTTTGCTTAGACATCAGCCACTGTGCTCTGAAGAACACCTGGGAAAGACCCCCTGAGTCTCCTCCCCAGCTGTCAAATTCTCTTCTTTTTTGTTTTACTTGATCTCCCATTTTGACCAATAGGGTCACAATTTCTGTAACAGAAAGGGTCTTCTCTTCTCACCTCTAATACATCTTATATCTTCTATTCTTCCCCTTCCTCCTGCTGTGGAAAGCATTGCTTTCTGGCCTGTAGTTATAGCTCAGTGGGTTGGAGGACCCAAGTTCAGCAATCAGCACACGCAGAAGGCAATTCACACACCTATTCTACACACACTGTTCTGATCACTGTTTGCACCTGCACACACATGGCAGTAAAGACAGACAGACACAAAAATACACACACACACAGGGAGGGGGAGAGAGAGAGAGAGAGAGAGAGAGAGAGAGAGAGAGAGAAGCTTTTATCCTAAGAAATTTCTTTTCTTCATGATTACAACTTTCTCTAGAAAGACTTTTCTCTTGAGCTCCCATGCATCCCATCCCATAGCCCATTATCCCCCAAATCAAAAGTGCCCCAAATAGACAACATTAAGAACATGGCTTTATTCAGTCTACATAGAATATGTTCCATTTGTAAATGCCCAATCTCTTTCCTTCCAGTATATGTTCCTCCGATGCAAGGCAACAGCACCAGCTCAGTTACTTGTGTCTGAGACATGAGTATGTCTCATTTCGTATCTCATCTCTGGCAACTCAAGAGTGAGTTATTGGGGTGTAAATATACTAATTGCCAATTCCTACAGGGTTCTCAGACTCTCTTTCTCTCCTTTGCTGATGCTGCTGCCACTCCGGCTGGGTCCAGCTCTCATCATCTTTCTCCTAGGTATCACAGCAGACTTCTAACTGGGCTTAAGCCACACCCTGTCCTGTCACTGGTCAATGCTTGAAGTACAAATTCACTTGTGAAGTTTCGAGTGAAAGGCATTTTCCCTATTACCCCCAACATCTAACTTCACGATATGTATATTTAGACCTTTCATGATCATCTGCCTGATTGGCAGTCTCAGTTTCCAACTGCAGTAAGTATTGCAATGACAGTAGAATGCTGATGCCAAAACATGAGATGGAATCTCAAATGCACAACCACCTTTGTCCTCCCAGCTCTCTTATTTTGAAACTATCTTCCCTCCTTGTCATATGAATAAAACTGCATTTGTCATTCATGATCCAATCAAATAACCTAAGCTGTCAATATCCCTTTTCAGCCTCACCTAGCACAGTTCTCCCACTCACGACCTCAACCTCTATCAATAGTAGAATTTCTATATTTCTCCAAAATTAGTCACATCCCCTTGGCCTGCCTTTGCTGTTTCTTGTTTGTATTCCTCTTCTCTAGTTGCCTAAATTGATATTCACGCCTCATATTCTATCCTAGATTCTATTTCTTTTGATAGAACTTTTTGTCTAATCCATACTTTCCCCAGTGTAAATTAAATTCACATGTTTCACAGTTCATTATAGCTATGTTTTCTTTCTGGTAACAAAATACGTATATAATCACTCCTTTAATATTTGAATTCTGCAAGGCTGGTATATTTGGGGAATAGGACCCTTGTCTTTATTTGTATCATTGCTCCATTTTCAGAATTTAGCACACAGCTTAGGATGTGTTAGAAATGTAATAAGTACTTGCCGAGTCTTGAGAGAATTAAACTTACTGGTGATGGCTGCGCGGGATTGGCAGCGGTCTCTTTTGAATCCCCCAGAACTGTATTTCCACATGTCTGTTCACTTTATACACTGGCAATATCAGAATTCCTCTTAAGGACTGAGGCCCACAGCACACCTGTCAGTGCGACTGGGTGTCTTGGAACTTAGATTGGGGCCAAGCCTACCCATCCATATGAAACCAGAAAGCTCCAAAAAAGACCTAGACTGGACATGGAATTGGAATTTCAAGCAATAATCTGTCTTAATCATCAGTCTAAACTGTGGCGACACTCAGGGGGATGGGAATCAAGGCATGAGAAATGACCACAAGCACACCAGGTAGGCTGCTGTGCTTCCTCAAGGCTGGGGAAAGCCACAAGATGCATTTGAGGTCTAAGCAGGCTTTGCAGTTTTGCTGTGAAGATGTTGGTAGTAAGTAATTGCAGTCAATTTGTCTTTGTTGACCTTTTCCTCTAGATTCCAGCCCTGTGAACAGGGAACTTTATTTTAATCACTTTTGTATCTTGCTTCTCCACACATTCTTCGTACCTTAAGCAAACATTTGCAGGGGCAAGATATGCAAAGTTGTTCTTCTTATCTGAGAGCTGATTGTGGGTTTTATTTACAAATAAAAGATTAGTTCTTATGCCTTGATTAGAAGGGTTTGTAAAAGAAGGTGTTGAACTTGACATATTGTTTTGAAATGCAGGCTTTGTGAAATTCAATTTATGAAATGCAAACACAACCTCAGCCTATTAAGTGGCTTGTAATCAAGAAATAACCTGTTAGTTAAATAAACCATTAACTTTGAAAATTGAAGCACAAACAAATGAACTTGCTTTGTGTGTTTTCCCATTGTAGCTATTAGCCCAGGAATTAGCCAGGAAAGTCTTTATTCAGTAATCTGGAATGAACTGATATGATTTCAAATGGAATTTCTTAAGAGAAGCATGGTTATGCTTGTAGGGTACCAGGTGTAGCTCAGCTGTCTTGTGTGGTAGGGGTGGGTGATGGTAGAAACCCACTTTGCTTGATTGTCTAACTAATTTATAGGAGGCAGTACATTGGTCTTCACTTGAGTACAGACAGTACTAGGGCATATTTTCTGTATGGAATTTAAAAATCAATGATGAAGCATTCATCCACATTTTATTAACACAACGAATTGGGGATTCATAACTTTATTATAAACTATTCTTTCTACCAATGATTTTAATTGACCTGCTTTCTAGATGATGTTTCTGCTGACTTCTAATCCTGTAGATAGGAATTTCTACAAATACAAATATGTTGCCTAGATGTGTAAAAAGTAAATCCTTTGCCTAGTTTCCAGTCTTACAGGAGAAATTTTTAATTGCTCATCAAATTGTCCACGTTGCCAAAAGGAAGTGGTCAACCTAATTTCTCAAGCATTCCCCATCTTTGGCTTAGAGGTCACCCAGACCTAGAGATACCCCCTTTGGGATCTAAACTTGGCAGAGAAGCAGAGTACGGCCACAGAAGAAACTCTCCCACGTTAGAACAACTGCACATGTCTGTATTTTCCAGTGCGTTTTGATGACAAACAGTTGTTCTCTTCTTGTGGCACAAGAACAGATGACTACAATGTGCTGGAACATTTGTTTTGATTTTTGTTTCAGATTTTTTCCATAATAGGGAAAATAAATTAAGAAGTCAAAAGTGCTTTCCCACAACTCTTATTACAACCCTCTGTGGAAATGGATGTGTGTGTGTGTGTGTGTGTGTGTGTGCTTGTAAGCCTGTTACATATGCATGTGTTTGTGGGCCATGACTGCATCTCCAAATGTTTATTAAAATTTAAGTGTATGAAAGGAAATGATTCGTCTCTTCCATAATCTTCTCCTAAATGCATACACACACATATGTACACGACACACACACACACACACACACACACACACACACCACAGTTGGCTATTTTGGCCAGCCTTAGATCCCTTGGTGGATCAAGACAGAGCAGACTGAGTGTAAAGGGATACAAAGCAGAGGATGAGCACACTCCAGCCTTCATCTGGGAAAAGCCAAGTTTCTTATGTGAAGAGTTGACTTCTGACCTCCAATGCCGGCATCCCCTACTCTGGTTGCTTGCCTGTGATGCTCTGTTTGTGGAGGAGTCGGGGCTTAGAAGGAAAAGTAGTACCAGAGAGAAGATGTTAGTCATGCTCAGTGGAAGAGTGCTTGCTTTGGAGTTACACAGTTCTGTTTTGGTCATTTAGTACCTGTGTGAGTTTACCAAGTAACTTCACCTGCTGACATGCAGACTCCTCATCAGGATGAATAGACGTGAAGCAGCAGGCACAGTGTATGTGGTCAAGAGATATTAGGCCTTGTCATTATTACGGTTGACTATTCAGCAGTCACATGTAGGTGAGAACACATGTACGTGAGAGCTAAAAAAAAACAAAACAAAACAAAAAAGAGCATGAACCAGCGTGTCCCATGTCATTTAGCTGGAGGACAAGGCAGCTCGTGCTGCAGTTTAGCGAGCCTTTGAATATCACTTTGCCTGCTAAGATTTGCAGCCACGCCAGATATTAAAAATAAAACATACATTTCCTGTTCCTGAGAATTTATAATCTAGTGGAAGGCAAGTGGGTGAAGGAGGACTCAAAAATGTACTTAAGGAAGAAATAGAGAGAGAGAAATGTGTGTATATGTGTTTTTTTCTGATGTGTAAGGTGAGAAAATATCATATAGTTAGATAAAAATTGAAGAGCCACACAACATCGGCTTTAGTGTCTTATTGCAGGTAAAAGAAGTGGCTTATTTTTATGTGCCAATCTCTTTTGAATTCAGAACACCTGTAATTGTAGAAATCATTTTTCCTCACTCTTATATGGGAGTGCGATTACTTTTATTTTTTAATATAATGATATATTCTAGGCTGGAATGTAACTCACTTGCTAGAGTATTTGTTGAGTCTACACAAAACCCTGTGTCCAATCCCAGTACTGTGTAACCTGGGTATAGTGGCACGTACCTACAATCTCAGCCCTTGAATGCTGGAGGCAGGAGGGTTAGGGGTTCAGGGTCATCCTTGCCCACACAGCAAGTTTAAACCCTTCCTGAAATGTATGAGACCCTGTCTCAAAAGTAAGTAAATAAACAAGTGGATAAATAAATAATTTGATGTGTTATTCCGGAAGTTCCTCAATCAGGTCATAAGGCATGCAATGGGCTCTCTGAACGCACGGCATTTGTTTCTGCATCGAGGATGACCCGACTCTAATGGCCTTCCCTGGGACTAGGGGTCCCTTGCCAAAGGTTATATACTGACAAGACAAAAATATTTGCTTACTACTCTGCAGTGTTTGCCTTATGACAGGCACATCATATTGACTGATCAAATTACGTGTGGGTTGGTACCCGTTTTTTTTGCTGAGGAGAGGAAAATGATTGCCGGAAATATTTCTTTATCTTTCAGTTGATCTAAAACATGAAAAGTTCTTGTCAGGAAATGGCCATGCTGAAAACCTTTGCTCTGGAGTCTGTCTGTTCTTGTCAGGACCAGTAGACACTCGTTTGAAATTTTCCTACTTCAAAGACTCCTGTCAAGCCTGAACATTTTGATGCTTGGACGATGTTTGGTTTTCCCAGGACTTCCCTTTGGCCACCCAGGCTCTGAACAGTCACTGCGGAGTCACTCTTCCCTTTTGTAGAACAATAAGTACTGTTGTGGTTTTGTTTTTTAGTGAAATATCTGGTTTTCATTAGAAAATAGAGTATTCAAGAGTGCAAGCAAGGAGGGTGGATGGTTTTGTTCTCATGTCTCCCGCTATGGCAGATCTAAGGAAGCAAAGGGATTTGGGAAATTATTAGTGAGTGTGTGTGTGTGTGTACGTGTGTTTTGTGAGACAGAGTTTTACCATGAATCCCCAGTCTGATCTTGAATGCTTTTTCTGCCTCTACCTTCCTAATGTTGGAATTATAGGCAGGTGCCACTGTGCCTAGCCTAGAATTTCTATATCTTTTTTTAAACTCCCAATTCCTTGGCATCTGTTATAAAGTTTGTGTACTCATCTATATGGCCTATTGCTGTCTCATGGCAATGTCTATTAATGCTTTGGAAATGGGACTTACCTTCTTTACCTCTGAATTGGTCAAGGGCCCTCATACAGGTGTGGCTACTAGGCATTCGAAGAAGTCTCTGTTTCGTTGAGGGTATGTCCACTAACATCTTAAACTAATAACTCTGTGAATGGACTTATTTTCATTCATGCTTTCCTTCAGAGAGACTTGGAGTTGAGTGCTCAGTCCTGTTCTAGCGATCGCACACAGCCATGTGGCCCTGTTTCCCGTAGTAGAAACTTTCTTTTCATTCTTCTGTAGCTTCTTTTCCTTTTGCCATTTCTCTCTGTGGGTCTTGGTGCATCTATCTTTCTGTCTCTCAAGAGTTTTATAAATGAATGCATATGAAAAGTAATCCACTTGAATGAATTAATGGTTTAAAATAACCCATTTGTAGCTTGCTGGGTGTCCGTAAATGGAGGCCGTGATAAAATGGCATGTATCCCTAGTAGGCAAACACAGGTAATAATGGTACTTACTTTGGCCTCTTAGCATCTTTGACCATGAAGGTAGTGGTCTTTTGTACTTGGGGCTAGGGCTGTTGATGCTTAGAACAAAAATAAGTTACAACTGAAATGCTGTTTTCCACAACTTCATCCAATCAATCAATCTTTCAGCCCCCAGAGGTCTGTCCCCAGGGTGTGGTTGCAAGGCTACCCACAAATATTCTTACATCTGTTTCATTTGAGACCACACAGTGAGGAAAGAATTCATTAGAAGAGGAAATGACTCAGAGGCTTTGTTTCTCCAGTCCTCTCCAACACTGAAAGACCCAGGAAGAAGGGACAAGGATGAACTGAACTTCACAGTTCACTCTAAAGAAAGTAAGAGACAACAGGATTCCCAAAGCTGAACCTCAGTACTGGCCTCCTCAACTGCCAGATGGTTCAAGCAGAGGTTCTACAGGGGAGATGACTAATCCCAGGCCAGGTGTCGTCTGGTCACCAGAGGCAAGGCTGATGGTCACCTCTGGTCCAGACTGAGAAATCTGTTCTCCACAGATTCTCCTGTTCTGTGATCCAGTTCCAGGTAGAACCATCCTCCCGCCCATTCCTAGATCCTTGTATGTGCCTTGGTTGTACATGTTAGGGCCCAGCCCAATCTACTATAAGCCCATCAAGAATCCTGTTCCAGAATTCTCTCTTCTCTACTGGAAGACAGAATTTCTCCATGCACTGCCCATGTCTGTAGAAGGGAGGGGATGTTAATTGCTTTGCATTCTAGGTGAAAGTTAAAAGAAGTGTAAACAAAGGGTCAAATATGTTCTGGCTAAGCTCGAAATATGTTCAAGGGGACACTCTCTTGAGGAGCTTTTTCCTACTACAGGGAATGTGCTGTTCTATATGCCCTTCCCCCCTCTTAAATGTCCATTCTTAAACCAGTGTTTTTCATAAACTCCAACTTCCATTTCAAAGTAAAGCATCCACGTAGAAGGTGGCAGAGTTGACATTTCTTCTCATGGCTGGGTGACAGAAAAGAGAGAATGATGACCTCACAAAGGAATACACACAGATCAGTCAGTGCCTACATTAATTTCCATATATCCAACTTGCTTTGGGATATGACGTGCAATTATTCTTCCATTATTAATCAAAATCAATTGCCCTTTCACTGAGCAGGTAGCCACATACAAGGTTTAAAGGCCTGCTGCTGGTACTCATGTCGGACTCTACAGGGCAGGCACATATACAAGTTCATGAAACCCCACCCCTTCCTTTATAGGCAGGGTCTGTCAGTGGATTTCACTTGGAAAGAACATGAGAGCAATAAAAAAAAGGACTGAGGTGCTTCCATTTCACTTCTGAGGTCACTTAGATAATTTGAAAGAGGAAAAGCCCTTTTGAAGAGAAAAATGACTGCAAAGTGGTTTAGAAAAGCAGAGAGGAACAAGTCACTGTGGGTATCTCAAGAGCAGGATGGAGCAACTGCATGTGTTTTCTTTCCTAATTATTTCTCTTAGTTGTTGGATTATAATATAATTATATCATTATAGTATGATATAATATAATTAGATCATTTCCCTTAACTTTCCTTCCTCTAAACCCTTCTATATACCCCTCTTTGCTCACTTTCGAATTCATGTTTTTTCTAACAAATTTTGTTACACACACATCTACACAGACACACACAGTCATAAATATATAAATGCAATCTGCTCAGTCTATATAATGTTACTTGTATGTGTATGTCCTCAGCACTGACCATTTGATATTCTGAAACTGTTGTAGTTTGAATAAGAATGAACCCATAGGTTCATATATTTGAATGCTGGGTCATCAAGGAATGATCCTACTTGAGAAGATTTAGGAAGTGTGACCTTGTTGGAGTAGGTGTGGCCTTATTGGAAGAAGTGTATCACTGGGGGTGGGATTTGGGTTTTAAAAAACCAAGCCAGTCCCAGTGTCTGTCTTCTTGCTGCCTGGAGATCCAGATGTAAAATTCAGCTATTTCTCCAGCACCATGTCTGCCTGTGTGCCTCCATGTTTCTCACCATGATGATAATAAATTCAACCTCTGAAACTATAAGCAAGTCCCAATTAAGTGCTTTCTTTTATAAGAGTTGTCATGTCATAGTCATGGTGTCTCTTCACAGCAATAGAACACTGATCAAGATAGTAACCAACTGGTGTGCTCTTCCCTGGGGAAGACTTTCTCCTCCTTTCTCTTGCTCTCAGCGTTCCTTAATTGCCTGTAATTCTTTGTGTAGAGTTGAGGTCTCTTGGGATTTCCCCCATGCATTTTAGCATGTCTAGTGTTTTTTTTCCTTGTTCAGTTCATATTCAGGCAGTCATGTTGGTGAGGCTTTAATGGGTATTGTTTCTGTTATTCCTAGGATGTATTTTAGTCAGCAGGACATAGACCATCTAAGGATTCACAGGAAGAGAGGAGGGATTTCTAAGCATGGCATTAGAGATGCTATATTCTCAGACACAGCTGTAATTACCTCTCTGGAAACAACCTTGATAAACAGATCTAGATAAGTAGTAATCATGGGAGGTCTGTTTATAAAGCAGATTGATGGGCTTCACAGTATATGTAGGCTGACATCCACAGGCACATTTACACTCTTGCTTACTCATATAAAGACATATGCTTCCCAGGCAGCCATGAGCACAAAAACACAAATAGTCACACTTAGGTACACAACTCCAAAGGTACACAGAGATATAAATGCACATATATAACTAGATATTTGTGTATGTGCAGACATGGCACCTTATGTACATGAATACATTCTTCGGTATATGCATTCCTACCTGTCCTATAGACAGACAGGAAGATACACATTGAGTCACACATATAAATCAGAACAAAGTGGGCACAGTGCCTCTGGCATGGTTGATTTGACTCACTGGACACCACGCTGAGTACAGGATGAGTCCCTAAGCCGTGAGTCCTCATCCTCATAGAACCCGAGAGCTGGACCCTTGCACTGACTTACCCTTGTGGTGACTTGATCATGGAGGAATGGGGTGACTGGTTTTCTTTATTTTCTTTAGGTTAAATGACTGGAATTTCTTGAAGTTTCTTCTTGGTTGCCACTATGTTATACAAGTATAGCCCTCCCTATACTTGTATAACATAGTGGCAACTGATTAGCATACAGTCTGTATTTCTG
Organism: Alexandromys oeconomus; assembly: GCA_963919705.1. Taxonomy (NCBI): domain Eukaryota; kingdom Metazoa; phylum Chordata; class Mammalia; order Rodentia; family Cricetidae; genus Alexandromys; species Alexandromys oeconomus. The sequence goes on from CAWTZB010000064.1 coordinate 24,025,806, forward strand.
GCATGCTCTTTCACAATTAGCGATGACTGAACATATCCTTATTGAACTATAAAACACATGTATGCTAATCAGTGTGTTTTGGGCTTCTTCAGAAAGTGAGATTGATCAGAGTACAAGGACAGACAAAATGCCATGTCTTCATCTGTTTTCTGATGCTGCAACAAAGTGTCTGTGATGAGAAAACTTACAAAAAATAGAAGTTTATTTTGCTCATAATACTGGAGGGGACGAATCCTCGAGCAGAGTGTTGGCATCTCTCTTAAATCTCCTGGGCTCTTCTTATAGCATTATAATATGGCAGTAGGCAATACTATGAGACAAACCAGGAACAGCAGTTGGGGTCCTCTCTTGCTCTCCTTATGAAGCCACAGATCAGAATGGACTCACTTTCATGAACTCATCTAATACTGATTACTTCTAAAGGACATAGTTATAAAGCAGTAGCAATAGTACACAGATTTGAGTTAAGTTTCCAGAACATGTGTTTTAATAGGCATTCCAAATCATAGTCCAGCCACTCGTTGAACTTCAGTGTCTACAAAGGGATGCTCTGGCATGCCTGTGACACACTGGTCTCTAGACAAAAATCTCCCTAAAGAGGATTCTTCTCTATCACCATGGTAAGAAAATTTGGGGATTTCAAGCTGAGGGGCAGCTGCTGTTGGTATACAATTAGTAAAATGAGCATCATCAGTGTTTTTAAAGGTTATCATGGATGAATACATATTCTGTGTTGGATTTTTTTTTTTTTTTTGCTCAAGGTGAAACAAGCCTTGGTAGTTAGTACCACTACTTAAGCATCTAGAGACCTAGACCAGACACAAAAGTGTCTAGGAACAGATCAGTCTCTGTTCTTTTCACTTGTACTTGTTACTGATCCAGTGTACATTACTTAGTGTTTGAGCAGGTGCAGGGAAGAAATTGGAATACCCCTTTTGAACTTATTATTCCTTAATTTTTCTGTTTCTTTTCCAAAAACTTTCTCTGTTTTCTTTCTCCCTGCATAGTCTTTTGTTTTTTGTTCTTTTGTCTTTTGAGTCATGGTTTTTCTGTGTGGCTTTGGAGCCTGTCCTGGAACTCATTCTGTAGACCAGGCTGGCTTCTAACTCACAAAGATCCTCCTGCCTTTGCCTCCAGAGTTCTGGGACTAAAGGCATGCCTCATCACTGCCTGGATTAGTCTTTTGTTCTTTATTTTCTTGGCCAATATATCCCTAATACCAAAGGGAGGATACCCTCTAGCAAGCAAGCTGCTGCCTTTGTAAATGTACCCAAAGAGTTGGAATCCCCAGGAATTTCCTTCTCTTTGAGAAGAGTCTAAAAATGTATTTGTGTGTGGAGGATACATGTGCGGGAACATGTTGATATATGTGCATATGTGTATGCAAAGGCCAGAGATGATGGCAAGCATCTTCCTTAATCACTTCACCACCTTAATTTTCAGAGTTTCACATTGAACCTGCAGCTCACTGACTGGCTAGGCTGACTAGCTGTCTTTGTTAGGGTTACTATTATAATGATGAAACACCATGCCCAAAGCAACTTTGGAAGAAAGAGTTCATTTGGCTTATACTTCCATATCACTGTTCTTTATCAAAGTCAGGACAGACTCAAACAGGACAGGAACCCAGAGGCAGGAGCTGATGTAGAAGCCATGGAGGGATACAGCTTATTGGGTTGCTCCTTGTGGCATGCTCAACTGGCTTTCATATAGAATCTAAGACCATCAGTCCAGGGATGACACCACCCATAATGTGCTGGTTCCTCCCACATCTATCGTTGATTAAGGGAATGCTCTCCAGGCCTGCCTACATCCTAATCTTTATTTCCCTTCAATATATTTTTGTTAATTATTTGAGAATTTCATACAATGCACCCTGACCACTCTCATTTCCCATTCTACCCAGGTCCATCCTCCTACCAAGTCCAATTTATGATGCCCACATATTCACATGATCAGGCTCCCAGTGGCCAGCCCCTTAAAGAAAACCTAGCCTGAAGGATTACGAGAGACAGAGGGGCTCACCAACTAGAGAGCTTGCATGGGACTGACCTAGGCCCTCTGCACATATGCTACAGTTGTGGCTTGGTCATCTTGTGGGACTCCTAACAGTGGGAGCAGAGGCCGTTTCTGACTCTGTTACCTGCTTTTGGGAACCTTTCTTCTTACTGGGTCTTCTCATTCATAGGAGAAGAGGCTAAGAGGCATCTAGTCTTACTGCAACTTGATATGCCGTGGTTGGCTGGTATACACTAAAGGTCTGCAGTTTTTCTGCAGAGATAGGAGAAGGGAATGGATGGAGAGATTTAGGGAAGAAGGGAGGTTTGGGGAAGGAATAGGATGAGAGGAGAAGGGAAGGGGGAAGGAGAGGAAACTGTGATAGGGCTGGGAAAAATTAATAAGAAAGAAAACTGAATCATTTTCTATCCCCCACCCCCCACCAGAAGCCATCAACTTTGAAGAGCTACACTTCAGTGTCTTTATCACAGCGTTTAAGGACTCTCTTCAACAGCTTCCTGCCTGGACCCACCCTTCTTTCCTTCTTTCCTTCTTTCCTTCTTTCCTTCTTTCCTTCTTTCCTTCTTTCCTTCTTTCCTTCTTTCCTTCTTTCCTTCCTTCCTTCCTTCCTTCCTTCCTTCCTTCCTTCCTTCCTTCCTTCCTTCCTTTCTTCCTTCTTGATGGTGTTGGTGGGGCAGTTGTCACAGAGCCTTTAACGTCTTTCATTCTGTTATTAACTGCAGTCCTCAATACCACTGCAAAAGCTAAGTTTCCTTGCCCATAGCAGTCAGCAGCAGCATAGATAACAGACACCAACAAGCTTTTCGGTGGCGCCATGGACCACAGAAATCTTTCAAGGAGACTTAATACAGAAAACGAACCATTCTTCATCTCCGAAATCTTGCTGTTCAGAATACAGTTGGACAGTGTCTGGGGCAGGACCTGCATGAGCTCCAGGCTGCCGTGCACCAACTTGTGCTCAGTGCAGGCTGTGCTGTCGTATCTGTAGTCCAAGCCTCAGTGCTGCCCTCCCTCCGTCAGGCGAGCAGGGCAAGTGGCAGTGGCCGCAGCAGCTCCACTGCAGGTTGCATGGTTTGATTGGTTTAGCAGGGGAAGACCGGGTAAGGCAGGATGGTGGTCCAAGTCTCCATGACTGGCCCTACTCATCAACCACATGCTCCTTTGTCTATCACAACCTCCATTCCTGTTGCCCACACATCCCTAGTTCTGCATCTTTTTCCATTTCGGCCATTTTCCCCCCAATTTCATGAAACCACTTTTTTAAAAAGCCTCTTCCCATAAGAATTGCCATTTTTCAGTTGTTCCAGAGATGCTATACTCAGTAGGCTCATCCTCCATTGCCATGTCTCTCCAGGAAGCCTCCATGCATCTCTCAAGTACCTTGGAGTGGACCTGTGGGTGCCGGCAGCCACCACCATTTCCTACAGCCTGATCTTATGGAGACATTTTCTTGTTGGGAGAGGCTGCTTGTTCATTCCCAGCTACCCAGACCACGAAATAATCACTCAGAAACTATATTATTTGCTATACTGTTTGGCCAATAGCTTAAGTGTATTCCTGGCTAACTTTTATATCCTAAAATAACCCATCTCCATTAATCTGTGTATCACCACATGGCTTACTGGTGAAGTTCCATCCCCCACATATGTCTGTCTCCGTCAGGGCTACATGGCATCTCCTCGACTCTGCTCTCTCTCTCTCTCTCTCTCTCTCTCTCTCTCTCTCTCTCTCTCTGTCTCTCTCTCTATTTCAGTCTGGCCTTATTATGTTAAGCCATTAGCTGAAAGCAGCTTCTTTATTAACCAATAAAAGCAATACACAAACAGAAGGACTTCCCACTCCCTTTTCTTTTTTTCTTTTTCTTTTTCAGGTTTCCTGAAACCCAGTTTCTCTGTGTAGGTTCGGGTTGTCCTGTACACCAGTCTGGCCTCAATCTCAAAGATCTACCTATAGAGGCTTTTTCTTAATTGAACTTTCCTCATTTCATATGACTTCAGTTTGTGTCAGCTCGACATAAGACTATCCATCCAGCACACTAGCTAATGTGCTCTATGAACCTGCCTGCGTCTGACTTCTCCCATGCTGGGGTTACAGATGTAAGCACTCCCAGCCAGCTTTTCTGTGGATTTTCAAGAAGGGCCTCACTTTACTGCCTGAGCCATCTTCCCACCACAATGCTTTCAACTCTCACTTTCTGAAGAGTGGAGTGTGTCTGGAGCATCAAGGACTCTCTAAGCATTAAGTTCTGGAAACGACTGTACGTCTAGACCCTCCGTATCCATCCAAGCTTTGCTGGACCCTTGTAGGTTCACACACCTCACTCTCCATCTGTACAAACCTGTTGCATTCCTCTTTCCCTCATTTTGCTTTGTCACAATGTTCCGGGGTGTAAAATTATTCAGCGAGCCAAATAAATCTCTTGCATCAATCAAAGTTTTGGAAACTCTTGGGATGGCTTCTTTCTCTTTATTGATATCATACAATTAATCTTTTAAGGATGAAGCTCGGTGATAGAAATGATTTTCTGAGTCCTGCTGGGGAGGGTGGGAGTGAGGACAGTTCTGCTTAATGGCCTCTCTCCTCCCAAGACCTATCTATTGTCAAGGATGCTTTGCTGTTGGGGGAGAATATGATGGAAGCAACGCAGAAAGAGAATTGGAGAGAAACGCTGAATGCTCAAGCTGCCCCTTTCTTCTACAAATTTAATCACAAGCAATTATGTCAGCTATTCTCAATACTATTCCCGGGAAGTGTCATTATCTAGAAAGAAAAGCACCTTGGCCCAGCTAAGAGAGTGCAGGTTAGCAACACGGATTCTATTAAACGAAATGGGAATGGTTTAAGACTAGCATGGGATTCGACGTGTGGATAAAGCTTTACTTGATGTCTTTTAAACCCAGTGCCTGTTTATTCCATCATTTAGTTAAGACCTATTTTATCAAGTTGCATTAGGAAATAGTAACGCTAGCTAGACGGTTGGTTCTGGGTTTATTTCTTCTTATGAAATGCTTGGTACTTGCTAAGTTAGATTAACAAGATATTCTAGCTACAATACTAATTTGTTTCACCTGCATATGTGTAGAGGTTGGTCTCATTATCAACTTAGCTAGGGTGAGAGTGACCTAGGGCATGAGGAGGGACACAGCTGGGCATGTCTCTGGTGACGTTTCCAGGGAGTGGGGGGAGACCTACCCTCAATAGGTAGGGTTACAGGTGTAATAAATGGAGAAAAGGGGGAGACACCACACCGCCACTCTTTCTCTGTTTCCTTCTCTGCCATGACACAGTCTGGGTGCTCTGTCATGTCATCGCTGCCATGATGGCTTTTTACAACCATGACTCAAAACAGCTCTTCTATTCCTGACGTCATTTATCTAAAGCACTGTGGTCACACAGGTACGAGGGATCTAACACAATGTCCTTTGCGTCCCCCCACCAATGAAGTGTGTCAGAAAAGCATAATGCTTACAACGTGAATGTCATCGTTTCTGAAATCATACACATAATTCTCACCTAATAATCTTCAAAAGCTCAGAGGAAGATTAAATTTATGCCTGTAAGTAGACTTAGTAGAAGTCTGCCAAGAGTTTTGTACTTCTTGATTCATGGGTAATTTTTTTTTCACAAAAATATTTACATTTTATTATTTCAATTTGGATTATTGCTTGGTAAATGATAAAAATAGGCTGTTTCAGCCTTACAGCCGTTTGATCTTGAATGCTTTTGTTATTCTCTCTGTAGAAACAGAAAATTTGAGACAGTCGGTGACTTTTAATAACATTCCCGAGATGTATATTAATCCATTCATTTGAATTGAAGAAGAGATTTATGACAGAAAGTCTGATTAGGCTCAATGTTTGCCAGCAGTGACTGACATGGCTAATTAGGCCGTGTGGCAGACAACTCCCCACAGGTGGAGAAAGCCCAGGCTCCCTTCTAGAGGGCACTACCAGACAAAAGCAGTCCACTGAAAATCCCTGTATTGTCAAAAAGATATTGAAGTTACTCTTTTCTTTCCAATTCTCAAGTTTTAGAAGTAAAATGGTGTCTATAATGAATATTCGCCTCATTTATTGGCAGTGATGTTTTGGTATTCTTCCCAGTTAGGGAGACACTGAATTGTCTAGTCAATGTGAAAAGTAGATCAGAATTCTCAAACATATCCCTGTGTGTTTTCAGCTCAGATAGCTTCCAATCCTCTGCTTCCGTTCAAAGTGAAGAAGAACCCCATCAAACTGTCAGATGAGCAGACCCAGGGAATCACCTGCAGTTTACTCAGTGACTTTTGGCAACAGGAGCATTGCCATCACCATCCCAGGTTCCTATCCCATCTCATTGAAGAGAAAGGATCTGAAGTACTAACACTGTCTGACACATGCAAATGTGCTAGGAGTCTTTTAGGAATCAGGAGAGTAACAGCATTTGAAGAGAGTTCTTCTAAAGGTTACGTCCAGTTTTGAAAATCTGCCACCATCACTGAATCTGGGTCCCCCCTTTAACCTCCACTCTTTGACTCTCTCCAGGAAAGACCCCAGGCTAACCAAAGCCTCACCCATGCTGGTGTTTACATGGGCCCAGCTGGCCAGTTTTCACTGATTTCTGCTATTATCCAATTTAGTCTTCCATCCAAGCTGCTCCACTCGACAGTGCCTTGTTGAATGCTTTTAAATCTCTTTCTGTGAAGGTAAAACGATGAGCAACTCACATCTCCCCAAACATTTGTCTCCAGTCACTTCCATGATAGATAGAAACTTGGGTCTCAACAACTCTTGTCAACAAAGCACAGGCTGTGCTGCCTCCACCTACACACTCCTGAGCATGGTGTCTCCTGGAATACAGGATCTGACAGCAGAGAACCTCCCTATGCCTTAAGATTCTTACCTGACTCTGCTGCAAACCTTGACCCCAAATCTAGCCTTTTCTCAAGAGTAGTGTTTTTCTGGGAGTTTCTGGAATATGTATTTAGTTCTAAACTTAAGAAATTAAGAATGGAGGTGAGATACATCCTTCTTCCTCCTCATGGTTTCTGTCCTGCCCTCTCCTTTCCTCTAAACTTGTAGCTCTAGGTTGGTTAGATGATCAGCAGAGAAAGATCAGCTGCATCTTGCAGCCAAACCTGACAACCTGATTTCAATTCCCAGGACCCACATACAAGATAGAACTGACTCTCACAGTTGTCCTCTGACCTCCTCATGTAGGCCATGGGACTTCCTCCCCTCCCTCCCCTCCCCTCCCCTCCCCTCCCCTCCCCTCCCCTCCCCTCCCCTCCCCTCCCCTCCCCTCCCCTCCCTCCCCTCCCCTCCCCTCCCCTCCCCTCCCCTCCCCTCCCCTCCCCTCCCCTCCTCTCTTCTCTTCTCTTCTCTTCTCTTCTCTTCTCTTCTCTCTCTTCTCATTCTCTCTCTACCTCTCTCATATATGCATATACATTCACACACAAATAAATAAGCGTTTAAAAGTAAACACACAACTTTGATTTGAGTTTTAGATGGTGGCGCTCACTGAACATCCACAATACAGGTGACTCCTACCCCAGAGCTTAGTCCCCATTTCATCTTTAATGACTTTAACTACTGATTCACTGGCCTTCCCTCCAGCTTACTTCCTACATTAATGCTTGATTGTGTGTGTGTATGGTATATGTGGGGGGCACTTGCATACACATGCATCCTTTCAGTCTTTATCTCACAGTCCCTTCAGCTTCTTTCCTCCTCCCATCAATGGATTTATATTTCACTTCACCTTTTGATCTCCTGGCTACACCTAGCTTTTCCTTGCAAACAAAGTGCACTTTCTGACTGAGTCTTTTATTTATCTAGCTCATTTCTTCTAGCCCTCTAACATATATAAACCCTTAAAACTACCTTACAGCCTCCATTTCAAACAGCATCACAGTCATTTAACCTGTCTCTTGTATTTCAACTCAGCCTCTTTGCCCCATTTTAATTCTGTCAGGAAAGCCTCTTAAATAATATCTCCACCTTTACCTGGACAACCACCTTTAAAAGGAGACAAACACATAACTATGTGCTGATATTCTTACTGCCACCTTATGGCTAAGACTAAGTTGAACTATGATATTCTCAATAATCTACTTATCTGCCTCTCTTGAAACTTCCAACACATCATTTCCTTATTACTATCAGTGAAAAGTGTTGCTTTCCACATAGCTGATGAAACAAAAGTAATTCAAAAAAGACTTCCTCCCTCAGAGCTACCCCTGCATCTGTCCACCATCAGCACCACCATCCACAAGCTGTGCCTTCCCTAGTGTCAGTTTCGTTTCATGTCCCTCTAAGATCATACTTATGTACTTCATCTCCTCCTCCCATCTACTTAAGGCTATTGTTCTAGCAATTCCATTCTCATTCTCTCTCACCCATTGCATTCCTCTGGCTAACAAGTCATTGTCCTTATGAAACCATGAAGTACTTATTTATCCTGTTTGAAAATATTGTAAGGTAACCAAAATGTCAACAAATGGCTAACGGTTCAACTTTTACACAGTGGGATGTTATTTAGCATTGAGAAACAAAACAAAATGGTGTAGGACAATTCTATATTCTGTCAATTGTGTTTTAAATAAACACAGATTGGCCATTAGCCAGGCAAGATGTATAGGTGAGACAACCAGACAGGAAGCAGAGGCGGGTCAATGAGAACAGGAGTATCTTGGGAAGAAGGAAGCTCCTTCTGCATTCCTCCCCAGACACCAAAGAAGCAGGATGTGACCTGCCCCACTGAAAAAGGTACTGAACCACATGTCTAACATAGATAAGAATAATGGGTTAATATAAGATATAAGAGCTAATACGAAGCCTGAGCTAATGGGCTTATAACTTATGGAGACCTCTGTGTGATTTTCTTTGGGAGTTAATGACTGTGGGAACTGGGCAGGACATAAACCCCAACAAGCCAGCCCTCATGTTACAAAAAACATGCTATCAGGCCATGGGATTCTACGGAGAAATCTTCAAAGCTAATTGAAGAAAATCAATCAGAAAAGGTTGTGTGCTACTGGCTTCATATATTGGAGTCCCAAGAAAACCAAACTATGAAGACAGTGAAATGATGAGTGAATTTTTGGAAGAATGCCTTTTCAGTAGAGCAGAGACCATTTTAAGGTCAGTTAAACTGTCGACTGAGACACTATGATTGTAGGCACACGTCAGTGTATAGTTTCCCAAGCCAAAAGAGCAGCTTTATAGTAGAATATAGAATTTGGGTAATCGATGTATTGCAATGAATATCTTGCTCTCTCAGTGGCTAGAGGGGTAGTTATAGGAGAGGCTATGTCCAAGGCAGGAGGCATGTGAGATACCATTATATGTTTTGCTCAATTTTGCTATAAGTCTAAAATTTCTCTAAAAATTCTGTTTCCCATGACAGAACGTGTCCATCTTACATAAAAACTCCTCAAAATCTTTGCCTCTATACCATACCTTTAATTTTTTCTCTATTATTTCTTTGACCTCAAGCAGTCCACCAAAGTCACTCTTGTTTAAGGTCACAGTGACCCTGAGTTGCTACATCTATAATCAATCTTTAAGGCTGATAATGGTTGACCTTTCAGTAAGCATCTCATAGTTCTTCGTTTCCAGCTCCTGGAAACATTTCTCTTTTAGCTTTTTAAACACTACATTCTCTTGACTTTATTCCTATCTGGCTGCTCGTATTTCAGTCTTCTCTCCTCCACTATCTTTCACTTTTGGACTCTGCCTCTCTCCACTATGTGTACTTGCTGGGTGATCTCAGCCTGTACTGATGGCTTTTCTTAATTTTTTGGTTGTGAGCCTAGCCTTTAATGGCTGAGCCATCCCTCCAGGCCCTGATGGCCTTTCTATCCAGGATAGAATTTTTATCACTTTAACTCCTGACTCCTCCAAATGCTTATTCAACAATGATGTCTAATGCAATAGTGAACATAATGTGTTCCATGAGGTCTCCTCCGCAAACCATTCATTAAGCTTTTTCCATCAAAGCTAACAGGATCTCCAACATGCAGGGTCGAAAAATCCAAGTGTCTTGCATTCCACAGCTTCATGGAATCAGTAGTTTTTCTCTGCATGCCCACCATTAAGCCTCTTTCTCCCAACTCTTCTGCTCCCACCTTGGTCTTGCTCCTATTTAATAGATAGTGCTCTCTTTATTCCATTTCTTTTTTCCCTTTTGGTGAAAATAGATTCTTTTCCCTCACCTAACATATCCTGACCCATTCCCGTTCTGTCTCTCATTAAAAAACGGACTTTTCAAGGATAATCAGAAAATATAATATAATATGACAAAACAAAAAGCTACACATCAGAAATAGAAAAGATTTAACAAATTTAAAAAAAGAAAGAAAGGAAAACAAAAGGACAGGACCCCAAGGAAAGGCACAAGAAACAGAGATCCACTCATTTAGGGATCCCATAAAAACACAAAACTTGGAAGCATAATACTTATGCAGAAGAGCTTTTGCCAACCTGTGTAGGCCCTATACATGCTGCCTCAGTCTCTGTAACTCATATGAGTTTTGATCATGTTCATTTAGCTTTGTTTTCTTGGTATCCTCCATTCCTTCTGGCTGCTACACTGTTTCTGTCTCCTCCTCTTCTATGGGGTTCCCTGAGCCCTGAAAGAAGGATTTGTTGGAAATATCCCATTTAAGGTTGAGTATTCCAAGCTTTTCCACAGTCTGCATAATGTTTGACTGTATTGTATCTCCGTATTTGTTCCCATCTGCTACAGGAGAAACCATTTTTGATGATGACTGAACAAGGCACTAATTTATGAATATAGCAGGGTTCACTAGGAGTCATTTTATTGTTTCTTTCTTTTAAATTTTAGAATAGTATTATTTGGCTTTACCCTAGGTCCTTGGACTGTCTAGTGTCTGTTTCTTGGTCACCTAAGCAGTGTTGGGTATGGGTTTCAACTCAGTAAATAGGCCTTATGTCAAATCTAATATTGTTTGGATAGTCCCATAAGCTTTTGCCACCAATGCCCCAGCAAGTCCTGCAGGCAGGACACCATTATAGATCAAAGTGTCTGTGGCTGGCTTGGTGTCTACATTTCTCTTTTGGTAGCATGCAGAGTACCTTCCTGTACAAAAGACACTATGACATAGTGCGAAGGCTATATATAGGCAACTCGACTTCTCCAAGTTCAGTCAGTTGTACAGGTGTTGTCTTCAGCAATGGGGACTTGCTGAAGAGTACCTCGTAGTTTTGGGAATAGTTCATGGGTTCCCATGGGATTCCTTTAGCCAACAACTCAATTAGATGTAAACAAATCCTGCTGTCGGAAGCTTCATTAGATGAAAAGAGATGGCCAAGTGGGATTCTTTCTCCCCATTATTTGGCTACTTCATTTATGTTACCTTCACATATGTAAATATATTTAGAAAGATTCTACTGTATTAGGTGTCCAAACTACCTCATGTGTGTACCTCTATTTTAGCTCACTCTCCCCATTCCAGCCCCATAACTATCTACTCTATTTCCCTTTCCCAATGAGATCTATCTGTTCTTCCCAGTACCTTACTCTATGCTTAACCTCTGTGGTTCTTTGGATTGTAACTTGCTTGTCACTGACTTCATAGATAATACTCACATATATGTGAATGCATAACATATTTGTCTTTCTGGATCTGGCATGCCCCCTCAGGGTGAGTTTTTTTCTAGTTCTGTTTATTTACCTTTGAATTTCACAATGGTGTTATTTTAATAGTTTTGGAGGAGAGAGCCTCTTGTTGGTTCCCAGCCTCTTAGCCCTGAAATAATCACACAGAAACTGTATTAATGAAATCACTGCTTGCCCCATTATCTCTAGCTTCTTATTGGATAATCCTTACATATTAATTTAACCCATCTCTATTAATCTATGTATTGCCACGTGGCAGTGGCTTACAGAGTCAAGTTCCGTCTGGCTCCTGCAGGGCTACATGGCTTCTCTCTAACTCCTCCTCCTTTCTCCCAGCATTCAGTTTAGTTTTCCTCACCTAGCTCTGTTTCCCTATATCTCTGCTAAAGGCCCAAAACAGTTCCTTTATTAACCAATGATATTCACAGCATACAGGGGGAAATCCCACATCATAATGGTTGATTAATACTCTATTATGTAAATATAGCACATTTTCTTTATCTTTTTTTTCTACTGAGAGACACCTAAGTTGTTTCCAATTTCTGGCTAATTAATAGAGAAGTAATGAACATGGTTGAACAAGTATCTCTGTGGTAGGATGAAGCATTCTTTGGGTATATACCCAAGAGTAGTATAGCTGGATCTTGAGGAAGACTGCTTCTTATCCTTCCGAGGACCACCACACTGATTTCCATAGTGGCTGTACAAGTTTGTAGTTCCACAAGCAATGGATGAGTTTTTTCCTTATTCCATATCATCACAAGCATGAGCTGTCACTTGTATTATTGATTTTAGCCATTCTGGATGGCATATAATAGTTGAAGTCTTAAAGTAGTTTTGATTTTCATTTCCATGATGGCTAAGGATATTGAACATTATTTTAAGTGTTTCTCAGCCATTTGAGTTTCCTCTTTTTGAGAATTCTCTGTATAGATCTGTATACCCTTTTTAAATTGGAATGTTTTCTTGATATCTAGTTTCTTGAGTTCTTTGTGTATTTTGGATATTAGCCCTCTATCAGATGTGTTGTTAAAAATCTTTTTCATTCTTTAGGCTGCTGTGTTGTTGAAATGGCAGTATTCTTAACATGCAGAAGTTTCTCAGTTTCATGAGATTCCATTTATCAGCTGATGATTTTAGTGCCCATAATAACAGTGTTCTGTTCAGAAAGTCTTCAAGGCTACTCCTCATTTTCTCTTCTGTTTGATTCAGTGTATCTGGTTTTATGTTGAGTTTTTTTTTTTATCTATCTGAAGTTGAATTTTGTGCAGGGTGTTAAGAAATAGATCTGTTTGGATTCTTATGCTTGTAGCCCATCCAGTTTGACTAGCAACATTTGTTTAAGATGCTGTTTTTTATGCAGTATGTTTCCAGCTTCTTTATCTAAAATCAGGTGTCCAAAGATATGTAATTTATATCGAGGTCTTGAGTTTGATTCCAATGATCAACATGTCTGTTTTTGTGCTAATATAACTGTTTAATTACTATAGTTATATAGTACAACTTGAAATCCAGGATAGTGAGACCTCCCACAGTTTTTTTATTATTCAGGAATATTTTACCTATCCTGGGTATTTTATGTTTCCATGTGAAGCTGAAAATTGTCCTTTCAAGTTCTGTGAAGAATTGTGTTGAAATTTAAAAGTATTGCATTGAATCTGAAGATTGCTTTTGGGTGGCTGACCTTTTTTTACTATATTAATCCAAGTGATACATGAGCCTGTGACATCTTTCCATCTTGTGATATTTTCTTCAATTTCTTTCTTAAATGACTTGAGGTTTGTATTATGCAAGTTTTTACTCACTTGATTAGTGCTATCCTAAGAAATTTTATAGTTTTTGAGGCTATCGTAAAAGGTGTTGTTTCCTTGATTTCATCCTCAGTATGTTTGTCATTTGTAAACAGGAGGGCTATTGATTTTATGTAAATTAATTTTGTACCCACCTATTTTGGTGAAAGTGTTTATGAGCTTTAGCAGTTTCTCAGTAGAATTTTTAGGGTCACTAATGTGTACCATCATCATCTTCAAATAAGGACACTTTAACTTCTTCCTTGGTAATTTGTAATACCTTGTTCTCTTTTAGTTGTCTTATTGCTCTAGCTAATACTTCAAGTACTATATTGAATATGTAGTAAGGGAATGAGCAACCTTGACTTTTTCCTTATTTTAGTGGAATGTTTTTTTTTTTTCCATTTAAGTTGATGCTGGCTACGCTTATGTAAACTGTCTTTATTTTGTTGCAGTATGTCCCTTGTATCCGTAATCTGTTCAAGACTTGATCATGAAGGATGTTGGAACTTTGTCAAAGGGCTTTTCTGCATCTGTTGAGATGATCACGTGTTTTTTCTCTTGGTTTATTATAAAGTAAATCACGTTTATCAATTTACATATGTTGGACCATCCCTGCATCTGTGTAATGAAGCTTACTTGATCAAGGTGGATGATCTTTTTGATGTATTCTTAGATTCAGTTACAAGTATTTTATTGAGAACTATTACATCTATGTTTATAATAAAAAATGGTCTGTAACTTTTTCTTTCTTTGGCCTTTAAGTGGTTGGACATCAGAGTAACTGTGGCCTCCAAAAACAATTTGGGCAATGATCATTCTGTTCTATTTTGTGGAATAATTAGAAAACCATTAACATTGACTCATTTTTGAAAGTCTGGTAGAATTCTCTACTAAAACTATGTAGCTCTGGGCTTTTGAGGAGGGATTGGGAGACTTTTAATGATTGCTATTTCACTGGAGCTTTTAGGTATGATTAAATTGCTTCTCTAGTCTTGATTTATCTCTGGTGAGTGGTATTTATCAAGAAAATTGTTCAATTCTTTTGGATTTTCCAATTTGGTAAAGTACAGGTTTTTAAAGTATGTACTCATGATTTTCTAGATTTACTTATTATTCATTGGTATGTCCCGATTTTCATTTCTGATTTAGTTAATTTGTATAGATATTCTCTCTCCTCCTTTTAGTTAATTTGGATAAGGGTTTCTGTCAATCTTATTGATTTTTATCAAAGAGCCAACTCTTTGATTGATTCTTGATTCTTTTTAATGTTTTTTTGTTTAATACTCTTTTATTGTTCTCAGCCTTGAGTTTCATTATTTCTTATTGTCTTCTTCTTTGGGTGTGATTTCTTCTTTTTGTTCTAGAGCTTTCTGCTGTGTTGTGAAGTTATTTATATAGGATCTTTCCATTTTTTTAATGTGGGCACTTAGTGCTATGAATTTACCTCTCAGAACTGCTTTTATTGTGTCCTATAGTTTGGGCATATTGTGTATTTATTTTCATTCAGCTCCAGAAAGTTTGTAATTTCTTTTTTTAATTTTTAGATTTAGTCTTTTCATAGTCTTCCAGATTTCTTGGATGTTTTATGCCACAATTTTTTAGATTTAATTTTTTTTTACCAAGACATCTATTTCTTCTATCATGTTTTCAATGCCCGAATTTCTTTTCTTGACTTGTATTCTGTCAGTGAGGCTTGCCTCTGACAGACTTTTTGTTTCCAGATTTTCCTCACTTTGGGCTTTCTTTATTGATTTTATTACACCTTTTGGGTTTTGAACTGTTTTATTCATTTCCTTTCACTACTTGTTAGTATTTTTGTAAATTACTTAAAGGGATTTTTTTCATTTCCTCTTTAAAAACATTTATCATATTTATAAGAGATAATTTCAGGTTGTGTGTGTATGTGTTTGTTTCAGCTATGTTGCAATAATCAGAGCTTGCTGTGGTAGGGTTGCTAGGTTCTAGTGGAGATACACCGTTCTGGGTGTTATTGACTGTGGCTTTATACTAGCAACTAGATATCTGGGCTTAGGAAGATAAAATTACTAGGTACCAATGTCTACTTTTGTCTTTGTTGCATGAGTGTTTTTGTTCCTTAGTTTCTGTTGTTCTTTCTATTTCTTTGGAGTGTGGTAGCTGTGAGTTACCTGGTAGGAAATTCTTCTGGGACCCTGTTATTTGTAGCCATTGGAAACTCCAGGTCAAATGTGTTTCTTGGTTTTGGGAGCTGACACTTTGCAGCGGTGATGGGTTGTGAGCTGGGGTTGTAAGGGTCCACAAGAGGGAAGATGGTAATGTGTTCCACCTGAGTCCTTTTCATCTTCTGGGAATAGGGAAGGGAGTGAGAAGAGGTCACACAAAAGGGCTGCTACAGAGTTGAGGAGGAGACAGGGGGGTTGCCTTTGGAGTAGCTGAAAGAGAGGTGAAAAATCTGTAGTTAGCCTACTTACTTCCCTAGTCACAGTTGCCTGTAGGTTCCCAGCTAGAGCCTGCTCAAGTTGAGAGTAGGTTAGGATGGAGCAATTAGTAGATGGAGGAAGGTTGGGAGGAGAAATTTGTGTGATCCACTGGAGATAGGGAGGAGGTGGAGGAGAAGGGAGGCTGTGGCAAGTGTTCCTCAGAGCTGAGGGTGAGACTGGGGGATTGGATTTGAAGGAGCAGAGCAGATCTGCAGCCAGCCTTCCTGCCTCCATTGCTGAAATCTATCCCATTTGTATATACCACCTATTAGTCTCTCAATCCAAAAGCCAGAGTGAGCCATTCCTGTGCAGAGGCTTAAAATCTGCAATAGCTTTCAAACTCACTGTATGTAAGAACCAATGTGCTGTCAATGATCTCCAAGAGCTAAGCATACCATCCTAGCCCCCTTCCCGTGTGGTCCTATGCTACTTTCTATGAAGTCGTTTCTGGCCTCATTTGTCCCATTCCCTGTGGCCAGTACATTCTTCCTTCAGAAACCTCCAAGCTGGTTCTTCTTAGTCCTTGAGGTTTTTAATTTAATTTTAACAGATGTGAGATCCATAAGAAGGCTTTTCAGTAAGAGCATTTTTAAATATTAGATAATCTAGCCTAATACTGTTGTGATGAATCAACAAGTTTAATTAGGGTTGTTTTCAGGTACATGCAAAGAGGCAGTGTTTTGTGGGACTTTGTGCAAGTGCTTACACATCTGAAGGAAGTATATGATAGTGCAGGCAGAACAGAAGCTCCTCCATCTTGTATCCTTGCTGAGGCCATCTTAGGTTTAAATAGTATGAGATCTCCTTGGTGGAAAATCCCATGGAAAATTATCAAACTCTATTCTAGGAACTCAAGGTCAGAATGTCCTCGCTAACTTTTCTAGCTTTTGTTAAATCAGCTCTTTGTGTGGAACCCCCTATAGCTAACTGCTTCTCTTAGTTTCCATTAAACTGCTTGCTTCTGAGAAGCTCTGTTGTAGCTGCTGGGCAAGATGCCATTACTTGTTTCTTTTTGCTAGCAAAAACCCTGTTCTCTGGGTACTTAGGGCCACACCTAGGTCCCCCAGATACCTGGCTGGAATAAAGGATTTCAATCAACTATAAACTGTGCTTGAGTGGTCATCTCTGGTAAACTACCAATAACAAGTAGATATTTGAATTAATGTCTCCAGATATGAACCACCTCATATGAGTCTTAGATATGACCAATTGGTATTCTGATTTCAATTAGTCAGCCCCTAAATCATATACACATGAGGAACACTAACCAGACTCAGCAGGATACATTTGTATATTTACATATTTACACATATATAAAACATATCTATAAAACCATCACAATTAAAGAAAGGGAGGCCATGAATTTGAGAGGGAGTGAGAGAGTGTAAGGAAGAGGTTGGGGGGAGTAGAGGGAAGGGAGAAACTGTGTAAATTATATTTAATTAAAAATAAAAATATAGTTATATAAAAACAAACTCCAGAAAAATATTACTTTCTCGTTAAAGTCTATTATCAGTACCCAAATTACAAATCATTTCTTATCTGGGGGTATAGGAAAGTGCAAGACCTAAAGTTTAATTCCCAACACCAGAATAAATAAGTAAATAAAGAAGATTTCCTTCACCCTCATTTATTTTTAGGAGCAATTTAACATACCTAATACATGTATTTCCTTTATCCCTCTGTTATGGGTTATATATATATATCCCATATATATGTATATGTATATATGTATATGTATATATATATATACATATATATAATGCTTTCTAAGTGTGTGTGTGTGTGTGTATGTTGGTTCATTGTTGTAACCCCAGAAACTAGGAGATTGCCTGGAAATAACAAATGTTTCATGACTATAACTGAACATTTATTGTGAGCTTCGTATTCACAAATTTATCAACTTGATAAAATGCATTTGTGATCCTCAACTCCAAACTCCAACCTGATAGTCATTGACAGACATGCACAAAGCAGGTGATAAATCTCAGTTGTCTGATGTGAACTTTCCCCATTAAGGTGATCAAATCTGTGTTGTTATCTTTCAGCTTTCATAGTAGAAGCAAATGGCCCTTTCATTGCCTCTTGAAGACCTGCTTTTCACATTTCTGTTTTCTGTTGGTGGCTTTGCTGTTTTAAGTGGTCCTCTGTGTTGTTGCGTATACGTCTGAGGTGTGTTTTATCAACAAGTATATGCTAGATTAATTTGGCTCATGATTGAGTTAGATTGCTATTGACATAGGTTCAATGATATGTAACACAAAGACGCACACAGACACAAACACATACATGCATACACACATATACACAATCATACAGACACAGATACACACAGACATTGACACACGCATGCGCATGTACACACACACATATACACAGATCTTTTAGCAGAAATACACATACAAACATGATGTGTGTCAACTGATAGAATGTTGTGTCACCAGGTTTGCAGGAACCCGGTATCACATTTGCCGCCAGAATGGCTCAACATTAACTGATTTAGTGTTTGTGGGAATTTTATAGAACAGACAAACCACAAAAATAGAAATTATCTTTCCTTCCTTAGTTTAATTAAATGTATTTGCATCTTATGAGATCATTTTACTTACTTTACCTTTTTTTTTTTTTAGTTTATTCTTTGTGTCTTTCACATCATGAATCCTGATCCCATCCATCTTTCATCCTCTTGCATCTGGCCTCTGCCCCTGCAACCTCTCGCCCTCCCTAATTAAACTAAAATAAAATTTAAGAGAAAAAAATGGGAAAAGGTAAAAAGGAAAAATCTTGTCATACAAGCTGCAGTTGACACAGTGAGTCACACAGCAAACCCCTTCATCCATACATCTTGACATGAAGGCATTTATCAGGCCCCTGGGCTCTGCTACACCATCGAAGCTGGGCCCTCACTGGGACTCTTCCAGGACATATAAACCATTGCTGTCCTGTGTCAGCCCTGGGTCTGCAGGACTGAACTCCACCCTGATGTGTTCCAGCAGATCACAGATGGGGTGGATATTGGAGTAGGCCAACACTTAACCCTGGTTCTGGGCCTGGGTAGCTGCAGGGTTGGTCAGCTCACCAGATCTCCCCTGTCTTCAGCACCAAGTTATGAGAGCATTTTAAGTGAAGTGAATTTCTCTTGCCCTTCTGAGACATTAAGAGTGATCAAACCTCTCACACACATTTAACAAATGACCACGCATCCATCACCTTGCTTGGCACTTTAAAAGACTCTCTCAGATGGATCAAACAAGAACAGAGATCCTCATTTCACAGGTGTGTAGGGTTAGGCTCCAGAAAAAAAAGTAAATGAGAATTTTCTGAATTGAGGCTCATAGATCACATGAGTAAATTCCTCTTCCACCATTGGCAAACCATACCAGCCTGGCCTTCTCTAGCCAGAGTCTCTAAGAGTCCCAAGCTAACCATAAGAACTGGCAACCTGAGTCTCTTAGAAGGACAGACTGAGCTCCATCTGCATCCATCTCATCTCCCCAAATCTTCCCTGCTTTCAGATAGTCATGCTTCATCTTATGATGTCCTTTGTCCCCTTGCCTCCATCCCCCCATCTCTTCATCAAATAACCATCCCCACTTTACTTGGCTCACCTGTTGGCATACAAAAGAGTTCCACAATAGCCTAGAATAGAGTATAACAATGGTTTATTTATCTGGGGATAAATTCACAGAAAACTTAGTGATTCGCACTCTTCTGCTTACATTGGGAACTGGAAGGGAATCCAGCAACCAAGAGGCCTGCACATATTTTTCATCTGTATTTATAGTACATGAGGCCATGCCCAAGGTAGGCTGGTATCTTAAAGGCCATTAGCTGAAGGAGTTTCCACAGCTCTCACGGAGAGGAGTAGGGATGGAGGGAAGGAGGGAGAGAGGGATCGGAGGAGGGAGGGAGAGAACAGAGCATTTGGAATTCTGGGCACAGTCAGAACCTTTTATAGAGTCAAATGTGGCCATGCGTGGACTGTGACAGGTTATCAATCATGTTCTCAGTACCAGCAATTCTTTCTCTAAAACAGGTTGCAAGGATATACTTGTCTAGTGGAATCGGTCAAGTGAGCCACTAAGTCAGAATGGCTGCGGAAGGTACAGGATGCAGAAGTGAACTTGGAGTCACAGATTGAGGGAACGTCTTATTCTTCCTGTGCCCTGCAAGAAACCCTGAAAATGTACCAACTGATTCTGCCTAGCTGGCAAAGAAGCATTACTAAAGAGTGATTCCTATTTCTCTGGGGTCTAGACTTTTCACCCCATCACAAACTCCCTCCAGCATTGTTCTAGAGTCAAACTTGATGTCGGCATGGGCATAGCTGCTAAAATATCCTATTGGTCAACTTACTGTAGACAGCTCTTGCTCACACACCATAGAACACTTTTCCGAATGTCACTACTAATTAAAGAAAAAGCTTACAAACTTGAATAACATTGTTCAACAATAAGAACATTATTCACTGAAAATTCTTATCTCTACCATTTATCCTAGCATTTCAGGAAAGGGATTACAGGAAGAATTCTTTTAAAAACAGAAACTGTTAGAGTAGATATACTTATGGGGTTTGTAGTCCACAGAAAGAATGAGTGTGAAGTGTAAACACAGGTTTACACACCCCTATGTCATGTTCTGCAAGAACTGTATTCATTGGTCAACCACATAACTTTATGTGATACCTAGAATCTTCTTCTTCGAGGACATTCATTGCAATGTGACCCTCCTGAATGGACAATTTGTCATCATCACAGGGGAAGTAAAAAGCTATATCTTAGCTGAGCCTGGTCATGGTGGTTCTAGCCACGGAATTGGATCTCAGAGGAAAGAGGCCTACGATGCTCATAGATGTTCTCAAAGCCCCATCCCCAGGAGACTATACAGGTTAAAAGGCACGCAATGGAGTTGAAGTTCAAGTTGCTCTTTCTCCGCAGCCCTTGCACCTTCTAAAGATGTAGCCACATCTCTATCCACACCTATTGTGCCGTGTACTTTTACAGTGCTAGTGATGACCACAGAACCTTAACAATCAGAAGTACAACAGACACAGGTTGTGGTGACCAGAGGGTCCTGTGCATTGTCAAAAACCATCCTTTTGATAATTATATCTTGGAGAAATTGACTTACCAGAGAACACCTTTGAGCTTCACAGGTGATGAGGGAGGACTCATGGAATCCAAGACCCAGATCTTCATCACTGGGTTTAGTGGCATTTCAGTACTTCAGCAACTGGCCACACTGGATCCTGTAAATCAGTTGCATAGTTGTATTTTTATTGTATGTTGACACAACTTTTTGAATTGATTCAGATGGTTATCGTCTTTAGCAGGAATGTGTGTGGGAGGTATTCAGCCTTTCATTGAATTTTCTTGTGGAGGGAATAAGAAATCTAGATATAACTTCCATTTTGGTCATGAACTTGCCTTGTGATACAAATAAGCAAGTCACCTAAGCTTCTTGAGCCATAATTTACTTCGGGTGCAAACAAAACTCAACCAACTAGAGTCATTCTCCATGACAAGAGCTAGTTCTGTATTAGAAGAATGACAGGAAGACTAGCAAGAAAAGAGAGAAAGAAGGTAAACCTTTGGATGACGACCATTCAACAGGCCCTTTCACTTGTGAAGTGTCTGACAGTTTCCTGAACACTCACATTGAACTAAATAACACAAATATTTCTAAAGTGCTTCAATTGTGTGTGTATTCTAGGCAATAGAAAGCCCCAAGCTGAAGTGGCCTGAGAAGATGCAGGTATGCATAAGAGAGTAAAGAGCCTGAGTGCCCAGTGATCAGGAAACTTAATATTGACGATGTGACCCAGCCTTCAAAAGATGGCAGTGGTACATACATTAGAAATTTTGGCTGAATCTATTTCTGGGTCACTTTCCCTTCAGGATTTGGAGATGTAGCTCCTTTGTATTTCCACATTGCATATGCTGGTCTCAAGATGTCTGAAGACAGCCCACTTTTTCTTCCTTCGGGGATACTTTTTCTTTTTGCCTATATGCCTACCCAATTCCTTATCTTTTAAGTTCAGCAATAGGACTGGGATTTCTCCAGGTCCCAATTGCTATGTAGAAATGTTTCCTGTGAATGGATGTGCTTTTTCAATTTATGCACATTTTAGGTCTTTCATTTAAAGAAATCTAGCTATAGAATGTCTTTTAATGATTCCTGTATGCATTTCTGAGTTCTCTATTTCAAGAATCCTTTTCATCTACATGTTGTATCATTTCTGTCTGCCCTCACTATTACTTCATCTGTAATCACTTCTTCTTCTTCTTCTTCTTCTTCTTCTTCTTCTTCTTCTTCTTCTTCTTCTTCTTCTTCTTCTTCTTCTTCTTCTTCTTCTTCTTCTTCTCCTTCTCCTCCTCCTCCTCCTCCTCCTCCTCCTCCTCCTCCTCCTCCTCCTCCTCCTCCTCCTCCTCCTCCTCCTTCTTCTTCTTCTTCTTCTTCTTCTTCTTCTTCTTCTTCTTCTCCATTCTCTACAGTGTTCAACCCAGGACTTTCAAGACGTTAATTAAAATTTCAGTAATGTCTGTTCTGGGTTTGTTGCTCTAATGATTAACTCTTTGGTGGCATTGTGCTGCACCCCCCCATTACTTCCTTGAGTTCTGCCTTCACTGTTTAATCTCACTCAGTTCTTTCCATTCACCGTTGTTCTGCCCTTTTGAGTACAAAGAATGCCTAATGTTACCAAGTTGCTTCATGGCATGGAGCTTGTATGTGAAGTCCTCTGGTCTTCAGGCTGCTTGCTGCAGTGGTATTGCTGTGCCTGCTTACTTGGTATTAATTAATACAGTCACTATGCTTATTCCATATATGAGGAACTCTGCTGTGGAACTGTGTACTAAACTCTACTTCGTGCCTTTTCTATTATATGGAGACAATTTTGATTTCCCTTTGGAGAGAGATGTTAGGGATAACTTGTTCTTAGCAGTTCCTAGGATGTCATTGGTTCAGAATCAATATAACAGTTCAGCTAGAGTTCTGAGGTGGTTTACTAGATGATCTGTGCTCTGGTTTTTCTTCTGAGATCTAAAATATTACCATGTTATACTCCTTTTTGTCTGACCAATGAGACATTCTCCTTATATAGAGATTTCTCTCTGTTTTAGGTCAGTCCCTTGTTTTTGTCTGGGATCCTGATAAACAGTAAGTCCAAGTATTTATTCTGCCTCTTCTAGAGTTGACTAGGATAAACATAGCCTTATTTTCTGTGTCCATGAAGTAATAAGACTGTGGTCTTTAATTTCTATTGATGTGTATGTGTCTAGACTTTTTGTGAGGAAGAGGCATTATATGAGTGCCTGTGTGAGGATGGAGGTCAGAGGTCAACACTGGGTACCTTTTCCAACTCTTCATCTTAGTTATTTGTTACAGTCTCTCATGGAACCTAGAGCTCACCAATTTTGATAGACTGTCAGGCTAGCAAGCTCCAAGAATTCTCCTGTTTCCACGACTCTGGTGTTGGGATTGCAGGTACACGCTGCCATGAGTGCTGGGTATAAAACTAAGGTCCTCATGCCAGAGTAGCAAGCACCTTACCAGCTGAGCTATCTCTCTAGTTCCTGGCTGTAGGGTATTTTCATATGCTCAAATAGCTACAAATAGTTTAACATGAATAGCAAGTTCTCTAAATGAGTTAGAATTATTTTTGTTGCAGTGGAAAAACACATCTTCACCTTTGTTCTGTACTTCCTCACTTCCTTACAAGTTAATTCTAAATCTTTCTAAATAAGATTGCACTATTGAGATTTAAAACAAAATGAAAAAAACACCCCCCCCCACACACAAACCTTCTACATTTGTTTCTTAAGGCTGGTTAGGTACATGTTGGAATGACAATCAGCTAGGATTGAGTATACCATGCTTGGGTATTATGTTAATCTCTTTGACAATCACTTTTTTTTAAGACTATGGAATGAGACTATATATTATTCATTTCTGATTACTGATGGTAATACCTTTGCTTTTTTTGTTTATTTCAATAGATAATAGGGTAAGTTGTTATATTTCTTCATTCATACCTACCTAGAAGTTAAACAGAATTTGAGAGGCAGAGAGAAGTGGATCAGATACCCCAGGCTGGAGCCTGAATGAGGGGTAGTGATACAGGTCAGTGCCAGGAGGCAGAGGACAGCAACATCTTGCAAGCAAGAAAGTGAATGTACTGTAGTAAGCAGAAACTAGACCCCTATGAATAGTCAGAAGAGGGTGGGCCCCCTAAAGAAGCATAGAGACTAATATCTAGGCTGCTTGGTTCCTGTCCCACTGCTCTCTGAGAGGTCACCTGTTTCTACATGGACCAGACATCTCTCACTATTTCCTGCATTTTTAAGTGAGAAACAACATGGCAGGTGGATATTATACTTCTCTCTGCTTTTGATTGGAGATTCTTGATTTGATAGAAATAACTGGTCCACACAGTCCAAATTTAATCCACTTCTGGAATCTGAGGACCAGGCATCTCCAAGAGCCATTCTGAGTACCATATCAATAACTCAGGACTCCAATATTGTTCTGGAAAATTGAAATATGACTCGTTATTTATTGGTACTTTGTTCTCTGAGTCCAGAACATTTTTTCTAAATTGAGAGTTCCCAAAGTCACTGACCTTCCATGTACATTCACAGCCTTATATATAGTGAGTGCTAATTATATCTGCTTTAATTAAGTAGAGAAAGGCTACGTTCACTTGACAGCACTGCAGAAGCTGGAGAATCTCTTGAGCTCCCTTGCTCTCTCCCAGACTACCACTGGCTTTAATTTAGCACCAGTGACTTCCAAGGAGCTTGAATCTGCCAGTGGAGTGAGGAATCATCCAGCAGGCAGGTTATTTTAAATCTTTAATAGACGTATTACCTTACATTATGGCTTCATCATCTGCCCCTCAGCATGAGCACAAAAAGAACATCCATCACAATTAGTGTAACATCCCAAACACATAAAAAAGATGAAAATGTGCAGTAAAGTTGGGTGTGAGGGGGGCCAGCTTCTGTGAGTGGCTTTTACTTAAACTACAGACACATGGTTAGGCTGGGAAGATGTTCTCCCAGGGACCAAGAAGGGAGAAGAGATATTCTGAGCTCACTGCTTCTGTCCATCTCCCTTCAGAACAGTAGAGCCTTTGAGAGCTCAGCTGAATCTGTGACTGTGTCCTACAAAGCTCTGTTGTCACCTCTGTGGCTGGCCAAGCTCAGAGCATTGGCCACATGTGAGTCCTTGGGTGTGGGGCAATATGTAAGGGACATTTTGTTTGGTATACCAATTATTTTGTGAAGTTGTTCTAATCTATCTACCTGTCTGTCTGTCAGTCTATCTGTCTATCTTACCTTTCATCTATTTTCTATTTATGTTTCTGCTTTCAAGTCATCTATCTGCCATCTATTTATCATCTATCTATTGTCTTTATCACTAGCATTTTACAAAAGCCCACAATGATTGCAGACATTTGTAATAATTTGGTATATTACACAATATACAGTGATTAAATCAAGCTAATTAACATTTTTCTTTCCTTAAACATTTATAATTTCTTTATAGCGAGGCATTCTGAACTCCTTTCTTTTGGTTAATGTAAAGTACATACCAAGATGTTGTCAACTAGAGCTAGTCCTGCTGTGCTGTAGAACTGAAGGCCTTCCTTTTGCACAGCTGTATTTTCTGTCATTGAATCTCCTGATATTCTCATACCTCCTTCCCCTCATAGCTTCCTCTGATTGCTCTCTTATGCTAGTGAAACCAGCTTTTGTTAGCTGACTGAGTGAGTAAGAATATGCTATGGTTGTTTATTCTTTTAGTATTAGTTTGTGGTAGTCTGTGGCTACCACATCAAGAAGTCCTCTTTCACCTAGAGAAAGCTGAGACCCAACAACAGTTCTACCTTTCTAATGCTGTGTGGAAAGTAGGAAGTGACTCCCAAACACATCTCTTTCCAAAGGCAGTCTTTTCAGCATGTGGCCACTGGGCAAGGCAGAGAAGGAGAGGAAACACAGGGCAAGTTACCAGTTGTCCTGAGTCTGCTCTGCTTTTCTTCTCCCCCCTCTCCCCCAGCCAGTTTGCCTTTCATCTGAAGATAATCCTTCATAAGACCATGTAAACCACTTCTTGTCTTACTGTAGTGTTTGCACAAATTTATGTATGCATATAGGCAATTATTTTTCTTCCTTTTCAGCTCTTGCAGGGTTGAGTTAATCATACACTTCAGCTCTCAGTGTTGCCTACATCATTCAGCACAAGGTCCCTCTCTCATTTGCCTTTTCCCTCATCCCATGGCCAGCCTTCCTGCACATTTCCCTCATCCATCCAGATACCTGATGATCTGGGTTTATGTAGTCTTATAATTGTGTGCACACTTGCTTTGGTATTTCCAGATGTTATTTTCTTATAGACTTATTATTTTTTGTGCCTTGCTTTCTCCTTTGGCATTTAGCTTTATAATTTAAATTTATCCATATGTAATCTAGTTTTCTAACCTTAAGTCCAATGTGCTGTGATGGCATGCATCCACACATTTTCCTTAACCTCATCCTTGGAGATAGGCAATCTAGATTTCCTTCGATTCCTAGACACTGAAAATAAATAACAACCCTTAACTGATAGTAACATTCTTGTTCCTTGGAATCTACATCAAACTTCATGCCATCCCCAATTCTCTGTGTTCATACAGTCATCTAACTTGTTTAAACATTCCTGAGTTATCGCAGGCTTTTCTCTGCTTACAGACCCCCACCTATCTCAACTCTATGTTCACATTTTCAGGCCCAGAGAGTCAGCAGACTTTCCCTATGCTTGTGTTCTTCTCAGCTCCTACAACACATGCTTTCTGTTCCAGTCGTTGGGTATAGAAGCCACACCTCAAGAAGACAGATGATAAGCCATGGAAATCTAGCTATTGGACAGGTCTTTCTACCTGTCTAGCTTTTGTTGTTGTTGGTATTATGCTGTTTAAATGAGGAACCATTTATCCATTTCCTAACAGAGCCAAGTATTCTGTGTAGCACATATGCAGTGTTATCCAAGGGCTTTGGAGTTATGTGGGGTAAAGCCCAGTTTGTGCTTAGCAGATGGTTTTTGTTGGTATAATAGAAGTTCCTCCTGAAGTTCTGCCCAGCAGATAGATGACGACTTATTCCTACTGGTGAACAGAATCTTGGAGAGGTCGTGAGAGTATATCAAGAAGCAACAAGAAAGCTCTTAAGTCCTTTGCTGCATCTAGGCATGAATTTTGATTCAAAATATTACATATATGTTGACCTCCGTTAGCTTCAGGTTACAGGGAGGCATGCATTCAGGAGGTATATTTGAACATGGCAGGGTATAGGACAAGGGAGAATGGAGATGTGCGGGAGCTGGTTCATGCATGACTTTTTTCTGCCAGATTTAGAAAGCAAGGGTACATAAAAGGGATTTATACTATGTAGTTAAATGCCAGCTTTACACAAATTATAGCTACCTGGGAAGAGAGAGCTTCTGCTTCTCAGATTGCCTCCATCAGATTGACCTGTGACAAATGTGGTAGCATTATACTGACTGCTAATCAATCTAGGAATGCCTATCCCTCTGTGAGCAGTACCATTGTAAGGCAGATGGATCTGGGCTCTATGAGAAAAGTAGCCTGGGATCGAGCCTGGAAACAGCATTCCTCCATGGCATCTGCTTTGTTGTCTGCCTTCAGGTTCCTGTTTTGAGTTCCTGCTCTTATTTCCCTCAGTATTAGATTGTGACCTGCCAGTTGTAAGTGAACCTAACTCTTTCCCTCACCCATGGTGATCAATGCCTTGGCGATCTGTGAGAGAGGCTCCAGGAAAAAAGGCAGAGAACCTTTTACCTCAGGTGCATTTTGTTTGCATTTTCAAGTTCATCTCCTTGTTATTCTCTCTGAGGCATCTCAGACAGGAAAATAAGGCTAGAAGTAACTCCTCTTTTCTAGCACAAACAGGATACTGCAACAGCAGTTGGGAAGTCAGCAGGTCCTGCTATCACCAGGCCAGAGTTGCTCTGTTAATATTTAGTATATGCTTATTGACATTTATTTACCTGTTTTTCTGAGCATGTTTTTTCTGAACCCAGGCAGCCTTCCTTAGATTGTTGCTTTCTTTGTTTCATTCATCTATAAAGGCACTCTACACCTGAAGTGAAGATGTCTACAGCATTAGACTGTCATCCACCCCATTCTTTCAAGTCCTCAGATCCCAGATCCAGCAGACAAGATCTGCACAGGTCAACGAAAGTCAACCGCTCCTCCAAGTTGTCTTTTCATCAGAATCTTTTCATCACGGCAATAGGAAAACAAACTCGGGCAGTCTTAGATGTCCTCTTCTTAACTGTCTTGGTTTCTTCTTCCCTGAACCATCTCAGTGGTGGCAGAAGCAGCTGAAAAGATCATAGTCTTGTCTTGAAGGTGGCAAGCCATATGTGTTGAGCATTGGGGCTACACCTCTATAAGGAAGCATACCTTTATCTCTGAGACTGTACATTCATTTGTATGTATGCTAGGTAAGTGTTTTACCACCAGGCTACATTTCTAGGCGTCATTTGTACTTTATCTCTGTTTACATTTTTTTTGTTTTATTTGTTGATAATTTTCCTGAATTTCATGGTCCATTCATTCATAATTTGATCTTTATGTTTCTCTGAATTTCTCACCTTGCTTCTATTACAGGGTTTACTGATTTTGAAGTCTCTTAATCATTTCTAATTCTGTTTCCTGTTCTTCCTTTAGCAATAGATTTTTTTGTATTTTTTGAAATAAAATTATATTTTTTTTTACATTTTTAGAAAATTATATTCTTCCCCTCTCCCAAGTTTTTCCAGATCCTCTCCCCTTCCCTATCCACCCAACTTTAAGTTCTTTCTGGAAAAACAAACAAAACATAGCACAATAATGAAACCCCCCCAACCCAAGAAAACAAAATAAAATCATGACCCCAAAGAAAAAAGAATGCCAAACTGTAACCAAATAAAAGCACACATAGAAACTGTGGAGTCCATGATGTGTTGGTTAAGTACTTCTGAACATGAGACCTGACCTGGGGAGGCTGACATACCCAGTCTCTCTCTACTGGAGAGAACTGTTTGCCTTCTCCTATTGGATGTGAGCCACAGTTCAGCCATCAACCTTTACCCTAGTCACTAGGCATTCATTCATTCATTCATTCTTAAAAGATATAATAAAATAAAGTTTAATAAGAGAAAACAAAAAGTATCAGTTCGGAGTTTTAGCTGGGCCAGTGACTGCTAAGCTTTCAACTACATTTTCTGTGTGCTGGTTGGTTATGCTTGACCCTTGGGATTGCATGTTTACTGAAAATGAGGCATGTCTGACTCTAAAGAAAGCTTTTCCTTTATTTTCTGTGTCTCCCTTTCTTGTTGCTTTTGTGTAGCTGCCGCTGAGGGTTTAATTGGTTATCACTCAGCAAAGAGGCAGCCGGAGGTTGAGGTTGGATGAGCAAGAAGACTGAGCCATCAGCCCTATACAGCTTTGTGGGCCAGAAAGCCTACAAAGCTGCCAAATCAATATTGGTGTGATCATGTTTAGAAGAAATTAGCTTCCCCTTTTTCTTTTTTTTTTCCAAAGTTTTTTTTTCCATCTGATAAATACATTTTTAAACTTTTTTAAAGTTAAGGCATTCTTAAAGCATATAGGCTGGTTTGTTTTTATAGTGCCTCTTTCAACTTTAGGTCTCTTACAGCTGCCCTTTGTTTTTTAGCAATCAAAAAATTTGAAATCAACACAATAATATACAGGATCCAGACTGCCTGTGTGTTTTTCATCTTTACATGGCTTTTTTTAACCATTACTTTTACTGCCTCTTTTTTTTTTAATATTTATTTATTTATTATGTATACAATATTCTGTCTGTGTGTATGCCTGCAGGCCAGAAGAGGGCACCAGACCTCATTACAGATGGTTGTGAGCCACCATGTGGTTGCTGAGCTTCTCCTTTTTCTATTTCTGTATTTTGTATTTTGATGTTCACTGAAATGGACAGGCTTGATTTGGTTACATGGATCCAAGCTGTCTGCAGGCCCTGAGCATGCCTGTGTCTGTGAAGAAAGAAGTCTCAGACAAATCTTAGGCAATCCAAACTATGGTTTTATAAACTGTGATAGCTAGGGAGCAATGTTGGACCTGTCAGAATATTCCATAAAATTAAGACTGAGGTTTACTTGGTATCATGGTTTTTTAGTTGATTTCATTTGCTCATTTTAAATCAATATAAACCATAAAGATAAATAAACAGTACACATTTTGTTGGTGACTAAGTTTACAGAAATGTCATGGATTTTCAAAAGACAATGTGTTATCAGATATTCTTACCTGAGAAATGTTATATTGTGATAATTTTGGTGAACTGTTTAGAGTTCTAGACAGGAATTTCAAAGGTATGAATAAAATTCCTACTTTTCCTTTATTTAGTTGAGTGCCCTTTGTAAGCAAAAGAAGAACACTAGCTATATTAATTCATAGTATCTCTTTCAGATGGGAATTTTCATGGATTAATAACTTTGGTGTTTAAATGTTAAGACCATGAGATAGTTCTTCATTAGCCTCTTATTAACCACGTCTGGATAAGTTGATAGCTCTCTTCAACTCAATATCTTCTATTTTAATCCATTCTAAAGTTTTTATTAAAATCTCTGCTAAAGCAATTGCACATGGAAGCTATATAAAACCAATAACAGCAAATAAAGAAATGACTTCCTGGGATCAACAGTGAGTGAATGGGGTCATCTGGATGTTTCTGGAATCCTAAGAGGATGGGTGACCCATCTTTTCCTGGGTGCCCTTGCACATCAATGCATACCAAGTCGCAAAGGGTGGGCCGCCCTGGGGCTTCCTGTGCAGTGGGGGGATACACAGTTGGCTCTCTTGACGAGTTTGTAACACTTGGTTTCTAGAAATGCAGGCCAGTGTGATTTGGTTGATTCATGGAACATGAGCGAGCAGGGTCTCAAGGTTACTCCATGCAACAAGAGCCTGGTTTGGAGAGAGTGCAATGCTGCTTCTTTCTCTCCAGCAATGCAACAATGCAGTAGCATGACAGCTCTTGAAACATGGCTCAAGGCCTGTGAGAGTTGCATGTTCTCTACCAGTACATTCTTCAAGGTGCTGCAGGATGGTTAGGGACTGCAGGGAACTCCTGCATACCCTTTCTATACCGTAAGAAAGCTATTTTGGCCCACGATTGAGCTCGAGAGGAGAAAGGGCTGGTGCGGGATGCTCAGTTCCTATCTTTACGCAATTATCACATATGTCATTTTCCATGGTGTCTCCTCAGTCTATCGTGCTCTATCCCTCTGTCTCAAATAGTCTTGCAAAAGAGCTGTTATGCTTTTTCTTTCTGTTGTCATGTGTTGTAGGTGCAAATAGGGCCAGTACCTTCAGTCAGCCATTTTGGTCAGAAATACATCTCTTTTTTCAAAGAACTCAGAGAAGAATTGTGCTGGCTGATTCCCAAACCTGTCATAACAGAAGGAAGGAGTCTTGAGAGAAAAGTCTCTGAGCTGGGACTCTGCTGAAGGGCTTGTGTTTGAAGGACTCAGTACTCCAAGGCAGGGCGTGGGAGCCTGAGAGTAAAAAGAGGTCCCATGCCTTATGAATTAGATCTCCTTCCCAATTCTTTAGGAGACAAATACCGTCTACTCATTTTAAAACTGTTTGGTTGCAGAGCTTGTCTTTTTAAGAAGAATCTCTCTAGAGACCGTGTAATGTAGATGACTGTTTATCATACCATGATGGATTTTTAGAGGCCCAGGGCTCATTCTGATACCAGTAATAAAGTAGAATATTCCATGGACCCCCTGCAAAATGGAGGTGTGGCATATTTGGAGATGTTCGATTAGGACAATGTGGTAGCTTGGCTTCCTTGTTTGCTTGGGTCCTTGTGCTGTCTGAAAATCACATGCAAGAACTAGTCATCTCTGTGCCAAGTCTGGGCCACTTCTTGATTTTCATCTAGAAGCCTGTCCCATTGAGCAGAACTTTCAAGACTACCCAAGGGTGAGGTTGTGTTTTCTCTACATCTTAACCAATTGAACTGGAGCTACTCTGGGATGAAGCAGTGATTCAGAAAGGCCTAGTTTAATTGCGTGATGACCCCCCCCCAATTTTAGTCTTTATTCCACTCCGTGGTGAGAGGAGTAAAGATCTTCTATCACATAAATGTAGATGACATTCGGTCTAGGTGGATCTGTAAAAGCGAGTGCTTGGTGATTTGATCCTGGGAAACCCAGCATCAGTGGGGGCGACCTCCCTGTCATATCATTCCCCAGCCTGAAGTTTGACAGTGACAGTGATAGCTACTCTTCACCATCAATTTCAATGGATTAGACTCACATATGAGACACCACCTTTAGATACAACATTGAGGGAGTTCCCAGAGAGGTTCAACTGGAGCAGGAAGACCTACTCTGTAATGTGGGTGGTCCCATCCCACAGGCTGGAATCTGGGGTAAAGAACAAACAAGTTTTTTTATGGGAGGGATTCCAATAAGTTTGAATACTTCTGACAGTGAATTGTCTTTTTGATTGACATGGAGTTGCTTACTGTTGCCTAGCCATAAGTCTGGGGCCATTTTTGCCTAGGATTCATTGGTCCTTGGAGAATTGATGTTGAGTAGCTCGTCTTCATTTAGGAGGTATTCTATCTACACCCTAGAGTATACTGTACTGTACCAATACCTGCTGTCTGCAGATATTCCTGAAGACTGTGTCCCTAACTTCTCGGAATTACAGGTGAGTCATAGGGAAGACGCTTTTCAGCTTTTATATGATCAATGCCACTGAAAATGTCATCCTTCTTTAAGGGAATTGTGGGACGTATGTGACTACTTTATGAACCTGAGTGAAGGATGGATACTTGAAGGATGTGGGAATCACAGTAGACGCTCCACAAATCAATTAGTAAGCACTTCACTAGTGGAATACCAGGGTAAAGCCCAGGAGAATTGCAGTGGAGAAGTGATTTTAAAGTTTCCTTCTGAAGAGGAAAGAACATGAGATCATTGCTCCAAAGAAGAGAACTTTGAAGTAAGAACAGAGGCAAGCCCCAGAGACTGAACAGCTTATATCTCTAAGGGACACTACTCATCTAGATTGCGATGTACAGCCTTCTGACAAATGCCTAATGGGAAATCTTACTACAACTGAGCTGTTTCAGTTTTTATGTAGCATCCTTTTCTTCTTCCTGTATGAAATCTTAGTGAAATGGATATGATTATCTCCCACCTCCCTCCCACTCCCTTACTGTGTGTGTGTGCATCAGGTGACAACCGTAGGTGTTGTTCTACAAGAACTACCCACTTTGCCTTTGGAGACAGGATCTCTCACTGACTAGGAACTTTCCCCCAAAGATCCACCCGTCTCTTCCTCACCAGCTCTTGAATTACAAGCATGCACCACAGTGCCCAGCTTTTTAGAGTTGGTACTGGGAATCAAACTCGGGTTTCATGCTTGCAAGACAAGGACTTTTTCAACTGAGCCTAAATGGATATGACTTTCTAATGCATTGTTTGGGAGGATGTGACCAGATGTTATCCACATTTTCACCTTGGTAGTGGTAAGAGAGCTGGGTCTCAGTGTGTTGAGGCTAAAAATATAGTGAGTTCCCGCCTCTAAATCAGCTGCTGCTTGGTTATGTAAGTATGGGTATATAAACATTCTTCCTGCTAAAGACTGAACTGTGACAGCAAAATTGCAGGACATTAGTAACCCTATTTAGCAGAAGAAAAACTAAGAAATATTAAGTCAACACAATCAAGTAAGTCCTGGGAGACCTGAGTTGGGACACTAGTCTGTTGTTCCCCATTGTGTTGTCTACCTTAAAGATGAATAAAACATGGGCCAAGGGACGTCCCATGTTTTCTTTTCATCAATAATTCCAGGAATCCTGATGCCAGGGAACTTGGTGCTCGGCCCAGCTCTCTCACTAGTGCCATCAATCTTAAAAGGGGGCTTGGAGCTAAGACCGAGGCTTACCTGCTGAGTGACATTTTCAAGATGGTTTGGGGAAAACATTCCACTTTCTCTTCTTAATACTGTCTAATGGGAAAACAAATATCTTCACCTTTCAGCCCTCTGATAGAGAAATCCATGCCCAGAATTTTCAAACAGCAGCTTAAGAAACAAATAACCTTTGTCCCACTAATTTATCATTTTCGTAACTGGATAATAGTGCTCTTCCAGCTGGGCTACTGTATTATAATGAAGCATGTCAGAAAGATCTTGGCGCTTAATGAATACAAAGAAATTAAACTCCCAAACCTGCTGATTTGAACAATCACCACTTCCCACCCCATCCCTTTTTAGGGGGTATGTTTCTGAGCCATTAAAAAAAAAACTAATTACTTTCTCTCTTCCATTTGCCCAATAACTGAGGTCAGATTTGAATGTGTTAGCAATGAACGGCTCACCTTTCTGACTTCAAAACAGCACAGGCAGAAATTATCTCTTATAGTGATGAGGTTGCCTACCACCCCCTATTCTTGCTGAAAGCGTAGTATTTTACAGATAGGTCAGGCAGAAACCTGCTTTTAAAATCTTCATATAACTTAGGAACAAAATAATAATAAATGGCTAGGAATGAGAGGGAAAGAGGATATGCCAGGGCTGTCAGGATACGCTGACAAACCAGTTTGGTGACTGCATGGTAATGGTGGCAGTGGCAGGAGAGGTAAGAATAGCAATGACTGGGCAGAGATGAGTAGAAGAAGAGGAATTCAACTTCTTACATTT
This sequence comes from Alexandromys oeconomus, assembly GCA_963919705.1. Lineage (NCBI taxonomy): Eukaryota > Metazoa > Chordata > Mammalia > Rodentia > Cricetidae > Alexandromys > Alexandromys oeconomus. Next base: position 24,060,443 of record CAWTZB010000064.1, read on the forward strand.
TTGGAAGAGAAGAGATGGTATGGCTGTCAGGAGCCATTCCTCCTGCTTTTGGTAACAAGACACCATTGGTAGCAGACCAGCTGACTAGAGCAGAGTATCTGAGGGTACTAGGAGGAGAGTGTGGTGCTCAGCAAATATGAGGTCAAGGGGATGGGTGCTAGTTCAAGGCAGACCCGAGACTCGAGTCACTAACCATCCTTCCCTCGCCAGCTATAAAATGGATATGAGTTTGTTTGACGATTCCACAAATTCTTCAGGGCTTATCCCCATGACTGGTACATTGCAGGCTATTAACAGATGACAGATTTATTATCCAGATAGATTCTTTAAAATACTTATACATGTTCACATGTGTGTGAGAGAGAATGTGTGTGCTTGTGCATGCATATGTTCATAGAGGCTAGAAGAGGGTATAGGAACTCTACAGCTGAAGTAAGATGGTTGTGAGCTATGTGATACGGGTACTGGGGACCTAACAGTGGACCTTGAAAAGAACAGCAACTGCTGAACCATTTCACCAGCCCTCCATTAATATAATTTTATTATGTATGTAAATCCAGATAAAAATCAAAATTGTAGTACAAAGCAGTAAAGGTTGCATGGTTCTTGTAAATAAAAAAAGAGAGTGGGATTGACTCAGATGCTTGAGGGTGCTTGTGACTCTAACACCAAGAAGCCAAACTCTACCCAGAGCTGCCCAGATGAATCAGTACTGGAGAAGCAAGGAAGAGCCATTGATGCTGGGCCAGGTGCAGAGGGTAGAAAGCTAAAAAAATGTAGTTACCTTGAAAAAATTCTACTTTGAAGCTACTTAGAGAGTTACACCCAGAAAGACAAAACACCCAGAGAGAAGAAAAACACAGATTGACAGAACTTTACTACAAGGAAAGGATAAGACTAGAAAAATGCAGGGTATGTCAAGCCAGGGTTAAATCACTACATGTAGTTCATTCCTGGCCAGTGGGAGGCTGTAAGAGGCTGATGAGGCGAAGATGCTTTGTGAGGGCAGGGCATCACTTTCTAACCTCTTTTCAGCTGATTAGTTTATAGGAACAAGGTAAGAGTCTGAGTACTCAGTGGGAGTGGAGGGATCCAGTGTAGTCACTCCTGTTCACATCAGAGGCTGTAGGCTTAGGCGGGGCAATGGGTAATGTGGGACCAGGCTAGGGAAGCTGATAGATTACTTGGAGTCAGGGAAGTTCCAATATCAGCTTGTCTTTTAGGTTCCTTTAACTCACAGGGAGTTCCAACACCAGACCCCGTTCACCGTGAGAATTTGAGGGAGCTCTATGTGCTCTGAAAACTTGAACGAGATAGGGCTCTTTACACTCTTCACGGTCCCTTCCCCCCATCTGTTACACTTGACCATTTCAGGTGTGGTGGGTCTCCCTAGAATAAAAGCATTTTTCCTAGCATCCTGCTAAGATGCACGTTTGTGTCTCTCTAGGCTTTAAGGGGCACTCTCTTGAATGGGGAGTCTCCAGCGTTGCCAGTTCCAACTGCTGATCCTGGGACCCTGTGAGTTTCTTGCATCTTTAGCTAGCTGCCTAGGGAAAGGGGGGAAGTCACCAGCCCCCAGTCAATTTTTAATCACAGATGGCAGATCTTGAAGCCCGGGATTTATGGAAGCTTTTCATCTTAACTAACCTACTGCTAGCTCGCGGTGACTCTCTCCCCCTTGACCTGTATGATTTATACATCTATCGCCCACTGCGGCAAGCCAGCGGCCGAGCCTCAGAACTAAGTTACCTTGCCCCTTCCTTCCTTCTTCTTCTCTTATGATGTAATAATAAACTCATTTGCTGACAGGAATCTTATCCCACGGAACACCGCCTACAGACAGCCTCCCCCACAGCACATCAGCCCTCCCCACGACATAATCCAGAGATCTCTCTTACACCTGGCCCCCTGGAGGATTGTGGTTTCTTAAATGAAGCCTGAACTGATGGATTTGGAAGGCAGTCAAGGACTGGTGGATTTCAAAGGTCACTCTATGAGGCCTGCCTGTGAGTTCCCACCCCTTCCTTTGAAGCTCAGGCAAAATGCCCACACTTCTTCCATTTGTAGCTCAGATGCCACAAATCCAAATACATCTCAAGGAGGAAAGACTTAGATCCCTTGAAAAGATTTCTCTGTTTATTTTAATGCATTACAATGTCCTTCTATATCTTACAGTAGCCCAACCTATTGAGAACCATCCCACCTTTCTCTCTCTCTCTCTCTCTCTCTCTCTCTCTCTCTCTCTCTCTCTCTCTCTCACACACACACACACACACACACACACACACACTGTCTTGTGTGTGTATACTCACACTCATGCATATAATGGAGTGTTTGTGTGCAGAGTGTGTATGCTGTGCAGTTATGTAGAAGTAAGTGCATACCCTTAACTGTCATTCCATGGGAGTCATCCTTCCCATTTTCTGAGGCCTCTCACCTCCAGAGCTCACTGGGTAAGCTAGGCTGGCTGGCCAATAAGCCCTGTCTGTCTTTGCCTTCCCAGCACTGGGATACATGCATCGTATCTAGCAATCCCTTTTTTTTTGTTGTTAACATGGATTCTAGGGATTGAACTCAAGTCTTCATGCTTGCATAACAAGCTATTTCAAAGCCCAGCACATATTTAGTGATCCTTAGGAGGTTAAAGGCTTCTACCAGTTAGGTGATGTAATGGTAAATCCCACCTGGCCATGGGATTCCGGAGTTACCTATTAGCCCTTAACTGTAAAGTCTGGTCTTTCACCTCCATAGGACAGGCAGGTAACATGAAAGGCCTTCAGTATAGCTAAGACAATAAGGAATAATGGTGTCTGTGGCAATCTAAGAAAATGCGTTCTGTATACAGAAGTTAATACTTTAACTGGTTTGTCTCTTGGAGAAATCTTCTAAATTTCACTAAATAACCATAGAGATATACATTTTTAAAAAGTGAAAACTCACAAATAATTGACATTTTTCATTGAAATTAGGATTCAGCAAAAAAGATTTGGCCCCAAGATCTCCAAAGTTCAAACTCTTGCATATTTAATCTGAGTCCCCTTAAAGGCTCTGATTATGGGTTTTATTATTTCTTCTTCAGTGTAATGAATTGAAAGAATAGCAGGAGTGGGTTCTAAGAACCTCATCTTGAGTAACACAAATGGCAAGCCACAGTAAAGGGCTCAGAAACAGGTCTGTCTGGTCCTCCCAACTGTGTCCTCTGTCCCTTGGAAGAGTCTGTCTATCAGCTGTCAGGTGTCTTTGCCACTGTAGAATCATAAAAGTAGGGTGTTTCCCCTTTTCATGCTTCTAGGCTTTCTGGGTCATTATGAAGCTTTTTATGACCTCATAGAACCTGATTACCAAATACTCAAGAACTTTGAAAGCACTGTTGCTCTTTATCTAAGGTAGGGATCTTGTAGGATTTTCCCTTCTGTGTTAGCATAGTTGCTGGTGTCATCCTTGTTCAGGTCTTGTTTAGGCAATCATGTTGTTGAGACTTCTTGGTGTAGCTTCCCTGATGTTTCCCAGAGACACAGTCTAACAACAGGCATCTTGCTCTGATGTGGGATTCCCCTCCGTATGCTGTAAATACCATTGGCTAATAAAGGGACTGCTTTGGACCTATAGCAGGGCAGAATTTAGGCTGGGAAAACTAAACTGAATGCTGGGAGAAATGAGGCAGAGTCAGAGAGAAGCACGTAGCCCCACTGGAGACAGATGCCGGAACTTTAGCAGGTAAGCCATAGCCACGTGGCCATATATAGATTAATAGAAATGGGTTAAATTAATATGTAAGAGCTAGCCAATAAGAAGCTAGAGCTAATGGACCAATCAGTGATTTAATTAATACAGTTTCTGTGTAGTTATTTCAGGGCTAAGTGGCCGGGAACTAAGTAGCGGCCTCCTTCAACACTGCTCCTCTGTTCTTAATCATCTGAGGTGTTCCCTGAGCCTTAGGTGTAGGAGACAAAGGACTATAGGCAACTAAGAAGAGCTGTGAGCAGGAGAATATTCTTCCCCAGGGAAGAGCACACCACTTGGTTATCCAGTACCAAATGGTCAGTGGTCAGTGGTGTGTGTGTGTGTGTGTGTGTGTGCGCGCGCGCATGTGTGTGTGTAACAGTATACAAACCAAAGATGTCCTATCTATATTTAGTGATATTATCTACCTACACATCTATTTTCTGTCTGTCTGTCTATCTATCTATCTATCTATCTATCTATCTATCGATCTATCGATCTATCGATCTATCGATCTATCGATCTATCTATGTATCTACCTACATATCTCTATCATCTGTCTATTTGGAAGAACAATTATAGGAAAAGAGGGCAGAGGCCATGCATTTGAGAAAGAGCAAGAAGAGGTCAAAGAGAGGGAAAGGGGGAGTGATATTTTAATTTTTTAAAAGACACCAAAAAAATCTACAGAAAAAAAACCCTTAATTTTCAGCCATCATACTTGTTATAGGTACTTCAAATACAGCTATTTAAGTCCTAAATAATGCAAATTTTTCTTTCTTACGTAAAAAAAAATTAAAAAAAGATCTCCCTGTGTCAAGGGAGATCTGTACCTGTGTGAGTCATGGTGCCTGTGGTGGAGGTCAAAGGATGGTGGCATTTTCCCCTGGAACTGTAGTCACAGGGGTTTGTGGGTTGCCTACTGTGAGTTCTGAACTCATGTCCCCTACAAGAGCAACGTGTTCTCTTAACAGCTGAGTCACCTTTCCGGGCCTTTTCTGATGGATTTTATTTTGAGCCCATGGCATTGCTTTTATGTAAAGGGAATGATTACAAATTTCTGGAGCTCCTAAGTCAATCATGTACAGAGGATTAGCCTAAATTTCCTTGCTTGTCAAATAGACTTGAAGATGGGAGAATGTTCAGCAAGCAGTTGTAGATATGCCCAGCCACGTGCTCCATTCCCTCATACTTTTATTTAATCCAATTATCACTTTGTTTAAATGATAACTTTTATTTAAACTAATTATCATTGTAATTTTGTGGATTGAAAATTATTAACTTCATTTTACAAATGAGAAAGTTGAGCCTGGAAAGTTTAAGCAGCCTAATAAAAATTCTGCAGTACAAATGGAGCCAGAATTCGGATGAAGACTGACTCCAAACCCACTGCTCTTTCTCCTGAGCTGTGCTGCCTTTGAATATCTGTAAACCTGTTTGGGATAACAAGTCATGAAGGAATGCCTTTCTTTAATTCCATTATTTTATTGGACCGGAATAAAGGAAAATAAGCATGATTTATATCAATAGTGGAAGTGTGAACTTTGTTTTCAAGAAAGAGATATTTTTTAAACTTGTTTTTTTTTAATTTATTCTTTGTGTTTTTCACATCATGCATCTCCATCCCATTCCTTTCTCCAGCCCTTCCTACCCACCCTCTGCCCTTGCATGTTCTCCCCCAAAATAAAACAAAATTATTTAAGAAAAATAAAAAGAGAAGGGAAAACCGATCTCACTGTGGAGGCTGTAGTGTGACAGAGTGAATTGCACAGGAGACCCTTTAGTTCTTATACCCTTGTTCGCAAGTGTTCACTGCAGAGTCATTGGTCTGGTTCGAGGCTCAATGCTGGGCTCTCGCTGCATCTCCTCTTGGATATCCTGTTGTTGCCCTGTGTTGTGAAGATCCTGCAGCTTTGGGTCTTAAGGACCAGCCCTTCACGTACTCCAGCAGATCACAGATGGGGTGGAGGTTGGAGTGAGCCACACCAAACCCTGGTTCTGGGCCTGGGTAGTTACAATGTTGATCAGCCTGCCCGCTGTCCCTCTTCCTCAAGACCAGAGTGACCTCTCCTGCATTGCCCTGGCCTGTTCACCCCATGTAGTGAGGAGCATGGGGTTGGACCAATTCTGCTTTCATGTCCTAAGGGGGTGGTTCTCCCACACTGACACCGTCAGGGCCTGCTCTACTGTGTTGCCCAGGCATGGTGGCATACAGGCCACTCTCCTGACTGTACTTGGTGAAGGGCAGAGACAACTCTCTCACTCTTATGACTGCAGGTCTAGCTTTCCTACTGACCTTAGCTGTTGATGGGGGGGGGGTTATCTCTCTCTCACCCATGCCACCACATGACAGATGAGTAATAGGAACAACTCTCCCATGCAAGAAAGAAAGATTCTTAATTTATGATTTACCCAGCTTAAGCAGAGATCTCAAATAACCCTTTTTAGTCATTAGAAATTGCACTGAAATTTTTAAAATTACTTTTTGAGATTACAATATAATTATTTCTCCTCCCCTTTCCTCCCTCCAAAGCACCCCATATACCTTTCCTTCCTACCTTTCAAATTTATGCTCTCTTTTCTTTGATTAATGGCTGTTTCACACACACACGGGGGAGGGGGGGAGAACAGAAAGAGACTCCAAAATACTTAAATACAACTTGCTCAGTCTGGATAATGTTACTTGCACATATTATTCTTTCAAGGCTGACTATTTGGTACTGGATAACAAATTGGTATGCTTCTCTGGGGGAAGACTGTTTCTCCTGACTCAACGTTCCTTAGTTGCCCATAGTTCTTTGAGTAGCGTTGAGGCTCATAGGGTTTTCCCTGTCCACATAAGCCTGTATATTTCTGTCATTCTTTTTCAGCTCTTGTTTTGGAATTCATATCGATTAGATAGATTTTATACATACAGCTTCTGAAATTCCTAGAAGGCACAGTCTTAAAGCAACTCCCTGTTCCTCTGTCTCGTAGAATTTTCCACTCTCCTTCCACAGTGATTACAAGAGTAGATCTGTAGATATCTCAGTTGTCCACAGTTCTACATTTTGAATTGGCTGTGTTTTTCTGTAATGGTTTCCCTCAGGCAGTTGCGAAGAGAAGTTTCCTTGATGAGAGGTGAGAAGCATGTTTATCTTTGGGTACAAGGACAAATATATAGATGCAATGGAAGTTACATTGGTTAGTAAAGTGGTGGATATAGGTGGTTATCCTCCAAGATCCATGAATTCACTATTCCTAGATAGTTTGGTAGAAATGATCTGTTTTTTCTTTGATTTTTGTTTGTTTTTGTTTTTTAAGACAGGGTTTCTTTGTGTAAGAGCCCTAGCTATCCTGGAACTAGCTCTTGTAGACCAGGCTGGATTCAAACTCACAGAGATCCACCTACTTTTGCCTCCTGAGTGCTGGAATTAAAGCACCACCACCAGCTGTAAGTTTCAGATATAAGTAAAAACATGGCTATATTGGTTGTGGTTTTTATTGTTTTAGTGTTGTTAACGTTGTTGATAGTTGTGTTAGTGGAGATGGTTGTATATGTACAGTCAAATGTTATATGTGAAAATAAAATATGTCTAATATGTTTACACTGTCCTGTATAGATCCATAATGACCATCTTTCCATATTTGTCCCAAATAGTTTCTCCACTGTAGGTCATAACCCCCATGATTCCATTACTCTGCACAGAGTTCTTGACATGCCTACATCCTACCTCCTTGGCATATGCGTCCTACCTCCTTGGCAGTCATTTCTTGTTGTAGTACATCAGTTAGGTATAGGACCCGAACTCTCCTGATTATCTATGTTTAAAACATATTCACACACATACTGGGAAGAATAAGATATGCTTAATTTGGGGATATGGTGGTACTTTGTGCTATTTCCACTGGCATGTAGAGTCTGCCCTTGCCAACAAAACATCTTACCTTGGACCAAGGTTGTTAGCACATTTATAGAGACCTAAAAAAAGTTGAGAGCTAAAATATAAATCGAGACATGAAAGACTGAATTAATTCTTACTGAGGACACTCTAGACCTTAGGCTAGTAGTAGTACTGAAGTCAGTCTATATCCCAAGAGAGATAGTTGGTAGAGAAGGAACCTGAGATGGAAGTTATTGGGCCAGTGGAAGGGCCAATGTCAAAAACGACAATTACTGAAAGGTAAAGGAAGAGATACAGTACTCCATAGTGAGAACCTGAAAACTAGAGAGGGACAGGGAGACAGGAATAAGAAAATCTCATGTGGTTATGTCAGCTGTGGCTCCTTGGCCCAGAACTCAGGGCTTTGGTTATTTCACACCATTTTCTATAAGCATTCAACCCCCCTCTATGCAGTTCAAATCACTTAGTTTCAATGCAGTGTGATTCAATGCAATTCAATCTGCTGCATTGAGGATGAATTAAGTAACTGCTATATGTCTACTGCTATATTAGTTACTGTGATGATTATAAAAAAGGATTGGACAAAATAGCGCCATTCTCAAGGAGACTGTGAGCATAATCCTGTGACAGAAATAGCTGCTCAGTATTCAACCAAAATCATAGGACAAAACAAGAGAACCGGATTGCAACTCAGCTCAGGGTTTTACTTCCAGATCAGCAACTAAGTGACTGGGCCATTTAATCTCTCTCTCCCTTACTTTCTTCTTCAGTAAAATGAAGTATTATAATAGATTAATCGTTCTCAAACTTACTGTATTTAATGCCCCCTTTTATAACAAATAGTTTGCAATGCCTCATTTACCAAAATGAGATTTGCAGATATTATACTTATGTCCATAATAAAAATCATTATAATGACCCAGGTATAATGCAAGCAAGAAATAAAAGCAAGGTTTTAAAATAAATAATAAGGACTTCAATCTGTAAATGTTCAGATATAGCTAGGATAGAAGTTGTAATGAGCAAAGTAGTCAGAGAATTGCAACTGCTTGTGATGGAGTCATTTGCACTTAAAGGAAGAAGGTATCAAGCAGCCTGTCAAAGAAGTACATACCCACACAGATATTCTACAACTAAAATATGTAAAGAATAACCAGAAACAGGCATGCTTATTTGTATATAAAAAGAGAAATAAGGAAATAACTTCACTTGAAGCAAGAACAATGGGCTAATTCAAATGTCAGGCCTTAGAAGTAGAGAAAATAAAGACACAGGATATTCTTATAATGAGCTGAGCCTTAGCTGTAGATGTGGTACTGAAATAGTGCCTAATGTGCCATTGGATGAGAGAATAAAGTAGCATCACGGAACGCATAAGTTCTGTGGGAAATCCTGCTGTCAAGACGTGACCTCAGTCCTGTTGTCTGGTCAGACACTTCAGACATTCATAGACTTTGAGACAGTGCTCTGTTTTTACTGAGGACCAAGAAAGGATTTCTAGACCCCTTTTCTGTTTCCACCACATGCTTAAATCCTGTAGAGTTGTAACTTAGGACAACTAGGAATACCACTGTATATTACAAAGCTACTTGTTCCATTAGGTGGTTCTTATGTTTGAAGTTCCATTAGTTGAAAAATAATTCAGAGTCTAATGTGTGGATTAGACAACAAACTCAATGGCGGGTGATAAAGGAGATAATTAAGAATAGAACTCATCTTTATGGAAGAAAAGGAGGATTGGAAGCAGTCTGGAAGGACGATTAGCATTTGACTAACAAGAGTAAAACGAAAGGTTGGTGTAGAATAATGAAGATGGCAGCGAGTTTCCCTGAAGTAGCCAGATATTACAGGACCATCCATGAATCTTTAACTCCCATGACTTAAATATGCATGTCTTATTTAGGGTTTCTGTTGCTGTCAAGAGACACCTTGACCACAGCAACTTTTATAAAGAAAACATTTAATTGGTGTGCCTTGCTTACAGTTTCAGAGGTTCAGTCTATTTTCATCATGATGGGAAGCGTGGAACCGTGCAAGCAGATGTGTGCTGGAGTAGCTAAGAGTTCTACATTTTGTAGGCAACAAAAAGCCAACTGACAGTAACACTCAGTGAAGAATGAACAAAAAAGACCTCAAGTCTCCCCCACAGTGACACACTTTCTCCAACAAGGTCACACTTCCTAATAGTGCCGCTCCATCTTCTTTCAAACCACAGCAATGCAGATCCTGAATGTTCATTATAGCAGATTACAAATCAAGAGGGAGCTTTGTGCACAAATCTAGGGGATGTGCTCTTCAAAATAAACTAGGGAGAGAACGACAATTTTTTCAAGCTATCATTTGTATACAAAATTCAAAAAAAAAAGCTGAGTTCTTAGAAGCTGCAAGCATGAACGTGCTTACAAGGATGTGCAGGTGGACAGGGAACAGAGCATTTGCTCAGCGGTCCAAAGTCGTCATGAGTGAGATTAAATCCTGGTGTTCTGTGGCACATCAAGATCACTATAGTTAATAATGGTACATTGTGTACTTCAAAATACTTGAAAAGAGGGCTTAAAGTGTTCTCACTGCAAACACATGATAGATATGTATAGTTATGCAGAGGCTAATTAACTCTTATTCAATCATTCTACAATATATTCTTGCATTTAAATGTCATAACGTGGCTCGATCTATTATTATTATCAATTAAAAATGAAACAGAACAAGGGCTGGGGAGGCAGCTCAGAAATAGAAGGCTTGCTGAATGCAACACTCTCGGGGTTAAATCTCTTGTGGTATTTAATAAATGGAAGAATAAATTAAAGAACAATCCAAAGTGAGAACCTCAGCCATATTCATCAATATTTCCCAATTTTAGACTTTTGAAAATGCAAACTGACTTTAATTTAATTGATTCTGAATGATAGAGGCTTAAAAGGAAGAAATTTTAAAATGAACAAAAAAAAATTACTAGTTCTTTGAGAAGTCCACATATGTGCTGGGATCACATGCATCCCCTCTCCAAACTAGATCCATTTACCATTCCCTACACACCCAGATTTGTGCATCCAGAAAGTCCAATCTGTGCTGCCCATATATTCTTGGATGTGTGGCCTTCCACTGGACTACCGTTGACCAACCAGAGGTTAAGGTCATTCTCTCCTATTGGCTATCAGTTGCTAATAGCTCCTTGAATTGGGATGGGACTTAAACTGGCCAAAATGGAGGAATGAGGTTCCAAGTTCAGGGATCCTGGGGCTATTGACTCAACTCTGTTGTACAGTATCAGTGAGTGTTTCCATCTCCTCTGGCTAACTGGCACTCCGCTGAACCCCTCCACAGATGATACGAAGAGTGACACTTTTAAGAGCAGCCTGGGAACCTTTCCATCACAGGCAGAGTTTTGATGATACCACTTAAGCCTGAGGGAATCTGTCATCACATTCAAGTGCATTAACAGCCAAGGGAACAACAGAAGCAAGCACATTCGAGAAGCCCCTCTCAAAGGACACTTCAAAAGTGAAGGCAGAGGTGGTAGGCACAGCCAAAAGGGCAAACAAGTGTATCAAGAAACCACTGTAGCTACTCAGGTAGTGAGACCCATCCCCAAGGATAAGAGAGACTATGGACCATATGGAGAAAGGAACAAAACTCAGTACTGTGGTCCAGGTGTGCTTTGTCTGCTCTGTGACTTCCTTTCCATCAGTTTCTGAAACACTCTTTGAGCCTTTGGTGCATTTTGCTGTGCATGCACTGGTTAATTGCTGCCATCCTGCAGCATCCTCTGATTTTAGTGTTGCCCATGCCTTTTTTCAGGATGACTCTTCCTCAGGAAGTTCAAGGCATACTCAAAGTTTTAACTGAAGAGAGATATTAATGACGGGACTTCGTGAAATGATGGGAGCAGGTTTAGTGGGAATCGAAAGTTATGGAGTGTGGTAAGAAGCAGTGAGTGGAAGGCCTTTTCTTGCCACAGGTTCCCAGCAGCAGCAGCAGGAGCAATGGAACAAAGAGCTGTGTCACCCAGAAGTGTTTGTCTGTGTGCAAGGAGAATAACCCGAGAAGCAACAGCTGTAACCTGCCTCTGGATCCTTCAGGAAAATCCAAACCTTTTTAAGTACAATAATGGCTAGAAGGCACAGAAGAAAGTGGCCACAAGAAGAGGTGGTTGGCTCAACACCAGCTGAAGGGAACTCTGGAAAATATGGTTGTACATAAGCTTTCTAGCCATCCTAAATGGAGAGGAATGAAGAGGGTGAGAAAATTCATCTGGGTATTCACCATATGTCTAGGCCTTCATTAAAGGATTCCCTTGATCCAAACTTCGCTTTGCAGACACTGCAACCTTCCATTCTGACTTCATCTAAGACTTTTCTCAGATGCTCCCTACTCAGAGAGGGAAGGATTCCTTCCTTTTCTATTTGTAGAAAGTTTCTCTCACTCATTTAATTACCCCGTTACCTTGTTTTATCACTCACAACCTGAAATGTAATCCTATATTTCCTCGTTTTCCTAAGTACCTTTTTTTTTCCCCACTGTTCCTCAGTATTCATTTGTTGGAAGAATATTGAAGAGAGGAAGTAGGCTGGGTCAGATGGCCAAGAACTATCATGAGACATACTGGATGGTTACTGGTACTGTTTCCTCAGAGGGGACAGTGCAAAGGAGCAGAGACTAAAAGAAATGTGAACTTTCCAAGAGTTATAAAGGACAGCGTGGCAGTTGAGTGGCAGCCTGGAGAGGAGAGTGCTGTCGTTGGTGTACGTCCTAAGTTTCACACTAAGTCAAGACACTTGGTACACAAAGTCATACAATGGTATTAGGAGGTAGAACCTTTGGAAGGTGATTGGCTCAGGAGGCCCCTGCCTTTAATGAAGGCATCAATATCTTTATATATGACTGAGTAACAAGCTCTCCTTGGCACCCTTCTATGTCCCACCTTGTGATGCTGTTCTCCACATTATGGTATACTGAGAAGATCCTCACTAGAAGCTGGGAAGATGCTCTTAAACCTCCGAGCTTCCAGAAGCATATGAACTGTTTCTCCTCTTCACAAGTTATCTAGGCTTGCTTATTTCTTTACAGTGACAGACAGCGTATTTAGGCAGGCAGTGACAAGAGACAGATGTTCAACAAGAAAGGAAGTCACTCATTCCCCCTGAGTAGCACCTATTGGTGCTAAGGGCATGTGAACAATCTAGAGATGGGACGGGGTGAGGTCTTGTAGAGTTAAAACAATAAACTCATTGCCCTCAAAAGCCATTGATCTGTGTGGGGAAAATTAGGCAGCAGCACCCTAAAACATGCAGAGCATGTAAAACATATTCATACAACTCGAGTGTATGGGTCTCTAGGGTTCTCCCAGATGGAAGATCTTCCCCTGAGCAAGCCTGAATCAGAAGACTTCCCAAGAGGCCTGAGGATGAGATACATACCAAGGGACACTGGCAGGCATCTGAAAAAGGAAGAAGTCTACTTAGAGACTGTGATGGCTGATCATAAACTGAACTTGCCACAGCAAAGTCAGCTGAGTTCCAAATGTGAAGTCATCTGTCTCAGCTTGCCTGTGGGCGCATCTCTAGATTAGCTTGCTTGCCTTAGCTGATGTGGGAAAACCCACCCTATGTGGCCAGAACCTTCTTTTAGTAGTCCAGATAAAGGGGGCATGGAAGCAGGAAGCTTTCCTTGCGGCAAGGTTGTCAATCTTCTAGCCCCAGCTTGTGTTATGTGCAGTGCCAAGCGCGGTGCATGGATTCGCTTATTTACGCCAACACCACCTCCTTGGAGCAGAACCGAGACAAGTAGAAGTTAAGCAATTGACCCATTGTCATAGAGCTAGGAAGAAGCAGAACTGAGGCTCCACTTTGGTAACTTGGTTACCAAGCATGCTCAATGCCCACAAGCCCAGCAACAGCACAGCCTGAGGGAAAACGAAACTCGGATGGTGGGTAGAGGAAGTTCTTAACTGGGAATACAGTCTCAGCTTTGGTCCGTGGGTTTGAAAGTGATTCTGTTGTTGAACAGCTGCACGCTCTGGAACGGGTTATGTATCTAAGTTTAATCACATCACTTGAAAAGTGAACCTACCGCTAGGATTTTTCACACACAGTTATTCGGTTGCTGAAAACGAAAAAGAACATGAAGACTAGTCAGGTCCAAGAAGGTACCTCAGTGGAGAAAGTGTTTGCTGCCAAGCCTGGGAACCTCAGTTTGATCCCTGAGCCCCACATGGTGAAAGAAAATAACAGACTTCCTGGAAATTGTTCTCTGACCTCCACATCTGTGCAGTGGTGCATAACTCCCAGCATACACAAAGACACACACACACACATACTCACAAAACACAACATACATGCACACATATACATCCAACTCACATGTACACACACACCCAACCCATACACACACACACAAATAAGTAAATAACTGTGATAAAAATAAGGTATTCTTAAAGTAGTATCTGCTATGTGGTGCAATTTTATAAAAGTATGTTTTTATGAAGTGTCATCACTATCATTATTATCCCTTCCGCCTTGTATTACAGCTATTTGTATGCTGATCTCTAATCCCTCCTCTAAGATTGCTGCCTTTCTCTTCATGACATATGCTTTAGTCTTTACTCACAATGGCTATGAAAGGAGCATATAGATGGTCCTCTCATTGTGATTCATTTAAAGACATAGAGAAAGATTGGTGAGTTGGCAAGGACATTGGGACTATGACTGAAGAAAGCTTCCAGGACCGGAGAGATGGTGCAGAGGTTGAGGCACTTGTTGCTCTTGTAGAGGACCCAGGTTCTGTTCCCAGCACACACATGGTAGGTTCTGTAACTCCAGTTCCAGGGAGTCTGGTGCTCTTTTCTACCCTCTGCGGGCAGTAGGTATACATGTGGCACTCATATATACAGACAAAATAAGCATAAGCATATAACAATATAAGTCCAAAAAGGAAAGTCTCCATAGGTGGAAGTAGCCAAGAGGACGGTACTATCCTCTTCCTCCTCCATAACTGTTCCGTTGGAAGGATTATGTGGTAGGTCTCCCCTCTTCTCATTCTCTTGAGGCGTGATGGGTAATCACCTCACAGCTACTATTGAGGTTCTCAGATTATTTTCTGAATAGAATAAACTTAATAACTTTTCAAGACTCAGTGGAGCCTTCCACATCTCAGTCAATCTATTGCCTAACAAACTGGGGTTATAGAAAGAAGGAATTCTGGAGGAATTGGTGCTCTGGGGAAACCTAGTTGGAGCCCGATGTCATGACTCATAGAATGATTCTCTGCAACTACAAGGTTTCTCTCTCTCTCTCTCTCTTTTTTTTTTGTTTGTCAGGTGTCATGAGAGCCAATGGGGGGGGTACCAAATTCATGCATTTGGGGTATTTTGGGGAAATTCTTTTGGTTTTCACTGCTGCCCCTGAGTTAAATGTTGGTACCCTACATCGCCACTGTCTCATTGCCAGTGTGAAGGAACCAGAGAGCACTGGTGTTAGAGGAAACCTCTATCTTATCGGCTAGCCTCATCTTTCTGCAACTCCTGCTGCATCCTTTATTTGGGCCCCATCAGTGTGACCTCGGCAGTACTACTGATGTAAAGCTTTCCTTTAATACCACTGGCCTTTTTGCTTAAATACACATGGAAAGGAAACTGTATATCATTACTATAAATGGAAAACCAATATCATTTCCTAAAAATGGAAGGCAAAAAAAAAAAGCCAACAGTGTTATTAAATTCTCGCTTGATACCACTGCTTGCCAACAGTCTAAGCCCGAGGCTAGTGTTCTCTTCACTGGAAAGGTAAATTAGCAGACATTAGAGACGTGGTAACTGAGAACTTGAACTGTGCTGTGACCAGAAGGATCGAAAGATAATTGAGAGAATTAAGTGTAATATAATGGTATATCCATGCCCTCTTCCTGAAATTATCTCCACTGTCCTCCATTTTGAAGAAAGAGTCACTTTCCTAGTTTCCCAGGGATGGAAGTAAAGCCCACATAGAATAAATGTGTTATCATACCACAGATGGGTTGGCACGCGCTGTCTTAACTCATTCTGGGGAGTCACAGACAAATGTCCTTTCACCCCAAGCAGAACACCAATGACAGATCAAACAAATGCTTCCATTCAGGTCTAACCTGATGGGGCAATGGGTTCAATTAGAGTTGCTTACAGGGTTTGGTTTGAAGGGTGACTTACAGAAGTATACGCAACTTCAAGGAAGTAAACTATGAAAGAAAAGGCTGATTTCCCAACAATTAACTGCTTGTATATCTTCAGAGTGAAACAGTCCTCAGGAACTTCATGACAAAATATTAATGGGCTCAATCTTGTTTCACCTCCTGTGAGTGATCTCAGCTGCTGAGACTTCAAAGAATGATGTGGGAGTGATTTCTTACTAATAAAGAAACTGCCTCGGCCCTCATAGGACAGAAAATTAGGTAGGCGGAGTAGACAGAAGAGAATGCTGGGAAAAAGAGGCTTAGTCGAGAAGTCGCCATGATTCTCCTGCTCCAGACAGACGCAGGTTAAGATCCTCCCTGGTAAGCCAGCTCGTGGGCTACATAGAATATTAGAAATGGGTTAGAACAATATGTAAGAGCTAGCCAATAAGAAGCTGGAACTAGCCGGGCCAGGCAGTGTTTAATAGAATACAGTTTCCGTGTAATTATTTCTGGGCATAAGCTAGCCATGCGGGCGGCCGGGTGCCGGGGACGCAGCCCCACCGCTCCTATTTCAACAAAAGAAGACAACGGCCAAGTCAAGCTCAGAGGACAGCCTTCTGTAATAACTTACAGAGTTCTAGTCAACTAAGGATCACAGAGTGACCAATACTACCATCAACAGAGGTGTGTGAGCTCCACTAATTCAATAAAGAATTAAGATTACTATTCTACCACATTTACCCAGAAGTTTTAAGAGATATAGAGACCCTCTTCAATTTTTAACCACATTATAGGGGTAAAAAGAGTGGCCTTGGAAAAGTTCCTGATATTTTAAGGTTCCATGACTGTAGGTGGCAGAGCCAAACCCTAGCACCACCTTCTGCTTGTCAATATGTGTTTTCTTTCCACTAGGCACCCAGTCTCTTAAAGATGCTGACTTGACCGCCTTTCATCTTCCATTGCTTTGTGATTGAAATTTCTATAACACACTGATTGAATTATCTGGGAACAAGCAACTGCAGGCCCTTTACGTGGCTTTCAAGTTCACCTCCTTGTTATTCTCTCTGAGGCATCCAAGAAAGGGAAACAAACCTTGCAGCAACTCTCCTCTTTTCTACCCAAAACCAACCACAATCAGGATACTGTAATAGTAGTTGGGAAGTCAGCAGGTCCTGCTATCACTAGACCAGTACAGTGGCCAAGTGACCATACTGTGGGGATGAGTGGGGTGGGAGCCAGTATGTGCAGTGCTACAGACTTTCCCCTAAGTGGTTAGAGAGGTTCACATCCCACAAGTAGTACAGCCATGATGCCTCTCCCTTGTACACAGCATTTAGCATCTTCAATTGTATCTTGCATTTTTATAAAGTGAGTATTTCATGTCCTGGACTCATGATCACTAGCCTGGAATTCAGGTCAGTTCACAGTGTGTGTGATTGTCCCATGCTGTATGGAACAATCTTTCATACTCCTCTGCCCCCTTTAGCCTTACTTGGTCTTCTACAATCAATTCAAGCCCTGTTCACAAGAGCTTTCCTAAGGGATCTTATTAGCCTTCAGTTGATTTTCTCAGTTACAAAGGAATTGAATCTTTTCACATCTTGCTTATTTTGACTTCTGTATATAGTTTGATCTTAAACATTTTTGAGGTGGTGACTTGATGCTCGAGGGAGCTACCACCCCGTTCTGTTCTTTGCACTGCCTGCTGCCTGCCCTCCTTTGCATATGAGGAGCATGATCAGTGCAAGCGTAGCCTAGGAATGTCTTTCCAACTAAGATACATTAGCAAAGTGCTAGCCTGTGTATGTTCCTTGGTGATAGAGTGCTTGCCTAGCATGTAGCAGGCCCAGGTTTTGATCCTTGGCCTTGGCCCTGGCCCTGGCAAAAATTAAACACAAATCTACACTGTTCTTCATCTTAGAAGTCAGGGAAAGGAGTTTAGGGCTATGATTATCTCTCTTGGTCTATTATATACACTCACCCCTAGCAATTATACTGGAGGAAATAGTTCATTTCTGTTGAACCTCTTGGGTTGTGGGGCGAATACTCATGGACCCATCCATCAGAACTTTGCAGTTTCCTTCAGGCCTGCTGCAGTCCTTTCTGTTCCCATCAGGAAGGAAGCAGGTGAGAATCCCTCGCTTCTCTCTCATTTGCTCCCCTGCTTCCTTTCTTCTTCTCAGTTGTCACCAAACTCTGTTCCCAAAGGCCTTGAGAAAATATAGAGAAGTGGGCCTGCTGCCTGGGCTAATCTCCCAGCAGGACGGTTCCAAATGAGCATCAGAGACCCTGGTAGAGAGAAGACACAGGAGTTGCCTGAGCTGTAATTGTCATGGAGTCTTGTTGTCATGGTGACCATGGTTGGCAAAGGAAACAGAATGAAGAGAGAGAGAGAGGATGGGAAACAAGCCAGAAGAAAAAGGAGGGAGCGAGGGACTAGAGACAACAGGAGGAGGGAAGGGAGAGAGAAGATGCCAGGAAGGTAGATGGGAAAAGAGAGAAAGAGAAAGAAGCAAGGACCCTCCTGGAAGGTGGGAAAGTGTGTGACTTAGGGTAGAGAGCAAGAGCTGGGTGGGTAATTGCGGGAGGGAAAGCAGCTGTGAGGCCAATGAATGTGAGGGAGAGAATACAAGGGGCTCAGGCAGGAAGGAGAGGAGGAAAGATGAGTGGAAAGGACAAGAGGAGACAAAGATGAAAGAAAGCTGAGGAGTGAGCAAGGCCGAGCATCAGGAGGGAGGGGAGGCAGCTCTGCTCTTACAGTAATGCCTAATTATTGCCTGGTGTTTTCTGTCTCTATGTGCTCTTTGATCTGCTGTGCTGCACATTAAATATGAGCAACCAAAAGCCCGAATCTCATGTTTGAAAAAAAAGACTTCAAAGCAAGGAGAGGAACAATATTGGGGGGGCACACCTGGTATTTTGCACCTCCAGTTTCCTGGCCCAATTAGGTTAAATGCAGTCTGCAATCACCTGCCAGTCTGAGTTTGACTGCCCAACTTGTTCCTACAATCAGCTGCCAGGCTTAATGAGATCAGCGGCTCACACAGGCCAGTCAAGGAGACCCTGCCAGGGCCTGTCTGGAAGCAAAGTAGATCGGGCTTTTGTGGTGGTATCTTAGCAACCTCCAGGAGATCTTGAAGATATGGGTCTTGTGGATGGAGTCCATTTTCCCAGGGGTTAGGACAGCCACTTCTGAAACAAGAACCACCATTGATGCCTAACTCTCATCCCCTTGTCCTGAATTTCTTCTTAGTATTGAGTTCCCAGAGGCAGCCATGCCCAGTTCCTTTGTCCTGTAGCTTTAAACTTGGCCTGTTCCACTAACAGCAATGAACTAGTTAGCATCCCAAAGTCTCCATGTTTCCTCTTTAAATGGAGGAACCACACACTGCTCGTGTTCTCTCATGTTGCTGAGGTTTCCTGGGATGATTCCAGACTTCCTGCAAAGTACCTCTGCCCAATAGTCCCCAAGGCATCCTTAGTTCCCAGAAAGTTCATTTTCTACTGGGGTCCTACTTTTCCCTAGTCCACTCAACCATCCCAGTGTGCAAGCAAGATTTCTATGTGGGGTATGAGTGTGTGTGTGTGTGTGTGTGTGTGTGTGTGTGTACATGTATGAGCATATGTATAGAAACCAGAAGTCTACCTTGTAATGTCATTCCTAAGACAGTGTCCACTTTGTATTTTGAGACAGTCTCACCATCAGCAGGAAACTCACCCACTGATTAGGCTAGGCTGGCAGGCCACCAATACCCTGGGATCACCCTGCCCATCTCCCCATTGCTGGGATTAAGTGTCCCATTATGTCCTGGATTTTCTTCCTTTGAGCAAGTAAATTTTAGCCGTCATCCTCTTGAAAGCTCTTATCTTACCTGGACCATGCCCACCCAACAGAGAGAAAAGAGACACCGAATAAACATATTCACACTGAGTTGAGGGAGGGATGATGAGAATGCAAAGAGAGTATCCCTCATCCGAAATGCTTGGATTCAGAAGTGTTTGGAATTTGCATTTTGGGGGATTTTGCAATATTTGCATATGCATAAGGACATATCTTGGGAGACCCAAGTCTAAACATGGATTTCACTTTTTGTTTCATTTATACCTTATGCACATAGCCCAAAGGTAATTTCACACAATATGTGTAATAATTTTGTGCCTGCACCAAGTTTTTTTATATATTTTTGGGAGGAAATTTCTACTTGGCACATTGTATGGACAATCGGGGTTCAGAGCTCAGCCTTATGGAATTCAGATTAGGAATGCTCAGCCTATCTAAACACCGTGACAAAACAGCCAGCAAGATGGTAGTGATTCTCCCAGGAGCAAGACACTGAGGACTCAAGTGTAGACATTTGATTCCTGCAAAACAAGAGAAAGCTTTGTCTGTCAATCATCTTAATTTTGGGTGCTGGGAGTTTGGTGGAAGGCTGTAGATCTTGATTGATACCACTGGGCATTCACATCTCCTTTTCCTCATCACCCCACAATCTTGAACTGGTTATGAAGCTCAGTGGTGATTGGTTCATACACAGCGGGAGTGAAGATTAAGTTGAGTAGCTTGTAGCAGAAAGCTATGAACAGAACCCTCTCTGCTTTGAAGCATCACAGAATGCAGAGGGGGGAATTTCTGCCTTAGGTTTCTAGCTTGTCCTTGAGGCACTGTCCCACAGGATCCTTTGGTAGGCATGTTTTATCAGGTTCTTCCTTCCAGGAGCCACGTATCAGTGGCAGAGTAAGCCACCAAGCACCAGACCCTCTGGGGACCACCACCAATGATAGTTCTTTTATAGAACACAGCCCCAGAGATGCTCCATACATAGTCTGTAAGTACGTAAGCCACACGGCAGACAACTGGGAAGAAAGAAGGCAGGGGAAAGGAGTTTCTTGTTTGTTTTTCTCCTGCTGACTGATGGGGAGAAGAATATGCTGGAGTAGCAATGGGTTCTTCTCTTTTGGAGTGTTTTTGAAAGCAGAAGCTCTGGCAGATGTATCTGGTCTCCGAGCTCATGAAGCAATAGATGAAGTCCTACCAGGGCATGTAGACTCTGGATATTTGTGCTTATATGTGTAAATTTGACACCTCAGCTGAAGCAGCACACAGGCAGAATGGGGCATCTGCTCTAGCTCATGTCTCGTCACAAGCTTCTAGGCACCATCTGAATTCAGTCCAGTGCCCAAGAGCAGGGTTAGACACCATCGATCACACCCTGGGACTTCCTCAGTGAGTTGGGACATAATACTCTGTACCTCACCTTTCTCGTTATAAAGTGGTAGCATCAGCAGATCCAGGCCATAGCCCTGTTGTAGGGAATCACTCTAAGTGCCTGGTGAATCATATATATATATATATATATAATTATATATATAATAATATATATATATAATATATAATTATATATATTAATTGCATCATTAATTTCATTTGGATATCATAGACTCTCTTACAGCCCTTGTTGTAGAGAGAGAAAAAATTGATCCCCCCACACATGCTGAGATTCTGCCCTTTGTCACCTTTCCTATATCTGCTACCTTTGGTTTATTATTGTTGTGATGAAACATCTTATGCAAAGGAACTTGGGGGAGGAAACAGTTCATTTGGCTTACACTTCCACATCAATGTTAGTCACTGAATGAAGTCAGGGCAGGACCTCAAACAGGGCAGGAACCATGAGACAGGAGCTGATGCAGAGGCCATGGAGGGTGCTGCTTACTGACTTGCTTAACCTGTTTTCTTATAGACCCCAGGATAGCCAGACCAGGATGGCACTCCCACAATAGACTGGGCCCTTCCACATCAACCACTAATTTAGGACATGCCATACAGACTTGCCTACAGCCAGATAATTGTAGAGACATTTTCTTAGTTGAAGTTCCCTTCTCTTCGATGACTCTAGCTTGCATTAAGTTGACATAAAACTAATCAGTACATCTGCTGTGGTGACCAAGAACAACCTTTAGTTTTAATAGGTATGGTCTCAAGTATTGTACAGATGCAAGTGTTCTTGGGAGACTTGGGAGGAAACAGTCTGTGTGGAGGCAGACCCACATTTGGGGATCTGTCCAGACCTGTAATTGTCTTCCTGATGTCAACATTTGCATTCTGGAGTGTGCCAGTGCCTCAAGGATGGAGTTGGCCTGGTTTGCTCTCTGTTCCATCTCTATGTATAGAACAAGGTGGAGAGTGCCAACACGCATGGTACTAATAACATGGAACACAGACGATTGAGACAGACTGTGTCCCTGGGTTCTCCTTAAGGTATACAGTTGAGTCTCCTTCCTCTGGATGTCTACCTGCACCTGAGTCAGGAAGGCACATATTTAAGTATCCTTGACTACCTACTGCAGCCAAACAATGGTTCCTTCTAGAGAGCAGGATTAAAACACCCTGTTGATCCGATCAGTCAACAATCAACAAGGCTTTCATTCAAGAAGAGTAAGCATTTGTCCTGAGCCAGTAAATCCCATTGTAATTCCGGCTCTAAGTCTAATAGCTGCATTTTCTCATTCCATCTAAAGATTTAGAAATTGAAAACTAATTTTGTAATACCAAATGTGATTTCACCTCCTTCCGGGTGACATGGAAAGGGGCCAGTTCCCTGGAGTCACAGAGCATTCCACAGTGATGTCTGGGTCTGTCACTTCACTAAAGATTAGAACAAGTTGGAGGTCCTAAAGGAATCCAGGAACAGCCACAACAGATCTGACGGCTTCATTCCTATTCTTCTGAAGACCCAGTTTATCCCGATTTTTCCCCAGGACAGACTCTCAGCAGAGTCAAGAATGCCAGGAGTTAATAAACACAGCCTCTTCCTTCTCAGTGATCACTCCCCTTTATAGGAATGGTAATTTGAAGTCTCTACTAGCACCTCAAGACACTGGGGTGAGGCAAGAAGGGAAGGTATTTGTGTTCACATTTACCAGCCTGTGTTCACTGGTGACAGCAGAGCTGACAGACACCATGATGAAAGCTGCCACCCTGCTCCATTCGGCAGGCTTTGCTGCATCTTCCTAGAGATTGTGACCAGTCTGGCTGCTGCTTCCAGCTTGGGCCAGCCCACTGGGTCCTCTAACTGGCTGCTGGCTGGTTTTTAAGTCTGTCCAGGAAGTCCATGAATGATGCTGAGGAAGCAGCACCTCCTCAGAAGGTGGGAACCTTGGGCATTTATTAATCACTGTCTCCACTGTGCAGAAGACCCCTGGTGGGAAGGCTGTGGTGTCACAGGTGACAATGGAGTTAGCAGAATTGAAAAGAACAACGCCTGCCATGAATGAGGATTTTCCAGTGGTCAGAGCATACAGATTGGTAGTCAGGACCCTTAACCGAACCCAGAGGAACACAATAAAGCTGGGGCCATTGTGATTGCTGTCACTCAATGCAGTAGTAGTCTCTCAAAATATTTGGGTACCAGGTCTCGAATATGCACTCAGCAAGGCTCTTTCAGAAATGCCCTCCCACTGAAGGCTTTCAACTGTGGGAGACAGGTATTCATTCTCTCCTGATTCTGAAGACGTAAAGCTGTCACTGGGAGGACAGAGCTGACTGACTGAAGGCCATGTGGGTATTATGTCATAGGCATGCAAACAACTCTCATGTCTGCTAGCTTGCACTGTCACAGCCGTCACAGTCTCTGTTGGACATGCCATTGTAAGTGGAGGCATGTCCTCGGAGACTGGCCACACTCCTCTTACCCATCTTGCACATGGGGAAGTGTAGTCAGACATTTTTGGTGGGACTGTCTGTTCTCCGGTAATGCTATGGCAACTTATTAATTGTGAAAGCATGGCCAATAGCTTAGGCTTTTTTCTAATTAGCTCTTATAACAAATTAACCCATTTCTACTAATCTATGTGCTTCCCCAAGGCTCGTTTATTTCATCTATGCAACTGCCCATCCTGCTCTCTCTGTGTCTCATGGAGTCCTTGTGTCTCCACCCTTCTTCTTCCCAGTGTCCTCTGTGCCTAGATATCCTGCCTAGTTATTGGCCATTCAGTTTTTCATTAAGCCAATCACAGTGACACTTCTTCACAGTGTACAAAAGATTATTATACAACATTTCCCTTTTTTAGACAAAAAACTCTAACATAGTAAAATTATATACAACAATAACAATTATTAGGTAAGAATTACATTTATACTATCTAGTCTATTTGTGTTTGTCATATTTGAGAAAAACAATCCATTATTTATTCTATCTTGATGAGTCCAAAGCTCTGTACCTAATTTTTCCTCTATCATAACCAAGGAAAACTGCAACTATAACCATCTAGTCTTCCACTCCTTCAAATACCCCCAAAAGGATATATTAACTGAAGAGACAGTAAGTGCAATGCAAGCCACTTACATCTAGAGAAATGACAGATATCTAGATGCCAGGACGGTCATTCAAGGTTATTCTGCAATGGTGGGGTATCCATCTTTGGCATACAGTCCTAGTATAATTGACAAACTTTTCTAAGAAGTAGAAACAATTTTAAGGACTGTCTGACCCTATCTTGGGAAAGTATAGCAGTCACTTTTCTTCTGTCCTGCTTGTCCAGTTTGGACAGCAGCTGAAACAAGGGCAGTTTCTTGCCCAAATGGCTAATTTTACAACAAAGAAAATAAACTCCATATGGAAGTTTTTTGATCCCGACCATCTTTTTTGAAGTAGTTTGGTGCTACCAGAAACATGTGTCTCATTGTCATGAAAAGCCTTATGTTAACAAAACTTTTTAAATGCTATGTTCTATAGGTTTTTAAAGTATTTTAGGAACATCTATCCTTCTAAATATGTCTGTTAAACCTTGAACATATTTAACATGAGTACCAGTTTGAGTGTTACATTACTAACTTGAATTTTTGAACTATACATTATATTTTTAAATGAACTGTATAAGCACAATACCCCAAATAAGAGTAGAAACACATATACAGTAAAACAAAAGTAACCTTAAATTTGTATCAATATACAAAAATCTATACCAATATAAAATATTTGAGACTAATAATTTTCTTGTTAGCCTATATTTCTATATCCTTACTAAATTATGACAAACATTTGTAATCCACCAAATGACCAAAAAACCACCCATCCTACCTCTTGGGCATTGTGTTCTCTAGACTACTTCCTGTAGTCTGAGGGTGCTGGAAATTTTGGGAGAATCCTGAAAAATTAGGATAATTGTCATGTCCTGGATATAATAGTCTGTGAGGCTGGACCATCTCAGCCAACAGCCTTGAAGCTATTCTGGATGCAGAATTCTGAGGAGACAGAAACAGAGGCACTCTGAGAGGCTAGATCACCTGAGCCACTTGTTTTGATTGAAAACACATACACTTTCAAAAGTAACATACATATCTGCATTAATACAAGTATAGATGGTATGTTGTACACGAGCCAGCCAAAGTTTTTGTTTGTTTGTATTATCTTTGAGCAGGTAGCATATACCTCAGCTGTCTTGTAGTTTTTCTGGGTATATTTCTTCATTTCTATAGCCAGGATTTTTAGGGGGTCTCCCATGATCAAGCCTGATCCTTTTTAACCTTGAGTGAAAGTCTTTCATTCTCTGGAGAAACAGAAGCATAACCTCTTTTCTAAAGCAAAATAAATTTTATTTCCATTTTGAAGTTAAGACATTTTTAAATATATAGGTTGGTTTAATTTAGTAGTTTTTATAATCAAATATCTCTCAGCAGCTATTGCGTGCTCATCAGTAATCAAAAAATTTAAAGATAATATTGTGAACTTTATTTTTTTAAAGCTTTTTCAGGCTTTATGTGGATACGTATGGCCAGACATGGGTGCCATTTTTAGGTGGATTTTTCTGTCTCTCTTGCCAGCTCTCAAATCACAACATGAAGACATTATTAATTATTAAAGCTCAGCTGATAGCTTAAGTTTGTTTCTATTTCTTACATCTTAAATTAACCCATATATTTTTTTATTAATCTACATTCTAACATGTGGCTTTTACCTCTACCACATTTTGTATGTCCAACTCATTCTGAGTCTGGCTGGCCTCTCTGCCCATCTTCCCAGCATTTTCTCTGACCCTAAAAGGTTTCTAACTATCTCTTATATCTTAAATTGACCAATATTTTTTATCAATCTATGTTCTACCATGTGACTTTACCTCTGTCCTCTTTTGTATGCCTAACTTGTTCTGAGTCTGACTGGCTTCTTTGCCCTTCTTCCCAGTATTTTCACTGACTCCAAAATCCTTCCCAGCTATTGGTCATTTATCTTTTTATCAAACCAGTTACATTGACATTTCTTTACCCAGTGGAGCGGAATATTCCACAACAACTAAGTCTTTATAAGCTGCACTTCTGAAAGGACTTACAGAGGTTGCACATTGAATGTTTGCTGTAGTTGGAGCTAAGAGCCTAACAAGAGGGCCCCTGATCCAAACTTTTTAATATATTAGGATACTAACTGATTGTTACATCTTAAGCCTAGCTCTTCCAGGACCTTCCCCTTATACTTCTTTATTTTATAACTTCATCAGCCACCCCAGTCCCTCCAGCCTTGCTCTTTAAACTTGAAATAATTGTCACCTGTCCAACCAAGTTTGCTGTTTCTCCCCAGGCACTCAAACTGTAAGCTACAAAGTAGCCTTCCATTGCCTCAAATATGCCTGTGCTAAGCTGAGCTACCTCTCCATTCTTTTAGAAACTGTCTGTCCATTTTCCTTTTGTGACGCACCATTTCTTTTTTTTTTTTTAATTTTCATCTGCCCTTGAAACTTTTAGCAGAATGTCCTGTGTCAGTCTGTATCCAGCTTGCCAAGTTCTTTCTCTTTCAGATGTCCACCTCTATAGAAGGGGATACAGGCAGTCCTCCATCTAGACTTGTTCATCACCCATAGATTTAGCTAACTATGGATCAAAAATATTCAGAAGCAAAAAAAAAAAAAAAAAAAAAAAAAAAAAAACCTCCTCAGAGCTCCAAAACACAAAGTTGGAATTTGCTACATGCCGGTCACTCTTCTGGATGTGCAGAAACCAAATATAGGTACCATTCTGAGCCCTCACCACACACAGGATTTTAGTCCCTCTATAGAACTTGGTATTTGGGCAGTGTTTCTTTTGTGTCTTGTTCATGTGCTATGTAGTTAGACCTATTATACTTGTGTCTGTATAGATTTTTATGTTATCATTCTTTCATTCTTTGGCAAATCAACCCAGTACAACAAATACCTAGTATCAATGCTGTATTAGGTACTAGAAGTATCCCATAGATGCTTTAAAAAATACAGGAAGATGTATAGTGTTGCTTTATAGGAAGGGCTTGAACAACTTGTGAATTTTCCTTTTTTGAGGCTTCATTGCTTTATAAAATACACATAGTGTTTTTGTCTCTATGTAAATCTGTGCACCTTGTTTTTACAGTGCCACAGAGGACCCAAGAAGGAATCATATCCCCTTGAAACTGGAGTTGCAGATGGTTCTTAGCCATCATGCTAGTGCTGAGAATTAAACCTCGGTCCCCTAGAGAAACAGCCTTAACCTCTGAGCCATTTCTCCATTCCCTGTCCTATGGATTTAGGTATCCTCAGAGAAGGTTCTAGAACCATTCCCTTGCAGATCCCGAAGGATGGCTGCACTTAGTTTATCTCTGCTTGTAAAGGGACCAGGGGTGTCTTCCTCACCATGTGGGTTTTCTTCACCATCTGATAGGGACACACATGTAGCTCTTTAGTACATGTCTATACCCTGTGGCCTGCATGATGATGTTGCCCATCTTTGACTCTGTATTTCTGATACCACTATTCACTCCAGCTCCAGCATGGCACAGAACAGCATTTCATTCTGAAACGCGAGAGATGTTTGGTGAGGTGACTTTGTAAAATGGGTACCCTGTAGGGCAGTGTTCATTTATGGGTAAGCATCCCCAGGTGCTATGAACTTGTTATCTACTAGGGGAAACAGAACTACCAGGCTGGCAAAGACCAAGGGGTGCATGGAAAGAAAGCAAGTCTGCCTGTGGCAGTGCTGGGAAGACTGAGTTGTGACCATGAAGTACCTCTGTTGTCTTCCTCATTCAGTCATATCTATTTCCCCTGCCGTTTGCTCACGGAGACCCTAGGTTTTCCTCCCCCCACCCCATCATCAGATCTCCCAGACTCTGGGGATGGAGCTGGTTTCTGTTTGCAGGCGAATCTTCCCAGACAGCTGTTCTGTTTATAAGGCTCTCTGCATTCCATTTGGCATTACTAATGGCTGGGACTAATTTTAAGCTACTGTT
The DNA here is from genome assembly GCA_963919705.1 of Alexandromys oeconomus. NCBI lineage: Eukaryota > Metazoa > Chordata > Mammalia > Rodentia > Cricetidae > Alexandromys > Alexandromys oeconomus. The sequence continues at coordinate 24,088,425 of CAWTZB010000064.1, forward strand.
TGGAGATAGCTATGAGTAAATGATTCTATTGGGGAAACTCTGGGTTTATTATCACTGGAAACAATAAATATTCTTTAGATTGATTTTTCTTCTTCCCCCTTTTCTTGATGTAGTAATAAAAACAAGTAAGTCAACCTTGGATTGTTCATTAGGGTGCTTTTTACATAACTACTGAGAGCTCCACAAAGTTGTAAAATAAATTTCAAAAGGGAATACAAAGACCCCGGAGGAATTATACAAAATAGTTGGTTTTTGCCATCAGGCCACCAAATCCAGATATTAGGTAGTCACAGGAGCATGATAAAGTATATACAACATTAAGGCTGCCACTGGGGAAGCATTTGGCCATTCATTCTTATTTAATATGTATTGGTATGCAAAAGCTTCATTCTATTCACCATGGTAGGATTAGCAATTTAAGTAAAGAGCTGTCTTCATAGAATAGATAAATTACTAAAAAATAAAAGACCACTGCTATAAAAGAAACAAACTAGAAACTCATAGGAAGTCTAGTGAGAATTCATGGTACTCATGCAGGTACAGTAGTCAAGTTATTTGAGAGGAATTATATCTAAGACAGAAATGAGAAAAGCGAGTCCATGAAAGTTCAAGTCTACTTCGAGGTGGAAGCAGCTACAGGCACAGCAGGATAGGGACCTGTCTGGTCAAAGCAAACAAGCAGTGCAAAGCAGAATGAGATTAAAAATGTCTCCATGGCTATATTCCATCAAAGACACAAGAAGGAATCTGTTCAACGTTCCCAAAAGATTCTTCTAATGTAAGGTACCAATCCCACCTGATGCCACCTGTAGAGAAGGTTGGGAGGTCAATTGGAAGGATTTGCAATGCCTTTAAAATTGGTGAGTGACATAGAAAGGAATTTGAGAGAGCAATTTGTGTGTTGTCCCAGGTTACTGATTTGAGCACCTGAGTAGGAGGCAGTTCCATTTTTGCTGAAATGGGTCAGATTGGAGAGATCGGTAGTGGAGGGAAACTTCAAGAGTTCAGTTTCAGACATATTAAGCCTAACAAATCATGTGTCTAATTAAAAATGTCAAATGTACAGATAAACACGCATGATTAAATCTCCAAGGTATGTCTTTCCTTGGAGATAAAAATGTGGAAGTTACCAGTTGCAGAGGGCATTTAATGTGAGAAGAGAGGAGGAGATCATGGAGAAAGAAAGATGGTGGCACAGCAGTTCTTTCCTTGGCACCTGCATACAGAACATACACAATCATAGCAGCTAAGGAGGCTGGGATAAAGCAGTCAATGGTGAAAAGAAAGTCTAGGAGACTGTGGTATCCAAAGAAATCAAGGGAAGAATACTGTGTGGAGGATCTGGATTGAAGGAAATCATGTGAGAATGATGGTATAAAATGAGCCAGGATGTGCTGACATATGGATGGAAAACTGAAATCAGAGGCAATATGTGAATCCACAAAGCAGTCGGGCATTGGTGTAGAGACAAAGAATGAAGCATTGACTTCATGCAAAAGGCAGAACCAACCAAATTATCTACCATGCACCAGTCACACATCTCAGTTATAAAGAGTTCATTGAGATGGGTCAAGGTCAAAGTCAGCAAAGGTCATATCACATTGTCTGGTGACTTGGTACATGTTGTACAGGAATGAGAGCTGAGCAAGTGTCAAAGCTAAGAAGTCAGAGCAGGAACTTTTTAGGAGACTAAGTCTGAGGCCAAATTATACTCCCAGAGCTGGAGCTTTAGTAGCCCTGAATATTGTAGTAAGGCATATAACATAGTGGAGATTCAGATTCAAAGTGAAAAAGCAGTATCAGAAAGTCTAGGGAGTCTAGAGCTGCAGAGGTAGCTCAACATTCAGTGTGTATGCTATTCCTCCCAAGGACTGGCATTTGGTTCTCAATACCCATGTCAAGTGGTTCACGGCTAAGTGTAACTCTGGCTAGAAGAAACCTGATGCTCCCTTCTCAGTCCTGCTGGCATCTGCATGCATGTACACATAGATATATAAATCACACACACACACACACACGTTTTTAAAAAGAGAGACATGTAAGATAGACATAAATGAGGTCAAATGTGCTGATATCAAAAGTTTTTTACTCAAGCAGTGGCTAGCCATATAAGAAAATCTCTGATGGCTTGGTCCTAAAGCAGAAATTCAATTGGAAAAATAAATGGTTATTAACCTTTGTTCAGAAAATCCAAGGTAGGCATATCCCAAATATAACCTGGAACCTTCTGATTAAACTTGACTTAGAACACAAGCTCACATTGTCACTCTGTTCGCTGACTTCCTTCTTTACATAGCCCATGAAAAGACAGCGCCCAATTCTCATGGCCAAGCATCTGCAATCTGGTCTTCATCTTTCTCAGCACTGAGGAGCCCTAGTATGGCTCTGAATACATATAATCCTTTTTATGTCACATATTACATACTAAATAGAAAGCTGGGGTTGGTCTACAAAGCGAGGTTGAGAGAGGAAAGTAAGGAAAGAAACATGAAAAGAGAGAGAAGGGAAGAGGTGAACAGGAACAGAATGTTTCGAATGCTTACTTAGAATGATAGCCTGCCTTTTCATGACCCCCTACACAGTGCCCTTTCAGGCTGCTCTTGCTACCCACCATTGCCGACCCACCAGGTATCTTCATGACCTTGTAATTCTTTAGTTTGTTTAAAGTCAACTTGTTTAAGAATAAATTTAGATGCAGTAAAAGTTTTGTTTCCGTGAGTTTGGACATATGACACAGTCAAGTTCTAGAACATTTCTTCCTTCTTATTTGTTATTATCTCCTTTTTCAGCTCCTGCTATCCAGAAAGCACACATCTGGTTTCTATACCTCTGTTTTTTTCTTTTCCAGAAAGTTCTCTGAGCAAACACTCACAGTAATTCTTTAAACTAGCAAACACACTTGTGTCTCCCCTATGTCTATCCGCGTGGCAATAACTGGTTCATTTTCACTGCTGACTCTAGCTCAGCTATGTGGCTGCATCACAGATTTTCCTTCACTGGCTGATGGATTTGGAGTGCCTCTAGTTTTAGGCACTTATGAATGGAACCACTGTAACTGTAATACATAAACCTTTATGTAAACATGGCTTCTCATTTCTCTCATGCAACTAGCTAGGGTCTTTCTTGAATCATATGCCATTTGTTTAACTGTATAAGACCCGGCCAAGCTACTTTCCACAGTGACTGTATCATTTTCTAATCCATCCAAGATCTGAGAGCTTCTATTTGCCTCATGGCTAACTGCATTTGGTGATGTTGACCTCTTGTTTCTTTTCATGGTTAGCCTTTCTGACATGTATGTAGCAGTATCTAACAGGGTTTAATTTCAGTTCTCTAATGACCCGTGACTTCAAACACCTTACAAACATCTTTCTTGTCTGTATATATCATTATGTGAATTGTCCGTTCAAATCATTTTCTTCTTTATTTTGGGTGTGCATGTGTTTGTATGTATGCACATCTGTGTACGGCAGGTGTGTGTGTGTGCACATATGTGTGCAGGAAGAGGGAGGTCAGAGGCCAATGCTGGATGTCTTCTAGCACACTCCAAACTTTGAGACAGAGATTTTCATTTAACTTGGAACTTACTGACGTGGCAAGACTAGGTGGCCAGTAAGCCCTGGGGGTTGTCCTGTTTTGATCTAACCCATTCTGTGATTAGAGAAACTTACTGCGGTACATTTGCCTCTATGAGTATGTCAAAGTGAGAGAACAGCTTCCAGTAGACAGTTCTCTCCCACTGCTGTGGGTTCCGGGGCTAAAACTCAGGTCATCAGGCTTGGCAGCAAGTGTCTTCACCTGTCAGTGGTTCTCAGCCTTCCTATGTTGTGACCCTTTAATACAGTTTCTCACATTGTGATGACCTCCTAAAAAATTATTTTTGTTCATATTTCACAACTGTAGTTTTGCTATTGTTATGAATTATAGTGTGAATACCTGATATGAAGGATATCCGATAAACAACCCCCATGAAAGGTTCATCTACCCCACAAAGGGATCCCGACCCACAGGTTGAGAACTGCTGAAAGCATCTCATTTGGGTCAGTATTAAACCAGGTATTGGGGATCCAACCTCAGGTCTTGTGGTCTCTCGTTAAGAACTTTACTGATAGAGCCATCTGTCCAGCCCACCTTTGCTCACTTTTAAGTTCTCATTATTGAGTGTTAAAAGTTCTTTATATATTGAGAGGCAAACCTCTGATCAGATATGCACTTGTAAATACTTCCTTAACAACATTTAATTAATTAACTTATTTAGCATTAAATTTAATATTATATGTGTGTGAATGTATGCCTTAGTACACACATGTGCACCACACGCACACAGGTGTGCATGGGCCAGAAGAGGGCGTCAGACCCCCGGAAACTGGAGCCACAGGTGGTTGTGAACTGTCCATTTCAAGTTCTAGGAGCCAGAGCTGAAGACATGAACCTTCAGAAGGAGCAGCAAGTGCTCTTAGTTGCGGAACTATCTCTCTGGCATCCCATCCTCTAGCAAATGTCATTCCTGATTCTCATCATCAAGCCTGGATGGATTATGAAATGCACTGAGAGCACATTCATTTCTATTTTTTCTAGAAACCAGAGACAGAGGAGCAGCTCCTTCTGCACACCTGCTGTTTCTAATGTCACGGACGTTAGAGCACACAGCGTATGGCGCTCGCCTGAGAAGGATGGCGCAGAGTGCTAATGGGGCTCATTTCCACTGAGAAGTTAGGTTCGGTTAAGTGGCACCAGATTGCTTCAGAAAACTAAACAGGTCTTTGCCAAACACGTGTGCCACAGGTCCTATGGCATGCCAGGATCTGGTTTGGGTCAGCAAATCATAAGTTGATTGATAATCAAATCTGACCTTGATTTAATTCCCTGCAGCTTGTACACTAAGGGGACATTTAAAGGTGTGCACTTGCAGTTGATGGGATGACAGGGAAATAAACTGTGAACCCTGTCTGGGGACATTTAATCTCTACTTCAAAACAATTCCACTCTCTCTCTTTAGATGTGCACTTAAGAAAATTACACTCAAAGATCATTATTGTTCTAATCTTATGTTGTATTGTCCTTATGCTTTGGATTTTGTCAACAATACATTCGTTTTCTCTCGTGTTCCACGAAGACCTACACAGTACCCTCTAACGAACATCTTGATCTACAGAACCCAGAGATCTTGCTATCAAACCCTCTAAAGGAATCGTTGTCCGTTGCTGATTTATGTAGTTACGAGTTAGCATTTCTTTAACCATTAGAATTTGAAACAGCCTATTTTGCAGAAGAGAGAAATTGGTCTCTTTGCAAAAGATAAATAAGTTATGAATAAGGATTTGGGGGTAGGTGCTGCACTCCAATGATGCCCAATACTAGGAACAGGACAAATAGGATTTGCTGGGCTATAAATTAACAACAACAACATAGAGGAAGCAAAGTTGGAGGGACAGTTAGAGGCTAGGGAAGAAATCTTAAAAGGTACAGGGAAGTGTGCAAAGTGAATATTACCCAAATACCTTGATAAATATAAGAAAATTTCAAAAAATAATAAAATGTTATATTTTAAAGCAAATTTATAGCTGCAACTTAGGAGAAAATGAAAATGAACAAAATCAGTTTCTGGGAGTGGAATGTGCTCTAGCTTCGTGTCCATAATTCTCCAGAATGATTTTATTGGGCAACACATGGGCTGTGCATTGAGACTAGAGGGTCGTCAGAATAATGACAGAATTCTTGGGGACTCTCAAACAACCCCAGGGAAATTCTATTCTCTTCATTCCACTTCACTAGCTGAAGTAGATATAAATTTTTTTAAAGCTTTTCAATAATGAGGTTTATACAAAAAGTATCTTAAGTAACACCCAGCGAAGCTGTTAAGTACATGAGGCATGGGACTGGAATATCTATTTCAACATCTTCTGAGCTGTATGACCTTGGGACGGTAAAGTAAGCAGAAGTACCTCAATTTACTGATTTTGCAACAGGACCTATGTGTAGGTATTCTAGAGAGTCCAGTGCACCAGTACCAGCAGAGTCCTTGATGTGGCTCAAATACTTTATCATTATCTATTAAACAACTAAAATAAATGCCTGGTTAAACAGAAAATTTAATCTCCAGAAATTATGTCTCTGGATGTCTGGTTAATCAAGAATTTTTCTGCATTAAACAGGTCCAAATGAGCCAAAGGGAGAGGAACTTGAAAGAGACAGAATTGCCTCAATTTCCCCATCATAATCAGAGATTGTTGATGGGGGTGTTTGCTGCCACCTGTAGGCCAGCTACAGACTCCCCAAACACAAGCTCCTGTTAGATACTTTTTTACCTTTTTTACCTCTGTGGCAAAATATCTGAGTAGAAGAAATTTGATGGAGGAAGGATTTGGTTTAGCAGATGTTTCAAGAGTGTAGTCAGCACATCACGTCAGGGAAGGCATGATGGTGGAAGTGGAAGGCTGCTTGCTTATATTTGCATAGACTAGGAGACAGAGAAGGGGGAATGTTACTCTGGTTATCTTTTTGGATTTTTTTAGTCAGTCAAATCCTCAGCCTATGGGGTGGTTCTGCCCATGTTCAAGGTTGCCCTTCCTCACTCTCCTTGTGCTTTCCCAAAAGGCCCCGGGAGTCATACCCAAAGATACATCTCACTTACCCCAGGTAAATTCCATCAAATACACTTGATAATAAAGATCAGTCATCATACTGGGTCTGGCAAAATTTAGAATTATTTATAATTACATCAGTCTAGTGAAATAGTTCCTGTCGCTGACCCTCTGGCTTACAGGGTCAGAAAGATGTGTTGTTTCTTCCTATGTCTTCCTTCTCCAGTTGCAGAAACCCATGCCCGTTTGTGTTCTCTGCTGATATTATAACGCAGATTCTCCATCTTAAATGCTCCTCTACCCATGTGGCTTCCAGCATTGATGGAGTTGAGACAGATACACAAACAGACCCTGTTATATATTATTGAATAGGAAATTCAATTAATAGAATTCCGTCAGGAACCTTAATGATATTCTTAACCAGTGAGTTTACTTCCAAGAAGCAAACTCAAAGGCACAGACACAAGGAGGGTGTTTCTAGCAGGGTGCAGATCTTGTGAACCACGAAGAAAGTAAGTATTCTACGTGCTGGGAATATTCTGGGGAACACAAATCTATTGGAAACAAGAGACAGTAAGTGGGTGCTTCGTGTCTGAAGTTCTGTTTGCGGATAAATCTGCCAGCATGGTGTCTGCTCAAGCTCAGAAGGAGGCAGGGTCGGAGTACCACATCTTATAGAGCACCCGGGCTGCCCAGTACAGCTATAGCTGCTTGGGAGAGTCTAACGTAGACAGAGTCACTCAATGACCCTCACCATGGGATGGAGTCTGTGAACTTATAGGACCCAGTGGGATGCAGTCGGCCCTGAAGTTTTCATTCTGGCCTTTCCCTCTCATCATGAGTCTTGAGGACTCAATACATGAGAAATTTTCCTAAAAATAAAAATTTCTATATAAACATTAGGGATTATTATCTATATCCACAGGATTCCTGAGTTCTTTAATCTTCTTAGGTTAGATTCTCAGACACCCCGGGGTTTCCTTAAATTTCTTGTCATAATTCAAGATAACCAAGCTTTAATCACTTTAATTTAAACAAATGAGTGATTTGGCAGTCACATTTTTTAAAGGAAGAGCAGTTCAAATCAAGCAGGGAACCCCCAAATCAAAAATGGTAGCATTCAGCAGTGCTGAGAGTTGGGGTGTGTTTTTTGTTTGCTTGTTAACATACAAAGGAGACCCATACTGAACCCATGTAGAGTCCAGAGAGGCAAGCTCTCCTTACTGTATCCTATCTGAGGGGCATAGTCTGAGCCTCTTACCTCAGATTAGGTTCTGCTTTTATGGAAGAACAAAGATTTAAACCCACATCATTCAACCAAATGCCACTGTGTTTTCTCAAAACTGTCATTGTCAGATTCTGGACCGTTGATGCAGGTTTGTTTTTAGTAATATAAATAATTTATTCATTCTGTCAATCATAATACAGCACGGTTGCCTGGTGGTTATTTCCTCAACTGTATTTGCTTGTTTCCATCGAAATGCATGTTTATATGATGGTCTCACTCTCTTGCATCAGTGCTCTGAGCTCTAACATTAAAGGTAGATTGTTTAGATTTGAAGGCAGCATAGAAGAACATGCAAGAGGTATTAGCTCCCAATCTGTTGCTATGATAAAATATCCAAACAAAAAGCAAATTATTTTGCTTACAGTTTAAGACCAGTCCAACATAAAGCATGGCAGTAAGAGAGGAGACTGGCCTTCTAGTCAAGGAGTAGAGTGACCACATCTTACCTGCACACAGAAAACAGAGAGGGAGGGAGGGAGAGGGAGATGGAAAGAAAGGAAAGGGGAGGAAGGGCAGGCTATAGACCTTTGAAGCTGGTCCCCACTGACCTACTTCCTTCAGCAAGGCTCTTCCTCCTAAACGTTCTATTACCCCCCCCCCTCAACAGCAGCACTAGCTGGAAACCCAGTGTTCAAATACAGCCTATCTATGGGGATCATTTCTCAAACCACTACAGTCATGGAGTGTGATGTTGAGACTCTATCTACTGAAATGATGATTCTACCGCACCTGGAACTTTAGACTTCCTTTTGTTACCCTAAGAAACATGAACAATGGCTCAGAACTCTCATATTCCATTTGTCACAGGAGCCTATTTTGATATTCTCTCTTAGTGGATCATAGTCTGTTCTTGGCTCAGGATCTCCCTGACACCTACTCATCCTGCCCACAAAATCCCTTTCTATGTCTTTTCTTAAGACTTAGGAGAATGTTAAGCTTTGGTGAAACTCAAATGTATACCTCAGGAAATTATTCCAAGGAGTGTATCATGTCTGCTGAGAGATATTCAAGGTTTTTTCAATCCATACTGCTCAAATCTCTTCAATATGATGCAGTCTTAACTTTGAAAAACTATAAACTTGGGACGGAGGTATAGCTCAGTGGTAGAGTAGGCCTCGCACATCCAAGGGTCTGATTTTGATCCCCAAACTGTAAACATTTAATTTTAACCTTCATTTAGGTAAGAGAATCCAGTCATTCTTCACTTTAGTTGGCCTATGCTCCTCTGACCTCCTGCTTCTATGGGAAAGATATCATTTCTGGGTCTATCTGATTGCAGTGGTCACACCAACAAGAGGGTCTTCTCAGGGGAATATATGTGACAGCGTGTTAACATTTAACTTGGAAGGGGCTGGAATCACCAAGGAGGTAAGCCTCCAGACACACAGTAATGTGACATTATTAAGCCTTGGAGCATGCTGGCGGGGGATTATTAATTAGTTGGGTTAGAGTGGGAAGCCAAATTCTAAAAGTGGGCAGCACCATGTCCTAGACTGGGATCCTGTATTGCTTAAGGAGAAGTAAGTGAGCTGAGCACAGGCTCTGTTGTTCTCGTCTTGTCTGTGAATGGTCTTCCTCAAGCCCCTACTGCCTTCATGTCCTCATAATGATGGACTGTGTCCCAGAACTGTGAGCTGAACTTAATTTCTTTCTGTCAGGATATCTATCACAGCAACAGAAAAACAGTGGAGATAACTGTAAATCATATTCCATAGGGACGCCTTCTTCAGAATCTCTTTCTCCTTAGTGTCTTTGAGCTGGAGTGAGTAGAAGAGAGTTTGCCAACTTTTACTAAAGGCATCTGTATATCTAAGGCTTAAGGTTGAAAGAGGACCAAGAAGATAGATAAGGTCCCTGACTTATAGCATCGAAGTCTAGGGAGGGAACAACGAGAAACCCAATGACAACTTAAGGTAGTGAGTTGTAAGATTGTTCTATGCTAGACTTAACAACCTCCAGATCATATAGGCCTACCAAGATCAATATCTTTTTTTTTGCCTGTGCTGAATTACTAGCTACTGTGATGCCTGGAATATAGTAGACACTAAACACATGTTTATTTAAGGAAAGAATGAATGAGCCTAAAAACCTGCACCTCAGACATAGTGATCCCATTACAATTCCGCTAACATATGTTAACACAAGTTATATGCTATATACTATATTTTGGCACTCTCATGAATATTTATCCTAACAACAATTCTAAGCAAGTATTTTATAGAGGAAGAAATTAAAACGCAGGGCTAGGGATGTAGCTTAGTATTAAAGTACCCATTTTTCATGTGAGGCACTAGCGTCCATCAATCCCCAGTACAACAACAACAACAAATCTCAGTGACTTGCCAAAGACACACTAGGATGCCTGAAGTGGAGGGGAATTTTGAACTCAGGTCTGTAGTTCAATGTTCCTTTCAATATAACTATTTTTTTCTTCCATTTCACATATGATTATTGCCCTTGTCTCCCTTGTACTGTGTTCTCTCTTTCCTTCTCCTCATAAGTACAGTTCTCTCTTGGGCTTGTGAGTTTCACTCGTGTGGTTCTGGACCATCAAGAAAGTTCATTGACATTTGGCCCCAGAAATTCTAAACAGACTTCCAAGGCCAACACTGCTAGGTAGTAAGGGCCAAACAAATAGCTCTATTGCTCTCTTATAACACATGTGTGTTAATAAATTTAATTAGCATTGACCTGAGAAAAGTCTCAACAATAACCTATGGGTATTAGGATCAAATGTAATGAAGCATAAGCAAGAAAATAATAACAATAATAATAATAATAAATAATGCCTTCACTACTGCTTTCTTTGGAGAGGTTGTCACTGATCTCTGGGATGGAGAGGATGAGGATGTTTACATCTCCCAGGATTCTCCATGCCTTCTTTAAACCAGACTAAGGGATCCTGAGTCTCACTTGGTATGTCAACTTGTAGGTAAATGTATAGATGCATTTGACTCCAGTTAAGATTAGACAGTGGGATATGTGGTCAAGGATGGCATAGGGTAGATTTGGGCTCTAGTGGGTATCTGTAAAGATGAAACCAAAAACTAGAGGAGGCAACAAGCCCTCAGAAATGGCAGCTATTGCCGGGCAGTGGTGGCGCACGCCTTTAATCCCAGCACTCGGGAGGCAGAGACAGGTGGATCTCTGTGAGTTCGAGGCCAACCTGGTCTACAAGAGCTAGTTCCGGGACAGGCACCAAAGCTACAGAGAAACCCTGTCTCGAAAAACAAAAAACAAAAAACAAAAAAAAAAAGAAAGAAAGAAAGAAAGAAAGAAAGAAAGAAAGAAAGAAAGAAAGAAAGAAAGAAAGAAATGGCAGCTATTGCTTTTCTAGGTGAAGTTGTGTGTTTCTGGAATGATGGTAGACAGAGTCTACTCTAGTTGTTTAGAAAAAAAAATCTTGTTTCAGTTCGTCAGCTGATTTAGAGTAAGGTGTCTGACCCACTGGGAACCTGAATGACCAGGCAGAAGATGAGAGAGGAAAAAGAAACCAAGTCATGGGATTGTATGAGCCTAGAAAGGAAAGGTATAAATTCAGGAAGTCCAACATGTACCCAAAGAAAACTCTGTGGCAATAAGAATCTTCTAGGCCTAGGCCCAGCAGTGGTGGTGCATGCTTATAATCCCAGCACTCAGGAGGCAGAGCCAGGTGGATCTCTGTAAGTTAAAGGACAGCCTGGTCTATAGAGCAAGGACAACCAAGACTTACACAGAGAAACCCTGTCTTGAAAAACAAAAATAAAAAAAAAATAAAAAAAAACCCAAAATGAAACAAAACAAAAGAATATTCTAGATTCTATCCTCTAGTAGTCATGGTAACTGATTTCTCACTTCCGTTGACCAGAACTGACTAAGATACCGGGCAAGAGTGTGAAACTCATTACTGATTCTTCTGTAGATCACTGTGGGGGTGGAAGTCACCAACATTATCCAATGAAATCCTTTTCCCCAAAGACCATATTTTACTTCTGAATTTCTGATTTGTGTCAGACTTTGATGGGTTAAGAGGAGGGCACATAAATGAGTAAGCCTCTAAACAGTGGGACTACACAACTTTCTTAAATCTCCCTTTGTGCCCACTTCCATGACAGCATGGTGGGCTATTTGAGAGGTATGTAGATGTCTTGTATCAACCTCAATGTGCTTCAACCAACTTCCAGCTCAGCTCCAGAGGACAGGACTGATCCAAACCCCTTAGGTTCCCCTTCTGGTGTAAATACTCTACGGCTTCCCCTATGTATATCTGACATCAGATGCTTGGATTCTCAGGAACCCAAAAGAGTATGACAGGGCAGAAGATTTTTTTCTGGAAAAAAATGGTGACAGATACTTTCAGATTTTGCCTCCAACTGTGCAGCGACGTATTAGGTTTTAGTATAAAGTGCTCCTCCAAGCTCATGTGTTAATCCTGGGCCCTGGGCTGGCAGTACTGCTTTGAGAAGTTGTTGAAGCTTTAAGAAATTAGGACACCGGATGTAGTTCTTTTTTTTTTTTAAGTTTTATTTATTTATTTATTTATTTATTAAAGATTTCTGTCTCTTCCCCACTGCCGCCTCCCCTTTCCCTCCCCCTCCCCCAATCAAGTCCCCCTCCCTCGTCAGCCCAAAGAGCAATCAGGGTTCCCTGCCCTGTGGGAAGTCCAAGGGCTACCCACCTCCATTAAGGTCTAGTAAGGTGAGCATCCACGAAACTGCCTTGGCTCCCACGAAACCAATAGGTACAGTAGGATCAAAAACCCATTGCCATTGTTCTTGAGGTCTCAGTAGTCCTCATTGTCCACTATGTTCAGAGAGACCAGTTATAACCCGGGCTTTTTCAGACCCAGGCCAGCTGGCCTTGGTGAGTTCCCGATAGAACATCCCCCTTGTCTCAGTGTATGGGTGCACCCCTCGCGGTCCTGAGTTCCTTGCTTGTGCTCTCTCTCCTTCTGCTTCTGATTTGGTCCTTGAGATTTCAGTCCGGTGCTCCAATGTGGGTCTCTGTCTCTGTCTCCTTTCATCGTCTGATGAAGGTTAATATTCAGGAGGAAGCCTATATGATTTTCTTTGGGTTCTCCTTCTTATTTAGCTTCTCTAAGAACCCGAATTATAGGCTCAATGTACTTTATTTATGGCTAGAAACCAAATATGAGTGAGTACATCCCATGTTCCTCTTTTTGGGTCTGGCTTACCTCACTCAGGATGGTGTTTTCTATTTCCATCCATTTGCCTGCAAACTTCAAGAAGTCCTTGTTTTTTACTGCAGAGTAGTACTCTAATATGTATATATTCCATACTTTCTTCATCCATTCTTCAACTGAAGGGCATCTAGGTTGTTTCCAGGTTCTGGCTATTACAAACAATGCTGCTATAATCATAGTAGAGCATATACTTTTGTTGTGTGATAAGGCCTCTCTTGGGTATATTCCCAAGAGTGGTATTGCTGGGTCCATGGGTAGGTTGATCCCGAATTTCCTGAGAAACCTCCACACTGCTTTTCAGAGTGGTTGCACAAGTTTGCATTCCCACCAGCAATGGATAAGTGTACCCCTTTCTCCACAACCTCTCCAGCAAAGGCTATCATTGGTGTTTTTGATTTTCGCCATTCTGACAGGTGTAAGATGGTATCTTAAAGTTGTCTTGATTTGCATTTCCCTGATCACTAAGGAGGTTGAGCATGACCTTAGGTGTCTTTTGGCCATTTGAACTTCTTCTGTTGAGAGATCTCTGTTCAACTCAGTGCCCCATTTTATAATTGGGTTGATTAGCCTTTTACGGTCTAGTTTCTTGAGTTCTTTATATATTTTGGAGATCAGACCTTTGTCAGTTGCGGGGTTGGTGAAGATCTTCTCCCAGTCAGTGGGTTGCCTTTCTGTCTTAGCAACAGTGTCCTTTGCTTTACAGAAGCTTCTCAGTCTCAGGAGGTCCCATTTATTCATTGAGGCCCTTAGTGTCTGTGCTGCTGGGGTTATATGTAGGAAGTGGTCTCCTGTGCCCACGTGTTGTAGAGTACTTCCCACTTTCTCTTCAATCAGGTTCAGTGCGTTTGGATTGATATTGAGGTCTTTAATCCACTTGGACTTGAGTTTTGTGCATGGTGATAGATATGGGTCTATTTTCATTCTTCTACAGATTGACATCCAGTTTTGCCAGCACAATTTGTTGAAGATGCTCTCTTTTTTCCATTGTATACTTTTAGCTCCTTTATCGAAAATCAGGTGTTCATAGGTTTGTGGGTTAAAGTCAGGGTCTTCTATTCGATTCCATTGGTCGACTTCTCTGTTTTTCTGCCAATACCAAGCTGTTTTCAATACTGTAGCTCTGTAATAGAGTTTGAAGTCAGGGATGGTAATGCCTCCAGACGTTCCTTTAGGGACATCCCATCCCTGCCAGATTTCCTTCCTGTCACAATAGTTTCCAGAGTCCTGGCTGCCCACCTTGTAATCTGTTCTGTTCCACCACAATGTCCTTGCCATAATGGGTTTAATCCTCTGAAATAATAAACACAAATATTCCCTCCTCCTTAAAGTGGTCTGTTAAACATTTTGTCCCAGACACGAGACAATGACCAGTGTGGAAGATTTTGGGGATGGAAGGGGACACTAAGAATGAAAATGTGACACTCTTGTGGGAAGTGTCTCTTTCATGTGGCACTTAGAAAATGCATACTTTGGTCACAAAATCAAAGAGAAACTCAGAAATCTTCAGGTAAGACAGTGAGAGAAAAACCTAATGGTGCATGAAAGGGGAGATGGGGACTGACGGAGAGCACAACTACACCCCTAAAATATTGTAAATTCCTACCTGTTATCTTTTTAAGTCTTGATCCCACTGCTTTGAATACAAATGCATTCAGAGGACAATATTTTGGAGAGAGAGAGAGAGAGAGAGAGAGAGAGAGAGAGAGAGAGGAGAGAAGAGAAGAGAGAGAGAAGGAGAGAGAGAGCGCGCACGAGAGAGCACAGCAATCTGAGGCCTAAAGAGAATACCCACATTTGCTCCTATCCCTGTATCCACTGCAAACCTCAAGCTCTACTCTGGAATGATTACTCCATGAGAAAGACCATGGAAGGAGCTTTCATAGAGAGCTCTGAGTGTTTGATCTGCCTTACCCTTGACCTGCCGGATGAACTTGGAGGAGGTAGCCTCCAGCAGCTGCTCCAGCTGGGGAGGTCTTCTCTCCTTCCCCAAATGCCTTCCTCGGCTGCTTGATGGTGCCTGAAATTGTACCATAATAACCTAATTCCTTTAGCTTTGGCTGCTATTCCCCTGTTAAAATGCAAATACTCTGGGGAGAGTCAAGTTATTAAACTTTATTAGACTTTTATATCTCATGGTGAATTTATCGATCAGACCCTTCTCCTTAGAAATGGCTAGGATAAGGAAGAAAGATGGAGGCAGTTTAGAGATCCCAGGCTCCGGGGAATAAGGTCACTTAGAAGGCCATGGGTGGAGGAGCTGAGGCTTAGGAAGGATTGATGGGGTTTTGAAAGCTCAGAGAACAGACATTTTCCATGTGTTCTGGTGTGTAGGGCCATAACTGAGAGTGCCTGTGGTTGAGATTGGTTGAAGATGGGGTCATAGGACCATTTCTCAGTTAAGACGAAACTCTTAATTCACCTTAGGACCCTTTCTGGCCTCTGACTGGTCCAAGAAAACTGTGCTGTGAGCCTTGAGCACTGTCAAGAGAGCTTTTGCACATGCTCTGAACCCCCTGACCTGGTTCAGTGTCCCTGGATCTGCAGGTAGTCACCTAAGGTCTGTGGGTGAACAGGAGTAGTAGTCCATGATGTGTTTCTACTTTTTTTGTGGCACTCATCCAGCTCTTTTTGTGCAGAGGTGACCCCTAGGCTTGATTCTCTATCCCTGTCATGGACTGGATGCTGAAGTCCCCATTTGTTGTCTATCCACTGCCCAGACTGTGGTAAGAAATGGATTAGCAGAGAAAGCTTGGTTTAAAGACACATTGGGGTTTTGAGAACAATATTATTTTATGTGTTTTCAAAACACTTTGTTCTGCCTTCAGATTTATGGGATGGCCTTTATTACTTCAATAAAATATTTAAAACAAAAAGAGGAGAGGAAGCCCGAGGTTATCAGCCTCCATTTCTCTGGAGCCAGCCCATGAGCAAACACTCCTCAATCTCATCCCTTGCAGAGACCCCAGGGGCCTTGACTGCCACAAGATTGAAGAGTTATGCAAGGCTGTACTTCAGACTGAAGCTTTATTTAATAAATGGAGTTTTGGGGCCAGAGAAAGAGAGGGAAAACATGGTTGGATTCTATCACAGGGATCTTTTATTCATTGCTGTTGTTCATTGATTCATTGCAGTGTGTTTGTACTTTCCTTTTTTGTTGCAATCAAAACAGCCCACAATAGCATTATAAATGGGATAGAATGTGGTTTCTATACTTAATACTGGCAATGAGATAGTTGTGTGGGCAGACCTATACTATTTAACAGGATGCCTAGGCTCTGAAACATAGATGCCACCACCGATGGTGCTTTGGGGGAATGGTGCCACCCATAGACCACACACATTTTCAATCATTCATGGGTAATCACTGAATGTCTATCATCCATGAGTATTATGCATCCATGTTCTTTTGAGAAGCAAGAGGAGCAAAGGAAAGTGGCTTCTTCCAAATCTAAGATCCAGTAGAAAAACTGGTTTTAGTGAAATTTGGATGTTTAGGAAGATGAGAAGAATTGACAAGTGTCTTCTCCTCGTTTCTTAAGTAGCTAATGGAATTTCCAAATGCCAAGGTCATAGGAGCCTGCACCGGGTGGTAGGTGGCCAACTGAGCCTTCTTCAAAGATGCTGAGGCTGTGTGCTATAGGTGCTGGGTCCTTATAATTCTCCTGATGTTATCAAATTCTCCTTCCTGGCCAGTGGGTTTTCTTCTGCTGCTCTAAAGGCAAATGCCTCTGTTGAAAGGGTTGGTCCCAAGAAGATTATGAGAAAAATCCAGGTGGCTCCATCCAAGTTCATATTTAGACATCTTTTCTCTCCTCCCTGGCTTTTTGTGAGGGGAAAAGGTGCTGGGGGTGTTTCATCTAGTATCTTTGCAGGCATTTTTCTCAGCATCTAGCCTGTGGTCTTTCTCTTTGAGAAGTGTATTAGTTACTTCTCGGGCTTCTTTGATAAATGACTCTGACAAAAGCTACTTTGGGGAGGAAGCATTTATTTTGGCTCAGGGAGGGTATAGTCTATCAGAGAAAGGAAGGCTTGGTGCAGGAGCTTGAGGTGGTGAGTCATGTGTATTTGTAGAGTTGGGTGATTGCTCATGCTTGGCTAGCTTGGTCCTCCAAAAAAATTAGTTGACTTATTTATGTGTGTGATGTTTCATCTGCATGCGTATCTGTATGCACCACACACGCACAGTGCCCATGGAGGTCAGAAGAAGGTATTGGGAACCCAACCCAGGTCCTCTGCAACAAACAGCAACAAAAGATCTTAACCACTGAAGCGTTGTTCCCGCTCCCACTCCCGCTTGCTCCTTTTTATGCGGTCTAAGATTCAAACCCAGGGAATGCTGCTGCCCACTTTTAGGGTGAGTGTTCTCAGCTCCATTAACCTAATCTAGCTAACCCCTTTATAAACATGACCATAGGCTAACCTAATCTAGATAATTACTCACATATGTCCATGGGTACTTGTCTCCTAGGCTATTCTAGATCTTCTCAGGTTTTTATCATCTTGGTTCCCTGAGATGAAACTCCTTTATCGCAGAGTTGTTTGTTAAGTACAAGGACATTGTCCTTTACTGTGCATCACCAAGACTTTCTGAGTCAAGGGTCATTGACTACGCACACATTTGTAGATGAGAAATAATAGCCGGGAGAGATCGAGTCTCACAAGATCATATTAAATGGAACAGAACAGAGAGTTGCATGCTTTCATGCTCAAGAGTGATAACCATTGCTGAGTCAAGGTTGGGTCTGATGGGTAGTTATAGAGGTTTGTACTCAGGTAAGCTCTTTATGCAAGAGGGTGGGGTATTTTAAGCAAGTACACAGATAAGCAAATGGATCATTGTGTTGTCATTGTACATATTTTATTTCTGACTTCAGCATCATACTAAATTGTTGTTTCCCTCTGCTTACCCACAGATGTCTACTTGGGAAAATGTGTCATTAACAAAGTAGAGAGTGTCTTTGGACAGTGATTTGGGGTAGAAGTATGAAGGGAGATACTGCCATTTAAGATTGTGCCAGATTGTAATTCTCTTGAAATTGGTTGTTCAAACAGTACTTTCAGACTCCTGGATGCCCTTTGGCTCTGCCTCGGGCTGCCCACTTAAGAAACCACTTTATCATCCTTGTGATTGTATTTGTGCAAAAAATGGGCTCAAAGGTCCTTTTTAAATTAAAAGGGTTTTAAAGAACCAAGACACTGGGGGAATAGACATCTGTATTTTTGGCTTCTGGTTCTTTTTACCTAGAAGAGAAGGTCATAGCCAATTTGGGGGTAGACCTTGATGATCTTTGAGAGAAGGTCAATGTCTGATAGCACTGTGACTTCAGATGGAAGTCACAGTATGTGTGCTGGCTAGCTTTGTGTCAACTTGACATGAGCTAGAATCATTTTGGAATAGGGAATCTCAGTTGAGAAAACATTCCCACGAGGTTGGCCTTTGGGCAAGTCTGTGGTACATTTACTTGGTTGATGGTTGATGTGGAAGTGCCCAACTCACCCTGGGCTGTGCCACCCCTGGATTGATGGTCATGGGTGCTCTAAGAAAGCAGGTTAACCAAACCAAGGAAGCAAGTCAGTAAGCACTCCTCTAGGGCCACTGTATCAGCTCTTGCCTCCAGGTTCTTGTTCTCTTTGACCTACCCTGCCTTGACTTCCCTCAGTGACAGACTGTAATGTGGAATTGCAAGCTGAAAGAAACCCTTTCCTCCCTATTCCTTTTGATCATGGTGTTTTGTCACAGCAATAGAAACACTGACTAAGACAGTGTGATTGGAAGACTTCCTAAAAGAAGATTCTCAGAAGCTGAACACCTGATCTCATCTATGATATGATCTGTATTTTAGTAGCATAGACTCAGAAACTACAAGTTAGTGTGTCATCCTTAGACATACAAAAGATGGTAAGGTTCTTCTCCAACTGCTATTAACAGAGAGTAATGGAATGAATGATGAAACTGTGGAAATGGCTAGGAAATCAGAAGGGATTGTGATGGATGGATTTTTACCACAAATCTTCACCTTTGCAAAAGCTAGGCCCTTGTGATTGATAGAAAGTACCTTGTCACCCCCTGACTGGGGAATTCAGTCATGGGTCTTGCCCTGGTCAAAGGGATGCTAGTATATGTAATGGTACCAGGATCTTAAACTCAACTTGAGCAGTAGATCCTCTCTTCTGCTACACCCATGAGAAAATGTTCTAGTTACTCCAGTCAGGTCTGGGCGGCCAGGAAATGAAAAAGCACTAGTTACAAGAGAAGGATGTGTGGAACAGAGGCATCCCATTCAACCCTAGTGACAGAGAACGTCACAGGAGTCAGAAAACCCATGGAAGAGATCAATATTATCATTATGCACCACCAATTATTTTGTGAATTTATGTGCAAAGTTTCACCTGTTGGGCTAGGGAATCTAATTTTCCCACCTTTCTCCCTTGTTCACAGAGATGGTCTAGATCTCTTGGGAATGCTAGGCCCTATTGAAACATGAAGGCTAAAGACATAACTCCTGTTTTCAGACATGTCACTATCTCCGTCAGTTCTCCCAATTCTGTTTCCACATCCCTAATAAGAAATAGTGTAAGGAAGGACTCGTTCTGGCTTACAATTTGAGGAGACACGTTATATCATAGTGGGATGGGGAAGAGGCATGGTGACGAAAACAATGTGGGCTGGGGGGCTCATCACGGCACATGTGCCTTTGGGAAATGGACTTAAACTATACAACTTCAATGTCCTACTTCACAAAGCCTCTTGAAGAAAGGCTCTGCCTTATAGAGGTTCCTCAATCTTCCCAAACAATGCCATGGGGGGGGCGTCAACTATTCAAACACATGAGACTATTGGGGACGTTTCACATTCAAAACCCAAAACCATCAAGAAGGCTAATGAAGTAAGTACTCTAGCTCAAGGGGTGTTTCATCACAACTTTAACCTGGTAATTGCAGCTCCCAACTGTCCATGTTAGCCAGGTCTCCCAGCTTTTCTATCTTTACATGTCTGTGTATGATGATTCTGGGATGTATACTATATAGCAATATAACTAGATATTTGCTTTAGTGTGTACCTACTCTCTGTACATATATTCTATAAAAATATGACTAAAATCAAGGAAAACGACTTTTGTCAATCATGGCTTTCATAGCAAGTTCTACATAAATGTCCATTTCATTTCTCAGTCATGGGTGATAGGAAAAACTTGGGTTGGTCTACTTAATTCAAAGGTCACACTCTTTTCCATCCACCATTAGCTGTCACTCTAGATGAGCGACAGTGTGTTGTGACCACCACACTCAACTTTGGAGAGAGATAAGTGGTGTGGGAAGTCCTTCTGTATATGTATTGATTTTATTGGTTAATGAATAAAGAAGGTGCTTTGGCATATGAGAGGGCAGAATAGAGCTAGACAGGAAAACTAAACTCAATGTTAGGAGAAAGAAGGCAGAGCCACAGAGATGCCATGTAGCTGCTGAAGGAGAAAGACACAAGCCACCAACCAGAACCTTACCGGTAAACCACGAGCCTCATGGTAAAATATAAAATAAGAGAAATGGGTTAATTTAAGATGTAAGAACTAGCTAGAAATATGGTTAAGCTATTGGTCAAGCAGTGTTTTAATTAATATAGTTTCTGTGTGATTATTTCGGGTCTGGGCAGCCAGGAAATGAATGAGCAGTCACTGCCTACAGCTGGGCCTGGTACTTGTTCCATCTTTTTTACTGAAGACTTTGGGCTTCTGTCTAAAATTTCTTATATTTCTATGTTCTTCAAATGGGGATAATTCCTACCCCTGGGAGGAATTACGGGAGTTAGGGAAATTGTTTCTGGAAAGAGCTGCCTCGTAACCTGCTTTCTCTCTCATGCCAATACATATAAAAGAGGCCTAAAACTTAGTATTTCAGGATGTAACCTATAACTGTATGTAACGCAAAGCCTTTGGCTGGGGCAGTTAGGTTAAAAAGGGGTCGTTTGGATGGGTCTAATCCAATATGATTGGTGTCCTTATAAAAGGAGATTATGATGCACATGCCTGAGTATACACACACGCCACACGCATGCACATACAATACACACGCGCACACACAGAGTGAGAGAGAAAGAGGAAGAGAGAGAGAGAGAGAGAGAGAGAGAGAGAGAGGGCTTAAAGAGAAAACACTGCTTGCACCTTGCTTTCAGCATTTCAGCCTTCAAAATGGTGAAAAGATAAATCCTTGTTGTTTTAACCACCGAGCCTGTGATATTTTGTTATGGCGGCCAGAGTAGATTAATGCAGTGTCTGAAACCCCTGGCAAAGAACCAAGAGTGAAGCCTGCAACTCCAGCAGCTGCCTTCCTCTCCAGGCCCTCCCTCCTCCTTCCCTCTGTGGTCATTTCTCTTTCCCCTCTTTCCCTCCCTCCTCTCTCCCCTCTGCCCTGCTTTTCATGTCTTTCCTTTATCTTCCCTTGCTTTACTCTAACAAAATAGGTTCCCAGTCGCTCAGCAGGAGGCGAGAGGCCTGTGGTGGGGAAACATTCTAAGGGGTATTTATGCCCATATAAAAGAAAGGAGAGTCACTCTGGCATTTTTCCTGTGCTGGCAGAAGTCACAGAAGAATAACAATCAGGTGAGTCACAGGGCTGCTCCTGGTGGTAAGCACCTCTTTTAGGATTATGGGGTTTAACTGAATTGGAATGGGGAGAACACAGGCTTGGAGTGGTAAATCTCTCACTGTACTGGAAAAGCAGGAACTACTCTATGTGTAGAGGGAAAGTGTTGGAGAGATGAATCCATCCTTCTTCCTTCTATGGTTAGAATCCAGGCTTCTGGAGAAGCCTTTGGCTTTGTTCCCATTATTTGTCTCCTTATTTCCAAAGACAGGGCAGAGCTGGCAAGAGGGCAGGTAAAATGCCCAGGAGGAGATGCCCGGGTCCATTATGCAGCTCCTCCCATTGGAAAGTTAGGATAGTCTTTGGCAATCGACTTCCCTTCCAGAAAAGGCACTTCCCTCCACCAGAAAAAAATGAGTGTAATCAGTCTGGCTGGCTGATTTCGCACCTCGAAATTTCCAGGATGAGAGGCTCTGTGTAAACTGGGGGCTCTGTTGTTTTTGTACCTGGCTGCTGGTCCAAGAGAGCAGGGAAATGGGAAGGCGAAGCTAGAATGACTCCTTGGCAGGCAGTCTCCTGGCCTCTCAATCATGCCCGATGCTGCCGCAGAGCTCAGCAGACAGCGGCTGCGGGAAGGAGTGTGGGGCGAGCCAGACCTGCAGCACAGAGGGAGACAGATGTAAGCAATAAGAAGAGCTCCGGAAGGTCAGCTGGCCCAGCAGCCCTTGCACATCTACTGCTGTTTCTTTGCCTTCCGTGTGAGCCTTCGGACCCTCCTGTCATTTCTGGAGCTCAGGTTATGGGATTACCAAAGTTCCCTTTTAGCAACTAATAGAGGGCATCTAGGTCATAGAAGGGCCACCAAGGAGAAACAGAGGCAATCAAGAAGATGAGGGTGAGAAGAAAAGAGGGACGGAGGAGGGGAGAGGAAGGTGAGCTGAAGCCAGCTCCTGATCTGGAGTCAGCAGAGGGCATCCTGATCCATGTCCTGCTGCCTTCCAGACCGCTTCAAGCAGGAAGCAGTGGCAGCCATACAGACAGACTGGGGCTCTCCCACCCAACTGCAGGGCCGGAACTCCTTTCCTGGCTTTCCCAGGTGATCTCTAGTCTAGGATGCTATTAAGAAAAGAAGAGAATATTGTCTCTGAACAGAATGCCTCTGCAAAGGGTAGAAACAAGTCAAGGCCTTGAACTCCTTTCATTCTTTTCTTGTTTTTGATCTTGGAGACAGGAAAAATTCTACCGATTGGAGGGGCTTCCTGGATGATGCAAGAGTCCTTTTCTGTATCTCCAGCCTTGCCACTAACTTAAAATGCCACCGCAGGGAGTGATGTCTGCCGGCTGCTTAATATGCAGGAGGAAGGAGCCATAAAGTCAAGTGTCTATAGTATTTAATGCGACTATCAGAGAAAGGCTGGCACTCCTAGCCTCAGCGCCTCATTACACGTGATTGGCGAAGGTGCCACCTGGCACTGCAGACAGAGGATTGAGGCATATGTGTGCATACGAGGAGACCTCACACATTTGCCGTTCCTCTGTATAAACACTCACACACATACACACAATTATAAGTAACAGCTGACCACAGAATGGTAGCCGAGGTCTTCCAATCACTACAAAAAGTGATTCTCACAGCAGCCGAGTCTCAAGGATTTCCCTTTCCTGGGACCAGACACCTTCTCTGGACCAAGGAATCCAATAGTTAATTCCATGATTCCAGATATCACAAAAGACTGTGGCAGAACCAAAATGATAGTTTTACCACCCACTCTCATCATTCATAACAGCAATCATTCCCGCGGAACTGCCGTGGCCCAGGTTGCTGGTTTCTGGTCTCGTGCATGCTTGGGCAGACTTGGTCTTCACGTTGGCCATCATCCTCATTCCTGTCCCTGGAGTAGGGAGATCTCTGCCCAACTGCTAACATCTTCTCATCACAGAACTTAGTTTCTGTTCTCTAGCAGGTCCCCTTTCTCTGCTGGAAGAGGCCAGAGGATGGTAGCAAAGGATGAAGGCAGTGATTCTCACTGTGACCTAGGAATAGAAGGGGCGAGTGGCCTGCTCTTCTGGGTTGTGCTCTGTGAGGGACTAAATCATAGCTTCCATTTATTGACCACAGAACCCTCTCTATTCTCTTAAGCTCAGAATCCATCTTCGGGCAGGTGTAACTCCTGGTGGCTAGAGACAACACAGCACTGTCTTCTTGGTGTGTGCATAGATGACCTCAGAGTCTCCTCATTTCCCAATATTGCAGGGTTTCCTAGATGAAAACCTTACAATTTTATGTTATTAATGACAATAGACATTCAATACCTCTAAGGCAGCCATTGGAAGAATAAGCTTCTTGGGGAGAGGACAACTAGATACAGTTGTCCCCTTTGACCCATGACTATGGACTCCACGTCTTGGAGGATTGTAGCACAAATGATAAAAACCCAGAGACAGATATTGGCCTTCAAGCTGAAGATCAGAAAAATAAAGCAGCCAACCACTAGGGAGTTCTTACCTCTACAAAGGCTCAGACAAACAAAGGGGAAGATCCTGCAATGTTCTCCACCAACCTCAGACTCCACACTTCATTGAGTTCCTGCCTCTCCTCCTTTGTATTTGTCTTTCTGACCAACCATATCACTCCTTTCTCCTCCTCCTTAGTTAGTGCTGGGATTAAAGGCATATGACCCCAAGTGCTGGAATCAACTTTGTTTGAACTCTGTTTCTCTTTTAGATAGATTCAGTCTTGTGTAGCCCAGGGTGGCCTTGAACTCACAGAGATCTTTCTGCTTCCTGTAGAGTAATATTCAACTGATTATGATGTCATACCATTGTGACATCCGTTGGCTCTAGGTGGTTGGGTCCAGAGCAGTCAACATCTTCCCTTTAATTATGCATGGACCCAGTACTTCATTGTTGTCAGAACCAGGATTTGCCAAAGGGTACAGGAAAAAAATGTTCACAAAAAAATCTGTGTAGATTCTGACAATTTTAGTCAGAACTGGACAAACATTAGACAGTCCAATGATGAGAAGTAATTTTTTTCTCATTACACAAGAAACATAGGGAGGGAGATGTAGTGATATTTTATTTGTATTTCAATAAATAAAGCTTGCCTGAAGATCAGAGTGCAAAGCTAAGCCACTAGAGGCCAGGGAGTGGTGGCACACACGTTTAACCCCAGGACTCAGGAGACAGAGGCAGACAGATCTCTGTGAGTTCAAAGCTACCTTGGGCTACACAAAATGGATCCAGAAATAGATCCAGGTCATGGAGGCTCACACCTTTAATTCCAGTGTTTGAAAGTCACACACCTTTAATCCCAGTACCAGGGAGTTGGAGACAGGAGCGATATGGCTGGGCAGAAAAGGGGAAGAGACAGGAACTCCCTGGAGTGTGGAATCTGAGGTTTGGGAGAGGCACATTGCAGTTTAGGTAGTCTGAAGATCGCCCCTTCAGTCTGAGCATTGGTAGAGGTAAAAGGTCTCTCTAGTGACTTGCTGCTCTGCTTCTCTGATCTTCAGCTTGAACCCTGTATCTGTCTCTGGGATTTTATTATTTGTGCTACAGGTAGAAGGGATGAGCCCTCCAACAACTTCTCACCTTTAAATAGACTATTTTTTTCTTTTTTCTATTCTAGATAAAGATACCCAAAGATTATAAGCCTCCCAGGTCTAAACTGTTTGCTCACACTCAGCCTGCACATCAAATGTGAACCTGGAAGGAAACTCAAGGATCATTAGTTGGTCCTGATGGCTAAGAGCTTTTTTATAGAGATTTCTAGACACGTTTCTGGACTTTTAAACCCATGTACTTTGGAAGGACACCTAGGTCATTTTTTTGCTGTTATTTTTATTTACTTTTTAGGTCATTTCACCCAAAACTTTTAGATCATATCCACTCCTACTTTCCCTCCAACAAGACACAGGAGTAGGTAAGCTTGAACGTGAATGTATTCCAGTGAGCTTAGCTTGCTCCTCCTGTTCACCCATATGCCTGCAGCAACTTTGATGGTTACCCTTTTCCCTTCATTCAGTCACATGGGTCATTTATCAGCACGTATCCACCTGCCTGTATGTCCCATCTCTTGGTCCTGTGTCTTGCTCTTCATCACCCTTGGAGACCTACCTTCCTCTAGAAAACAATCGTGGAGTTTTTAAGTGTTCTCCTTAACAGGGCTGTTTCTCCTGCTTTGTGTGGTCGTTCTGGACCTTGTTACACACAACTTTCCCACTTCCCCCTCGTCCTTGTTTGTGATCGTCTTATCACTGACAAGATGGGACACTGAAAACGAATAATGAATCTGAGACTTAAGTGAAGCCTGACTGAAGAATGAAATGGCAGAAGAATCATTGCCCCAGAGATGTAACCAGATATGTCTGAAGACTCTGAAATGGTGGCTTTTGAGACCCAGAAACTTGACCCTCTAATTCTGCTGTGGTTTTTGCCAAAGGGACTAACATTATTTCCCCTTGTCCTGTCTCTTCAGCTCCCTTCACCACCATACTTCTTCATCACTGACACGTCCTTCCCACACTTTTTCTGCCAATGATGCAAATTACAGATACAGATGGCAATTCATGGGGGGAAAGAAAAAAAAACTTCCCCTAAAGTTTCTGGCTATATTTCATCAAAATTTCCTACATTCCCCTGCTAGCAAGAAGACACCTCTCAAGATCTGTGCCTCAGATTTTGGTGCACTGGTCTCTCTGGAGTGAGCTCTTTGTTACTGTCACATTTACTTGTGTCTCAGCATAAGATGTTTTGGTTTCATTTTCTTTAATGTAACTTCCTGGTCTTACCACCCCTATCAGTTTGGGGGTAGGGGACTGTGAAAGTTAGTTCTGGCCCAAAGGCCCTCACAACCAGATGCTTAATGTATAGCTGATACGTATAAGGAGTCAAAGGCAAAGGCTAGCTGTCAGTCACCGAGAAATGTAGCCAAGCAGTCTTGGTGCTAAGCAATAGATTGGAGCTTATAGAGTCTTGGTTCACTCCCAGGGCAGCTGTACAGAACTTGGCCTTGGCTAGAGGAATGGTTTGATTTGGTTAGAGTAAAAGATAGGCAGGGAAAGAGAAAGGATTGGGGCAGGGATATGGGGTATACTAAGAAAGGGAGGGAGAGGGCGGGAGTGAGAGATGAAAAGATACAGATATCTGTCATTAAGGATAATATCTAAAGAATGATCTGGGAGTCTTATTCCCCCTAGAGTTTAAATTGTAACAGCTAATCAGCTTTTACAAAATATTTTTGAACATGCTTGACTTGGTTCATTAGCTGGTGAATGTATCTTTTGGGATGTCAAAATTTTCCTTCTTGAAAGCCATCAAAACCTATCTCTTCCATGGTCCATCCAGAAGTCAAGCATCCCTTCTCTTACTGGCTGACTGGTCAGTACATACTGCCCTGCAGCACGCATTTGGGATGGAATTTTGTGAAAAAGGGCCAGAAACACAGTCAGGTATAGAACATTATGGCAGAGAACAGAACGGGGAGGAATGTGGGTTGAAGAGGGACCGAGCCTTTCAACTTGGTGATACAACCGATTTGGTGTCAGCTTTGTGGCCAATATGAATAACACTCTGTTTTCTAGTTTCTTCCAAGTATTCTTGGGAGATGGGTGAGGAGTGGTTCAAAAATCCTTTCTGAAAATGAGATAGCGTGGTGTTTAGATGATCCAGGAAAGCCAGTCTTGGGTGGCACAGATCAGAGGACACCGCTCGGCAGTGTACTATAATCATGCTGTACACTGACAGTGACAGAGCTCAATGACTCAAGGTGTTGGATACTAGGCAACGCCTGGCATCTAAAATTCCATGCCTGAAGTTTTCCTCCTCACCAATTCACTGTACCCACACTCCATCAAGTGCTGTCTCTGTGCCCGCTTCTCTAACCAGGTACCCCGCCAAGTGGCTAGAATGACTGGAAGCAGTTGCAGCACAGTCAAGGTCTCAGATGAACCCTTCTCGCTGTGGCACGTAAGACTGAATAGAAGCCTAGCGGCCAAAATGGGGTACTTAGGAGCTGTCATTTCCTTTCGCTCAGCCAATTTGTCTGTATCAGAAGTGAGCCGTCAGAATCTCTCAGATTCATGGAAAGGTGTCTGAACCCAGAACACACTTGGCATATGGCTAGCGGGGCACACGCTTCCGAGCTGGGTGCCTCATCCCTGGTTGAGATCGATCATTAACAGCCAAGTCTCAAACACTACAATTTGCAAATGTCCTGCTTTTGTGGTTTGTCTCCTCCCTCGGGTGAGTCTCAGGTCTGGCTCTGCCTGAAAAGTACCAGGTGTGTTTGGTCTGGGGCTGATGAGATGTCTCTTTCGGTTTGGCTTTGAAAAGCTCGATGAGAAGAACACTGGGGATAAGCCCATTGTAGTGCCAGATGAAGATATTCTGCAATAGAGAGGTGTGTGTGTGTGTGTGTGTGTGTGTGTGTGATACAGTAATAAATTGAAGATAGAAAGGTCCCTGGGGACTTAGACACACACATAATCACTCTCAAAGAAATACACATTTGGAAAAAGATAATGCTACTTAAAATTCACATAAACAGCTAGATGAAATGGATCTTTCATCTTCCGTGGAGCCTTCATATGCACGCTGGTGAATTTCTTGTTGACCACACACTAAATGAACCCCCTTTGTACATGGATGATCCCATCTTCCAATACAGAAGCTGCCTGCAATTACACTATGATTTCCTCTAGCAATATTAAAATAACCCATTCTATCACCACCATCTTACACTACCACCTAGAGTAGAGATGCGTGTCTCCATGCCATCAGCCAGCAGCCACACTAATGACAAAATCAGCCGCATAGAGAGTAACTCTGAGGAGTTTGTTTGGTGGTAATTTAAGGAGCTGCCATAGCTTCTCCACGCCCCCCAAGCAAAAGTGGCATCTGGGACCTGTTTTTAGTTTCTAGGAGAAACAAGGGACACCCTTCAGCATTTAGAGCTTAGGGATGGCAGTAATGGGGGGGGTTCCCCAAGATTACCACACACACACACACACACACACACACACACACACACCAGTTGAGGTGAGTATAATTCAGTCTTGCATCTCTGGACTGCCTGGAGATCTTGTGAGCAACAGCTGTTTTTTGGTAAAGCATTCTTCCGTTAAATCAGCAAAATTGGTTTGCCCTTGTTCTCAATTAATATGATTGATGCAGAAATTGGTATTAGAGATGATCAAAGACAGTGGTTCAGGGAAATGGAGGGTGGCTTTGAATTTGATTTTTCTGGTCTTGGTAATTGTGAGGGAAGTAAATTCCCAGGTTTTATTTCAGTACAGAATTCTGGCAGTGGCTTTCAATGATGTCGTCTATCAAAGTATTATCTATGGTGATCTGCACTAATGTATCTGTTAAAGGGGATTCAAGGAACCCAGTTACCTGGAACAGCTTAAATGACAAAACACGAACTGCTGTTGCATGAGCAAGGCTCTTTATATAATGTTAAAATTGAAATAGATGTTGCAACTAATTTCCAAGCTTAAACTATACCCTAAAACACAGAAACTTTTTCAGAATCTGCTAAAAGACTCCAGTTTACTCCATGTTTATGTTGAAGTGACCAGTCATCTTCAGAATCTGATCCCGTCGGTGTCAAGAACTCAGAGCTTTACTGTAGATCTCAGATAAAAGCTAAGAGAGTGTTTCACCAACAGTGACACCCAAAACATGCAATGGGGTATACAGGGTGGTTCAGATAAATCAAAATATCCTTAATCCTTACTCTCCCACACCCCATTTTTCATGCATGTATTATATGAATATGTGAAAGCACGTGCCGATGAGTTGTGTGTTGAAAGGAGGCTGCTTGTTTGTTTCCAGCTGCTCAGCCCTTAAATAATTGCACAGAAACTTTATTATTTGCCGTACTGTTTGACCAATAGCTTAAGCGTATTTCTGCTTAACTCATATCCAAAACTAAGCCGTCTCTATTAATCTATGTATCACCATGCGGCTGCGGCTTATCTGGTAAAGTACCATCTGACGTCTGTCTCCAGTGGAGCTACATGGATTCTCCCTCACTCCACCTCCTTTTCCCCAGGAGTCATTTTTGTTTTCCCTGCCTAGCTCTGTTCTAGCCTATCAGGGCAAGACAGTTTCTTCATTAACGAACGGTATTCACAGCACACAGAAGGGAATCCCACATCAGTCATGTGCATGTATGATACAGGCCAGAGTTCCATGTTGGTTAGCTGTCTTGACCACTCTTCATCTTATCTTTTAGGATGGGCTTTTCACTGAGCGTGGTCATCACTGATTTAACTAGACTGGCAAGCTAGACAGCTCCCATGATCCTCCTGTATTCACCTCCCCGGCACTGGGATTACAAGCATATGCCTCCATGCCTGGTTTCTCACATGGGTTCTGGGAATCCAAACTCAGCCACTCACACTTACTAATAAACATTTTATTGAGCGAGCATCTTTTCATCATCAAAATGCCTCCTCCTTTCTTGTCTGAGTATAATGAGCCTACTATAATTAAAGACCCTGAAACAAATGACTTATCTCCCCTTTTTACTGATAACACAGCTGATAGAATTTGGGGGATCAAATGAAGCTTGTAACCCGGAGAGACACATCTATGTCATAATGAGAGGAACAGGTGAGGTGATAATGCCCCGACTTCCCATCTCAGCTGCATTTAGGTGAACTTATCAGTGGACTGACTATACAGGCACAATTTAGCTTAGTTCTGTGATTTTGTAAACCACTCAGAAAAGACACTTTCCCAGGTAACTGCCAGTCTCTCCGTCTCTCCAAAAAACAGAGGCAGGCAGGAGAGACTCAAAACCAATTTTTAGCTGGCGGTCACAGGTTAGACCCTGGACCCTAATGGTAAAGTATAAATGGCAGACTACCCTGCTTTGCTCCCATCCACCTACCTTTGGGGGCAATTTGTAGTTCAGTATTGCTCCAGCTACTTGGGTAACACAGTATTGCTTCCTCTGGTCTTTCTACTTGTCTGTGTAAGTGGCGTAGAAATATGATCTGTACCTTGAGATTTCTGTCCGGTGCTCCAATGTGGGTCTCTGTCTCTGTCTCCTTTCATCGCCTGATGAAGGTTAATATTCAGGAGGATGCCTATATGTTTTTCTTTGGGTTCTCCTTCTTATTTAGCTTCTCTAGGATCACTAATTATAGGGGACTTGATTGGGGGAGGGGGAGGGAAATGGGAGGCAGTGGCGGGGAAGCGACAGAAATCTTTAATAAATAAATAAATAAATAAATAAATAAATAAATAAATAAATAAATAGAAAAGAAATATGATCTGTAGAAAGCAGCGGTGGACTGTGAGAAACTTGATATGCTTTCCTAGATCCTGTTTCTTGATT
Source organism: Alexandromys oeconomus (assembly GCA_963919705.1). NCBI lineage: Eukaryota > Metazoa > Chordata > Mammalia > Rodentia > Cricetidae > Alexandromys > Alexandromys oeconomus. The sequence goes on from CAWTZB010000064.1 coordinate 24,119,411, forward strand.
GCAGCAAATTAACATAAACTGTATCTGGTGAGAACCTGTACCTCCAAGTGCTGTTCCTGTATTTCAATATGAAGAAAAACGACAAAGTTAAAAGGGTGCGTTCACCTACCAGGGATAACAATATACCCTGTGCCCTTTCTTCAGGGTTATGGTAAATCCATATCAATCATTTTGCTCTTCCCACTAAATATCATCTTGATCATGGGTGGCACATATCTGTCAGAGTGATGGAACCAACGGGCACAATAACAATTCAGGGATTTCCTGTGTCAGACACAGGGGGCATATTCCCACAATCCACAAAGCGTCACGTTTGCCCTCCCTGTCTCTAACGGAGATACACAGTGCTCGGAAGGCTTTGAGAGATGACATGTGAGTGGTTCAGATACATCTCTCTCATTCATACATTGGCTGGCAATTTTAGATATCTCCTTGGTTATCAAATCTGAGTTACAGCATTGCCACTTGGCTTTTATAACTCTGAAGATCCAGGAAGATTAAAATGTCAAAGATATATAAGATGCTTTAGGATCCCCATAGAAAAACTTGAATGCAAAAATCTCAGCTTTGGGACTCAGGATCTTGGAGAGATCTTAATAAAAACATCTCTGCATGTACCTCTTGCACAAAATTCCTTGTATAATTTCTGTGTTCTGTGTACCTATTGCTGTCAGACTGTCACATTGCACATCTATACCTGCGGTGTCCCCATCACTTGACCCAAGAGGAAAGAAGATGTGAGAAGATGTGTGTGTGTATATGTATATATGTATATATATATGTATACACACACACACACACACACACACACACACACACACACACACACACATATATATATATATATATATATATATATATATATATATATATGGGGCACAATCTTTAAAAGTTATCCATTGGGGATTGGTTCTGGTGGGCAATGACCAAATGAAAAATCTTCACAACCAGAGGGACAGGAGGGGGTAAGCAAAAGCCATAACAAAATATACCTTATCGAGGAATCAAGAGGTCCTATCTTTAGTTGTAATATTCAAGTATGATTATATATCGCAAGTTATATTGTGTGATTCATGAGACTCAAAGGGATATGATGACAGAATGGCCTACAGTTTTCTCAGCAAACTCAGTGATCCCATACTTCAGATGTAGTTTTTACAAGTGACCATCAGCACGGACTGCCTTACCAAAAGCAACTTCAAGTTTGGTTGTGTGTGTCCCTCCTCCAAAAATTCCGCTTCCCCACTAGATTTCTATTGCTCAGAGGAAATCGAGTGGGAAATATGGTGATAGTCGCTACTATACAGAAGCAATTGCCATGGCCTCGTGTGCTTCAGGGAGCCTTGTCTTAAATTGCATACTAGACCACATGGGGTTGTAAATAAAGAAAACAACTAGGTTGCATGAGCCAATTCAATTCAACAGATATGTAAAGTTAGAACCCAGCCATTTCTTCCAGGGATGTAGGCCTTTGGCTGATAGACAAAGCAATTAGCGAACAAACTTTATTGTGTATGATGAAGAAAAGGACAAAAATTACTATACAGTAGTAATAAATATATCTCATTTTCCGGTGCCTGTTTAACTCTTTATGTGTGCATAAGTGTGCATATCCACACAGTCTTAATCTAGAAAGAATTTAAGGTGGCATTTTTGATATTTTAAAGAAAATAACCGAGCCCCTCAGGCCAGGAAGAAGGTAGGCTGCCTGCAGGTCTTCACTCTTCTTGTGTTCCCCAGTCCCCTTCACAGCTCTGAAGCAGACCACCTGGTGGAATCTTTCTAACTCCTCTCCCAACCCTGACTCCAGTAGGTCACAGAGACCTTCCTTTCCTGAACACACCAAATCCTTTCTCTCTACCTTTTGCTTTGTCTCAGCCTCCAACTTCAGCAGACACTCTCTAGGAGCCCACAAGCCACTCTGACCAATCCAGCAAGTAGGCTAATTACAAATCTCCCTTCCCACAAGCCCAGCCCTCCAATCTCATTCCCAGGCCTGCAGCAGATCTTCTGTTGTGGCCTCTCCTCACTTTCTGCCCACATTTTCAGGGAACTAAGGAGGTTCTGGTAGAATTCCATACTTTCTTCCTTCCTGTGGAGCTCCTCAGCCTTCCTCCAACTAGCCCATCCCATTTCCTAAGTATCAGCTCCCAATACCCAGAAAAACATTTTGCCTGGAGCTTCCAGTGGCCCCACTTATCAGAAGCCCAAAAGACTTTCTTCAAAGGTAACACACAGACACCACACTCTCCTGAGAAAGACAGGAAACACAAACCAAGAAATAAAACACATACTCAACAAAGATAGGACCAGATATCAGCATCTACAACTGAAGTCTTCCCAACCCAGATTCCTAGATGCCAACATAAAACACAATAATAGCATAATATGTCTCCACTAGAGCTCAGCAGCATAGCTAAAGTACAAGAAAAAGACCATAAAATGGCCTTTATTAATGTGACAAAGAGCCTTAAAAAGGAAATAAATAAATTTCTTAAAGAAATCAATGAAAAAACAAGTAGTAGAAGGAAATAAGTAAAAGAGTTAAAGACCTGAAAGTGGGAATAGAATCAATAAGGGAACCTAAACTGGGGGAAATCTGAAAATGAAAAACTTAGGGACTTGGACAGGAACCTCAGAGGCAAAGCTCACCAAAAGGATACAAGAGTTGAAAGAGAAAATCTTAGGTATCAAAAATGCCATAGAAGAAATGGATACCTTAGTCAAAGAAAATTTCTATCTAAAATCTCATGGAACAAACATTTAGGGAATCTGGGACACTATGTAAAGAACAAATCTAATAATAATAGAATACAAGAAGGAGAAGAAAATATTTTCAACAAAATCATAGAAGAAATGTCCCAATCTAAAGACAGGGATGCCTATTCAAGGTATTAGAAACAGAAAAAGGATGCGGAACACCAGTCATATATTCTTGATTCAGTTTGTAAGCATTTTATTGAGAACTTTTGCATTTATGTTCATAAGAGAAAGTGGTCTGCAATTCTATTTGCTGGATCTTTATGTGGTTTGAGTATCAGATAACTATGGCATCATAAAAAATTGGGCAGTTTCTTCCATTTCTATTTTGTGCAATAATATGTTGGCATCAACTCTTTTTTGAAAGTCTGGTAAAATTCTGTGTTAAAACCATTTGACTCTTGAGTATTTTTTGGTTGGAAGACTTGATGACTGTTTCTGTTTCACTAGGGGTATTAGGTACATTTAAATTGCTTGTCTGATCTAGATTGGTAAGTAGCATGTATCGATAAAATTATCCTTTATTTTAGATTATCAAATTTGGTGGAGTACAGATTTTTAAATGATGTCCTTATAATCCTCTGGAAATACCCAGTGTCTGTTGGCATGCCCACATTTTTTTTCTAAGCTTGTTGGTTAGGATTTTTTCTGCCTTTTATTGAATTTGCATAAGATTTGTCAATCTTTCATGTTTTATCATAAAAGCCAGCTCTAATGCTAAAACCCACCTCCCTCCATTACTGCATACAGCCTTCATGTATCTAGGAGTGTCTATTCCTGAGAAAGAAAGTGCAAGGAGGCACTCTCTCCTCTCCTCACCAGCGATGTCTTCCAACAGCCAAGGCCAGATTTCCTCAGAAACCACACCAGCTTGCCCATATTCCCACTAACCATTTGACCTTTGCAGGGCAGTCAGAGTGAAGGTCACTGTTATCAGCTGCCTCTTCTTAGCAGATGTGCCCCATCTTGATGGAGGGAAGGAAAGAGAATGAATAGTAGAGGCATTTTTATAGAAAGTTTCAAGCAAGTGAATTTTTTAAAAAGATAAATACTGAAGGAGTATGGTAAAGTGTATTTTTCTCCTCTAAAGATGTCATGAAGAGGCTTTCTCTTCAATTGCTCGTAATTACTAGCCTCCCTAGCAGTGAATTACCCTATATTAATTAACTTTATTTATTGCTGTTGGCAGAGTGACTGTACAGTAAATCAAGCAATTAACAACCTCCTATATTGCACTCAGAAGAGAGGTAACGAGATGCCAAACAGATTAACTTCTTTTCCCTGTGTCCCACTCAGTGTCTTTCTTTTCAGGATGTTGACCTTTGTGCTGTTACTATTATGGGAATTTGGTCAGTATGGGTGGAGTTTTGAGGTCCCATAAAGGGCAAAGTTGTGGGCACAGCAGCTTGGATGAGCAAAGTTTTCAGTGGGAGGAGCTAAACTCCTTAATCCCTGAGGATAAAGCATATGACACTCCTTGGCACAGGAAATGGGAATGATCATGGCTCTCATGGTTTCTTTGCTCATGAGTGTCAGTTGATACATCTTATGTTAGTGATGATGGCAGGATGACCTTCCGGTTTCTAACGGCTCAGATTACTGATATAAACACTGGGATATCTAGAAATCCTCTGTTGGATTTATTAACTCTGCACTAAGTGGTCCTGATGGAGACATATGTGGTTTTAAGAAGAAAGACATCACTCAGTTTCTGGACAGGTCCCTCTCAGTTGGATGCACAGCATCTTTATGCCTATATTCTAATTCAGTAAGGTGCCTAAGTCATCCAGTGGCACCCTCACTTGCAATAGTTGTATGAATGCCCACAGTTTTCCTCTTGACCCAATACGGTAGTCCAAACCCAAGTACAAGTATGAGATAGAATTGTCATACTTGACCTGCTGAAATTTGCATTGCTTTATTAAAAAATTAAAAAACCTACTATCTGTTTCCTTTTCTATGCTTACCTTTCTCCAGTTACCTTGCTGCTAGTGTGTTTTGTTTTCTTGAGGGAAGAGACTCTGTCTTTGAGCATCTGAGTATTTGCATTTTATAAAGTACAAGGAGGTGCTTGAACTGAGCCAAATCATGGCACCAATTCTGTCTGCCATCGGTCTTCTTTCTTGATCATTCATTCCTGGGTCCTTTGCTGCTCCTTACCAACTATGTGTCCAGACATTTTCATGTCCTCCTAATAGTGAAGCTACTGACTATATGAGACCCAGCAGTTTGGAGATCACTTTTTATGCCAGTGAATGTGCTCTGTCTTCATAGTTAGTGAAGCCACATCCTTGAATTTTTATCCTGGCCAAGTGGCCATGAACTGAATTGGCTCTGCAGACACTAGTCTTTTCTCCTGTGCTTGCTCAATTCCTAGCTTCACATAGGATGGCTCTTCTACTCTCAGAGCTCCAGGACCCTGAATCTTATTAGTCTGAAGAACACCCACATGAAAGATCAGAAAACTACAGATGCAATGTTGACTTGGGCTTGAGATCTCTGTAGCCTGTATAGAATAACTAAGTAAAGTAGCATTTTTGACCTTAAAATCTTGTTTTAGGTGGTTAGGTAGATTATTCAGTAGTGTAGTGGTGTTTCATTTGTACTTTAATAAACGAAGTTTGCCTGAGGATCAGAAAAGTAAAACACTGGTCAGCTTTACAGACCAGGCAGTCATGACACAAACCTTTAATCCCAATAGCCATACTAGTTTGCCATAGAAACTGGGCAGTGTATGCCTTTAATCCCAATGGTACACATCTTCAATCCCAGCTCTAGAAAGGATTATAAAATGGAAAGAAACAGCTCCCAAGCTCAGTCTTATTTGGAGAGTCTTTGAAGCAGGACCACTGTTTCAGACTGAGGTAGAGGTAAGAGCCAGTGATTGGCTGTTTTGCTTTTCTGACCTTCAGGTTAAACCCCAGTTTCTGTCTCTGAGATTTTATTAATCATGCTTCACAGTGGGTAAAGTGTGAGTTGTATAAGTGTTCAGAACTGAGTTTGCATCTTCAGAACCTACATAAAGCAGAGGTCTTCTGAAATTCCAGTGTTGCTATGATGAGACAGGAGGCACCATGTGAGACCATGTGTACTCAAACACGACAGTTTGAACCTTAGTTATTATTGCTTCTTATATTTCCTTTTTTTTACCATAGTCTTGTAGATTAACACAGCAGAAATCTTTTACTTCATAGATCATGAGTCAGAAGTCCATCCTGCAGAGCTAACACCAAGGTGACAAGGCCATGTTTCCTTCATACCTTGCTAACTGTGTTTTTTAATATAATGGACAAATATGTCCACACAATAGGACATTGTGCAGCAGTAAAAAATGAATTAAGTTCCACTATGAGTAATATTACAATGATACAATGTTATGTAAATATTGCTTACATTCTAAAAGACTGGAACTTTTGCTGGACCTCCTAGCCAGAGTTAGTAATATACCAAGAGGTCATTTAAGTCTTAAGGCTGCTGTCTTACTGTATCCTCAGCTTATTTAACCTGCCATCATAAGCACAATGTACGAACTCACCTTACTTGCATTGGTCTTCTCATGAAATCAACATTTATAACCTAAGATAATGTAGAGAAGTAGAGTTAGAAATTGACATCAGGTACACAAAACTTATGGATTCTAGGCCATCAATGTTCCAGTCAACTGTGTGTTGGAGATTCTGAGGCACATTGGGTTCAAGAGTGCTTTTTTTTTCTTGTTTAAGACCACAGTGGAGAGTGTTCATACAGCAGCCAATCCTCCATTGAGATCACAATTGAATTTCTTCCAAAACCCATTCTCCTAGGACATTCTTAACAAATACAATATTAAAATCCATTATCAACCTATTCCTATAGTGTAAAAGGAATTAAATGTAGAGAAAAAAAGAATACATATGTATATGTACACACATATGTACACACATATAAAGCATATGATATATAATTCACACACATAGAATACAATATACATATATAGCATATAAAATATGTGTAAACATACATAACATATAATAAAAGTAAGTGCATATGCAACATATAATATTATATGTGCACGCACATATGACATATAATAATCGTACATGCATATATAACATAAAATATGTACACACTTTTTAAAAATATATAAAAAATATTTGCACAAAACATATATAATGTATTATATTTGCACATGCATATATAGCATCACTTTTGGATTACATTTCAGGTGGTAAGTTTAAAACTGCAAAAAGTTCCTTTTTCAGACTTTAATAAGAAAATGTCCCTAATCATAATTTTTGGTTTTTGATGTGGGAGTGATTTCTTACTAATAAAGAAACTGCCTAGGCCCCTTGATAGGCCAACCCTTAGGTGGGTGGAGTACACAGAACAGGATTCTGGGAGAAAGAAACTTAGGAGAGGAGTCGCCATGATTCTCCCCCAGACAGACGCAGGTTAAGATCCTCCCTGGTAAGCCAGCTCGTGGGCTACATAGAATATTAGAAATGGATTAGAACAATATGTAAGAGCTAGCCAATAAGAAGCTGGAACTAGCCGGGCCAGGCAGTGTTTAATAGAATACAGTTTCCGTGTAATTATTTCGGGCATAAGCTAGCCATGCGGGCGGCCGGGTGCCGGGGACGCAGCCCTGCCGCTCCTATCGCAACAGGTTTTGGTTCTTTTCAGTCAGAGTCTTGCTGTGTTGCCCAGGTTGGCTCAAACTCTGGACTCCATTTTCTAGGATTACAGATTCATGCTGCCATGCCCTATTTCCATACTGCCTTAGTTGACTGATTAGTTAGTATATTTTCAGAATTTTAAAACTAAAATGTTTGAATATAATTTATATTATATTCCATGAGTTTGATAAAAATTGTTTGTCATTATAAGTCACTATCAGTTTTTAAAATTTGAATTCATTTGCTGAAATTAGAGATCATTGTTATTTAGAGAATGTATATGCAGCAATTGCTTGATATTTTTGTTTATTGTGTGATAAAACTTTATGTTTATAAGCTCTAAAGAAAGATGTTTTGCATAAATAGTATAAAGAGTTTAATGGATTATATATTGAAATTCCATTATTTCTATTTAATATCTTTTGACAAAATTTTTCTTTGTTTTAATATTAAAAGGGTGACCCTTCTTGTTTCAAAATATTAATTTGACATATTGGTAGATTTCCTCTGTTTTTTCTTGATTGTTTCTGTCTTATTGAATTTTTCTTAGATGTCTTAGTAGCATTCATCATGCCTTGCTTTATATTTCAGACTAGACTATAAATAGTATGACTCAATTATTACACATTCTGCTTTTATTTACAGAACTTAAGAAAGCTCAGTCTTAATTTATCCCTTCATACTTGCAGCTTCCTGTATTTCTTGGACATCTTTCATTATGTGGGCTGTATTTATATGGAAAATCATGAATCAATGTGATCAATCACTTTGTGTTAGATAGCATGTCTTACAGGTGTTTCAAAAATCTTTCCAGACAAATGTCATTAAAGTAATGTGGCTAAAACACCTGTGGCAACTTGATGTTTTTATCCAGGTTTCTTTATTTAGCTACAATTTTTATAATTCTATAATCTGATATTACAATTTGGGAGTGTTTCAAAGAATGTTTCCAATTCTATACTCTTGTACAGTAGGATGTAGGAGGAGGCTGCTTGTTCATCCTGGCTGCCCAGAACCAAAATAATCACACAGAAACAGTGTTATATATTAATTAAAACACTACTTGGCCCATTAGCTCTAACTTCTTATTGGATAACTCTTACATCTTAATTTAGCCCATTTCTAGTAATTTATGCATCACCATAAGGGCATGGCCTACCAGAAAAGTTTCAGCACTCTGTCTCCAGTGGCAGCTCCATGGCTCCTCTCCACCTCTGCCTCCTTTCACCCAGCAATCAGCTTAGTTTTCCCCATCTAGCTCTGTTCTTCTATAGCTCTGCTATAGGCCCAAAGCAGTTTGGTTATTGATCAAAGGCATTGAAGCATATAGGAGGAAATCCCACATCAGTGGGATAATGCTCTTGTACCCTGTAAAGATTTGTCACTTATGTTAGTTCAATAAAATGCTGATTGACCAGTAGCCAAGCAGGAAGTCTAGGTGGGATGACCAGAACAGGAGAATTCTGGAAAGAAAAAAGTCTCAGTCTACAGTCACCAGCCAGACAGAGAAAAAGCAAGATAAGAATGCCACACTGAGTAAGGTAACAAGCCATGTGACCAAATATAGATGAGAATTATTTGTTAATTTAAGTTGTAACAGCTAACCAGTAATAAAGTCTGGGCTAATAGGCTAACAATTGTATAACTAATGTAAGTTTCTGTGTGCTTTGTTGGGACTGAACAGCTGCGGAACCAGGCAGAATAGAAACTTCTGTCTACATTCTTGACTTATCATAACAACAAATAAAGAGGTATGAGGCTCTCAGCCTCTTAGGGAGAGAGTTTGAAACATTTCATTTGTCCTATTCTTTCTCCTTTACTTTAGTGGTCTTTGATGATGCAGTTTTTACTGTTTTATTCCTACTAATAAAAGCATAGCAATACTATCATCTTCAATTTGAAATATATTAAGCTCTTAAACAAGGTTAAGGATCTTAAGACTAATTTCTGTTTCAATGTTTAGAGTACTTAACATTCCTTCTGCCATGCAGTTGTCTCCTTCATTAGTTCTAGAATTTTTTCAACATGGCATTTTATTTAAAGAAGTACATATGGTCATTAGTGTTTTCTAGACACATACATTTGCCAAGAAAACTTGAATGCTTTAATTCATTTCTTTATACATTTTCTTGACATTCTTCAAGTTCTTCTCATTATCGTTTGGACTTGTTGTTATTTAAAAAAGAATTCTGAGACCCATAAGATTATTCTTTCAATGACTGCATGGATTAAAGCTCTTGGCAGTGAGAAGTAAAGGACGATTCTCACAAACTTAAGAAAACAGGATTGACCAAAAGGATTATGTTACAGAATCAAAAGAAGAAATGAAATCTAGGCTTTGTGAAGGTCAGAAACTAGGATAATTACAGCTGCTTCCTGGATATTTCTAGAGGGAAACTATTAAAGCAGTTTACCCCCAAAGACTCTTAGCAATACACTGTTTTCTACTCAAGCATCCTTTCCTGAGAGACAATACCCGAGTTGTCACCACCACAATATCAAACAACACTGGCCCTCATTGTTCAGCCTCTGATAGGCTGGGGATCACCAAAGCACACTTGAGAATCCCCAGAAGTTAAAAAAAGAGAACTGAAGGACAGTTTGGCTGTTACCTGCTGGAGTACCTTGATCCTTAAAAAGTAATTTTATTATTTCCTTGAGAGTTTTATACAATGTATTTTGATAATATTCATACCACATTCCTCCTTCTAACTCTTCTTTGGTCCATCCTCACCTCACTTGCCACAACTTTTTATTCTCTTAAAAAAATATCCAATAACTACAGATTGTGCTCCTCATATATTCCTGCATGAGATCAGCCCTTTGTCTGATATGGGGTTGATGAAGATCTTTTCCCATTCTGTATGCTGCTGTTTTGTTTTGATGGCCATGTTCTTTGTTTTACTGAATTCAGCTTCTCCGTTTCAGGAGGTCCCATTTATTATTTTTTTCTCAGGGTCTGTGATACTGGGGTTATGTTTAGAAAGTGGTCTCCTGTGCCAATGCATTCATGTGTACTTCCTTTATTTTCTTCTATGAGGTTTCTGTGTTGAGGTATTTGATCCATTTGGACTTGAAGACTCTACTTCTTACTACAGATTAGCACTTCATCTTAATGTACATGCCTCAATTATATCTTCCATGTTCCTTAGTCCAAATAAAATAACATATTTACAGATACCAGCAGGTAAGTGTTAGGCTGACAGGGACATTATTACAGCTTGTTGCAGTATGAAACATTAATATTCGTGAAACTCCAGTTTTGCTAATTTCAGTGATTTTTCACAAATGTCTAGAATATTTATATTCTAGACTATTTATAGTCTAGAATGGTATCAGTTACTTTTGCATCGCTGTGAAAAACTATCCAACAGAAATAACGTAGGGGAGGAAAGATTTATGTTGGCTTATTGTTTTAGTCCATATCAGAGGGGAAGGCTTGAAAATGATCATGGTGGAAGCTCCTCACATCACAGCTCACCAGGAAATACAGAGAGTTTGAGTCAGGGCCAGGCTGTAACTTTCAAAGGTCAGCCCCAAGTTGCCAACTTGTAGATCTGCTCCACTTCCCAAAGGCTCTGTGCCATCCCAAACTCCTGCCTCTTGTTAGGTAACAAAACATGAACCTGTGAAAACTTTTCTGATTCAAACCATAACAAGAATCCAATTCAGTATTTCACAATCCACCCAGCTACCATCTGTCTTTTACTGTCCTTTACTTCTCTACTGCTCCAAAGATACATAGTTTTCTATCCTTTATTTTTTTCTGTTCTTCTTTCAAGTATTACCCTTTTCTCTCTTGAATGCATCTTGCCGTATTTTGTTCCACTTAGGTTCTTCTACCTCTATTGCCACCCCCATTTCATTTTCTTTATTATGTGTGTATTATTATTCTTTCAGAAACCAATTATTTTACATTCTATTGAACATGCCAGATAGTTTCCTGAAGTCTCCTTTTTCACCCTGCAGTAGTTGTTGTGGGAGCAATGTTCTTCCTCTGAATCTTCTGACTTTGTTCTCAGTGAAACATTCAGATATGCTGCAGACTAACTATAGTAGGTGTTTCCCAATATATGTCCACAGTACTGGTAGAAGAATCAATCCCTTAACTCAAGTGATAAAAGGCTTGGGTCTCTCAATTCTAGGAAGAGACTGAAAGAAGAGAAATTCTTGCCTGATTCCAACTAGTCTTTCTGAGATAAAATCTGAGTAGATATTTATGCCATTTCCTTTGTTCTCTGTGGTTGATGAAGATCCATAAATTTCTGTGAGTAGACTTACAATCTATTTATGGGTGGGGTGGTCTTTCCTTGGTCTAAGTCATATCTCTATCAGCCTATGGGGAGTCCAGATCTGAAAGCAATGTACTACATGCAAGAAAATTCTCATTTTTCAGGCACTGTGAACCCCCTCAATTCTGAAGCAAGCCATGTAGTAAAAGGACAGTGCTAGTTTAGAGATGTGTAACACAGTATGAAAGAAGTGAGTTCAAATTCTATCATGTGCCTTATAATGAGATTTGAGGGCATGATGGGCCACATATGTCATAGTGGCCCCAAAAGATCATATTGGGACTGAAGAATTCCTATTGCTTAATGAAACTGAAGTCATCATGAAACAATACTATAGTTTAGTACTTAAGTTCATGGTGAGGCTAATATAAATAGAACTTGTTCTTTGATAGTTGTGCAAAGGGTAGTGCGCTTAGTTGTAAACAGGATGGCTTATAATGACAGCAACCTCTTACATATGTTTCCATAATTTTCTCTTATGCTTGATTCAATCTCATCTTGTGTCCCGTATGGTCCTAACACACACACACACAAACACACACACATGTAGATGTGTTTTACACTATTCCCTGCATGTTAATAATGTACACTCTGCAATACTTATGAAACTGTGAGGTCAACCAATTATGCATTTCTGGAAACAGCTTGTTCTTAAGTAACATAGAACAGTGCTGGCTCAACTACATGCACATGTGAAACAGAGAGATGGCATTTTCCTCTCTGGAGCTCCAGTTTTGCATATGTTAGATGCATTTACTGAAAGAATTTATCTTAATGATTGTAAAATAGCTTCCTTGGTGTGTAACTGGTAGTCATTAAATCTCACATCATTAAAATATATAACTGGTATACTTTAACATACATGTCTGTGAAAAAGGGCCCCACCATCAGGGTGATGTGCAAACCCACCATCTCCTCTATTGCAATCCCTCTTTCCCACATACTTCCTTGCCTCCATATTTTCCCCATGCAACCATTGCTCAATTTTATGCAACTGTATATTGGTTTTTATTTTCTATAGTTTTATTTCTGACTTCTGTCATTTACCATAATTTTGAGATTCATTCATATCACTGAAGCTTCCTACAGTACCTACATGGTTTTATATTTTTACATGTAGGTCCTGTGTGAGCTCTTTGTATTGCTCTTACAAGATTTCACAGACTGGGAAATTTATAAAGAACAGAACTATGTCTCTTGTCCAGGGAATTGACTTTTGTCAAACTTTTTCTCTATGCTGCTGATTTTCCTTTCCGGGTCTCAGGTTGAATTCACTTTCTTTCTTTCTTGCATCTTATTTGAGGTCATTGATTACATTCACAATTTAATTATTATTGAGATCTTCATCTAGTAATTGATCTATTTCAGAATTATTGAATTTAGGAGTTGAGAAATAATCTTTTGGGGGAAGTCATGTTACCTTTTCATTTTCCTCTGTGTTGAAACTTTTGCATCTGATAGTTTTAATAATCTGGATTTATTGGGGGACTTTGTTATTGAGTGGTTAATTTTGATGTCAGTGTGGAGATAGGAAAGAAATGAGATACAGTAAGTGAAGAGGAAAAATAGAGGAGAAACAAATTTAAATAAGGAAAAGGAAAAGTAAGAATAAAGTTGTAGAAGAATGCTATGTAAGATGAATGAGTAATAAACTAAAAGTCAGATATATATGGGGAGAATAAAATGTAAAAGTGCTATTGGGTAATGCCCTTGTATCTTGTAAAGATTTGTCACTTATATTGGTTTAATAGAATGCTGATTGTCCAGTAGCCAAGTGAGAAGTATAGGTGGAGTGACCAGACTAGGAGAATTCTGGATAGAGGAAAGGCTCAATCTGCAGTTGCCACCCAAATGAAGAGGAAGCAAAAATGAAAATGCAGCATTGAGAAAAGGTACCAGCCATGTGGCTAAATATAGATAAGAATTATGGATTAATTTAAGTTGTAAGAGCTAGTTAATAGTAAGCCTGAGCTAATAGGCCAGCCAGTTTATGATTAATATAAAAACTTTGTGTGCTTCTAAGTGACTGAATGGCTGTGGGACCATGTGAGACAGAAACTCTGTTTAAAAAGTGACACCCAACATGGGGCAACTATATTTGCATAAAGCCTGAGAGAGATGAGAAGGGATTCTAGACATAAAAGAACATATTTAAGCATGACATCTTGGTATAAGCATTTTCTTAGATGTGCTCTGTTTGCTGACAGCAAACAGAGGCACAGGTTCTTTAAGAAAGACGTCCTGACTCAGTGCTAGTAGCAAAAAACCTCACAGCTCTTTTAAGAGGCTCTGTCACCAAACACTTAAATGGTGTTTATGAGCAGCCCCAGAAACTCCACTGAGTTGTTGTAAAAAAAAAAAATAGTTCATGCCATGCAGCTAGACTCTCAGGAAACAAAGAAATGGGGAGATTCATCCGCCAAAGCCACGGCTTTAATCCCAGCCATATTGCTTAGCAAATTAAAGACTCATGTAGTTCAGAAAAAGAGAGTCATATAGTAAAAAAGATGTACAGACCAAAAATGTCCTCTAGATGGTTCATAGTGTGTTTGAAAACATACCTAGGCATGGGAGAAAGAGAAAAAAAAAAGAATAGAGGACATCCTTTAAAAATAGTGAGAAAAAGGGAGTAGTTTAGTGTGGTGGCACACACTTTTAATCTGAGCACTTAGGAGGCAGAGTCAAGTGGATCTCTGTGAGTTCAAAGGCAGCCTGGTCTACAGAGTGAGTTCTAGGATAGTCAAATATACACAGCAAAAACCTGTCTCAAAAAACAAAAATTAAAATTAAGAGTAAAAGAAATAGAGTAAAAAAATAATGCCATGTAAAGATGAAGAATGCACAGAGAATATGGATACTGCATGGTATGTTGTTGTCTTTAAATTGTTTGACTGCTGAAGAAGGAACAACATCTGCTAAAATTTATTTGATTATATATGCTGCTGGATTAAGCCTTTCTCTCTCTCTCTCTCTCTCTCTCTCTCTCTCTCTCTCTCTCTATATATATATATATATATATATATATATATATATATATATATATATATATATATATATTTGATGTTTAGAGTGTTGGTTACAAGTTGGATAATGGTCAGGATAAAAGCAAAACAAAGGAGATTAGATTTAGAGTTCTTGTTTTGAAAAAAAAAAGGAAAAGTATTGTGGGATATTGCTCTTGTACCCTATGGAGATTTGTAGCTTGCATTAGTTTAATAAAACACTAATTGGATAGTCACCAGGCAAGGAAGTATAGGTGGGGCAACCAGACTAGGAGAATTCTGAGTAGAGGAAAGGTTGCAGTCACCACCAAGATGGAGAAAGCAAGATGAAAATGCTGCACTGAGAAAAGGTACCAAGCCATGTGGCTAAACATCCATAAGAATTATGGGTTACTTTAAGTTGTAAGAGTTAGTTAATAGTAAGCCTAAGCTAATAGGCCAACCAGTATAATTAATATAAGCCTCTGTGTGTTTCTCAGGGATTAAATAGCTGCAGCACCAGGTGGGACAGGAACTTCATTTACAGAAAAGTATGAGAGTTTTTAATAAAATGAATTTGAAATACTACTGCATAAAGAAAAGTGTGGAAATTTGGCATAAAGGAAAGAAGAAATATATGAGGGGAAAGAAAATAGATTTCCCAATAATGAAAAACAAAGTGCAAACAAAAACAGATAAATGTATGAAATAGAATTTAAAACATAGTTTATAAAAACATGATAAAGTAAAAATATTACTGAAAGTATATTAAAAAGACAAAAATTATAGATAATAGGCAAAAAGATAAAGGAACCAATGTAATATTGGAGTGGCTTTGTCTTGAATCCTTGTAAATTGAAATGTGCCCATTATATCATGGTATGTTGGAGTTGTTGATTTTTGAGCATTCTTATCTTTCCTGTGGTTTATGCTGTTGTTATACTTGGGTTAGATATTGGTCTGATGTCCAAGAGAACCATATTTACTTTTTAGTGTTCCCTGCTTTCATTCTTTTGTTTGCACTCTGATCAGTGTGTTAGGGCAACAGCCTATTACACAGGCATAAGATGTACAAAGAAAGGCATTTCTAATAACTAGACTTGCCCGGAGAGCAGTAAGCTTCCTGAAGACTTATATTAGCATCTGTGAAAGAAATTCCTATTCATGAAGATTGTGAAAGTAGCATATTGACAATTGTTCTGCAGTCTAAAAAATTATAAGGATAAACAGACTTTTGTTTCTGCTCTGCACAAATTTCATTATCACATAGAATCTGTTTTTTCTTTCTTTCTTTCTTTCTTTCTTTCTTTCTTTCTTTCTTTCTTTCTTTCTTTCTTTCTTTCTTTCTTTTTTTCCTAAAAGGCATTGATTGTTCTATGAAGTCCACAAGATAACAAAGCAAGAAAAAGGCCTGCAACCTCTGCTTTGATTGTATGTGTCCCTTTTATTTTAGGTTAGAATTCTATTTGTCCCTTCATAGGCCACATTCATCACTCAGGAGTCTCAGCCTACATAATCTACTTCATTCTGCTTCAGACTGAAGGCACAGAGACAACTCAGTCTCAAACCTACAGCTCTCTGGGATTTGAAGAATAGCCAAACCTGGATTAACAGACCAACCTTCAGGGAGGGGTAATTGTTCATGATTGTGAGGCTGCTTTGTGGAGTAGAAGTAGTCAGCTTGCAGGATCCAGATTGTTCCCCTCAAATAATGACAGCATTAACCATACTATGTTGAAGAACCAGAACTGAGATACTCATCAACCAGACTCTGCGCCATAACCAGAACATCTTAATCATACATATCATTTACCTCCTTCCCAGATCCGTCTCTACTTAAAACTATGTCACCTGCCCAAGATGAACTTGGAAACACTGGACCTCCGTATTTGGTCTTCTCTCTTGGTGCATTAATTTAATCTCCACTGCCTGCTGTTCACCATTTCTCGTCTTTGTAATTGGTAAATTGGCACAGGCGATTGAGCTTAGTTTGCTGGGGCTGCCAAAACCAAGGCCTTTGCCCTAAAACTTAGATTATATGAAGGAGAATCTCGGGGAAAGGTAATTCCAATCTCCTAAGTACCTCCTTAGTGCAGCAGTTAGGATGTCAGTTTCATATTTCTGAGCTCTGCCATACATTTAATGACTCCATCTGTATTTATTATCCACTCATTTTGTACAGGCACTATATTAAGATGATAGGATAATAAAACGCAGAGAGAAAAGTCAGACGAAAGGAAAATATAGAAAGGTACCTCCAACCCAAGCAACTTGACACCTGTACCTAGTCCTACCTTTCTTTACTTATTCCATAAGCAAGATACAGTTACATATATAAAGAATTGCATAGTAAGGACTTATCCCTCAAAAGCTTATGATAAAATTAGAAGCAACACTAACATACCAAACAGTAATATCCTATCATAAAAACTTTTAAAACTATACTATCACATGGAGAGCCCCAGAGCAGTTCATGGTTGTCAGCTGGATTCTACGGAAAATTAATTTCATGAGGCTAAATGTCAATGTGTCTCGAGTGATCAGAGGAAGCTCAGTGGGGAGCATAAGTCCTGAGCTTAAGAGAACTCTCAGAATCACATCCCCAGTGGAGGATGACAATTTCAAACCCTCCCAAGTCTTCGTGGGAACATCCTCCTCTCTAGATAATGAGCTGTTGGGGAAGGGATGGCATTTTCCCTCATGTTTGGTAGGACATGCTGGAGTTTAAAATAGGAGTCTCCAAGATGGTCTGTGGGTGATGTGAACAGCAACGTAAGCAGCCTTGTTATTCTTAGGAACAGATCGTTTTAGGTTAGTGGGTATGAATGTTCTCTAAAAATGCAGAGTCTGAGTCACGCTATGGGCATCTAATTTCAGGTAGGTGCCCTTCGCCAATATATAAAGTCTTGCAATTCTCTAATTATGCCAAGGACCCTCTCCTACTTAGAGCCGACTGTGAGCCAAAAAGAGAAAGTTGTCTTTTTGTCTTTGTATAGGGCAAGTGTCTGTGTGATTCATTTCCAGAATAAGTTAAGGTAAATCAAGATCAAAGTTATCTGTCTAGTGATATTAAATGGATCCCCTTCCAAAAGGGCACAATTATATGTGTTCTTCTCCTAATGCCGACTAGGTGCTGAGAGACATACTGCTTTTCCAAAATAAAAATCTCCTTTGCCAATCAGATTATACGATGTCTGGAATTACACCATCATCGACTCGTTTCTTTCATTTTCTCTCTCCCTAGGTTCTTTGATGTGTAAGCAAGTAATTCATGCTGACTAGCTAGTGGGAAGTCAGACCTGCATGTAATGGCTGATTTGGGGAGGGAAAGTAAAAGGCACGATGAAAGCAATATGCCACAGCCCACAGGATCATATTCTCTTAGGATATACCTCATTGTAAAACATCATACCAAGTTAGCCTAAGAAGGGAAAAATGCATCGTCTAGCACAGTTCACAACCCTGAGACTTACTATGCCATACAAAGGGGATGGGTTCTATCTCCTACTCTGGAAAGGCAGAGAGGAGTGAAGGCTGGGACCTCTCCAAGAACTCCCCCTCTCTGTGCATGCTTTCTTTACTTGTGCAGGGAGTTGTGCATACCTACATCTGTTCTCCATGAGTATCTGTTGGTGGAGGCTGTTTCATTTGTTCCTGGTTGCCCTGACATGAAATAACCACACAGAAACTATATTATTTGTAATACTGTTTGGTCAATAGCTTAAGTGTATTTCTAGCTAGCTCTTACATCTTAAATTAACCCATTTCTTTTATTTTATATTTTACCACAAGGCTCATAGTTTACCAGTAAAGTTCCCCGGGTCTCTTTTGGTAGCAGCTACATGGTGTCTTCTGTCTCTCCCTCTTCCTCCAAGCATTCAGTTTAGTTTTCCCACCTAGCTCTATTGTGCCCTATCACAGGCCAAAGCAGCTCCTCTATTCATTAACCAATAAAAGTAACACATATACAGAAGGACTTACCACATCAAGTATCTATGTCTACATCCTCCAAAGATCAGGGGCTATTCCTTCACTATCCTTCATCATCCCACTGACTAATAACTATCAGGGCAGCCATTGAGACTAACACCATCCCTATCAGTTATATCCCAAGAAATATAACATGTCCTCACAGAGGTTAGGGAAAAGAGAGGCATGAAGAAAATAAAGAAAAGAAAACCCAGCAAGTACTTGGAAAATGAAAAATCAAAATATCAGGAAATATTTTTTCTACAAAAGAAGATCATAGAAATTTTCATACAAGTGTTCAGAAAGTCTTCCATGATATGAGGATAATCTACTTCCCACCATGAACAATCACTTCTGTCTGAACAATGACGGCAGCCTCTAATATCACAGTCAGGGGAACCCAAGAACTGGCTGTGACTTTCTGAAGATGGACCAGAGATTCAGTTACACAAAGCAGCCAGAATATAGACAGAAAATAGAACAAGAGCTTCCAAGTAACCAGGGAAGTATAACTCCAAGTACTGGAATACATCTGCTCAAGAGTAACAACACGGAGAATCTGGTGAGGACTGGAGGGGTAAGATAATGGAGACAAACAAACAGGCTGACTAAGTAAGATTAAATAATCCCTAGAATGAGTTCTCATTCAGACTGAGTAGCACATGGATGAAAGAGTGAATGAAGACATCAAAGCCAAACACTTGTCCGTGGAGTGAGGTAACACAGTATGTAAAGGAAAATAAAATAAAGTTATGTCTTTTAGATCAACTTGTTCCTAAGAATTATTCCCGAAGGCAGCCTTGCTCTCAGGGAGGGAACTCAAGGACAAGGCATTGATTATTTCCAATGCTGCATTTGTATAACTTAATCCTTAGCCCCACCAATAAACTCAGGTGAGGTTCTCATTGTTTCTGCAGGCTCTGCCAGAACCCAACCAGGCTTCATCCTAGCCAGATCTGATGAGTTTCTTTGGGATGCTAAGTTTGGACAGCCCCTAGACAGGAACTGAACCTATACTGAGCCCCAAGAAATGATAGAAAAGAACAAACTGACAGATTGCTGTAGAGGTTTCTCACTGCACTGAACTGACCAGATGTCCTGTGATTACAACAACAGAGCTCAGCACCAGCAGAAAAGTCCGAAGATGGGTTGTTGGAAACATCAGCAATTTGAATGGATCAAAACAGAGGCCATCAGGGATTTCACTGCCTGTGTCTAGTTTGTTAGTTTGGTTTCTAGCAGTTAAGCTTTAGGAGTCATGGTTAGAGAAGTAACTGGTCATTCGCAGAGGCACAAGGCTCGCTAGGAACCATCCATCTGGTACCCTGTGCTGAGTAATGTTTAGTGAAATCCCTCTGATTTTCAGTGTGTGTCTACCAAGAAAATACAGTGAACTCGTATGCAGCCTGTCTTCTATAGAGCCACCCTCCTCCTTCCAAACTTGCTTCTACTCAAGGACTTGAGTTTTCAAGAGTAGCCTCCCCACTCCAGACTGAGTTAATCTAGAATAAGTGGGCATAAGCCAATAGGCGGATGCATTTGTGGTCCAGCTCCTTCTCTGAGATAAATGTGTGATTCCAATACTTGGTCAGAATTCTCAGGTCCTGCCAGACACAGCATTTTTCAAGTTCCAGGCTCTTCACCCCCAACCTCTTTAAGGCTATCCAGGCTCTGTTGTTTCTTATTTGGGGTGGCTGAACATTTGCGTTGATTCTCCTAAATCTTAACGACATCTTTGTAAATAGTTCTTACTGGCAGTTCTCCTTGTCTGTTTTCAGAAGTTATCTCTTTTTCAGCCTACCTTGTAGAGACAGTCACCATCGACCCATTTTCAACTCTCTTTAGAGTCTGCCCCGCCTATTGAGCACAGCCCTGCCCAAAGAGTGAAAAAAAGCCCAGTAAAAACCGCTCATACCATGTTGACGCACACCTTACTTCACTAAATAATAAAGTACTCATACCTGACTACCGTAAGCGACCACTGTTTCTTACATTATCTTCTGGTATTTTCTGAAGTACTTTCCTCACCTGGAGCCTAGTTCTTACCCAGCTTCCTCGCAGAGCTACAGGTAGGATAGCTGCATGGTTACCAGCTGGAAAATGGCAGAAACAAAATTTAAATCCCGGACCTCTGGCTCTAAGTTCAGGGTCCTTTCTACCAAAATGTGCCACTGGATAGCACTGTCATTACACAGCTGACAGTCACCACAGCGATAGGCTCTCGGAAGTGACATGTCAGCTGCTATGTGACATTGATTCTTCCGAGGAGAGATGTGGCAATCAAAGGACTCCTTGCCCCACCAAAAATTTAGAGTGTTTTGTAGTTTCCCCCAGATAGATGACAAGGATGGAAGAGAGAATTAGTGACCAAGGGATAACGTGCACCAAGCAACCGGGAACAGACATCGTCTTCGCTGTTGTTTTGACTGCGGAGGATGGAAACTCGAGATTAATTCTCAAAACAACCCTATGAGGTGTTGACAGCTATTTCCATGATATGGATGGTGGCTATGGAGGTCAATAATAGCTCAAGGAATTTAGAACGTCAAAAATCTGAATTTGTCTAGTCTCAAAACCTGGAGTGTTGGTCTTTGGACTTTGGCCTTGTGGAAAGACAAAAAGTGATTGAGGAAAATATTTCTCTGTTCTTTTTCTAGCACAGTCTTCAAACAATACACAGGCAATCACAAAAGTGCTATTTCCAAGTAGCAAATGGGAGGTAGTCGTGACTTCCTGTCTAAGCTGAGCCAGCTTCTCCCACAGAAGCTCCTCGAGAGACTGGAAGGAGGGGCAGGTTCCTCCTTTGGTTTTCTTGTCTGTAGCAAATTCTGGGCCCCTCACACTGAAAGATACCTGTTACTACTCACAGTTGGGGTTCTGTGCCCGCTTGGCCTTTTCTGCTGATTAATAATTGAAAAGAGGTGGATGCTAAGCCTCCTGCTAGTGATAATTACCGAACTCCTAAGGGGGAGGAGGAGCTTACCTGGGGCTTTATAAATACTGAACAAAATCCTTTCATCTCGGTAAGGCACTGCAGCCTTTGACCACATCTTAGGAAGTCGTTTCATGGTCCCCCTTTATCCTGGTGGCTCAATAGCCTAGGGCACCTAGGGTCACAGACTCCACCCATCAGTGGAGTGGAGTGGGACAAACTGTGAGCACAACCCCAGAAATGCTGACAGGGCATGGATGGTGCAAGTACCACTACTTCTGTGCCACTGTCTTTTAAACAGAGTCTGCCATCAAGAGCTTATCAATGACTGTCCTTTTAATTGTTTAGCTATTGTTTCCACTGCTGGAGTCATGTACACACTCACAATAGTGTTTGGACCTGCAGCTTGCGATGCATGAGTCAGAGCCGCTAACTTCTTAAAATAAATAGTGTAGCTCAATAAATAAGTGAAAATCTACGGTGTCTTCAGCAGCTCTGACAGCTCATTCATCTCACGTCTCCTCCTCGGCGTGTCAAGTTGTGCCCTGCCGCCAGGACTTCCCTGGGCTTATGTCCTTTTCCTGTCCTGTCACAACAAACAGCCTTTTGTGGGAGAGAGATGTTTCAAGTGCTTCCTCTGCGCCTTTGCAATCACTCAGAGGAGTCATCAAAACAACAGGCAATTTGTAGGGTAGCCCAGAGTGCAGCAGGGAGGCGGGGAGTCTGGGCCAACTCCAGCCCCTCTGCTGATGCTGGGTGCAAGTGCCCAGGGAGAGGATGAGCAAAGAGGCAAGACACAGCTTGTAGGCAGGACAAATTGTAACTCGAACTGTTTGTGGCTGGGTTGGTGTCCCGGACCCTAAACTGAAAGTCTTGCCTAGTTATAAGAGACAGCCAGTTCAGGCTCCATATACTCTATTGCTAGGGTCAACCTCATAGATTCCTGGTAGTTTCCATTGCTCTAGGTTTTGAGCTCATCCTAGAGATGCCCCCCAAATTCTAGCTGTCTCTCCTGGTACTCTGTCCCTCTATCCTCCGCCTACCCAATCTCTCCTGTTCCCATTTCTATTCCCCTTTCCAAGACCCTGCCCCCATCCTCTGGCAACGTTCATTTTCTTTCCCCCTTACAGTGAGCTTCTTACAACCCCCTGCCTCTTGAGGCCTCCTTGTTATTTAACTTCTCTGGGTCTGTGGGTTGTAGCAGGATACCCCAGAGACATAGGATAGACCCAAGCAGGAGCAGCAAAAATAAATAAATAAATAAATAAATAAATAAATAAATAAATGTGATCACTTCTAATCATATTCTGCTGTACTCAGATTGGTGCCTAGTCCAACTGTAGCCAGAGGGGCTTCACTCAGAAACTGATAGGAACAGATTCAGCATCCCACAGCCAACATTAGGTGGAGCATAGGGATCCTGCAGATGAGGGGGAAGAAGGATTGTAGGACTTGGTGATGTCAAGGACACCATAAAAAAACCCAAAGAACCAACTAACCTGGTCTCAGGGTTCACAGAGACTGTACCAAACACCAGGGACCCTGCATGGGACCAACCTAGGCCCTCTGCGTTCATGATACAGTTGTGTAACTTGGTCTTCATGTGGGATTCCTAACAGTGAGAGCAGGGGATGTCTCCGACTCTGCTGCCTGATTTGGGATCCATTCCTCCATCCGGATTGCCTCAACCAACCTTGGTGGAGGAGGGGGTGCCTGTTCTCACTGTAGCTTGATATACCATGGCTGGTTGATCTCCATAGGATGCCTGGCTGTGTCTGAAGAGAAACAATGAAGGAGGAGTGGATGGGGGAGGGTGTGTTAAGAAGAGGGGAAAAGCTTTGGTAAGGATGTAAAAACAAGAAAATAATAATAATAAAGGGGCAAGAAAAACAGGGAGGGAAGGATACAGGAGAAGATCTGGGTACAGAGCATAGAATTCTGGGAGAAATAAGAAAAGTTACAGTTGCCTGTGTTCTAGCCAGGGTTTCTACAGAGAGATGAACCAATGTGAAAACAAAGAATATCAGTTCTAACCGCGCTTGCGCGCGCGCGCGCGCGCACACACACACACACACACAGAGAGAGAGAGAGAGACAGACAGACAGACAGACAGACAGACAGAAAAACAGACAGACATTAGGGAAATTACCTCATGTCGATGGCTGATGAGTTCTATAACATCTACAAGACACAGATTTTCTGACAGTGGTGGTATAGCTTAATCCAGGGACAAAGGCCTAAGAACTTGAGGAATCTTAACTTGAGTCTTGAAGTTCAAAGGGCAGAGAGTTTCTGATGCCCAAGTGCATGATGGGTATGGGAGAGATTGTTTCAGCTCCAATAGAAAAAGCAAATACCTCTTTTTCTCCTTCTCTTGTTCTAGCTAGCCTACAAGTTGATTGGATGGCACACATCTTACAGAAATTTGGTTCATTTAGCCAGCTGACCAACAAACCAGTGCCTCCCAGAATACCTTTACAGACGCATCCAAAATTAATATTTGATTAATTTTCTGGGCGTCTCTTAATCCAGTCAAGTTGATGGCTAAAATTAACTCTTTTATCCTTCATACCAACCTGAAAAAGTAGTGGAAAGGGAAGACACTGCAGCCATGTGGAAATTAGCATCATATAAGGGCAGAGTCAAAAATTGAAGTTCAGTGTTGACTGCCTGAGGCCAGGTGCTTCCCTTTTGGAACTTTTGGAGACAGATGGCAGCCAGCTATTCAAGGGCCAGGCACTATGCGCAGGCCATCATACTCCTTGGATACTTACACTGGTAGAGGGGGACACCCTGGTCATCTCTTCAATTTAAGATTCCTGGCAATTTTAGCCTGGTGTATTCCATCTCTAAACCTGTCAGAGACAAGCTTAGGAACACATGTCCATTAAAAAAAAAAAATTCCATTTGAAAAACCCACTGCCATCCTTTCCCTAATAAAACAACTACTTTCCCGCTCATGCTCAACAGAGGAAAAGATGAAAGGTTTCCCAGCTGCCCTTTGAGAAGCATGACAAGACAGGGCAGGGCGGACAGATGTCAGTTGGGCCGGAAAATTCACCCCTACTCCAAAGAGGGCTGTTCTTATCGGTGCAAAACCCAGCCGTCCGGGCACCGCAATCCAATTAAAGTAATTGTTGTCTAAATGGCCCTTGAAGAAGGGACATAGTCGCTAAGGGCGGGGAACAGCCTCCTTCAAGTAAACCGGATGGCTGGAAAATAACACGAAACAATTTCTCTAGATGGAAAATGAACACAATGAATCCGCGTGCGGCAGGAAATCTTATGAGAAAATAAGACTTTGGGAGGATTTATTGAAAGACATAATTGCAACAAGTATATTGATTTTACATAGATAAGAAAACAAATGTTGGCAGGGATTGAATTTGGTTTATTACATTTATTTCCCCACAGAGTTAATGCATTTAAAGACATGGTTTATTTTTCAAATGGAGAAACATTGTTTTCAGAGGCCTTTATTAGGTTCGTGCCAATTCCCCCGACTTCCCTTTCCAAGAAAATTGGTTTGTAAATGGGGGTGGGGGGTGTGGAGGTCCTCTCTTTCTGGGTCATTCTGGAACCAGAGACTGGCCGTGCTTTCCAGACAAGGAAGAGCCACTTTCTGCATTTACTCTTTCTTTCAGACTCCCGGAGAACAGATGGGAAGGAGTGAGGTGCGGGAAGATGTCAGGACACTAAGTACCTACCATCCTTTTCACACACACCTAGCTCAGCCACAGGAAATACAGGACAGTGACCACTTCACCATTTAGAAATCCTCCAGGAAGCAGAAACCCCGTGTTCTAATCTTTGGCTTCTATTCTGAAATCCCTCTGGATAGATTCTGTGATATTGAAGAGTTGAAGTTCGCAAGAATTATTATGTTGGATTTACAATTGAGCAACTCCGTCATTATTGGGTTTATTCTTTTTTTAAATTTATTTATTTATTTATTAAAAATTTCCACCTCCTCCCCTCCTACCATTTCCCGCCTACTCCTCCCCCTCCCTCTCCCCCTCCCTCTCCAGTCCTAAGAGCAGTCAGGATTTCCTGCCCTGTGGGAAGTCCAAGGTCCTCCCTCCTCCATCCAGGTCTAGGAAGGTGAGCATCCAAACAGACTAGGCTCCCACAAGGCCAGTACATGCAGTAGAATCAAAACTCAGTGCCATTGTCCTTGGCTTCTCAGTCAGCCCTCATTGTCAGCCACATTCAGAGAGTCCAGTTTGATCACATGCTCCACCAGTCCCATTCCCCTGGCCTTGGTGAGCTCCCATTAGATCAGTCCCATTGTCTCACTGGGTGGACACACCCCTTGCGGTCTTGACTTCCTTGCTCATGTTCTCCCTCCTTCTGCTCCTCATTTGGACCTTGGGAGCACAGTCCAGTGCTCCAATGTGGTTCTCTGTCTCTATCTCCATCCATTGCCAGATGAAGGTTCTATGGTGATATGCAAGATATTCATCAGTGTGGCTATAGGATAAGGCCAGTTCAGGCACCCTCTTCTCTGCTGCCCACGGAACTAGTTGGGGAAATCCCCTTGGACACCTGGGAACCCCTCTAGAGCCAAGACTCTGATGGAGCAAGGGTGGATATGGGAGCAGGGAAGAAGTTATCCTAACCAAGGGAGCCACTTTAGGGTTGGCTAGAGTATTGGGTTTATTCTTACTAAAGCCCCATAGTGTAATTATGATTCCTGATTTACAATCCAGATGTCAGGCTTCAGAGATTAAGATATATAATGGATTGCATTTCCTAATACCAAAGTCTGTGAGTTTAAACTCTCCTTTATCTCAGCAACTGAGTTTTGGGACAAGGGGCAAGCTGGGGACTCTATTCTGTCGTGGTTTGCATTCAAAGGAGCTAAGTTCTGTTTGATCTAACAAGGATGGCTCCTTAAGCCCAGGACCCATATAGACAAGTAAATATGGGAAGCGGTAGAGAGGAAGGGACCTAGGTGTAAAGGATGGGTCCCTCCCTGTGGACTCTGACCCTGGTTCCTGATGCTCCATCTCAATGGCATCAAATGTCTTGGGATGGTTCTCCTGGCAACTATTCTTATTCCCATTTTGATGGAGCTTAGGCATGTGTGAACATACTTTCATGTATGCATGTGAAATGTGTGGAGATATGTCATGAGTGCCTTGCTGATGTGGGATTTTCCTCCGTATGTTATGTATATGTCTCATTACCACTGGTTAATAAAGAAGCTGCTTTGGGTCAATGACTTAGCAGAGCAAAGCCAGTTGGGAAATTTGAACAGAGATATATATATAGAGAGAGAGTAGGTGGAGTCAGGGAAATACCATGTAGCCGCTGGGAGGAGACAGGTCCCAGGATTCTTGCTGGTAAGCCACACTCACATGGCGATACACAGACTAATTGAAATGGGTTAATTTAAGATGTAAGAGTTAACTAAAAATACACTTAAGCTATTGGACAAACAGTATTTCAAATAATAGAGTTTCAGTGTGATTATTTCAGGTCTGGGCAGCTGGGAATAAACGTGCAATCTCTGTCTACATAATGGTGCCCAACGTGGGGCTAACCCACGTGACAAGTGACACACTTCAGGTCCAGGTGCCTGTATGCCCATTCAGGGTTAGAAGGAAAGTAGCTCAGCTCATGCCTGCCACTCAACACCATGACCTGGGATACCAGTCTTGCACAACGAGCACCTCTACCGCCTGAGCTAGCTCACCAACGCGGTTCTTGCATGACCCAGAGAAAATACAAGCTTTCCTAAAGTCAGCCAGTCACCAGAAGGTTTGCTATCAGATCTGGTGATGCCTCCTTGCAAGCTCTGCCCTCCTCATAACCTTTGAGGTGATCTCAGTGTGAGCTGCAAGCATTACCCCCCCCCCCGGAGCCTACAGAAACACCTCTCAAGTGTTTCTGCTCCTCTTCCTCTGATAGCTTTGGCCATGTAAATTATTCAGCATTAATCCTGCTTGCTCCTAAATCTCCCTACAGCTTTTCCCGGGTAACTAATACTTGTCTTAATCACATCCCCGAGACACAGCTTTATATGCCACTTGCAACAACACGTTCAATTATGATTGATTGGAATTTAAGTTCTGATTTCTCTTAGAACATAATCAGTCCTGAATGGGAAATTTTTACAGTGACAATTAAAATAATGAAAGTGAACTTTAAATGACATTCAAACAGTGTCACCTGGGAGTAACTCACAACACTGCCCTCCCTGCTGCATTGTGGGAGCTCAGCTATTCAGCAGGTCTCTGCCTGGTGCTATTGATACCTGAAGAGCAGTTGCAGGGGCCAAGGTTAACCCTTCACCGACAGCCTTATTAAAACACACTGCACGTTGCCCGTGTGTTCCTCTGGGCTGATTTCTATTTACATCTAAAAGGCATGTTAATTGTGCAAATGTGTAAACAGCCACCAAATAGCTCTATCAAGGGAAATGCTCTGCTTGGGGAATTCTGTTCCAGGAACCAGGCAGAGATGAAAAAGTTCTTTGTAAACAATAGACTTGGGCCCTTTGAATGCTGCTGATCTAAAAAATTGGCCCAACCTTGATGCTCCCCACCAGGAAATGGCTCCTCACAGGGGTCCAGAAAAGCAAACATAATGTCTCTAGCTGGGAACTCAGTCCTCAGTAGCATCTTCCTGTTTCCGCGGAAGATGTGTGTAACATGTGACCTTGAGTAGTACTTCTGTCTGATCTCATACACACAATGAAAGAAAACAATACACAATAAGGAAAGAAATTATGCTAACAGCAAGACTCTTATAATGGCCTGTATGTTCAGAGAAGGGACAGCAAGATACATGTGCGTAGCTGGTATCAGAGGCATCTAAAATCTAGTTCCATCCGACTCCATCTCCAGTTAATCACCCATTGCCTCTTATTACATATCAGGCTTCTGTTTATGTCTTGTTTAAATTCATAGTCTCTAGTTAACCTGAGATGCCCTCACCCCTGTGAGCTTTCTTCTTCCCAGATAACCATCCTTAAGTTGAGTTTGTTGTATCCATCTTCAGGTTGTCAACATTCATTACAATGTCATGCCAGCACCCCCTGCTCCTTATTGGGCAAGTCTAGACATTGTATCTAATCTCACAGTGTATAAAGATGATTAGTGAGATAGAAAGTGGGCAGGACAGGTTTTGTTTTGTGGAATCCCATAAAGCAAGTTTGAGTTCACGCTCTTCCTTTCACAGCTGAAAAGCTTAAGTGCAGATCTTCTACTGTTCAACAGCCTTGTTTCAAACCATTCTTTCCTGTGTACTGTCAATAGGGACCATGTTCTATTCTTTGCTTGTATGTGACACCATCCTCAGGATCCTGGTCAATGTCAGTTCTAGTTCCTATGGAAATAAATGATCTTCCTCACAAATCAGAGAATTATATAAAAAGATGCTACTCCATTTTCTATTGTAATAATAATGTACTTGAAGCTGAGTAGTCAATAAAACAAAAAGGTTTTATTTATTTATTTATTTATTTATTTATTTATTTATTTGGTTCATTCTTATGAGTCAGAGACATATGAGATCATGGTGCCAACATCTGCTCAGTTTCTGGTGGGAAACCCTCAGTGAATGGGATCATATGGAGAGGAGCAGCAAGGAAGGGAGGGAGGCAGGGAGGCAGGGAGGCAGGGAGGGGGGGATGCATTATTTCACATTCATAATAAGGTACCTAGTCCGGAGAGACCTACCTTGATTCCCCCAGTACAGCGGTTCTCAACCTTCCTAATGTTTTGACCCTTTAATACAACTCTCATGTTTTGGTGACCCACAATCATAAAACTATTTTCATTGCTACTTCATAACTAATTATTCTACTTTTATGAATATTAATGTAAATATTTTTGGAGATAGAGGTTTGCCAAAGTGGTCACAACCCACAGGCTGTGAATCACTGCACTAGGACCTATTTTGCTCTTGTAAGACTTAATCCAGTCTCCAGAGAACTAACCCAGTCTTAAAGAAATACTGTTCCGGTCGTAAGGGAAGTATGCTAATCACTTCCTATGAGGCCCCACCTCCTGAAGTTACTACCCTCGACACCCCTTCTTTCATTCTCTTTTATGTTTATGAATAATCTGCCTGCATGCATTTCTGTGCATTGCATGCATCTGCCTGCATGTATGTTTGTGCATTGCGTGCATGTATTTCTGTGAATTGCCTGTGTGTATGTCTGTGCATTGCATGCATGTGTGTTTGTGCACTGCATGCATGTATGTTTGTACACATGTTTGTACACTGTGTATTGTCAGAATACTAGAAAAATACTTGACACTATGCTATTTATTCTGAAATATATGACAACAGATAGGGTGAAAGTAAATGATGGAAGAAGTATACTGAGGAAACCCAAGAAAATTGTAATGACGCTATCAATGTCCAATTCGTGTTTGAAACAAAGGATCTCACAAAAGATGAAAAAAGATTTTTTCATATTGGTAAACAAGCTGATTGATAAAAACACATAGTGGTTTTCAGAATAGTTGTATAGCAAGAGTCTAAAAATCATGAGGCAACAGTCAATAGAACCAAATGAAGAAGTAGATCACAACCTTAGTTGAGAATTTATTAATTCTATTCTATAAACTGACAGACAAATCAAGAAAATAGCAGTAAGAATAAATATTTGAACGGTGTCATCAACCAAATGACCTAATTTGTATTCCATCATTATATCCAGCAGTAGCTGAACACATATTCTTTTCAAATGCATCTGTGATATTTACAGAGCTATACCATGTGCTCGGCCAAAATCTGAAGACTCATTCCATTTCAAAGGACTAAGTTACAGAGTATCTTCTGGTCAAAAGAGAATTTAGCTAAACACCGGAACCCAAGAAAGAAGATGCAAAAAATAGAAGTAATTATCAGAGAGCAGAGAAGATCACAGACTGTCCACATCAAAGATAAAGGGGGGCACAAACCAATAAATACCAATAGCCTGCAAAAGACAAAAGAATGGCTTTTCTCCCAGAGCTTCTAGAATGAGTAGTGGTTTGTCATCATCTTGACTTTAATCCTGGTATCTTACCTCCAGAATTTGAAGACAAACATACATCATTTCAAGTCTACATTTGTGGAAATTTGACACATGAAGAGTATGAAATGAATCCATAAAAAAATTAAAAACATTTCTATGAACAGAAATACAATTTAGTAAATATCTATCTATCTATCTATCTATCTATCTATATACATAAATACATGCATATAGGATCCATCTGCTAAACTGTAAGTTTTACCTTAAAATGTTCATTTAAAATTAATTAAAGAAAAAATTCCTTATCTCAATAAACCAAAAAAATAACAAACAGAAGCAAAGTACTATAAAAAGAAAATTTAAAGGTTAGAGACCCCATATAGTGGAATAAATGAAATAGGTTGCAAACCAAATATAAAGTAAAGCATGGAAATAAAATCTCAGTTCTTTGAGTAAAGTTAAAGAATATAGGAGCCTGGGGCTGGAGAGATGTCTCAGCTCTTTGGAGTACTGGCTGCTTTTCCAGAGGACCTGGGTCCAACTGCATTCATACAGTGGCTCAATCATCTATAGTCCAGTTCCAGGGCATCCAATGACCTTTTCTGGTCTCCTTAAGTAGTATATGCATGTGATACAGACATATGTAGGTAAAAATACCCATATATATATAATAAATCATAAAAGCTAAATGTAGGGGCTGGGAATATTTCTCAGTGGTGACAAGTGCTTGGCTCTCCTGCAGAGGACCAGCATTTGGTTTCTAGCACCTGCACAGGGTGGATCACAACCAACTGTAACTCCAGCTCCAGGAGATTTGGCATCCTCTCTGGGCACTGCATTAACAATCACATAATCCTCACGTATAGACATGGCTAAAAATAATTTAAAAAAGAAAAAATGTAAAAGCCCCAAGATAGATTAAAAGCTAAGTATAGCGCTTCAATGTTGTATCCTCAGCATTTGGGGGGTTAGGACAGGAGGATCACAAGTTCAAGTTCCACCTGGGTTATAGAGAAAGTTCCAATTCTTCCTGGACTATGAAACAAAACCCTATCTAAAACACCAAAATAATTGAGGAACAACAAACAAATAGTACCAGAGGGCTGGTCAAGAAAAACAAATATTGAAAATTAATGGAGAAGTTTCTGGAATGTGTCCTAAAGAACTTGACAACAAATACAAAATGGGAAAACTTCTGTAAAAACAAAAGTTACCAAATGGATAGAAAAAAATAGAAGACCCAGATAACCTCATATCTATTTGAAAAACTGAAGTAATAATTTAAAACCTCCCACCATAAGACCTTATGACCTGGCAAGCTCCTCTGTAAAATTCTGTTAAATGTTTTACAAAGAAAAACCCATGGTGCACAAACTCTCTCACAGAAGGTAGAATGAAACACTTCTGAGTTTGTTTTATGAGACCCACATAACCACAATCGAACTAACAAAACCTGACCAAGACCTTACCAGGAAATAAAATTAAGAAGGCATACCACTCATGAACATAGATGAATCAAAAATCCTTAAGCTGTTGAATTCAACAGCATATAAAGAAATACATCACAACAAAATAAAATTTATTCTAGAACATCCAGTTAATTTAACATTTTAAGCTAATCAATATAAATAATCCTATAAAAATGTAAAGAAGAAAGTTCCTAAGACCATCAAAAAATGAAAGAAGCCACATGAGCAAAGTCATTGTTCATTCCTAATACATAAGGAAATAAAGCAGAACTTCTTCAATATGATAAAAGCATGAATGTTAAAACCATAATTCTCATTATTTTAGTGGAGAAACACTTGAAAGTATAGGGTATAACTATACAAGCAAGGTATAATTAGTGAAATAACTCACAGCTAAGGAAGTGCGTGCTGCTTTTCCAGAGGATCAGGGTTCGTTCCCAGCAACCAAGTTTGGGAGTTCACAATTACCTCTAATTCCTACTACTAGAGATCCACCTCCCTCTTCTGGTCTTCATTAATGGTTGTACACACACACACACACACACACACACACACACACACACTAAAATAAATCCTTTTCTAAAACAAGAAAAAGTCATGATGCTCATACTCCTCATACCTATGAAATGTAGCATTCAGTGCTATTCAACACAATTAGGCAAGATAGGGAAAAAGCATGTCATCATTATTAGTGAGGAAGCAAAACTATGTTTATTTGCAAATGCTCAAAGTGAATATAAAATTCCAAAATAATTTTGAAACAAATGAAATCAACTCCTAGATATATTTCATAAATTCAGTAAAATCTGAGATTCCTAAGATCAATATACAAATATGAGTGGTATTCTTAACTACCAGAAAACAGAAAAACAAAAATATTAAGAAATCAATTCCAATTATAATAGCATCAACAACACAAAACCCCTGAAAATAATTTTGGAAAATAGGTAAGAGATCTCTATGAATAACAAGGTATTGATGAAATAAATTAAGACTTAAATGAGTGGAAAGAAAGACCATGCTCATGGGTTGAAAGTTAGAATGTTTAAAAAATGTCGATTCTCTTCATATTGATTTGTAGAGTCAATTAAAAATGTCAACCACATACTTGGAAGGTGTATTTTAGCTTTTTTTGCTTCGCAGTGCTGGGAATCAAACCCAGGGCCTTAGACTTGATAGGCAAACATTCTACCATTGATCATTGAGTGACAGTTCCAGTGCTCAGCAAACTTTTTTCTCTTCTATTTTAATGTGTATTGGCGTTTTGGTTGCATGCCCATCCTGATTCCTGCAGAGGCCAGAAGATGGCATAGGATCCCCTGGCACTGGAGTTACAGTCAGCTGTGAGCTGCCGTATGGGTGCTGGGAATCAAATGTGGGACCCTTGAAAGAGCAGTCAGTGTTCTTAATCTCTAAGTCATCTCTCCAGCCCCAGAAAATTATATTATAGAAATTAAAAATCTGATGCTAAAATTTATGTCAGAAATGAAAAATAATAGCCACAGCATTCATGGAAAAGAGGAGCCTTGCTGGAAGAGAAATGATATTAAGCATGACCAGTAAGCTGTAATAATCACAAGAGATAACCAACTTTTACATAGACAAATTGATGCATACAATAGAAAGACCATATTTAAAAAGTCAAATGATTTTTTAAGCAAAAGTGAATTGAAGAATTGAATGAGGAAAAGCTGTCTTTAAATGAATGGTAGTGGATCAACTTGGTGTCTATAACAGAAAAAAAAATAGCTTTGACTTTTAACTAGTAATAGAAAAGTTATGGCAAATGGATGGAAATAGAAAACACCATCCTAAGTGAGGTAAGCCAGACCCAAAAAGAGGAACATGGGATGTACTCACTCATATTTGGTTTCTAGCCATAAATAAAGGACATTGAGCCTATAATTCGGGTTCTTAGAGAAGCTAAATAAGAAGGAGAACCCAAAGAAAATCATATAGGCTTCCTCCTGAATATTAACCTTCATCAGACGATGAAAGGAGACAGAGACAGAGACCCACAATGGAGCACCGGACTGAAATCTCAAGGACCAAATCAGAAGCAGAAGGAGAGAGAGCACAAGCAAGGAACTCAGGACCGCGAGGGGTGCACCCATACACTGAGACAAGGGGGATGTTCTATCGGGAACTCACCAAGGCCAGCTGGCCTGGGTCTGAAAAAGCCCGGGTTATAACCGGTCTCGCTGAACATAGTGGACAATGAGGACTACTGAGACCTCAAGAACAATGGCAATGGGTTTTTGATCCTACTGTACCTATTGGTTTCGTGGGAGCCAAGGCAGTTTCGTGGATGCTCACCTTACTAGACCTTAATGGAGGTGGGTAGCCCTTGGACTTCCCACAGGGCAGGGAACCCTGATTGCTCTTTGGGCTGACGAGGGAGGGGGACTTGATTGGGGGAGGGGGAGGGAAAGGGGAGGCGGCGGTGGGGAAGAGACAGAAATCTTTAATAAATAAATAAAAAATAAAACTTAAAAAAAAGAAAAGTTATGTCTGCTTACAGATAATCTAAAACTGCAAACTTCTTAAAGAAAACTGCAGGACTTCATTTTTCTTTTTAATCTGGTAACCCACACAGATTTCTTAGATAGCTATAGGTTTAGACTACAAAGTTTAGCAGAATTTATTATTTTCTAAACAGAGGTAAAATTTTAAAATGAAATGACTAAAGTTTAAAACCTCAGGCAAAAAAGAAAAGGGCAAACAAAGAATAAGAGAAGTTATAATATAGTGGCCTTTTATCTAGAATTAAATACACTGATGGGTATGAATAACAGAAGGAAAATCTAACAAAATGGGTGAAAGACAAGCAGATTGGGGGCACAGTACTCATCAATAAACTCACAATGATGTCCAGCACTTTAAGCAAAACTGAGGCTATGCTGGTTATTTTCAAAGGTGGCTAGAATCAATAGTTTGAAATGTTGGAACAGGAACTGAGAAAATGGAGGCATATATTGCTGATGGAACAATACACTCATAAAAGTCCTGTGGAATTTGTCATAGGGCAGAATTCTATTCTTAGGTACATACCAAAATATAAATTATAAAACATATACCCACAAAAGGACTTTAATTTTTAAATTTATTTTCTTATGTCCATTGATGTTTTGCCATGGCTGACAGGTCCCCTTGAATTGGAGTTTCAGAGAGTTGTGAGCTGCCATGTGAGTGCTAATTGAACCTGGCTCCATGGAAGAACAGTCAGTGCTCTTAATTCCTGAGCCATCTTTCCAGTCCCCAGAAGGGCTTTTTTGAGATCATGTATCTGCAATGCTATTTATAGTAAATGTTCATTGGAGGATGTATAGCTGTCTCGAAGTATACACATATCATAGAATCAACTCAGCAATTGAAAATGGATTGAGAATGTACACCACAGCACATACAAATATCAGAAGCAGCATATTGAATTAAAGAAGCCAGGTACAGAAAGGAGTACCTACATACAATACCATATTCAACAATAAACAAAATTAGCTCGTGGAAATTGCAATAGTGTCTTACTCTTGGGTGTACAGAGAAGAGCAAGGGACTGCAAAGACAAACAAACTTTTAGATCCTGGGAAGGCTCTACATTTTTATTAATATTTTGGTTACATGGAGAGAGAGAGAAAATGTGCAATAAACAGGCTAAGATTCACTAAACTATATGCTTTAATATCTGTGTGTTTCACTCTATGTAATTATATCTTAGTAATACAAGTTCTACCCGAAGAAAAATAAAAGAACAGCAATCTAAACCCGACACTTTCAGCTTTCTAATGTAAAATTAAAACCTGGAAAAGGAAGATGTTCCACTAAATCAACATCTCCCTCCAAGGGTTTCGTTAACTATAAAACAAGACCCCCCTAAACCCAATGCCACGCTGCAAGAGTGGAAGAGGAAGGTAGCAGAATCTCCAGGATGTCACGGAGCTGGGGTAAAGATGGAGGATCGCTTGGGGATTGGTTGTTCTTGGCTTGCAACTAGAGACTGAACGCATAAAGACTGGTCTAAATCTTTATATGAGGTGAAAGAGAGTTGAGGAAAAATTGAGAGAGAGAGAGAGAGAGAGAGAGAGAGAGAGAGAGAGAGAGAGAGAGAGAGAGAGAAAGAGAGAGAGAGAGAGAGAACCTGAGAATGAGAGCCAAATATTGACTTGCAGTCTGAATCGTAAGATAGGAGGTGGATGTTGCAGCTGGGAAACAAGCAAAAAAAATGTATTGTTCACTTTTTCTTAGCTTTTCATAGCTGAAATGGAATCATTTAGGTCTTCCTTAAATGTGTGTGCCCCCCTACACACATGTGCACATGCACTCACACACACTGGTTTACTCACCGAGCAATTCGAATGTTAATTTCATCTACAGACATGCTCATAAACCCTCCCAGACGTAATGTGCAAGATATCAGCACACCCACCATTGGCCCATCGAGTCAATAGATAAAGCAGCCATCATACTCTGTGTATATGAAATAGTAAGGGAGATACACCTGGAAGCCAAGTCTCTGAAAACATTACACAGTTTTCTGTGGTCCTGATGCAGGATGGAGTGGAGCAAGGAAGCTGAAGGGAAAGGTGAGAAGCTTCAATCAGATGGTTTTTTACAAAACACCAAGAGAAGAGATTCATGAGGGGGTTTCATTGTTCTTCCCATAACGCTAAGATTGGGACTCTGATGGTTCCCATTCTGTAGCACCCAGCGTTGCACAATATGTAAGTTAGTGTGGGAGGGTGCTGGTGCCTTAGATGTGGTCCATCCCCTCTGTCTCCCAGGCAACCTCATTTTCAGGAAGAACATAAGCAATCAGGCACCTGGGCCCTTTCTTTCTGAATTCCTCCTCTCATTTCTAATTTTTAAAGTTTATGGATTATTATTGTTATTATTAGTCATTTTATTATTAGGAATGTGTGTGCTTGTGTGTGTAGGCTTGTGTGCAAAAATCAGAGGATGACTTTCAGGATTCAGTTTCTCATCTACTTTGGGCTTCAGGGATCCAACACAAGTCCTCGGGCTTATGTAGCAAGTGTTGGTGCCCACTAAACCATCTCACCACCCCTCCTCTTGGTTCAATTCCATGTCCTTAGAGCCCGGTCTGTGATTAGAAATTCACACCAAGGTGATAATGGGCGATAAAAAAATTAATGGCAATTCAAAGTGTTAATGGCTATTCACATCAACTCACTACCAGCGCTATACTAGCTAATTCACTTGCAATCTATCACACCTTAGCCTGTGGGAATAAAGGGTAGACATTCCAGGCTGGCTGGGTAGATGTTAGGTTGCCAATAGCTCAACTGCCCTGGCCAAGTCTATATTTGTACTTGACTAAAATATGCGGTCACTTCTGACCCTTTGCACGAAGAACATATTTCTCACTCCTCAGTACGATTTCTGTAAAAACCTACACAGTGGCTTTTTATTTTTTAACGACAGCATGCACACTCTTAATGAGACCCTGTCAGAGCCACAAACACAAGTAAGTGCCATGAAAGCCAGTATATAAGACACCTGCCCTGCCTTTTCATGGTTAGTGGAATTCACAACCCAACTCTTTCTGCATGCTCAATTAAATAAAATTGTGTCACCTTGTTTACGGTGTTTAAATACATGTGTGCACATCTGAGAAATAAAAAACATATAATTGTTTAAATATCTTATAATGAACCTTACATGGTCAGAGGTATGGACATGGACACACCCTTCCCTTGATGAAGTTTGCGTAGTGGAAAAGAAGCCTTTCTGACCATATCCAAAAATAAAACAGGTCCTGAAAAGCATGGGGGCCTGACATGGTTTGGGGATATAAATGATTTCTCGGAATGTGATATTTGGGGTGAGATGAGAAGGCAGCAGTATAATCGTGCTAGAGCAGTGGTCCTCAACCTCCCTAATGCTGCGATCCTTTAATACAGCCCCTCATATTGTGGCAACCTCAACCACAACATTATTTCGTAATTGCTTCATAACTGTAATTTTGCTACTGTTATGAATCATAAAGAACATATCTGAGATGAAGGATATCTGATAAATGACCTTCAAAGTAGTCCCAGCCCCCTGCTTGAGAATTGTACTGGAGGAAGGAGCAATGGTGTAAAAAGGGGGTGAGGCCCTGAGGTAGGAAGGTTAAAGTATGGATGGTTGTCTAGTGACAAATAGCTCTGAAAACACACACACACACACACACACATATGTTTATACATATGTGTGTGTGTAATAT
This sequence comes from Alexandromys oeconomus, assembly GCA_963919705.1. Classification (NCBI taxonomy): domain Eukaryota; kingdom Metazoa; phylum Chordata; class Mammalia; order Rodentia; family Cricetidae; genus Alexandromys; species Alexandromys oeconomus. The sequence continues at coordinate 24,157,666 of CAWTZB010000064.1, forward strand.
TATATGAACTCAACAGGTTATAGTTCATGATATATATATATATATACATAATATTATATTATTATGTAATATATAATGTGCATGTAATAGCAGCTGATGAAAGAAAGAGACATGAGTTTGAGGGAGAGTAGGGAGGGGTATATAGAAAGGTTTGGAGGAAAAAAGAATGAAAAATACAATTAAATTACAATCTCAAAAACAAAAACGAAAAAAAGGAGTCTTTGTTCTCAGAACATAGAGCAAAAAGGTGTGAAGGAAGCGGAGGCTGCAGAAGAGATGGGACCAGCTCTGGTGGGCTATCCCACATCATACAAAGGAGTTTTCTGCATGAGAGTTAGGGAGAACAGTTTGGGAACATGGCGCATGCCTGAAATCCCAGCAGTTTGGAATGGAAGCCATGAACTGCAGGATGGGATACTGTCTCAGAATTTAAAACAAGACCAGGAGTGACAGAAATCCACTGAAGTCCTTTAAGTCAGGAAGTGACAAGACAGCTTACTGTAAGTGTGAGCAAGTTATCTCCTTTCTAGTCCTTCATCTTCAATGAACTAGGAAACAGCTGTTGTACTATCTCTGAGGTTGTGTCTCTGATACTCTATGATCCTCAATCCACAGACACATCTTTTATTGGGAGAGATCAGTTAGGGGTACAGATATTTATTATTCTTGCTTTTGGGACCCTGTGACCCCAGAGATATCAGGATGACCAATGTCATACACGTAAGGGGACCTAAAAATAATTCAGTTGGAAATATGAATGAACTGTGTCATTCCCCAAGTTCTTTCTGCCCCATTGGCCAGCTGTGCTTCTTAAGAATGTGAATATCTGAATTCCATATTAAGGATCATGGGGAACCAAGTCAGATGATCTATAATCAGCAAGTGAAATGGCTAAATAATTTAAATCAGTAAGCTAGAGTTGGTCTTTAATAACCTCAGGTCTTATATCTGTAGATTCAACCAGATGTACATCACAAATATTTCTTTAAGAATAAAAATTAACAAGACAATAAAAACAATTCAAATAAAAACAGTATAGTATAGTATCTCTATATCATTTATATTGTATGAGTATAAGGAAGTATAAATAATAAAGATGACTTGAAGCATATGGCAGGATTGTTTTTTCTATATGTAAATACTACAGGATTTGGTATAAGGGGCATGAGCATCTGTGGAGTTCCTCTTAGAAATGGATGGGCATTAAGAGGAGAAAAATCATCATTTCCCTCTATCTTTGCCTTGCTGATGGTTTAGTCTTTTGTAATGCTGGTCTTGAGCCAACTTCTACTGTTATTCTAGTTGCCACATTCATAAAACATGCACACACCACACCAACACACATACTCTAACACACGTAGACACCATACCAACACACACAGATGCACCCCCACACCACATTAACAAATATCATAACACACTGAGAACAGGCATCATCATCACCATCATCATCATCATCATCATCATCACCATCATGCATTCATTCTAGCGCACACTGCTAAAGACATTTGAGATTACGGCTGGTGCATGTCATACAGCTGATGATGAATTAATGTTACAAAGCATGCTCACCTTTGAGGTGGTGCATTCCAATCATCTGATATGAATCTTTGTTTATCCAGTCTCTGAGGTGGAGCTGACCTCACTCCTGGAATCATCGAAGCTGGTGGCTCATCAGAAGATACCAAAGCACTTGGCATTTGAGAACTCTCCAGATGCTAAGTAATAATAGGCTGGCATGGGCTTTTGATCCTGGCAAGCGCACACAGTAAGTAATTGCTAATCCCTACCTCCAGTCATCCTCTGCCATCCAGTGAGTGCTCTTAGATTCAGGGGAAACTGAGGTGATACTAGCTGTAGCTATGGAAGCAAGTGTAATTAAGTCCTTACAGACACCGCTGTGTCTCTCCAACCTCCGAGGAAAAGGCTGCTATTTCTATAATCCGAAATAGGAAAAGAAGAGAAAAGCTACCATTTTCCTCCCTATCTTTGCCCTTCTCATTGTCCAGCCATCTTTGACTCTGGTTTTCAGGTAGACTCCAACCCAGCAGCAGATCAGAGTCAGGGCGCCCACCCGAGCCTGGAATATGAAAGAATGAGGACCTGGGATTTGGATGCAAAGTCCCAAGTCTGAGACTTGCTTCTTTAAGAAGTGTCTGTATGATACTAGACAAGTCACTGCTTCCAAGCCTCAGTTTCCCCATCCATGAAATGAAAGAAGAGCCTTACAAGATGCCCAAGCACAGTTTTCTGTCTGAGGAAGACCCAGGGATATCTTTCTCTTGTGTCTCTTACCATCATCACTAAAGCAGGGCAGCTGACAGCTGGCCTCTCCTGGCCGCCACCTCCCACTCCTCTTCCCCCAATGGTTTCTTTTATCTTGATGCTTATTTCATTCTTTTAGGTTTATTTTTAGCCTAATGCCCTCTCAGTGCAAAAGGTCTTGAGCTGGATTGGTGTGAGCTGGGTTGGTGCCTTCTCTGCCCACCACGGTGGCCCACTGTTGACCATGGCTCAGATCACGGAAGGTCCAGTGGACTGTGTCGGAGAAGTAGAGGAAAGCATATAGACCACATCCTAGCTACTCCTAGCCCTAGCGCCTAGCGCATGGCTGTGAGTGGCATGCATTGGTCCCGGAGGAGGAAGTGCTAGTACCTCTGAGGGTGGGGGGGATGATGGATTCAGAGGGTGCAGGGAGCAGAGAAGTGAGACTGTCTCCTGGGAAACAGGCCTGCCATTTCCTCCTCCTCCTAGTTATTCTGCATTGTTCCTGTTGAATACCTCATCTTCTTAGGTGAGAGGCTCTAGCTGTCTCAGCCCCTCCCCCGCCTCCACTGCCACCTGCCTGTCCCCCTCTACACATACGCTTCCCTCCAGGCTGCAGCAATCAGCTCACACTGTCAGAGCAACCTCGGGGAGGAAATAATGTTCATAGGTCTGGAAAAAAAAAAAAGAAAGAAAAAAAAAGAAAAAAGCAGGAGGCCTGGGGATAGAGAGGGAAGAGGTTTAGTGGACCTTGGGCACATAAGGAACTATTTCTTCTGAGCTACTCATACGCCCATGTGAACTGAAGTTAAAAAAAAAAAATTATCCCCCCCCCACGCACATGGGTATTGAAGATCTTCCAGACAGAATGATGAGAATATATGTGGGAAAAGCGTTAATTGATACTTTTCTATTATGCTATAACTATGAAAATTCTTGTGAATGCTTCCACCAGGGACCATGTGATTTAGCACCACCTATGTTAGTGTTCATAGGCCATATTTGTTCAGTCGTACCAGGCTCAGAATAAACTATCTATTCCCTTTGGAACAAGGCAATGTTGTGCATTGACTGTATTGACACCGCACCTTTAGTATTATTCCAATTAATGAAAGTTGGCAGAGATCTGACAGTTGACACACCTTGTCCACAGAGTAAAGCCTTCTAGGACTGATCTCTCCAAGAGCAGCTAGTGGTCTAAGCTGGGCAATGGTGGCGCACACCTTTAATCCCAGCATTTGAGAGACAGAGGCAGGTGGATCTCTATGAGTTCAAGGCCAGTCTGGTCTACAAGAGTTCGTTCCAGGAAAAAAAAAATAGCTAGCAGTCTAACTTTGAGTAGGTTTCTCCTTCTCCGCTGGCCTGAATTCTAAGTTCCTCTACCCACAAGATGAGACGAGCAGGCTATTGGATAGATTCACGCAGCGCCACACTCCCTGGTGGCTCCCAGATGAGCTGTAAGCTCTCTGAGATTTCATGCAACTTAAAATAAAAGTGGTTCTGTGTTTAAAATGGGAAGAGGCGAGGGCCCTCTGGCCTCAAACCAATGTCCTACAAAGCTGTAACCTGAGAAACCGGGTGAAGTTTCGAGGCAGGTGAGTTATTAAGGTAACTGTCTCGTGTTCTGAGTGTTCAGCAAAGTAAGACTGACAGGCAGTCTGCTTTAAGGAGACACTAGAGAAAAATGAGGCATTCAGGTCTCAGCCATCAGTGGGCATAGAGTGGGCCCAGGAGTGGTAGAAACCAGGCAGGCAGGGGAGCTGGTGAGGTTCTAGGCACCTGCAAGTTCCTTGCACATATCCACAGCATTTTGCAGGGTTGGTAATGTTGATTTCTCTCATAAAAGCAGGAAGAACACATTCTCCTGATTCCCTTGGGGTTGGGTGGGGGTTTGTTTTCTAACCAACAGGACATGGGCAAATAGATGTAAGATATTTCCAGGCTATTACTCTTCCTCCTTGTCCCCCCCCCTTTCTTCTTCTTCATACGCTCCTCCTCTACCCTCCTTCCCCCTCCTCCTCTTCTTTTTCGGTATTTTAATTAATTCTAATTAGGGCTATATGTGCGTCTCTGTGTGGGTTTGTGTACTTTAGTGCAGGTGTCTGCAGAATGCTGAAAGAGGATGTTGAATTCCTTGGAGAGGGAGTTGCTGGTAATGGTGACTTGCCCTGTGTGTGAACTTGGGGCCTCTGTAAGAGCAATACACACGCTTAACTGTTGAGCCATCTCTCCAGCACAGATAGCTTCTTTTTTGGTGAGCAGAAGGAATGGCTTTCTGATCCACATGAGCAAGTGATGCTGAGAAGAAATAAGACTTCTATGTCCCCTTGTTGTCACCAGAAAGCCCAGATACTCTTGATAAATGAACTGAGTCTTCAGCCCTAAGAATGGAACTCTTTCTACACAGCCCCACACAATAGTCAAAAGAGAAGATGACAACTCTCAGGGTCACAGTAGCTATTTAAAAGAGAAGCTGGAATCTATGCAACCCGAGTTTACACATTAGCTCGAAAATGTGCCAGCTGTGTGCTCTGTTAACCATCTAGTTATTCCTTGTATATAATTTTGTCGTGTTACTGTATTATTTAGTGATTACCGCCCACTAATTGGTTCAAAACTGCATAGTTTAAATTGTATTTGTTATTTCCTGCAGATCTAGAATCAGGTTGCTAGATCTGGTCCTTCTCCGGGGTTGAGAAGGTAGCTCTTCTGATTTTGCATGAATCTCTCCCATGTTTGGGTGTTAACTGGCCACGGGCTTACTGAGGCCTCTAGTGGAAATAACTGGCTTGTACCGGAAGGTCCGAGCTTGTTTCCACTGCAGTGGCGGAGTTCCCGAGGACAGCAGGCATGGTGGACTCAGAAACAGTGCATCATGTTGATCACACTGTGTGGTGAAAACAAATCATAAAAAGCAGAATTCATCTTTGATTGTCATTATTATTATCAGTAGGAGGAGGGATCTTGTGAAATGAGAAGCTAAAGGGAGGCTCTGGTTGTTAAAGTTCATTGCTATAGCTAATCTTTCACCGCTGCTTCAAAGACTGAAGATGTTCAGACATGTAAAAAATTTCAGAATAGTGCGTACTGTATGTTTAAAGACCTCATATTCTCTTGCTGTCTCAACATCTTCGCACCCAGGAGTGCTCGTGCTCCCCAGTGTGATGAGGCTTGGATCCCTAGTCTTACTCTTCCTCAACTGTGACCCAGTGACCTTCAAACACACCAGCGAAATCCTCACATGCCCTTGGCCTGTGTGCTCTATCCTGAACCTGAAGGAAGGCACCTTCCTAGAGCTCTTTCAGCTCCTCACATGGGTGGGTTGCTTCATTGGGGCTTCTTCCATGGGTCCCTCCTTGTGTTCTATGGTGAGTGTCTCTCTCTCAGTAATAAGCAGTTCTCCCACATCTCTCCCATGTCTCCTCTAGTGGCTACATCCAAGGGATGTGATGCTCAACTCACTAAAGAAACTGAAGCTAAACACACAGGTAGTGTACAGTCTGTGCAGCACCGTATCAATGCATACAAAAACAGTTCTCATTTTAACTAGAATAAGAAAGAGTTCATTCTGAAGCCACTTTGAGAGACCATGGTCCAGGACACATATTTAAGTTACTCCAAATTCTTTCTTTCAACGTGGAAGCAGTTTTAAGGCATATTTTTACTGACCACTACCACCAACAACAAAAATAAATTCATAAATCAAGGCAAGTTTAAAATATGGGTATGTCAGAGGGCTGGTTACAATAAGATGGAAGAAGTTTTTCTAAAGCCCACTGATACCTGATTCTTAGCGTGTGTGTTGGTAGAAGCTAGTAGCAGGCTAAGTTAATAGCTTTCAAAAGGTTATTATCTAGTCGTCACGGCTGTTCCAGTGCTAAAGCCAGTCCAAGATTGGCTTCTGAACCTATAATACTCCAATCTTTGCACATTACTTCATTTTTCATCAATCAGTCTTTCATCAAACACAGGCTCTTTTCAGGAATACTCGTTCATAAAAGTGTTCAGTAAGTGTTCAATGAGGTTTGGGGCATACAGTAAGTCCTCAATGCCTGTGCACAGTTATGTTTGACACTACCTTCTCTTTATACTCTCCATTAACAGGAATGGTTGGACAGTTTCTATGTATACTGCTCAGCCGTTTCCATACTCACACCACACTGAGACACAGGTTTTAAAGTTTGGTAGAAACTTGCACAAATTATAGGTACCAAGTAGCAAAACCAGGTTCAAACTGAACACATGTCCCTAACCCTGAGGTGAAGAGCTCCTAGTGGCTTTGAAAGAACTTTTTGTGGTATCTATGGATAGAAAGAAATTCATATTCCACAGTGCCACATTCAATATTAATGAAATTGATACTGTTTGTCACCCCTGTACCAGGGCACAGGGAATACTAGATGAAGCCAGCCTTCTTACTGCTAAGGGACTAGAGCCATGACTGGTCTGGAAGTGGGTTTGGAATTCTGCATGACTCTGTTGTATTAAAGCTGGTGCAGGCCTTGCCTCTTTTGTTTGCCAGTGGCTTAGCTGTGTCTTCAACTGTATAATGAAGCCTGGATATGTGCAGGTCACAATAGGAACATTGTTTTATTACTCTGGGGGTATCTGAAAGTGAACCCACACTATCTAAGCACATCAGCATGGGTCAGGTAGGCCAGGCTTTATACAATTTCTTCCTGCCTCTGTGTTGGTAACAATATCCTCCTGTCGATTTTCTAGCTTCTTGTGAGCACTAGAGAATGGCCAAGAAGTCCCCAACCTCGCTTCCTTCATCAATCCTGCTATGCTCTTGTGAAATTCCTACTTTTGGATTCTGCTTTCATCACCCCTAAGGCATTTCTCCTCTAAGGAACAATACAGAGGCCATATATAAATCCAGCAGAAAATAATGCTGTGACTAGGAACAAACTTTGCCTTGGAAACAGGAGTCGGAATGATGACATAATAGACCTAGAACAATGATGTCATCACTGGCCACAGTTCTGACCTGCATGGGTGGAAAACCTGCGTAAGTTTTCTGACCTGTGGACACCTGATACTGACCCATTGTGTTACCCTGTGCTCTGCCAGGCTCAGCGCCAGAGGCTGATCTTTCCGCATCAGTCACAGCTTGGTTTTCTTTTTCAGTGGTACAAATTATTTCTGGACAAATAACAGCTCAGAGCCAAGCCTGTCAAGTTTTGACCAACCACCAGGTCTTTGGATAACTTAATTGTAGTGTTTGGTGGCCTTAGAGATTGTCCTTGTTCTCTCTAATTCTAACTTATCTCGTGGTGATGACAGAGATTCTTCTATTTGGGTCATGAGCATCCCTCAAAGGTCTGTGTTTTAAAGGTTTCGTCCCTAGCTTGCCACTAATAGGAAGTAGTGCTAAATCCATAGAGGGTTGGGCGAACAAGACGTCCTTAGATCTTCGAGGTAGGAACTTAAAGGGAACTAATCTTTACTTCCTGGTTGCTTTGCAGACATTTGCTCTACCAACTACTACTTCTGCCTTATATTACCTTGCTACCAGCCCACAGCTATGGGGCCAAATGGTCCCAGGTTCAACCTACAAGGCTATGAGCCAGCACAATCATTTTCTCTTTCTGCACAAGTTGTCTCAGGTATCTTGTTCTAACAAAAATCTGCCCAATCACCATTTGAACAAAGGATAAGATGAGAACTTTACTCATTTTGTAAAAATCAAAATGATGGTTCTTTCAGGGTTCCTATGAGGGTGGTGGCAGTCAGAGCTTCTGTTTGGTGTTAGACCCCTAGATCTGATGAAGAGCGACAAGTTTTGAACGTTTCTGTCCATAGTCAGTTGACCTCACTATTTAGGGGCCTGTAGCAAGAGGAGATTCATGACAGTGGAGCAAAAGCAACCACATCATGACCACAGACAAAGAAAGAAAAGAGGAGAGTCTGGGGTTCAGCAATCCCTCTCAAGGGCATACCCTCTATAAGCAAAAGGCTTCCCAACAGGCCTTACCTCTTGAAGCTTCTACCTCTTGCCAGTAGCACCATGTTAGAGATTAAAATGTTAATACATGGGAATTTGGGGGACACACATTAAATATAACGATTTATATAAAACACTCAATGCTTTTTGTTTACATGAAACAATTACTTTAACAGATGTTCAATACTGTGTTAAGAACTTCACATTATCTCATGAATGGGAGTCTGGTGGGAGCTTTGATAACTGGGTTTTACTATCTAGAACGGTGAGGCGAAGAGACACTATGTGTAGTCCTCCCAAAGTGACAAGGCTAGGAGAGTGAGGGGTGAGGACTCAGACTGACATTTCCAAACAAATGCTTCCTCTGTGCAGGCATCTGTAGGCCCAACAAGTTTCGACTGTCCACTTCAGGCTTAGTGAAAGTATATAAACCTCAAAGTCAGGCGTGGATGTAATCCTACTCCTGCTCAAGATTGGGGAAGTCACCTTTCCTTTCTGCTCCTATAGTTGCTGGCTACTAAATGAGATGGTGCTAGCGCTATGGGTCCCTGGAACACCCCCATCTCCCCATCACTCTGCTATGCCTCTACCAGCTCTTTCTTGCCCTGACCACAGAGCTTTTCTGTAAGTAGAAGGGTTATTTTTCTTCCTGCTCAGGACCTGTGAGCTGCATGGAGAGTTTTAACACCCGAAGAGAAAAAGAAACAGCTGTTGGGTATTCATCCCTGGTCCTCCACTTGTCCCTGATATTCCTTTCCGAGTTCCCCTCCCGTTACCTGGTCTTCCTTTCTGCTTTCCTCACCTTCGGCAGTGCCATCTCTCATCAACCCTGATTCTGAAATCATTAAGGAAGGGATGCAGGATCTTAGAAACATGCAGAGATCATGGGAGAAACAAACCTTGTACGGAATACATTAAGGTTCAAGGTGTCTGTGTAGCTAAATGCTGGAGGGAAGGAGAAGGTTTCTGTTAGTCAAGGGTCATTCTAATCCCAGACAGCTCCCTGCCAGCCTATACTTGCTCTTTAACCTCTTCTCCTAGCAGGAATATGTTTGGTTGCTCTCTCCCTGTGGCCAGGATTCAGATCCTGGGATCTCAATCTTCCCAGCAGAAAAGGAATCTGTTAAATCATCCACTGCATCCAGAGTTGAGCAATCAGCTGCTCAGAATCCACGATCAGTTTATTGTCTCTTGGTGATAGAGTGTTTCCTGGGAATGTTTTCCTCATGTTCCCTTCATGCTTCAGAGCTCCCGGAGTTCTGCCATAGACTCGGCTATCAAGAACCCTGATCACCTCCTCTGCTCACCCTCTGTAAGCCACTAGCCCTGAACTCTATCATCCAGCTCCCACCCATCGTGATGACAGCTCAGCTCCTCTAGAGCATACAAGACCACAGAGATTTCCTGGTACCCTCATCAGTCCTATCTCCCACATCACTAGCAAAGGATGCAGAGCCTCACAAACATGGAGATGATACGGGACAAATAAACCGTGCACACAAATGCAAAGCTAAGCTTTAACATACCTGCAGATGCTTGAACAAAGACGGGTGTTTTCTCCACTCAAGAGTCTTGCTGATCCTACATCAGTCCTGGATCAGCCTATGTGACGGGAAGCTGCACTGTTTCCCCGAATCTGTCCAAACTTGTATCTCACAGCCATGTTGGCTGTAGATGTGCACTATGTGACATTATCAACCAGACTCTTTTTCTATCCCTGCTCCTGAGTACATAAGCTTTAGAGATGTCACTGGCTTTCTTCATTTGTGTTTACACACTCCTCACTAACACGAGGCCAACTTCTGGTTAGCTGTCTGTTTCCTACTCTCCTCTTGTACACTTAGCCTCCTTCTCCCACGCTGGCTTGGGTTTCTGACACTCTCTGGTATGTTTGTGGACGTATGTGCATATCTTAGGAGGGAGCTGATTTCTATGTTACTGAATTCTGAGGGTCAAATCAAGTGTTGAAAGAAATGAAGGTTTATTGTGTTGTTCTGTTACCTGATGCACTGCAAGTTGTGGCTAAAGACACTTATTGCTTACGTTCATCTACGCATCTGCAGTGGAGCTGAGGGACATCTGAACTACACTGGTTTCTGTTGGGTTCTGTCTCTGCTGTCTATCATTCTGCTTGAGGCCATTTGTTAGATAGCACAAGTCCCCATGGTGGAGGTAGAGACACAAGGGAGTAAGCGGGAACCTAGAAAAGATAAGGGCACAAGGAGTGGTGGGGAATTAGAAATGACAATTCACTTCATCCTATTCATGTGCTTAGTTACCTGTCCTCTCCCCATCTTAGATCAGCATTCCCTCCCCAGCCATCCCATTCATTGGGTTTCTGCATAGGAGTGTAGGTTGTGGTAACCTTAGATTAAATCAGTATAACTCAGAGAACAAGTATGTTCCTGGGACCTTTCCAGTTGGGTCTTCACGGACGCTTCCTGTTTCGAGGAAGGCCTGAGCAAATCTATCTACAAAACTGGTAGGCAAATGGCAGATGAGCATGGCTTGTGGCAGCAGCAGGGGCTGGGCAGGGGTAACATCTAGGTTCCACTTTCCTCTAGTTAACAATATCTTGGCAGGAATGTGATTTTAGTTCATTTACATTTTCTTTGATTTTGTGAAGTGGTATAAGAAAAATCTCACTTAATTGTATCAGCTTCAGGGACAAGAATTTGGTGTCCCATATCGTCCCTATCTCTTCCTGCTTTGATTACCAATACCAGTTGGCATTTCTGGTAGGAAATCCCTGCAGTCTACTTGCAGTGTGATGTATTTTTGGCTGTCTGGCTTCTGAAGGCCTTCCCCATGTTGGGAGCATCTCCTGTGATATATCCTGTGATCTGAGTGTGTCTCCCACCCAAAGGCATGTGCTAGAAACAAATTCCTCTCTGAGGCAGTGCGGGGAGTGAGGCTTCCTGAAGGTGTGTGCACCATGAGGAAGAAGTCTTCATGAAGGAGCCTTTTGACCAGCAATAGGCAGACCAGCTCTTGTGGGAATTTGGCTCATATATTTCTACTTGCCCGCCTTTCAGTTTCCTATGAAAACTTAAAGCAAAATGAGGCCTTTAGCAGATGTGTCTTGCCAAAGCATAGGTTTCCTGGGTACTAGGACTGAGGAATGAATTAACCTTCTAACCTCTTTTCTTTATAAATTACCCAGTCTTACATATGTCTTTATGGCAACAGAGTACCTATAGTCCCAGCACTTTGGAGGCGAAGTTAGAAGGATCAAGAGTCCAAGGCTAGAAGCTGGGGAAATGGCTCAGTCACTGAAGTATTCGCCATGCACAGATGAGGACCTGAACTTGGATTTCCAGCCCCCAACTTAAAATGTCAGACATGGTGATGTGTTGTCTGTACCTCCAGCGCTGGAGTGATGAAGGCAGGTGGATCCCTAGAGTTCACTGCTGAGTCAGCATAGCTGGACTATAAGCTCCAGATTCAGTGAACAACCCCTTGTCAAAAACTAATGAAGATGTCTGCTGCTAACCTCTGGTCTGCATGCTTATGAATACATACACATGTGCACATATCTATAACAGACACACGAGAGAGAGCATGTGGGAGAGAGGGGAGAGTTCAGCTGTTCAGCGACAGCCTGGCCTGTCTGAGACTATCTTAAAACACACATGCACACACACACACACACACACATGCACATGTGCGCGGACACACACACACACACACACAAAGGAAAGAGAAAGAAAAGGGAGAAAGACAACATGACTACACAGACACAAGACATACCTTCTACTACACAAACGGAAAAGACCAGGCAGGTTCCTGGACTTCTGTGAAATAAGATGCGGGGATCTGATTCATGCTTGGCTGACCATGTGAACCTACTGTGCAGTCTGCTGTGAGCAACTTCCGACAGAAAGGGCAGGAGACAGATGTCCCGGGAAGTGGTGGCTATAGCAGCATCAAGACCTCTCTAGGACAAGGAATGTCATTGTAGCCAATGATACCCCGTGTCCACATGTCCAGTGGAGCCAGACACCCTGCACGTCTCTGTGCAAAAATGGCAGTAGATGTCTATATGTGATGGCTGTGGCTCTTCGGGCTCTTGGGTCACCCTGCCACTCCACTCTCCTCCAGACTGTGTTCTGGCTTTGGTTTCCATCTCGTTCCTGACAAATAGGTTATTCTGTGAAGAAATTCTATTCGCGCCTAGTGAGCTTCAATTGCCTGAGACCAAGGACTCTGAACAGTTTGTATTCTTTTCTATTATCTCATCAGTCCCTCTTGAATATTCACCTATAAAGGAGAGGGCCTGAAAGCCGTACCTCGCCATCTGGACAGAATCCAGAAGACAGGAAGACAAGAGTATGGCCAGCTGCTTGTTCTTTGCACGAATGTTTTTGCCACAGTTTCAAAAGCACACTTGAAAATACCAACTGGAAGTAGCTTTCTCTGCCTCCCCTAAGAAACAAGCATCTCCAAGTGGATCCCCCCCGCCCCTCAGATGACTGAGGACTCCCTGGGGAGACGTCAGCTCACAGCTGCTGTCTGGCCACTTTGGTCAAGTGAGACATCCGAACTCTTCAAGTGATCAGAACGGACCCCTGGAGCTTAATCCAGCCACAGCAATTGTCTACCTCGCCACTCTCTCTAACATGAGGGTGCTCTCCTAGTGAGAGGTCTGCTTGGGTCACCAAAGAGATGGCTGAAAGGAGCAATGACTCATGGGGTTCTTTGTCCCTCTCCTGTGCTTTCTAGGAGGAACTATGGCTAGTAAAGATGCTATCCTGGTAAAGATGCTATTCTGGTGTTGCTCAGGACCAGGGAGGGCCCTTGGAGGGAAGAAAGGTGGGTCTAGAGGAGGTCAGGCAGGTCAGTGAGGCAGGTTTGAGCCTATATGGGGTAAAGAGCCAGTTCTCCTAAGATTACATGTCCTCAGAACGAGGACCTCCCCTGGTTACCTCCAGACTCTACAGATAGTATTTGTGTTTTCCATTGCTGTGATTTAAAACAAAGTGCCACCTGCATTTTGGATGGGACAGTTCATTGTGAAGGACTACCCCCTGAGCAGCAAAAACATTTAATATCCTTGCAGTCACCTCATTTGATGACAGTAACTCAAGCGGCCCTAGTGACAACCAGTAAATTCCCAACCATTTCTCTGTGTCCCCAGGGATAGTTACCACCTCCGTCTGAAAGCTAGTGCATTAAGGCCTTTGAAGGAGACTTTATTCAAAGCAAATAGTGTGTGGAACACTTTGAGGTTTTGCTAACTATTAATTCTGAATCTTAATTGAGTCTGCTAGACTCTCTGAAATGGAAAACAAGATCCTATCCTTAAACGGGTATTGAAGAAGTTAGGAATAAAATTTTCATCATCATGCGTTACTCCATGGATAGGCTCCCATGAGAAGACGAGAAGAAGACAAAATGGATGGCTTGGTAGTAGTTTGGTAGTAGGAAACACACAGTACCCCTATACTTTACAGTTTTATGGGGGTTCTGGTGATGGCAGAGGGCCTAGATGGGGAATGGAAGGTACGGTGGATTGTTGTTTTCTCATAAATGTTTGCCAAGGTCTCCTTGGTAATTGATGCCCAAAGTCTTCAGGGCTGTGGACGTCTAGTGAACAGCAAAGACTTAAAGGGAGTCATGTGCAGGTTATGTAAGATGGCCAGCATTGTCCATGCTTCAACAAGGAAAATCCAGGAGAGTCAACTCTTTTGTACAGTCGAACATCTAAAATTTCCAACTACCCAGGGCAACATAGAAGGCTGGGTTTTGTAACAGTTCTATTCACAGATAGGGGAAACAAAGCTGGACCAGTGTCCTCAGATAGCTCATTCACTATGGAGTAAGCAGGGATATGAGGAAAATATCGACCTTCAGGGCAGAGGAGACAGGACCACTGCATTAGAGAGGCAGAAGGAATGGGATCAGGTGGGCAAAGCCTTCGGAGAAGTGTCCCTAATGAGAGATGCCTGTAGACAGGACTGGAGTACTGTCAGCTCCAGAAAAAGGAGCTCTGTGAGAAAGGTATTTGTCATCCATCCAGAGCATGTTTTGGGTTGGGGCAGTGGAGAAGAGTGAGGGGTTTGGGGAAGAAGGCTTGGTTCTTGTTTGTCACTTAAATTCGTATGCATTCCATTTGGCGCATGTCAGTGAGACCTTCATCACTATCAGCTGCTGATACTTGACTGCATCTAAGAAACCTTTCCCAGAAGTCATAAAACAGGTTTGTTCTCTTCTTTATTTACAATCAGCCTGCCACTGACATCCTCATACAAAGAATTCTGCAGCAGATGCTGGCCAGGGCAGGTCAGACCCAACACTGTCATTCTCACTAGGGATGCTACCATCTGTGACCTAAATGAAAGAAGGCAGCTCAGCAGGTATAGAAGGAGATTGCTCCTTCCACATATGGTCTCCTTATGTCCATGTGTAACACAAAATAACAATAGGTCTAGGAAGTCTTGCTACTCAGTCGTTCTGATAGCCCGCTGGGTGAGTTGAACGCCATTTCAGTCTGTACCTAAAACTCAAACCGTTCAACCTTGAGTGAAGCTGTTATAAGTTAAATGTGTGTCCTCCCTAAATCCTTGTGTTGAAACCTATCACCAATGTGATTGTATCAGTAGGCAAAGCCTTTGGGAAGTGGTTATATGGTGAGGCTGCTACCCTTGTGAATAGGATTAGTGTATTTTATTTTTGAAATCCGCAAAGAAAGATTAGGGATATGGTTCAGTGGTTAAGAGTACTTTCTGTGCAGGCATGAGAGCATGATTCAATTGCACAATCACCATGTAAAAGGCCAGGTATGGCTGCATCTCCCTGTGACCTAGGATTGTGGAGGTCACTAGAGCTTTCTGGCCAATGGCCTAGCTCCTGACTCAGTGAGCTATCTCACCAGAAGGGAATGGGGAAAAGAGTGATACAGCAAGACACTGAACATGCTTCTCTGGCCTCTATGCCTGCACCTGCACACACCCGTGCACACCATATACACAGACACACACACACACAGACACACACATGCACACACACACATACAGACACACACATGCACATACACACATACTCACACAGACACACACATGGCTTTAAACCTTTCATCTCTTCCATCATTTGAAAAAGCAGAATGAAGATTTCCATGAATGCCAAAGTAAACAGCCTTTCCCAGGTGCTGAAGCTTCCAGTGTCTTGATCCTGGACTTTTCAGCATTCACAATTAAAAATAAATTTATGACATTTTTGTTTGTTTGTTTGTTTTTTGACACTCAGCATATAGTTTTTCACAGTAGCTACCTCCTTCCACTTAGAGGCCCTCCACATCTCCCAGATAAAAAACTTGGAAAGCTAAAATTATGAAACTTTGCTTGCAGCTTTGTATGCAGTTGGAGATGACAGGCAGGGCCAAGTCCAATCCCAAGTACGTTCATCCCGTGGGGAAGGGAAGTGTCCCTGGAGAAGGCTGGATGGAAGACAAAGGCAGCCCATGGGTGCAACCTTTTTGTGTCTCCAGGGAGGCCCCGGGAAGCTCTTCTTCCCTAATTATCCTTAGATAATGAATGAACACAATGGCAAATGTTATTAGAATAATTTATTGTTCATCAAGAACAAGGGATGTTGAGAGTAATTCCCTATTAGCATTCACAAGTCCCCTTGCTCAAGGCGCTTCCTCCACCTTGGGCTCCCAGTGCTCCCATTTAGGGAGAGGGAGCCCTTTTGTGGCACCAGCCCACAGTCAGCATGCTATTAGGGAAGAGGAGTTATTGGCGGTGTAGTTAACTATGTAATTAACTCAGATCTCCTAATGCAATCAGCATCTAATCTAATAGGAAGGTGTAATTAAATTGCGTCCTTAATCCCTGGGAAAATCTCTGGATTTGGGTGTGAGAATCAACCTGGCAGGGTGCCCCAGGTCTCCATTATCTTCAATTAGACAATTAATTGATATTCAAGTTACCTTTCTCATTCAAACCTAATTGAATTTCTCCTACTCCCCATGAGGTGTAATGAGTTTATCAAGACGCTTCTCTCCATTCACAGCCTGAAGAACCCACAGAGAAGTGGTCATCACCTGTCTTCCTCTGCCACTTACCAGAATAGTAGAGGCAGCCAGTGGTCCCTTTAAGAGACTGATTTGCATTTCACTTTCTCCTTGGTGCCTTTGTGGAACAGGCTGCAGAGCAGGTCTGTTTGTGACTGACGGGTTTTCCCTCCTCAGTGCCTCAGAGTCAGACAGTAGCTGCCAATATCTCCATTGTGCTTTTCGGCCCCTGTGATTCAGCAGTAGTCTCCGAATCCTGGCGCTGTCCCTGTGGACCTGCCTACCTCAAGCCACCTCCCAAGAGCTTCCCCGTGTCTTCACACCTGCTTTCCTCCTCAAAATTAGACCTTGGAGAGCTAAGGACCCGACCTGACATGTGTGTTTTTTGACCATTGCCTTTGCTCTGCAAAATCAAAGCTCTCTCCAACAACCCTAACAAAATACCTACGATTCAACTGAAGTCCTAGGTGAAGTTGTAGCTAAAGCTGAGAGGACAGCCAGGCAGGCAAGGGACACAGGGGAAAAGAATGTAGACACCCAGGAAGCAGTAGACAAAAACTAACGAGAAACAAAGAGACAGAACAGAAGGAGAGGGGGAAAGAGAAGAACAGATGGGACCAGATTGGGAAATAGAATGGAGAGGAAGAAGAAGAAGAAGAAGAAGAAGAAGAAGAAGAAGAAGAAGAAGAAGAAGAAGAAGAAGAAGAAGAAGAAGAAGAAGAAGAAGAAGAAGCCGCCAGACTAGACGGAGCAGGGAGCTAAAAGGAGCTAATAACGTAATTGAGCTATCCTCAAGGACTCCGTGCCAGCCAGGGGCAAGCAGGCACCAGGGAGCACCAGCCTTTGGGGGAAGATCTTGTGAATGGCAGAAATAGCAAAGCAGCCCTGGCTGAAATAAGCTAGACTGCACTGCACACCTGATAGGATAATCTGAAATGAGAATCTCAGGGGAGGTGCTGCAGTGCTCAAGGGAGCTGCTTTTAAATTTCTTCTTCTTCTACTTCTCCTTTTAAATAAATAAAAATGCAACTTTCCTCTCTGCCGTCAGAAGTTTAAGGAAAATATCAATTCCGGGTCCTCTCTAGCCATTATCTCCTGTGGTAATCAGCTTAAATAAGGCCTATTATGAGAGCTGCCTTCTCTGCGACAGCAGCAGGGTGTGTGGGACCCACAGAGCTCCATGTGGAGAACACACTGGAAATTGCTTGTCTGGCTGAAAGGAACTTCTGTTCTTCGGCGGGAGAGGGGAGGAGAAAAGTGATAGGCCCTACCTGAGCCTATCGCGGGAGTCTGCAGGCCCAATGTTAGGCGAGCTGGGTGGGACAAAGGGGATGTGGACCCAGAAAGAGACTGGTCAAGATCAGTGAAGTGAGGCTGGAAGGGGCGTGGTCAAACTCCGTGGTAGCACCGCCAGCTAGCTGGATGAGAATAGAGACAGAGATCTGACATCATGTAGCTAAGAGAGAGATTGGCAATTCGGGGTATCAGGGATATCTCCCACTTGCCTCTTGTGCTGTGGATGATGCCTGTAAATCTTGTACTTTGATAATTTGATGATCTTTTTCTTGGACTCCATTAAAATAATAGCATTCTTGCCAGGGATTTCTAAGTCTTGTGTCACTGAGGTGTTTGCACTCTTCAGCAAAGACAATGTAGTTCTCCCTGCACCAGAATTAGGGTGTAGAAACTCTTCTATTCTTGTCTGAGCAGTGGAAATAAACCACAAAGACTAAAAAGAGCTAGGCTAGCTAACTAGGAGCTTTTTGTTTGGCTATCCTACAATTAGCGTCAAATAAGAAGGCTCCTTTTGTTCCGTTTGACCCATGCAGAAGCTGAGAATCAAAGGGGTTGGAGTTGACTGGGCCAAAGCCAGGGATAGGTAGAATTGACTTTCCTTAGTTGCCAGCCAGACTACAGAGGGGGCGCTAAACCCACCTCACCCCATACCCCATCAAGAACAGCATTAAGAGGAAAGCTCCCCACTGTCCACTTCTGACTCAGCCTCAAGTGACTGTGACTGGGGGCCCTGGGAGGGGCCTTTCCTAGACAGTGATTCACAAGACAGCTCTAACTTCAATCCCTTTGCAGTAGCAATGCATTCAATAGGTGGAAATGAGGTAAACAAGGAAAACCTGCCTGGGCCCCACACTGACTTTAACATTTTTCCTTCATTAAGAAGTTGGGAGACCTTAGGCAAGTCTTTGAACGCCTGAGAGCGTCTAGCTTCCAAAGCTATAAACCACAGACTATACGTGTTTTTCCCCACCCTGAAGAATCATTCTAAGTCTCAAGCGCAATGCACAGGACAATGCATTTGAATGCACAGCCGCCTTTCACTTTGCATCGCCAGGTGCATTCATATTCGTTAGGCTTAAAGACTCAAACTCAAGATGAGATGCCGCCAGCAACGCAGAGGAAGGACTAACTCCGTCTTGGCTGCCTCTGTTTACAGTTTCCCCTAAAGGATAGCCATTTGTTTGCTTTAAGCAAAAGATTGGGTCTCGGTAAAGATATTCATGGCTTTCAGGACATGAAAATGTGCTGTGGATGTCACAAGTTAGTTTGAATTTCACTCCAGGGAGCTCAGCTCAGTAAACACTTTCATGTGTAAGCAGTGCCCTTAATCAAGCCAGTGAATCTTAACCTAACCTTCACAGTAAACGTATAAATAGAGCCCTGATTAAATAATTGTTATTTTCTTGCTGAGAATCTCAGTTGGGATCCTGCCTTTAGTGTAATATGTTATGCAAATGTTACATACGGCGTGTATATGGCTCCTCAGCAGCTGGCTGACTGGGGCTTTGATCATACCAGCACAGAGCTGGGAATCAAAGACTAGGGCTCCATCTTTGTTCTTCCAGTGAGTAGCGGTGTGACCTTGAGAAAGTCAATCTCCCAGAGCCTCTATGTCCTCATCTTGCATAAAACGGCTTGAAGATCAATACATTGTAGTTGGCTAGTGTCCCTCCCCCAACCGTGGAGCCCATGTTTTCAAAAAAAAAAAAAAATGGCTACTAATCTGCATGTATTACATGATAATTAATTCATTTCCCCGAGTCTAAAAATCAAAGGCATTTATAAACGGTAGCCAGAGATTCTGATAAGGCTTGATATAATTGGAGTGAGCACATGGAGCTGAGATAATTTCAACCAAAGGAAAAGATGCGCAACACTTCAGTTTGTTGTGTGGCCTCACGAAGAACAGACGGAAGGAATGCATCGGGCAGTTTTGCAGCTGTGACCATTGCCCAGACACCATCACCACCTGTTCCTAATTCCCGAGGCATACATGTTGAGAGGTGTCCAGAGTGTTCCCCTAAAGTCCAAGTTGGTCACTTAAAGCTCTTGTGAGTCTCTGAGGTTAGCATCCATTCATCCTGGGAATTCAGAGACGCGTAACACTGGAAATCCTCTCTGCCCTTGTGAGGTTTGCACCCTTACTTGAAGAACAGATGACAAGAGGTGGATTTAAAGTACTTTAACAGCTGTTGGTAGGGTGCCTTGAAGTCGTTGAGTGGTGATGTAAATCCACCGAGATCCATACAGGCCACTCCAAAACCTTCACTTTGAGCAGGGTATAGGCACAGTAGTAATTTTAGAGTTTGGGTGTAATGAGCTAATAGGCTTTGACATGAGTTTCGAAAAGATCAAGTGTTTACAAAAACTGAAAATCCCTGAAAGGAGTGAGTTTGGAGGCTGGGAGAATAGTCCAGGAAGCTGCTGCAGTGGACTAGTGTACCCAGGACAGGGCTTACACCAAGGTGGGGATTGTGAGAGTGGAGAAAACCATTGATTTCTGAATATTGAGTTCTCTGAACCTGCTGATGGACTAGCTAGGGAAGGAAAATAAACGCATTTAGGAACCCATGTGTGCTCCCTGTCCTCTGAGATGACAATGACACTGATGGATATGTGATAGAGAGCTTTGTAGAAAGTTCCATGGCTTACCAGTGTGTAGACATTCTCCTGATCTTCAGGGAACCCGTTTAAAATAGTCTGTGATGAAGAGAAGCAAATGCAAACTCTGTGAAGAATGTCATGAGAAGTTGTGTCTCGCTTTGCAAGAACTGGCAGGAAAAGCTCATGCTCTTGGTAGCACAGTGGAATATGGAAGCCAGTGGTGTAAGCCTCACCCCCCGCCCCACCAGCCAGACTATTTAAAGTGTTGGGTTTTATTTTCTATCTTCATACTTGCATTTTCATTCCCTCCTTGAATGCCTTGGATTCCATACCTCCGAGGTGGGCATAGAAAGTGAATTGACCCTGGGAACCTTCTGCTGGTGAAACCATACTTGGGAAAACTAAGCCCCTTGTTTATAAGGAAAACAGTAGTTCTTGGCTCCCTCACTGAACACAGAGAAGATACTGATCCAGCTATCAAATATACATTTCAGCCACCATCAAGTCCTTGCTGAACCATGGCAGGATGTCAATCAAGAAAAGATTTGACCACACCTAATCTTCGCAGAGACAATTCTACAGAACCCTGGGCTTATTCAAATACTACTAACAGGTGTTAGCTGAAAAATATTGTAAAATGTACGTTCAAGTTTGAGAAAAGCTAGGCATAATAGGGATCATTAGTTTTCTTTCTGAGTCTTTGGTGTTCCTAGTAAAGATAGTTGAACATGCAGACTTTGCTAGGTATTTGGGGACGTGGAGCTCTATTTCATTCACCCAAATAATAATTCACCCTGGGAAATGCACATCTGTGCTCAAGAACAATATTAGGACTAAAAAAAAAAAGTATAATGATCATTAAACGAAGGAACATTTGCTATCTGGGATGAATGGTCGGCAGCTCTTGCCTGGAGGTAGATGAACAGACAAGACAATATCACCAGTGAGCAGTTTTATGTTTCTGTTCCCTTAGATTAAATTCAACAGACTTTGGAGCTACAGTGACAGGACAGAACTGAGATCTGGCTTAGATTTTATATGAGTTCTTTTTCTCTTGATGGACCAAACTCTGACAAAAGCTACTTAAGGAAGGAAAGGTTTGTTTTCACTCAGAGCTCAAGGAGACAGTCCATCAGAGCAGGGAATCCCTGGCAGCAGGAACTCGAGGCAGGGGGTCACATGGCATCTGCTGCCTGGGAGCCAAGTGATGAAGGGGAGGAAGCTCTACCACACTTTTCTGTAGGCAATGAGTTTCTTGCCACAGTGAACTCCAACCACCAAATCATAGTTGTATCTATGCAGTTTTCTTAATAGAAACTGTAAGTTAGTGTGGCCACTGTGGGAATGTTCTGCTTGGGTATTTTGGTATGGTTGTCATAGGAAAACTTCAGCGCCATTCAAGTTGCTTCAAGAAAAATGATGAGAAGATACATTAAAAGATGCCTTTGTTATGTTTCTGTTGCTGTGAAGAGACATTATGACCAAGGCAACTCATAGAAGAAAGCCATCAATAGGGGGTTAAAGTTTCAGAGGGCCAGTTCATAACCATCAGGTCAGAGAGCAGGCAGGCAGGAATGGCACCGGGGCAGTAACTGAGTAATTGAGAACTTGTTTGCTGGGACAACTACAATGAGAGAGAGAGAGAGAGAGAGAGAGAGAGAGAGAGAGAGAGAGAGAGAGAGAGAACTAATTAGAATGGGGTGGGCTTTTGAAATCTCAAAGCTCTCCCCCACTGATAACACTTCCCTCAACAAGATTACACCTCCTAATTCTTTCCAAATAATTACACCAACTGGGATCAAGCATTCAACTATATGAAACTTGGGGATCATTCTTACTCTAACCTGCACATAAGATAAATCAAAGGTCAGTGAGGGCTCCAGGAGAGGTCATAATATGAGTTAATGTCTAGGCCACGCAGTTAATACTTGGGTGGAAAAATTGGGAATGGAGTCTGCAGTGCACTGGGGATCGTGGCGTTGGTGATTTTTGAAAAAAAATATTCTTCCCATTCTACAGGTGAACAAGAATTGCAAACAACAGTGCAGGCAGCCTGTCTACACTGAGCCGAGAAATAGCAAATTTTGAGTAAGAAAGAGAAGATGTCAGTTTTCTGAACCTTACTTTATCTGCAAAACAGGATCAAAATGCATAGTTATCAATTGTAGCCAGAGGGAGATCAAATCTCCAATAACCATTTGGTTCTCTGTGTAGAGCAAAGGACAGGCTGGAATTGGAGAAAGCTGTGTGTGCTTCCAATCCATTATGCTCATCTCTCCCGTATTTCCAGAGTAAATGTCACTACCAGGAGGGACTGCCTGGAAGGATTAATGGATATAAATTCATATATAAGCTGACCTTAGTATGCACTTACTAAATGGGAGCTAATACAATTATCCACCAGGACAATAATAAATGAACAAAGTGATCATAACAATATTTCTCATTTTATGAAGAATTATGAGGCATACCAAAATCATGCAAAACCATCTCATTTCCTCAACAGTCATGGGGCTTTCTGCTTACAGTTCTGTGTTACACATATGGGCAAAATGAGGCTCAATTTTAACCTTCTGTTATGGTTTGATGAAGAGTACCAGATAGGTTCACATATTTGAACACTTGGTGTTCAGATGTTGCTACTGTTTGGGGAGATTCTGGAATCCATAGGAGGTTGAGTATATCTGGAAAATGTAGGTCGTTGGAAAACAGGCCTCAGGGGCTGTAGCCTGGCTGGGGTCTAGCCTGATCTTTTTGCCTTTTGGTCCACTACAATGTAGGTCAGCCACTGAATACTCCAGCAACTGTGGATCTGCTTACTGATGTTCCTTTCTGCCTTGGATTGTGTCGTCTCAAACCATAAACCAAAGTAAACCTTTCTTTCCTTAGGTTGTTTCTTGGCAGGTATTCATTTAGTCTCAAAGATGGGAAAAGTAACTACCAGGCCTTTCCTTCTGGGGTTAGCTGGAGTCCACAGTTTGTGGCAAGAAGCTCTGCACGGGTCCTTGAGAAAAAGGAAAGCATAGCATGGATAGGAATGAGGGGGCATTTTGATGGCGGTCCCGGTAGAAACAGAGCTCTGAGGTTAACAGTGAGAGCCACAAGGGAGAAGAATGGGGGAGGAGCCTGACTTGGCTAGCGAATAAGGAAGATAACCAGGAGCTGTGAGCAGGAGACTCATCCCAGGGAGAGTGCAGATGCTGGGCTTGAGAGCCCTGTCTCTGTTTGACAAGCACTAGGAAGCCACTGCAGGTTCATGAACAGAGAAATACCTTAACGAAATGGATAGTTTATAAACGAGTAGAGGAAACGAATTCCAGATAAAGGATTGGGGAATAAAGAGACTGGAACAAGACAGGCAGCTGAGAGAGATAATGCATTATTGGAAACCTAGGGTGAGAGACAGGACTAGGCCATTCAGCTACCTGCAGATGAAACAAAGGAAACAGATGCCAGAACAGGAGGATAGGAGGCTCAGAGTAGTGACAAGCGTCCAGTACGAGGCAATGCCATGCACTCCACCAGGAAAGCCTACATTGAGAAGGCTTGGAGCTGTTCACATTGGAGAATGCAATCTCAGTTTATGCAAATGTTTGATTTCCCCATCTCTTACAAAGGAAAGACTTATAATTTGCACAATAGGCTTATTAATATCTAGGGCCTGGGAAAACAAAAGTGATGTTGAAACTTCGGGCTTTTAAATCTTCCAGTTTATACCGCTCTGTGCCTCGCTAAATTCACCACACTCACGACTGTTTGATGTTCAGCAAGCTCTCACCACACTCCCTTCCCCTTGATAAAACATTAAATCAGTGGATTCCCCTACCCACCCCTCCCTTTTGCTCTCTAAAGATGAGAATTTCTGGTAACTGAAATTCTGTTTAAATATGTAGAGTTCTGAAGGGAGCCACGGCTGCAGTAGTGATATTTCAAATCGTTAGACGTTGTGACTTTAGGCTGTAAAATAGACACCTATTAAAGTACATAATTCAAAATGCTGTAACACATGGGAAAGGGGCAAAGACGGACAGGGAAAGACTAACTGAAGACTGAGGACAGACTTGACGTGGTTCTACCATGTGATAGGCCATTCAGGTCCCTTTGAAATAAAATGCAAAGGCACCAAGAAGGTGAATCTATCATTATATTTTTTCTGGGTTATAAATATATAAATTTAATAAACTGTGTGCTGGTATTGTTGTGTATCTGTGTGTAAAACATATACAGGGGTTAATATGACATGGTTTCTTTTTTTGAGGAACAGCTTCCCAGTTGAGGGTTTGCTGTGGGATAATGCTCTTGTACACTGTAAAGATTTGTCACTCATATTGGTTTAATAAAACATTGATAGGCCAGTAGCCATGCAGGAAGTATAGGCAAGGCAACCAGACTAAGAGAACTCTGGGAAGTAGAAAGGCAGAGAGTCAGTCACCAGATGGATGCAGAGGAAGCAAGATGAGAATGCCTTATGGAGAGGTACCAAGCCACAGGGATGGGATAAACATAGACAAGAATTATGGGTGAATTTAAGTTGTAAGAGCTAATAAATCTTAAGCCTGAGCAATAGACCAAACAGCTTATAATTAATATAAACCTCTGTCTGTTTATTTGGGACTGAAGGGCTGCAGGACTGGGTGGGCCAGAAACTTCTGTCTACAAGTGTTTCTTCAACTTTTCTTCTATTCTGTTTCCATGCTCCAATTCTAGAACCATCTTAAACTTTGTACCCTTAATTGTCTCCCCATCATAACATGTTCAGACCTTGGGCATCATCTCTATTGGCTTACATTTGTTAACCATAAAAAGTGCTTTCTTTTTCATCTCTCAAATCAGCTTTTCCCTCCTCAAGAGGGATTATTCCCACTGAAGACATATGCTGCCCTTGGAGCAGAAATAAAGAGATATTTGTATCACTTGCTGCATTGGAAATAAACACAGAAACTCAAGGAAATGCAGAGGATATCTAGAGGATTCAAAAACCATGTTCCCATCCTGACTCAGAACCTGTGAACATTACACATTTGACATCTTTACCAAATGCCTAAAACAAAGCTAAATTCTATTTGTACATTTATTTAAATTAAGACTCTAAAGATGAGGGCATCCTGGACTGTCCTGGCTGATTTAATGACAAATAATAATAAGAGATGCTGGAGAGACTACGAGAAGACACAGGTAAATATGGAATCAATGCGGTCTTGGACCAAGGAGAATTTGGAGCCACAAGGAACTGAAATGGTAAGAAAGGTTCTTCTCCTAAAAGGGAGCCTGATCCTACTGACACTTTGATTCCAGACTTCTTTTTTTTTTAATTTATTTATTTATTAAAGATTTCTGTCCCTTCCCCACCGCCGCCTCCCCTTTCCCTCTCCTTCCCCCAATCAAGTCCCCCTCCCTCGTCAGCCCAAAGAGCAATCAGGGTTCTCTGCCCTGTGGGAAGTCCAAGGACCACCCATCTCCATCCAGGTCTAGTAAGGTGAGCATCCACGAAACTGCCTAGGCTCCCACGAAACCAATAGGTATAGTAGGATCAAAAACCCATTGCCATTGTTCTTGAGGTCTCAGTAGTCCTCATTGTCCACTATGTTCAGCAAGACCAGTTTTAACCCAGGCTTTTTCAGACCCAGGCCAGCTGGCCTTGGTGAGTTCCCGATAGAACATCCCCATTGTCTCAGTGTATGGGTGCACCCCTCGCGGTCCTGAGTTCCTTGCTTGTGCTCTCTCTCCTTCTGCTTCTGATTTGGACCTTGAGATTTCAGTCCGGTGCTCCATTGTGGGTCTCTGTCTCTGTCTCCTTTCATCGCCTGATGAAGGTTAATATTCAGGAGGATGCCTATATGATTTTCTTTGGGTTCTCCTTATTTAGCTTCTCTAAGAACCCGAATTATAGGCTCAATGTCCTTTATTTATGGCTAGAAACCAAATATGAGTGAGTACATCCCATGTTCCTCTTTTTGGGTCTGGCTTACCTCACTCAGGATGGTGTTTTCTATTTCCATCCATTTGCCTGCAAACTTCAAGAAGTCCTTGTTTTTTACTGCTGAGTAGTACTCTAATATGTATATATTCCATACTTTCTTCATCCATTCTTCATTTGAAGGGCATCTAGGCTGTTTCCAGGTTCTGGCTATTACAAACAATGCTGCTATGAACATAGTAGAGCCTATACTTTTGTTGTATGATAAGGCCTCTCTTGGGTATATTCCCAAGAGTGGTATTGCTGGGTCCATGGGTAGGTTGATCCCGAATTTCCTGAGAAACCTCCACACTGCTTTCCAGAGTGGTTGCACAAGTTTGCATTCCCACCAGCAATGGATGAGTGTACCCCTTTCTCCACAACCTCTCCAGCAAAGGCTATCATTGGTGTTTTTGATTTTAGCCATTCTGACAGGTGTAGGATGGTATCTTCTTGAAGTTTGCAGGCAAATGGATGGAAATAGAAAACACTATCCTGAGTGAGGTAAGCCAGACCCAAAAAGAGGAACATGGGATGTACTCACTCATATTTGGTTTCTAGCTGTAAATAAAGGAGATTGAGCCTATAATTCAGGCTCTTAGAGAAGCTAAATAAGAAGGAGAACCCAAAGAAAATCATATAGGCATCCTCCTGAATATTAACCTTCATCAGGCGATGATTCCAGACTTCTGTCCCATAGAATTACAAGAGAATACATTTCTGTCATCCAAGCCACTGAGTTTGTGATAATTGATTATAGCAGCTCTAGGCAATGACCACAGTGTAGAAAGGCAGCTCAGCCTCTTGGAGTGAGGACAGCATTGTGGGAGATGACGCAACTGTGTCTCTACAGAATGAAGTTTGGCAGGCAGAGACAAAGATGTGTGTAGTTTGAAGAGTAGCACTCAGATACAGGTAAGGCATAGGGATGGAAGTGTCCCTGAGCATCTCTGTAGTACTGTGGGTCCTAAGCTAGCCTTGTCTACTCCAATCTTTCTATAGGATCCCTACTCCAACTTATGTCAGAGTCTTACAGTAGCCTTGATCAGGGCTTTTGTGGGGCACAGGTAAAGATCTAACATTCCAAGACACACAAAACGGAAGAGTAACTCAGCCCTATCGTTCCCTTGGCCAAGAGATGACCCAACAGGAGGGTGGGTTCACCTTAAACCACACTAACGACATTGGAAGAATAATTCCCTTAATGAAATAATATACTTTTTCTTCCTTGCATTAACATCCCCTAGCATATTGTAAGTCTGCCTACTTCACAGAATTACTCAGAAAAGCAAAGCTTTGTTTTTCTTCATTTATTCTGTTCTAATCATGCTTTCTCTAATACTTTGGGAGTCCTTACTCGTCTTCTGAATCTCACCTCCACCTCCTTTTCTGCCATGCACTCACTTGTCTGCCATACGCTGACCTCATGGCTACCTCAAATGGCGTGGCTTTCTCTATTCCATCTTCTCTGTTTTCCTCTCCCAGACAGTTGTTAAGATTTATGGCTTGCTTGTTTGGGGATTTTTCTTTTAAACGCTCATAAAACTTTCCTCAAGCCTCCTTTTGACTCCATTCTTAAGTTATTTCATTAATGAGACTGAGAACCCTAAGGGGGACCTAAGTTTCCCTAGTAACAAGAGTAGGCTAATCTAAAGTATGAATCTAATCCCATCAATCATCTCCACCCCTCACACAGTTTTAGTGATTTCCCACGATTCATAAAGTACAGGTTCCTTGAGCAAACATTTGGATGCTTCTGGAGTCTTTGCCCAGCCTCCTAATGGCAAGCAGACTGCTGAGGTGATCCCAGGGATCCCTGGGAACATATTCTGTGTATAGTCTTTTCAATTTGACTATGAATAAGGCTGAGTAATAGTCTTTGAATATATAGAACATAGCAAAAATGATGGAAGATTACATGTGAGACAGGAAAAGGCTTCCATCCTGCAGGCGTTTCTTACTTTCTCATTGCTCCCTCTAATAGAAACAGGTACCATTTTAGAAGCCCCTTTGTGAAGAGATCTTTGTGGCATGGAACTGAGAAAGACTGCAAGCCAATGCTTAGTGGGAAAGGGAACCCTGCCCCACATCACACAGCTGAGCCCCAGAGCAGGTCACTCCACAATGGATCCTGGAAATGACAACAGCCCTGGCTGAGGTCTTGACAGCAGTTTTGTAAGACCTAAGGAAAGGAGCCAGAGGTATCAGCCATGGTAGACCAGTTCTCCTGATCATAGAAGCTTGAGGTAATGACAATTTTATTATATAAGGAAAATTTTGAGGTGACTTATTATGGAGGGATTAATAACTAATACAGTAATTTTCAATTTCACATCTCAGCCACTTCTACTTCCGCACCTTGTATTCTTATCACACTGAACTAGCTTGTCTTGAACACACACTAACACACACCCCTGTTGGGCTATTGTGTGCAACACTCCTTTTGTTCCAAATGTTGCCTTTTTCTTTTATGCCTGACAACAATGTGCACTTTCTACATTAATCCATCTGTAATTCTACAGCTGTTTAAATGCCTGCCTCAGTGCTTGCTTTCTTCTGCCAGTTCGACAGTCCACTTCATGCTCCGCAGCAGTCCACATACATTTGGCTTAGAGCTCCTTGTTGGGTGTGTTACTGTTTACTGACGAAGGTTCTCCTTTGTCTAACTCTTAGCTTTCCTCATATAGAGAGAAGCTCCTGAGTAGACAGAGCGCTGTCCTCATCTTCTACCTCTAATATCTCAAAAGTGATCTGGACATACCCACAGAGTCTATATATTTTTATTCTATATTTTAAACATTTTTATTCTATATATTTTTCATTAAATCAGCTTTAACATAGCCAGTGGGGAATTAAGCCCTTGGATTATTTGTGCCACATGTAAAGCGGCAGCAACAATAGTAAAATTAATAATAGGGTGCAGTAATAGTAATAGGAAAATAATAATAGAATGATAATAAGAATGTGATAATGATACACTAATGAGGTGTTATTATTGGGACTGGAGCTTCTGTGAGCCAGACTCTGAAGCGAAAGTGTTTGTATATACTACCTATAAACCTCATGCTGTCTCATAGGGTCAGGAAATTGTACCCATTTCACGTAGACTTGGGGTGGGTGGAAGTAAGTTGTTTAAAGTCTCAGAAATTACAATGAAGATGGAAGAGAATCCTAGATCTGTTCAGTTCTTTTTCCACTACAAACTTTAAATAAAAGTCCCTAAGAATAAATGTGGAGGATGGCTAAATAACAGTCACTTTTGAATGGGGTTGATTTCTTCAGAAATTTTTCCTTCAGAGAATATCACATAAACATCCTCCAGGTACTGCCGTACGGTGGTATGTGTTTCTGTGTGTGTGTGTGTGTGTGTGTATGCGCGCGCACGCGCGCGTGCGTGCATGCGCATGTATGTGTGTACATATGTGTGTGAGTGCCTGTGTGTGCACACATGTGTGTATGTATGTGCATGTGTGTATGTGAATGTCAGTGTGTGTGTGTATGTGTGTGTGAATGTCTATTTGTCTGTGTGTATGTGTATATGTGTGTGCATATGTATATGTATGTCTCTGTGTATGCATGTGTGTGTATGTCTGTCTGTCTGTGTATGTGTAGCTCTCTCTGTGTGTATGTGTGTGTGTTTCTAAAGGTGTTATTGTCCCTGAGTAAAAGAGAAAAGGATGAATCAAGAAAAGATGATTAACACCCATGTGATAGGGAAAGCCACATGACAAGCCCAACTTCTGTGAAGAAAATGCTCTCTCAGGGCCTGAAGTTGAGCAGCAGATCCAATTAGCTGGTTGATATATGAATATATGCAGGTTAGGGCACTACTAGAATGGGTTGCACTTGGCCTTGAGAATTCTGATGAGCCTTTAAAATTCAGTGGACACTACTCTAGAATTAATCTAAGTGAATCTCGCTGTACAATGGAAGTGTGGCTCTTTCCTCCTCTAACAGACCCACTAAGCGTCCCTCCTGCCCCTATTCTCATTTCCAATAGTCAACGGTTTACCACCTTGGGCAAAGCCTTCCTCTATGACCGTCTACTACTTAGGTTCTGCACAGCATCTACCCAGGGAAATGAGTAAATGTAAGCTCCCTCAAGAGAGGGAACTTTTATTTTAGTAAATTAAAAAATTTGTGACATCAGACTCAGGTCCACCAATTAGACCTCTCCACCCAGGCCATCAAACACAGGGCCATGGGAAAGAGGGATGTTTTCTCCCTCTGTGTGGCATGGTACCATTGCATATTAATATTAAAATGATATTTCAAATTAGCAAG
Source organism: Alexandromys oeconomus (assembly GCA_963919705.1). Lineage (NCBI taxonomy): Eukaryota > Metazoa > Chordata > Mammalia > Rodentia > Cricetidae > Alexandromys > Alexandromys oeconomus. Next base: position 24,188,032 of record CAWTZB010000064.1, read on the forward strand.
CAGGATGGAGGAAGCAGTTTTGCCATTCACCTGTAAACCTGTGTTCTTTTACAAAACCATCCCTTATCTCTCTCTCTTCCCTCCAGGAGTTGTGCAATTGAAAGGCAGAGTTCTAGGGGCTGAGTACACATGGAGAATTAGCATATCAAACACATCCAATAAGCTGAATGGAAATTAGAAGAATCCCAACTCTGACATCTATTGGCTGCGCTAAATTGAGGTTAATGTGGTCCAGTCCTTCCTGGTTTAAAGAAAGATAAGGAAATGTGTATCTTCTTGTGCCTATCCCTTGGGTCCATAAGGCATGTCTCTTCTACAGTGAAAATAAAAACAATATAAAGAAAAGGAGAGAAAAATAAAAGAAAGGAAGGAAAGAAAAGATCCCAAACACGTTAGTGAGATATATATGTATATTCGCTGATATATAACTTAATAAAAGTTTATGGACCCGGGATAAGGAAGCCACTCTGAACAGATACACTGGGACTGAAATATGGTCCAATTAAGTCTGTAACAGGGTGAGCTTTACTTTGAACATTCTCCAAGTCGAAATGAAAGCTCTGCAGAACAGATAAATCAGACAACATAAAATAAAAAACGCTGATCTGGCACAGCTCCCAAAAGAAGCTAGGGGGAGGTAGGTAGGCTGAAGAGACTAGTCAGAGCTGTATGGGGAGGTATGGAAAAGGAGGGTGGGAAGGGATTCAGCCAGCCCTTTCCATTGGATGCTCAAACAGTTGCAGCTACTGTGACTGTAAATAAACCGTAGATATTTAAGCCATTGCAATTAATGCCTTCTGTGACAGTTATTTATCTGTTGAAGGGACGGCAAGGCTTGTCTGCTGCAATTAAGCTGTTTGCTAGTAGTGCCTTCAAATATGCGGTGCCTTTAGCCAAACAGTCATTTGTAGTTTATGGGCATGTTTCTTACTGAAGGAGGGATTTGATAGGAAAATATGCTGAGCCCCTCTGTACCCTAGACACATACATATAAACTACACTACACACTCACACAAACACAAACACCGCACACATAAACACATACACACACGGGGGGGGGGGGGGGGAGAGAGAGAGAGAGAGAGAGAGAGAGAGAGAGAGAGAGAGAGAGAGAGAGAGCCAGATATCAGGGCACAATTCAGCCTCAGCTCCTGCAGTGAGCCTTTCTAGTCTTGTTGACTTTTAGGAAAATACAAGCATTCTTTGTGAATTTGTGACAGGAGCTGAGCAACATAGAGTGTGGGTCTTGGCTGGGGACCCTCAGGCCCAGGTTTGCATTTCTTCATTGTCTCTTTTTATCTGTGGGCTCAGGGTTAATTCAGGTCCTGGATGCCAACTAAAACCACCTGGTACTACAGAGATGTTTCAGGTACTAACTGGAGCTTGCTGCACACACGTGAAGACCTGAGTTCACATCCTTAGCATTTGTGTAAGAAAGTTGGTGAGGAGCCAGAGGGATCTTCAGAGGTCACTGAGGGCTCCAGATTCAGTGAGAGATGCTATCTCAAAAATTCAGGATACCTGACTTTAATCTCTAGCTTTCTCTTACACATGTACATTTGTACACATGCATACGTAAGCGGTGAGTTCAAACATATACACACAGCACACAACCTGAACATACACTGTATCCAAATGCTGAGATGATCATGGTCCAATGGCAGAAGAAACCCAAGTATTGCCAGGCACATAGTAGGGTGTCAAGTTGTGATTTCTCTGATCAAGCTTCCTTCCGTGGTGAAGGGAAATCATAGCTGTTGTGCTACAGCAAAGTTGTTTTGATTTTTACATCTTTCAGAATATACAATGGCTTACTTTCTGGAAACATTGTTAAGTCTCAGTGAGACAGTATATTGGAAGCAGATGTCTTTTATTTTGCCCATAATAAGCAACCTTGGGCTGCTACCTCTTCCCTTGAAGCCTCATTTCACTCTTCTGTAAAATGTCAGTAAGAATAGCAGTAACAGAGCTGGGGAGAAAGTCAGAACAGGGCTTGTTGCACAGGTGTGAGTACCTGAGTTTGCATCCCCAGCACCAATGTAAAACCTGAACATGTTTGTAATCCCAGTGTTGGGGAAGAGGACAGCGTTAGTGACAGGCAGGTCCCAAAAGCTTGTTAGCTACTCTAGCCAAACCGGCAAGCTCCAGGTTCAATGAGTGATGCTGTTTAAAAACAAGAAGTAGAAAATGACCAAGGAAGACATCCAAAGTTGACCTCATACTTTCACATACAAAAGCATGTCCCTCTACATAACATGGTTAGAGAGAGAGAGGAGAGGGGAGGGGGAATAAAAGGGGAGAGACAGGGAGATAGAGAGAGACAAAGAGACAGAGAAACAGAGAGACAGAGACAGAGAGATAATAACATACTCCACCTAGGTTTGTTGTGACCATCTAGTACGATCTTCAGTGCTGGAATCAGGCAGGTGAGTCTTCAACTAGGGTCAGAAACATTATTTTCTTTTTGCAAAGAAAGTCTCAAAGCCTCACAGAAGCTGAATCTCCTTCCCTTCCCTAAATGTCAGATACCAAAGAGCCAGTGAGAGCTCTCCTTGGCCTCTGTTCCCTCCAAATTTCTCTTGCCTTCTGATAGAGCTGATATCTTCAAGGGGGAGGGGTCTGTCTGCTTCATTGGTGAGCCATATGGACTCTGCTGAGTTATCTGGAGATATCGGTAAACTTTACAGAAGTAAAAAATACAGTGTGGAGCAAATCAGAGGGGGTTGCTGTCCTGTGTAGATAATGGAAGTAACCTTTGTTTGGACCAGGAGCTGAGTGAGGGGCCTTTATCTCTCAGGTTATAAATGAGCAGTTATAACCTGCTGATTTCTCCCTTTTTGCCTTTCCCCTGATATCTTTCTTTGAAAAGACAACTCTTGTCTTCTATATCCTTGGGGGACAGTCAAAGTCGTTGACACTTACTTGGTGCCCTCTTCCAGAATTGTCTGTGGTTATAGTCTGTACTTTCCTATACTAGAAGGTTCTGCTCACTGATCACATCATCTTGCCACCATGACAGGCAGAAAACTATCCTTGAAGTCTGGGGAAGGGTTTGGTCATTGGCAGTGAAACTGGATATCAGGGACACATTGGATGCAAGAATCTTTCTGTGGTCTACCATTTGACTTTGTGACTTTACCTTTCTCCAAGGTTAGGTAGATGTCTAATCCAGTTTTGAAAAACCTGACTGGAAAATTAGAGGGACCGTGCTGCACAACAAATCATCTGGGATTCTGTTATGCTAAGTTGGCCCTGCTGCTTTTGAGTAGATCCAGGTAGAATTAAAGTAGGGAGTGGTGCTATCTCAGGAGTGTCTTCTGGTTCTAGCAGTCTTGTCCTGTGTAAGACTCAGAAGATGCAGCTAGGTCTTTCAGAGTCTCAGCTTGGAAAACACTGCCTCTTCTCATGTCCTACTCACGCTTGTGATTATGACAGGTTGTATTGGAGCATCTGTCTTGGGTACCAGACTCCACTTTTATGATGCGATTGACAGATACAGGAAAGGAAATGTCCAAAGTAGATCTCTACTTCCTTCCACCTTTACTGAAAATACACAGTTCAATCGAGGTTTTCAAGTTTTGCTAGGAGAGTCCCTGATGACATCCAAGGCCCATGGGAGTGGCTTGACATTATCCCCAAGTCCTGGTTTTCTTTGGAAGGTGTGAGTACTAACAGGAACTGGGCATAAGATGAGGAGAAGAATAGTCCATGAGGGGAAGAAACTTGTAATATAGAAAGTACAGAAAGCCAACATTGGCTTCTCTGGTTTATAACTTGTTTCAGGAACAGCCTTGAGAGTGAGGCTGTTACCACTCAAACAGCTGAGATTTTTCTTAGCATCTAATGGGTACTAAGTTATCTGATTTTGTTTTTAAAGACATCTTCACAATAGGCAGTGCTCATCTTCACCACTGATCCACTGTCAAATAACATCTGTGAGGGTAGAAAAGTTGTGTTCATTGATACATCCCTAGCATCTAAAACTGTCTGTCTCTCTCTCATCAATATTTATTGAGTGAATACGAATATTCCAAGTCCATTTTACTAATGAGCAGTTCAACTGAGTCCCATAAATCTTTATTGATTATCCCAGCTGACATGACAGGCTAATAGCAGAGACAGGATTCAAAGAACATCTCTCCAGCTCTGAAGTCTGTGTTTATCCATGGACATTTGTTTATGATCTTGCTTCTGCATGTACCCACCATGCAGGGGCTGGGGTGCTATATGCCTACCCTGCAGATCCAGTGGGGGCACAACTGACACAGCTTAGTGAGGGGAATGAGGCTCAAGACTGGCACTTGGCAGGCTCTGAGGTGTTTTTCTCAGGGGGTAAAGCCTGAATGTGAAATGTGCTCCCATGGACTTGTATATTTCCACACTGAGACCCACTTGGTGCTGCTGATTTCGAAGGTTGTAGAACATCTATGATGTAGGACCAAGCTGGAGGAAGCACGTCACTGAAGATGGGACAGGCATTGAGGTTTATAAGCAGGTCCTTGCTCTGGCCAAGGTCTCTCTTCTTAACTGCTGACTCCATGTTTTTGATGTGAGATTCCCCTCTGTATGCTATGAATATGTTTTATTATCATTGGTTAATAAGGAAGCTTCTTTGGCCTATGGCAGGGCAGAATATAGCCAGGCTGGAAGAGGGGAGAGAGAGAGAGAGAGAGAGAGAGAGAGAGAGAGAGAGAGAGAGAGAGAGAGAGAGAGAGTAGGCAGAGTCAAGGCAAAGAAGAAAGATACCAGAACCTTACCCGGTAAGCCACATCCTCGCAGCAATACATAGATTGGTAGAAATGGGTTAATTTGAGATATGAGAGCTATCTATGTAGGACTATGCCTAAGCTATTGACAAAACACTGTTGTAATTAATATAGTTTCTGTGTGATTATTTGGGTCCGGGCAGCTGAGAAATGAACAAGCAGTCTGTCTATATATTATCAGATACTTCATATTCTGGCTACTTGGTATAAAGCAGCATATCCCATTAAACTGTGAGCCCCCCAAATGTTTTTCTTCTTTTAAGTTGTTCTGCTACATATTTTGTCACAGAAGCAAGGACAGTCATCAACACAGGTATGTGTCACATATTTCTGGACCATAATTTTCTACTCTATCTGGTGTGGGATTGCAATGGCTTCCCCATCAGCTTCACAGAGAAACAATGAGGTGAAATCAGCTAGTGAAGAAGCTAGGAAGTCACAGACACATGCGAAGGGAAACTGTTCCCCACAAAGCAGCATCTCTAATAGAGAGAAAGGGGAGCCGATATCGCCGTGTTCTCCTTGTGGGAATCGGCCTAGCTGTTTCTGCTCCACTCTGCGCCTCCTTCCCTCTCCACTTCTCCCGGAAAAGGAGATTATTTTTAATTACATTCTTACACTGGATTAATGAGTCTGCAGAGTAAGTTAATGAGCAGGACACCGCACCAGGAGACAACAGATCTGATTACTTTCAGCGATTTTCTTGAAGCTTTCTCCTGTCTAGACCTTCGCCCAAAAACCACGGCCGAGGAAGAGACAGGCTGCCAGTGATTTCTGAGCTGCGGCATTCAGGATGTCTGGGACATGGCGACTTCAAAAAGCCTGCTGGGGAGGGATGGACTTCTGCTCTTTCAGAGGAAGAGTTTCTTACTTGCAACCAACTGGCCCATGTCTCCCTTAGCAAGCACCCCGTAAGAGAAAGAGACTTTCTTGTCTCTCTGGGTTCTTTGTTATCACTGCTACTTAGAACCCATCCTACTGAAAACCATCTTTGGTGGTCTTCCAGCACTCAATTCTCTGTCTGCATTCCCCTTCCTTCATCCATGTCTTCTCTTCTTGGTCACTGGATACGGTAAAGGCAGGCACACAGCCTTCTCAAATCACGTATGTATACCTGGACCTATTTCAGATACACTGAGTCAGAGGAAGAATGACTAATTAATGCACCAGGGAATAAGTGAGGGACTTCCTGATTGAAGTCAAAGCCCCACACTGTGTCTATTGAATAGTTTTCCTTGTGGCTGTATGGCTTACTGTAGCTATCAGGAGAGGTTAGACTTTTCAGCAGGAATATGTATGTATTCACACATTTCCAGTTGCTCATGCAACAGAAATATTTTTATCACCCTTGTCATGCGTACATGATGATTTAACTGTTCCAAATGGTAGCTCAGACCCAGCCTGACTAGAACTCCACCATGCTGCTGTTTGTACCATCTTGGGCGTCATCTAGACTTTCTGAGGAGATGTTGAGAAATACTAAAAACCGTCAAGAACATTTTCCCATCTGACCTTGAAGTGGTAAAGAGTCACTTTTTGTTGTCTAGAAATAAGTGTAAGGTACCACCACACTTCAAGAAGCTGGGCGTGGAGGCACACACATTTAGTCCTAGCACTCATGAGGCAGAGGCAGGAGGATCTCTGTGAGTTCAAGGCCAGCCTGGTCTACAAGAGCTAGTCCCAGGACAGGCTCCAAAGCTACAGAGAAACTCTGTCTTGAAAAACAAACAACCGCCCCCCCCCCCAAAAAAAAATTATAAAGAGGAGGAGGAGGAAGAAGAAGAAGGAGGAGGAGGAGGAGGAGGAGGAGGAGGAGGAGGAGGAGGAGGAGGAGGAGGAGGAACTCCAAAACGGGACAAGTACCAGGATCTTTCTGGAGTTTGTGGACAGTCTATTGGTTCTCTTTTAGGTATGTCTAATCTGAAATAACTGCGCCTGTGCCTTCCAGCTGCACAGAGCCAGATCATCCTCCAACTCTGTGATGGGCAATCTTGATTGTCATCATGATGGGATCTGGAAGCAACTAGCAACTAAGGCACAAGTATCTTGATGACTCTGTGAGGACATTCCTAGAAGGTGCTAACTGAAGAGAGAAGAGCTTCCCTAGAAGCATCCTCTGGCAGGTGGCCCAGATAGCAAAAGGGTCAAGGAAACTTCACTGCCATTTGTCTGCCTTTCTCAGCTTCTGGCTGGTGAGTGCTGCTGCTGCTTCTGTCTGCTTTTGCTGCTGCTTAGGCTGCTGTTGCTGCTGCTGTTGCTGCTGTTGCTGCTGTTGCTGCTGCTGCTTAGGCTGCTGTTGCTGCTTCTGTGGCTGCTGCTGCTAGCATTTCCCCTGACATCACAATTAAGCATTTTCAGCTTTCCAATGATGTTATGATCAGTGATACACAAGAAACAATCCATTCCTTTAGCACATGTGGGGACTGCAGTGGAGTCCAGTTCCACAGACTGAGGAGCCGCTGGGTTCTCAGCTTCTCCAACTTGAAGACAATCATTGTTAAAATGCTAAGACCCTACCAGTTGGAAGCCATTCTATTAAATTCCCTTTATACTATATAAATATTTACACATTCTGGAGCACTAGAGATCCCAGACTAGTACAAGTACTGATGATGTGAGGCCTTTATTCCTCTATGCTTTTGTCTCTCTACCATCTTCCATTTGAGATGTTATGTGATAATGCTATCAAGCTGATGAAAGACATCATGACCTTACCCCCCACCCATATTAGTGTATTTAGTCTGCTGTAATAAAGCACCAGAGGCTGGGTGACAGGCAGATACTAAGGTTTATCCTTAGCAATTCTGAAGACTGATTTCTAAGATGATAATACTGGACAATTTGATTTCTGGTGAGGTCTCATGTTTCATCTCACAGAAATACCTTCTGAGTCCTCAGCTTGTAAAAGTGGCTAACACATTCCTTGGGTTTTAATCCCATTCACGAATGTGTTGACTTCATTATCTAATCAGCTTCCAGCTAGTACCACTGCTATCTGGAGAAGGTATTCCACATATGATTTGGAGGGGACACAGCCATACCCAACTTAGAGAAGGTACTTTTGCATTGTTGAATCTGAAAAACATTTTGTCCAACTTTGATAATTCCATAAACAAAGTAACAGAGACTGTTGACCGGTGTGAGATTTATGATTTAAATTAACTCCCTAACTAGGCAAGCATCTTGGTCTTTTTTGGATTTTGTAGACATGCCCCAAAGGCTTATTCTCAGTCTGCACTTTTATTTCCTAATCTGTAATTTACAGCTCACTGCACTCTGGCTTCTGGCTGCATAGGTCATCCCAACCTCCAGCATCAGCGACGACAAGGAAGGACATTTCTGAACTCTCTACATCATCTCCACATTCTTCCTTTAGGGTACAAGGTGACCAACATCTTCTAAAGCAGCTCTACCCCACATTCTTTGCCTTTAATATCTTAAAGGTTAAGTATAATTGTGAGTGTGTGTGAGAGTGTGTATCTATGTTTGTGTGTGGAAAGGCACACATGCGTACAGATGCCTGCAAAAGCCAGAGGTACGGACAGTTGTGAGCCACCTGACTGTAGCCAAATTTCCTGCTGGCCTGGGGCCAGAGAGTTAGCAACTAGCACCAATCACCACTGGGTCACACCTGGCCTAGCTTTGGAGTTAGTAGCTATCTCTAATCTATCTTGTGTGTTACAGATATCTTTTGTCACCTTATGTGATTTTGTCTGAGAGTTTCTCAAGGATATAAAGCTATGCCAAACTTGGCTGGGAGGGAAGCCAGAAAGCCATAGTTACTCCCCACCCCCTTACTATAGAGTCTCGGTACTTGGCATTGTGTTTTTGGAAGCTTCATTCAGGTTGTTTGGAGTGTATGGAAATTAACTGGCCTAACTGTAAATACGGAGAAAAATAAAAATGCCTTGGGCAAAGGGAAAGCGCTTCAGCTCTCTGAGGCTGGAGACCCCTGCAGCCGCCAAAGGCTAATTTCACTCTCACGTGTCTCTGAATCTTCATTTCACAGACCCATGTGAGCCCACACCTGTGCCATGACATCCGTGACACCCGACTTGGTTTCTGACAATCAAAATCAGGTCCCCTGAAACTTCAGGATGCTCTCATAACTAAGCCATCCGTATCCCTCAGTCCTTTACTGTTTGTATGTGATTAACTCTCATGGGAGAGAATCTTTCGGTGAGAGCTATCCATGAAGATGTCTGTAGGAGTATAGATGATCTGGACCTAATGTCTCACATCATTGGCTGCATATACTGCCACGTGTATAGTATATCCTGCCCCGTGTATAGTATTACTGCCGTGTATAGTATACACTGCCATGTATATAGTATACACTGCCGTGTAACATTCTCCATTTAGAACGTTAGTGCTCAAGTGCAGCTTTCTCTGGGTGGGGGTTGGGAGAACAATTATTTTTCGTCTGTAGCAGAACAAAGAGTAGTGCCTAGAATACGCAATAGAAATAGCTTCAATTCTGCATCAATAGCATTCTGGTTATCAAGCAGACGGAAGGGGCCCAAGAATGGTGCAGGCCATGTGTACATAATGCAGATACCAAGGCTGAGGGGGCTATTTTTAGAATAGTCCAATAAATAATTATCTATTTGGCCTGGGAGAAAAGTCTAGAAAATCTGTTGTCTCAATCAGCAGTGAAACTGTTTCTGTCCTTGGAGATTTTGGGTGAGCAGAATTTATGAAGTAATACACTTTATTGGGTTCACAGTCTATTTTCAACTTTCACGGGGCCAAAGAATACATGACATGTTCATTGCTTCTTACCACAACTTCCAATTGTATTGAGGAAGGAAGTGAGCCAAAACAGTTCAAGTTCCAGCCCATGATGTTCTTAACTTTATTCTGAAAGAAGCAAGGAGCAGCTCTGGACACGGTGAGTCTGGGAAGGGTAATGAGATAGACGCCCAGAGAAATAACAGAAAGACAAAAGGGCTGCTTAGGAAGATGGCTGGCATCGAAGGAATGGGGTAGCAAGTGTGTGGAAGTACAAAGGGCTGGGAAATCATGGGTCACAGAAAGAGCAGAAGACGTTCAGGGAGGGATTCCCAGACCAGCTAAAATGATCACCACTCTGCCATTCACTGGACTTCTTCTGGTCTGAGTATCTCACACAGTGCTTGGAAGATGCAGAGGAACATCCTGCCTTCGTTTCTTCATGTTAAGTCAGATAAATTGTCACTTTCTTGGCAAGCATGCAGTCATTGCGCATTGGATTGAACAGAACTCAACTGATTTGCAGTGAGACCATGAGAGCTGGCAGCTTACAGGACTGTAAAGAAAGTGTTGGCCTGGATTCCTTAACATCAAGTTGAAATTGTCAGATTTTCCTCTGAAAGCCATAGTGAGCCTTTGATGATTGTGAGCAAGGGTGTAATGCTTTGAAGGCATCCATGTTGAAAGAGTCAAGAGACACAGAAACTAGGTTTGGGCTTCCTGGAACTGCTCTGAAGCCTGGCTGGGGACACAATGCTTTCAAGTAATGTGTAAGTAGCTTCATCTATACAAAAGCACAGTTTTGTTTCTTTCCCTGTAAACATGAAGTTCCCTCCAGCTATGCTGGTACCTCCCCAGTTCCAATAGAGTCATGAGTACCAGAAAATATCTTTCCCTGAAGTATTTATTGCTCTATAATCCTCAGGAACACCATAATCAATGGAAGCTGATGCTCAGTCGTGACGTGAAGAACACTGTGAGGGGTGATGGGCACAGTGACAGATCAGAGCCCACATCCTAGACTGACCAATTGTTACCAAGCAGAAATACAACCGGGACAATCGTCAGATCTTTTAAAAAGGAAAGTAGAGACCCTGATTTCTCCATAACTTCCCAAGTCTTAAAATACGGACACAAATCCACTGAAATAGCGTTAAGAGTCAACTGAAACATATGTGCAACCCCTACTATTAGATTGTTTCTAAAACATTAAAAAAAAAAACAGATATAGAACCCAGATCCCAAGACTTGAATCCAGACTCTGAGATTAATGAACCTGATGGAGCCCGTTAACTACTTTAAGTTTTACACCCCCAATTCAAAACAAATTGTAGTGAGCACACCTCACCTTGCCAGGTGGTGAGGAATAAATGGGGTGATGCATTGGGGACCATTATCTTAACTCCAAGAACTACAAAAAGCTTTAGCTCTTTGAAGTCTGAGCTGAGAAAAGACGTAATGACATGACTTGTTATCCAATACAATTCTCTGATGGAGCTGCAGAAAGGGAAAGTTTCCTGTGAAGCTGGATGTGGGGACAGTTGGGGCACTGATGCTCTGCTCCCAGTATTCAAAGAAATCTCCTGGTTCTAGAAAACATGCAACACTTGGGCATGGAAATGCATTTGACCACAGTCGATTAGGGCACAGCCAACTGCGACCAATGACCCAGGTAAGGAAAGATGTCTTTGTAAGAGCAATAAGGATGATCTGTAAGTAAGCATTACCTCTCTCAGATGTGGCTTGAGTTCACAGACCTTTACGGGAGGGATATTCGAATGTGGACTCAGACCAGTAGAAAACATCAGCTAGGTCAGGAAACAAGGATGTGAAAAACACAAGCAGACCCTGATCTGTCACTGCTGGGGAGGCTCAAAATCTGTCCCATCTTAGAAGCTCAGCTTCACTTCAGTCTCAGTTTGGTAAGCTCCAAATGGAGGCCACCATCGTGTTTTCAGTATTCGCCATCATTAGTGGTGTAGCCACCAGAAAGTACCCTGAAAAACAAAACAAAAACCAAAAATCTCCGTTGAAGGATCTTGATTGAGCCCTTTCAAGAGATAGCCCTTGTCTTGTGTTTGCATTGGTACTACAGGTTTCCCAGGGAAGCTAGTGATACCGATAAAACCTAGGGTCAAGGAGAGATGTAGAAGCTTCACTTTATATGTATGGATCCCTTCAAAGCATGGAAAACTCACCAGAGGACCACATTGATCCTGGTAGTGAAACCATCTTCTGGAAAGACAATTACAAAGAAAGCATGGTAGCTGACTATATAACGGGACCCACAGACTCAGTATAATTCAGGCCATGGAGAAAGGATGGTGAAATTGCACACATACTACTGCACTATGGAAAATTCTAGAAGACACAGATACCAGGATGTGTGCCTTTTTGTCCAAGAACAGGGACTAGGGTGTCCATGTCTAACCACAACACTGACTTTTATAGCTCTTGCATTATGAAGGGGACAGTTGGGTGACAGAGAAATGCATTGTTTTTTTGTCTGTTAAATTTGGTGATGCAACTATAAAGTCTTGTTAGCAGTATGATGTTGCACGCATGCCTTGTAGAAGAAGTAGTGTTCAAGAAAACCCTGAAATTTCACTATGCTATGAATTTTACAGGAAGCGGTATGTGGAAAGAGATCCAGTAAAATGTATTCTGTGCTATTATTAGACCTCAGAATTGTGATCCATGGGAAAACTTAGGTTATACTTAATCTTTGTACAAAGTGGAGAATGGCGCTGCTTCACCATAGGAGATTTCTTGCATTAATTTTATTTTATTTTTTTAACAAGATTTACTGCATCACACAGTAAATCTCATGTGTGTTGGTGTTCATGTGAGTGAAGGCCTGTGACCATGTGCCACTGTATATGTGTACCGATCAAAGGGTAATCTCCAGCGTTCACCCTCTGCTTCTGCACTGTTTGAGATAAGCTCTCTCGTTCTCTCCTGCTGCATATGCCAGGCTAGGTGGACAATGAGCTCCCTGGGATTCTCTTCTCTCCACCCTCCATCCTACTTTAGGGGTACTGGGATTGCAGAACTTTTCCCCTGCATCCAGAATTGCATGGGCTCTGTGGATCCACACATGCACGGTAAACACTTTCCCCACTGACCCATCTCTTCTGCCAGAAACTTGCATAAAAAATTTTAATGCTATGAGTTTTGACAGATATAGACATAAAAACACAATAATAAGAAATATATCGGACATTGCATAACCTCTTTAATTCTCCTGTGTCTCCTTATACTCATATGATTATCTTAATATAAACAGAAACAGCATTTGATAAAATCGAACAGATATTCATCATAATCACTTGTTAGACTAACAGTGGAAGGAATCTTCCTTAATGTAATACTGTATAAACTGAAAAAATATATAGCAAACTTCATACTTCTGAGATTTGCTGTATTATTTTTTATAAAATATTTCCAAAATGTACTTTGGTAAAATATCTGAAACATCAACAGGGATGCCAGCTGTCCTTGCTTCTATTCAACATGATTATAGACATTTTTATCCAGTACATTAAGGGGGAAAAGGAAGATAAAAAAGACTAGAAGAGGCATACATTTACTATAGTTTTGGTATATGGAATAAATTATATAAAAAAAGAAAAGTGATAAAAACACTATTTAAATTAAAAGGATTCAGGACTCATGAAGATTGATGCACAAATCCATTATGTATAATCAATTTTATTTTCATACTATATCAACAATAATTTTATGAAACTGTAAAAAGAGAAAAAACCTGAAAAATATCTGCCAATCATACATTCAACTAAGGTCTTACACTCATCATATTAAAGGCCTCTAAAACAATAAACGAGGAGACTAGTAATCCAGTGAAAACCTAGACATTTTACTAAAGAAAATATAGAAATGGAAAAATGAGCAAGTATAATATTAAAGATTCCCCATCCCCAAGGAGATTAAAAGTAAAGACAGAAAATGCCAATACAGATTTATTAGTGTGATTAAAACTCAAAATTAAAAAAAAACAATAAGTCATATCAAGTTAGGTGAGGCGATAGGCGCTACGTGGAAAAGACTGCAGAGCACTTGGCAGATACCTCTCAAGCTAAGTAAGTTCATCATGTATCCCCTTACTCTACTCCCAAGCATTGAGTTAAAAGACTTTCCTTACAAACATCTGTACATAGACATTCACGACAGCTTCACTTATATAGCACCAATAGTCAGAGAAAGAGCCTGAACATGAAGCATAAATGCATAAATAGATAAAAAATTGTGGCATATCCATACCATAGAATATTGCTCATCAATAAAAAAGGAATTTATATGCTATTGATATGCAAAATAGTCTAACAGTATAAATACTTTCAAATATACCTGCTAAAATAGACTGTTTGTTAAAAAACCATGTAAATGAACAAACTTAAAAATGAAAATTGGGAAAACATTGAAGACAGGTGACAATGGAGCAATATGGTTGAATTATAACCAAAATATTGAGAAAGGTGATTCAGATACAAAATAATTCATGATCCAGTGCTTTGGTTTTTTTTTTTTTTTTTTTTTTTTTTTTGAGACAAGGTTTCTCTGTAGCTTTGGAGCCTGTCCTGGAACTAGCTCTTGTAGACCAAGACAAAATTTTCATCAAACTCAGAGAGATCCTCCTGCCTCTACCTCCCAAGAGCTGGTATTAAAGGCATACACCACCACCGCCCGGCATGATCCAGGTTTATAAAGTTAAAGAAGAAAAGTTCTGCTCCTTAAGTGGGCAGCTGGCAGAACAGTGAGCACTTTAGTCAGAGGAACTAGTGGCCGGATGGAGCTTTGATGGGGTTTTCTAGATTTCTGGGGATGGTCTGTTTCTTGCAGGAGAAGTTTTATGGCTACATTTTTATGTCAAAACTTAAAAAATACAATTAAAGGTCTGAGAGATCTTTGTTAACTCAGCTGTAACTTGGATACACTTTTTAAAAATAATTGTTTATTGACCTCTAATTTCCATGTTTTTTTTTCGATTTTTGAGATTGTAATATAATTACGGCATTTCTTCCTTTCCTTTCCTCCCTCTAAGCCTTCCTATATGTCTTTTCCTCCTCTCTTTCAAATTCATAGCCTCCCTTTTCACTAATTATAAATATACATGCATATAGGCAGATATTCCTAAATACAGCCTGATCAGTCTATATAATGTTACTTGCATATCTGTATTCAGGGCTGACTGGCCCTAGACAACAACCAATCAGTGTGCTCTCCCTAGAGAAGATCCTCCCTCCTGTTCCCAGCTTTCCCCAGTTGCCTACAGTTTTCTGTGTAAGACTGATGCTTCATGGGTTTTTCTGTGTCCAGACCAGCATGGCTGTTGACATATTTAAATGATAAGCTCTAACCCACTAGTGCAGGACCATTATTATCATGGATTTACTCTTCATATTTTCATCTGGACTTTAAGATTACTGAGAGTAAAGATGGCACCTTTAATACATTTCTCTGTCTTGCACAGCAGTCCTGATTTTCTTGTAATATTATATTCCTGTAAAGACATTTTCACTCTAGCTGTTCATTCTGAATTGTTTTGAGGGTAAACATGATGACCACATACGTTTATACATCATGATACCATTTAACTAGTAGATAATGATATGGTCATGTATACTATTGAAACTCATTTCCTAACTCACAAATCAATTTACTAAATTGATAAATGAACAATGCTTGTATTAGAATATCCTCAACATAATACCACACACAACGAATGGAAACAATGATGAAAATGTGTCATGTGCTGTATAACAACGTCTTGGCCAATGATCTACCAATTCTGTGGCAGTGGTCCCCTAAAAGTCAATGTAGTGGCAGTCTTAATTTGTAAAAGTAAACTCTGTAATGTTTCTCCACCCAACAATGAAAAGACTCAGTGGTCCATGTCTCCAAATGTAATCATGTCCTCAGTACGGACTTCTGAAGTTTTACTAGATGTCAGTCTCAGCCCAGCGGAGTCCACAGTGGCTTAGACAGCTATTTTCTAAAGCTAGAGAATCTGACAATTATCTCCAGGGTCTAGATTACTCCAGGCTAGGTGACCCTTTAGCCAGTTCTTCTAGGATTAAGAGAGTGCAGTTGCCTCCTACAGTGGGGAAGGTTCACACTTCAAGGCCAGACAATTGATCTAATCAACCATCTGCACTTCCTAGTTGGATGACCTTGGGCAAGGTATTTAATTCTGCCGAGTCCCAATTTCAGCACTTGAAATGGAGGTAATGGTTGTTATCTCACAGGATTAGTGTAAGATTAAATGAGATCATGAGCCTAAACTACCCAGGACAGGGAACACTGAGTATTGAGCACTGCAGAAATCACAGCTATTGCTATTTCAAATTATATTTTTGGAGGGAGAAATACTGTCAGAGGGGGTCCTGGTATTTACACATTTCCATTTTCCATGCAGTCAGCGATGTGTGAAGTTTCACATCCTCCTATTCAATGACCTTCCTTGGCTGCTGGATCTAAACCACAGGTGTACAGCGAGGGCATTTTGAGATGAGCAAAAGTGGGCAAACATCTGAAAGCAGTAATGGGATCTACCAGGGTGGAAGAAAAGCCAGGTGAGTAATCTGAGTCCTTGAAAGGACAGCTTCTAGCTCCGAGTAACCTATTCCATGATGCCCTGAGCCACTGTCAACTCTAGAGTACCCAGGTGACTGTCTCCCTAGATTAGAAAGCCTCAGACTCCTGGGGACTGGTCACTGAGTCTCCTGCTTGACATCTGAGTGCAGTAGTCTGGAAATTTGGCCATTTAAACAGGTTGAGCTAGAGTATTGAGAAACAGAAATTTAGAGTTTTCTACACCGCTTCTCACTGAAACACAGGCACAGCTTGAAGATTCATCAGACAGTTATCAAAGTAAATAAAACCATGTTGATCTACAGACTCTCGGGTATGGGGCAATTAATCAATTTAGTTAGAGGTGACCGTGTTAATTAACGTATGGCTAAAGATACGTTAATGTGAACCCTGCTGAAGTAATACTGGCTGATCCTCGAGCAATGTGGGACAATTTCAATGTAGTATTGAGAAAGAGTTACTGCATTTCAAGACCCATAGAGGCAGGAACACAAAATGAAGTTATGAGCACGTGTAGGATCTCTGAGCAACAGGGAGAGGTCAGATGCAAATGCCATCTAAATAGCATTCCTAGAAGATAGATAAGAAGATAACGGAAATGAAACTTTGATATGTTCTTGCTGCTAAGCATCTTTGGGAGCTAATGGAGCAGCATAAACCCCTGTTCTCACAGGTCACATTCCTGTGGCACATCTTTTTCAGCTCCTAATTAGAATTAATTACTCCTTACTTGAAATTTGTTTTGCTCCATTTTCTGTTTACACATATTCAGGGGTACTTGTACGTATTGTATTCTAGGTTTCGCCATACCTAATAATTTTTTACAATTTGTCACCTAGGGCCCCAGATTGGGAAAGCAGATGGGAATGCTAACGTGTGGTGCTCTTTGGCTAAGGAATGTGCCAGTCACTTTTTCTCAGCCAATGAAGATGTAGAGATTGAATACAGTTAACATGTTTGTGTGCATGAAAAAAACCAATCGTTCCAAATATCTTCTGCTGGCACATTCATTTCCAAGGGACCTGTGCTCAGTACATGTCCATAAGACACACCCTTACATCCAGGTCTTCCTTTTCATAGCACTTACAGCCTTGGCGTTTGTGGTTTTAACAGTATATTAAGATTGTAGCTACTGAACCACAAATACTACCATATGCGTACTAGGGAAAGAAGCAAGGTGTTACTTCGGCAACTGAGAGGGAGGCCCTTCAAGATACTGATAGTAGAAATGGACAAAAGAAAGGCCTGGCATAACACTGAGGAAGAATACTGTAGAAGCACAATGCATTTCAAAAGAAGAAAATACTTACTAGGGAATGAAGGAGAGGTTTTTCAGGGTGCATGTCTGAAGAAGGAAGGACCCCCGGGTGTCAGGTTGCAGGTCTGCTGTGCTTTAATGGGACAGAAGTGTTTTTTAGAGAAGGGACCCACTGTCATTTGAATGTTTCTCTTCCACATTGGCAGCTTAGTCCTGAAATGAATATTCTAATGGTATTGAGAAACAGGTTTTGGGAGGGGACATAGGATTACCTGAGGTCATTAGGCTGGAGCCCTTTATTAGGTACTTTCTTCATTGGTGTAGCCACATACCGAACAAGGCCAACCACAAGGAGGATGACTCATATTTGAGATGCTGTTACCTCATTGAGATGCTCTGTTACATCACTGAGATGCTATGTTACATCAAGCATGACATGGCAGCTGGGGCTGGTTTAGCTCTGTGCGGTGACTATGGCAAGGCTTTCTTACATCTCTGACAATCAGAAGTAGATAGTTCTCCCTTGGTGGCTTTATAACCATAAGCAACCCATTTTCCAGTTTCTTCCAACTTGGCCCACCTCCTAAAGGTTCCACAATTTCTCAGAACAGTCCTACCAGGTGGGGACCAAGTGTTCAAACACATGGGCCCGGAGGGGATACTTCCCACTCAAACCGTAAGTGACAGTGTGATGTTATTGATGAGTTTATATTTATAAGGAACAGAAACCCCCTAACTCTGTCTCGTCAGGTAACACCTTATACCATGTTCTGATGAAGCAAAAAAACCCTCACCAGATGATTGAAATACTCTTTCTTGTATTTCCCTGCCTCAGAACCATGAGCCAAGAAAAAAAAAAAAAACCCAGAAAAAAACCTCCTAATCTTTTTGACTACCATGTCTGTAGTATTTAGTTACAGCAATAGGTAATAGACTAGGACGGGGGCACGTAAATTAATATCTTCCCTACCTTAGACAAACTGACGTTGATTGTTGCTATATAGAAAAACATAAAGCAGAGAGGCCAGGTAGCATTCCAATTTCTGAATTTCCAGTAGCTCTAAGTTCCTCTGGTGGGTCTCTTTTTTGTCAGGTCCCTGTGAAGATAAAACCCTAGTAAGAATGTCCCCATTTCTATGTTTTACCACCAACATGAAGCTCTCAAGTACACAGATCTGTCTTCTATGTAAACTGCGTTTACCAGTTATTGTATCACATTGACGTCTTGTGCACTTCTGTTTGACATTGTTAGCATCTTAGTAGATACGGGTCCCACATAAAGAGTGGACTCACAGTGACCTCCTATTTTTCCTAGAGATAGAAGTCTTTGTCTACTTGTCTAAAATTGAAGACAATAAAGATATTTTACAAAGTATACTCCATCTCTTTAGGACATGCATTTACTGTACTTTATGAATCAGGGTGTCATGTAATGACAAAGGATACCCTAAAATTCGTCATTTTCCTGCCTCAGCCTCCCAAGTTCTAGGACTCTTTTAGATAATTTTGTCCATTTGTATAATGCTTTTTTTTTTTTTTTTTTGGTTTTTCAAGACAGGGTTTCTCTGTGGCTTTGGAGCCTGTCCTGGAACTAGCTCTGTAGACCAGGCTGGTCTCAAACTCACAGAGATCCACCTGCCTCTGCCTCCCGAGTGCTGGGATTAAAGGCGTGTGCCACCATTGCCCGGCTTTCTGATTGCTCTCATGTGCCCTACTTTCTTTCCTTCCTACCCCCATCAATCCTCGTTCCCCATCACTACTGATTGGTTTCTTTCTTAGATCTATCACTTCTAGTCATGTGTTATGAAGGAACTGAAGGCAATGCTTTCCCTCTCCCAGAATCCTCTTCCACCTCCCTATATGCACAATATGCACAATTGGCACAGAAAAAGAAGCAGCTTAAGGAACAGATTGAAATCTACCTGACTGACCAACCTAATGGACCCTTTTGTAGATGTCCATGTGTAAAACACTCCATTGAGGAAAGCAGAATAAGGTACTAAAACAATGGAGTTACCAGTATTCCTGAGAAATGCCCTCTCTTTTTGCTCACCAACGGTAGCATGTCTCCCTGGACTTTTAGCTTTTAGGCTTTTCTTCTTCTTCTTCTTCTTCTTCTTCTTCTTCTTCTTCTTCTTCTTCTTCTTCTTCTTCTTCTTCTTCTTCTTCTTCTTCTTGTTTTTTTTGAGACAGGTTTTCTCTTTAACTTTGGAGACTGTCCTGGAACTAGCTCTTGTAGACCATGCTGACCTCAAACTCACAGAGATCTGCCTGCCTCTGCCTCCCAAGTGCTGGGATTAAAGGGGTATGCCACAACTGCCCAGCAAAATACCAACGCACATAAAATAAAAACAAATATTTAAATTTATCATAGAGCCCTGTGCACAAGATATATTCAGCATGTTCTGTTCATTTCTATCCAAATGGGGAAGTCTTGTAGCGTTGGTAGTTATCTACCTAATTGTTGGCTCTGTGATACTCTACATTTCTAGGTAGGTTTTCTTATATGTAACGAGCTGGGTTTCAAATGGAGCCATCTGTTAACCAAACCCTGGATGTTTTTTTAAGATCCCTTTTCCTACATTCTATAACATAAATAAATACCCCATGGGTTATTTCACGAATCTAACTCTCTTGGAATATTTTAGAAAGATTACATGGACACAAGGACTGTATCTGGATACAGTGTTCATTCTCTCTAATAACAACTAGGGCTCTTGGCTAGAGAGGAGAAGACCGACTCTCCCTGGATCTCCTCAGCCCTCTTTTCTTGTATGTCTTGTACTTGAAAAGAGACAGGGACATTTTTAGTGGTCTATCAGGCCCCTTCATTTCATATCACACAGACATTTATTGGTGACCAGACATACATAACGGACTGTACTAAATATCTAAGGGAACAAAGTGGCAGCCTGCATTTCTTCTTTTATGTTTTTGCCATGAATTCCTTTCAGAAAACAAACCTTCTAGCTTATTCTGCTTCCCTCTCAATAAATGACCTTTGTTAACTTATTTTTTAACCCTTTTTATGTTGTAAGCATTTGTGTACCCATAGCTACAGTGATTATAAAACCAGAGGGCTCTTTTCACCTCTTCATGTCCAATATAGTTTTTCCTAGGTAATTTAAACTGAAGGAAACCAGTAATTACGGAGAGAATTTGAAAGTCATATTCACCACAGTCCTAATGTTGTTCTTCTCTATATATGATTATGGTAATTATGCTAAATATCCCATATTTTCTGATTGTTATGCTACTAGCAAAGCATTTTACATGTATCACCAAGATTTCTCTCCACATGTTAAAATGATTTTATTCCCATTTTGCAGTTTAAAAAACAAAGATCCCAAACAACACATTGTTGAAGGTGAGTTCAATATTTGAACCTTGATTTTATGATTATAAAATTTGGACTCTTTCAATTTACCACATTGCCAAGAAAGTGCAGAACATGTTTTTTTCCAAAACCCATGTTTTTAATTTATAGCCCACAACACTGCTGCCAAAGCATCTTACAGGAGTTTTTAGATAATATCACACTAATACTTCCATGTAATTAGCAGAGATTTTTAACCCCTTCTTGGAAGGGCTATGGCTTGACCCAAGGATGTTGTGTGCACTACGCAAGGACTGTGACATTGACCTCTAACCCCAGCCCTGAGAACATGTTATTCCTGGAATCTCTCGCCGCGCCAGTGAGCATATGATGGTTATTTTGCCTGGTATAAATGACCCTAGATGGCTTGACAGCTCAGATAAACACTCCTCCTTCCTTCAACTCAATTTCTATATCTGCAACAATAGAGGTGGGTGATCTATTGGGTCCCCGAAGTCTTCTCTGGTGCTTTCCAGTGGAGACTGCTCCTACTGGGTCTTCTGCAGCTTATTCTTTACACCCTGCTTGGCAGAGAAACCAACATAGCCTAAGTGATCAAACTCAGCTCTGAGACTAGAAGCTCAGAGCTCCCACTCTGTGTGACCTTGGGTGAATCACTGTGAATTTTTGGTTTCTGTGCCACTGAGTGCCACATGGCAGGAGTCACAGTATTAGATAACCCAGGGATGTGTTTAGCTCAGTCGCCCTAATGCTCACTCCTGAAGGCATGAGAGAGAAGGCATATTTTTCTATTCCTAAAGCATTTTTAGTTCCTCATACCAAGGGCCAGGTGCACACTGTGCGGCTGCCTGGTCACTCACTCCAGCTTCTTCTCCTAAGTCATTAACCACAGGATAACATTCTGGAGGGCATCAGGTTACAACAAGGACATAAAAATTAAGAGCTGGGGTTGTCATTGACTCCATGGCCTTTAATGGTCCCATTGTCTCCTTAAGCAGATGGGAAGTTATCTTCCGGCTGCAGCTTTGGGGAAAGGAAATGTTGAGAGGCTTCTGCACAGAGGAAGAGAGTAGGCACGGCCTGCCCCAGCAGGAAATAGGCTGGCATGGTAATAAAGTCTGGTGGCAAAATGAAACATTAAAACACCCCATAAAAGCCTAAGCGCTTCATCACCACCGCTAATGAAAATATATGATTGCCTAATAAAATGATCCACGCCAGCCGCTGGCCATGGGTCTGCATTTATTAACACCTGTTACAGCTGCCATCTCCTTCCTGGGAAGGGCAGCCTTCTGCTCCAGACGACTTATGGCCGGGGGAATTGAGCATAGGGCAAATGTCTGGTCAGTCACTCTCACAGGAGAACCCAGCCAACCTGGGACCCAGCAACATCTGTGCTTCTTATGGCTGTGAAGGGACAAGGGCAAGGGTTGGTGAGCCAACTAGAGTAATAAAACAGGATGCTCGACTCTGGACAGCGCCCAGCAGACTATGGAAGGGAGGCATACATCATCAACACAGGAACAAAGCTCAGGGGTGAGAGAGGACACTCAGGAAGGATAAAGAATTGTTTTCCCATTATTCTAGTTTTTACCTTTGGATGAGAATTTCATTCAGTGTTTAAAAAGAGAGTTATTAAGGTCACCTAAGATGTGAAATTTCGGAACAGCTTGTAGCCCCAATATTGAAGCCAGTCCCGCACTAAAGTGCATGTTTACGCTGACGGTCCTCCTCTAGTTCTTCCTCAGCTGAGCAACTTCAGTGCTTCCTGTTACCCAGATGTCAACCCTGGCTTATGTTTGCTCTATGTTGATCCTCACGAAGTGGAAAATATAGTTCTTCCCAAATTTGCTGAGGAATATTGGGGAAATCTGTTAAATTATTTGAGGTCTTCTAGATTGTCGGTCTCATATCTGGGTCCAGAGCAATGGCCTCAGGTTTCTTATTGACCCCAACATTATGAAGCCGAGAGATTCTGACATATTCTGTAATCCACTCCCCCTTGTTTTGAAAATGATAGCCTCTGCCCATGCATCAAATGGCAGGACTAACAACCACGCCTTGTGAAAGATTTTCACAGAAATCATGATGTGTGACAGCCAAGGGCCCTAAAGGAGGCTTTGAGACTCTAAGGTAAAGGGACTTTTGTCCCAAATCTGGCTTTCACCTTCCTATTGTCAGAACTGCCATCACACAGTTATAATTTTGGTTTTAGGAGACCCTCTACCATGTTTACCAGCCGGACTGTTTCTCTTTGTAAAATTTAAGTTCGGGGCTAAATGTCAGGATTTGCTCAGTTGCAAACTTGCCTGTCTCTACTTGGCAATCCTGTCTACGATGCGGTTTCTGTAAGAAAGTGGCAATAGACATAAAGAGAAAATAAGGGCTCACCTATGGAAGCAGCTGATATTTCACAGAAACTGTTCAGATATCATCAGGCATACCCTCCAAGGCAAACATTATTTTTTACTATTTTATAGACTTCAAATTTGAGTCCGATCCAAGGTATAAAATTTGCATAACCCACCCAAATAAGTCCCAGGGGGATGGCTTCTATTCCAGGTCACTCAAGTCTTGTCCTCTTTCATTATGACGCTCGAGCTCCCAGGGATGTTCCCAACCTTGAGTTTCCTTGTCTCTGTCAGGAAGACCCTAGGACCTCAAATGTTATTATCCAGCTTACAATGTCTCCATCTCATAACTTGCCTCCCAGTGAAGACACTTTATTACTGGCTGTATTCTCAAATACATCTTCCCTTCCCGGCCACTACAATTTTCACAAGCAGAGGGGCGTTGTTAACGCGAGTTTTCCTTGCTGGACTTGACATCGCCTGATTGCTTTCCACTGACATGCACTCCTCCTGCTGAGTTGCTGAGATCGTCCCCTATCATTTTTGCATCCCAAGCTGGCAGGGTGTGTGGCTTTGCAGGGTCTTTTTTCCACTCCAGAAAGAATAGGATAGAGCAGCTTTATGGATGAAAATCAGAGGCTCGTGTAATGAGAAAGCCAGATTACTGCTTTCCTACCAAGGAGAAAAACTTACCAACATGAATTTGTCCTCCTGTCCTGTCTCCTCTCTTTCCCTCCCACCTGTATTTCCCACTTTTTATCTGTGTTTATCTCTTTGAGGGGGACGATCACGTGTGCCAGGGATGGAACATTTCTAACCCTGAGAGGGAGAGGTGCTGAAATAGCGAAAGAACTGTCCAGGATACTCAATAGTCTTCTTAGTAAAGAACCCATTTAATGGTTGACTCACAGAATTGTGAACAAGAACGGGGTAACTAAAATCTTTTCTGCTGTCTACTGGATATTTGGCAATAGATTGGTGATCTGAACAGGTTAGAGCAAATGGTGTACGTCATTCAATACTTGCTGAGAGAAAATGTCCCCCAGGGTGTGAGGGCCAAAAAGGAGAGCACAGGTCGTCAGGGAGGAGCCACAGTGGAGGTGAAGAGCTAGATTCTGGAGCAAAGAACTTAATGGTGGCAAGCTTAAAGGACTCCTGGGAAATGTTAATCACAGTGGCTGGGAGGAGCAAAGACAGAAAGGGTCTCAAAAGTAACTCTCTCAACTGGCAGAACTCCCTCAAACAAGAATGGTGGCTTCTGGACGCAGGAGCATGTTCGGCAGTGTGGCCCTCAGTGGAGCATAGGGCAGTGAAAGTTAACAGCTGTGTAGAGGTCGCTCACTAGGAGGCACTGTGGAGTCAGTGCTTGAATAGCAAACTTTGTCTTTCACCATTAGCCTCTCTTTAAGTGGCAAACTCTCTACTGACCAGCTTGCCATTTGCAAAATGGGGAAACTATCATCCAGCCCATGCAGCTATTTAAGGAATGGATGGAAAAGGTGCTATAGAATTCGAACATACACCCAGATCCCATTAACTCCTGAGAATTTTAAGAGCAAGCCTGCAGCGCTGTGCTTGGAGATCAAAGCCGAGCTACAGAATTTAGAAAGTGCGCTGGGCATTTGTTTCTCCCCCTTCTCAACAGAAGTTTCTAGTTTGTCACTTACTCTTTTCTCTGGAGTGAGGGATGAGTGAAAGAAATTATGGCAAAAAAATCTTAGGGAGTGAGCAGGGACTTGTTGGTATTTAATTGCTAAGAGATGGAAAAACACAGGAGGTGTGGCTTAGAGAAATTTGGGGAACCTGTTGAGGGCATTTGGGGCCTGTCTTCATTCACTTGGTGCTGTTAGAAGAGGATTCCTGAGATGGGATGACTTGAGGGCACAATTAGAACATATAGAAGCGTAATACATAATGTATGTCTCTGGATACTGGGACGTTCCCCATCAAGGGCCCACATCTAGGGATGGTTTCACTTCATTAGGTCTTAGCAGAAAGTAAAAAAAGTCAGAAGAGAGTGGGTGGGTTGGATCAAATTGACAGCCTCAAGGCCCTTTATAATTAACTCATTATGAGAGTGGGGCCTTTATGATCGACACACCTCTTAAACCCCACCTCCAAGCACTGTTGAATCAGAGGTTAAATGCCCAATCCACACTGTCTGGAGGCACAACCCAAACATAGCCCGTTCATACTTGGTGCTCATATAGTCTCGAATTAGGTCTCAGGATGAAGTTCACTGTGGTCTTACTAATGGATCATCCTGTAATTTACCAGGAGAGCTAAGACGCTAATTGTCCTGGTCACCCTGTGACCCAGGTGGTCTCTGCAGAAGACTAGCTCTTTTAAGATCAGCTAGCTCAGTCTCCAAGGGTCTGCCCATGGACAGTAAGTAGGTGCAACTGGGGACCCACTATGAAAGACTGTATTTTTCCAGCAGTGGCTGTGCTTGACAGGGACAAGGCTGTGAAATCTTTTAGGCATTCAATTTGTCAACCAACATTTACTCAGGGCCCACTATGAGAGTCATTGATTTAAGCACATTGTTGCTTTTGTGCAGACCTTATCCTATCTGTCTTGGGGCAGAGCCTGCGCTGAGAGAAAGGAGGAAGGCGTCAGGAGCTGGTTGCAAGGCTGGCGGTGTACACGCGGGGAATTCTCTGATGGACAGGCATTCAGCCCACATTTACTGAGCCCTATCTGGCTCAGCATCGTGATAAGCACTATGAGAAACACAAAGATGAATAAAACATAGTCTCTGTCCTTGAGGATCTCACAGTCTAGAGGATAAGACAAACAAATAAGGACATACGAATAACACAAAGAGATATGTTTTGAAATAGAGTGGTATGGAATGTACTCTCAGAGAAATCGTAACCTTCAGCATGATGTGTGGGAATCTAGGGCTCCCTGCACTGGTGCTTAGCAACTGGGAAGCCAGAGCCAGGCTGAGATGCAGAAGTCGGATGGAGACCTTGAACCCAGCCAGGAGCTGACTGAGGAGGCAGGCAGCAGGGAGGGGGAGAGTCACAGAAGTTCAGAGGATAATGGTCAAAGCTTGTGTGTTTTGGAGGGTTTTTTTTTTTGCATTTTATGTTATAAAACATAAAGATCAACCATTTGAACAGTGATGCTTTATTATTTATTTATTTATTTTAAGTCATAAGTTTAGAATCAAACCGCTTAGAGCCAGACAGCAAGAGAATGACAGAACAAACAATGTCATAGGTCTTAGGAATTTATCTTACATAGTCTGCAATGAACAGCCACTGTTCAAAGATGTAGCAACATGGGTTGTAAATTTACCAACATGGGTTGGAATTGCTCGGATTTTTGTGATGTCTCTGTTTGTGTCACATACTCTGCTCATGTTTAGTCAATGCTGTGTCATTGATA
Organism: Alexandromys oeconomus; assembly: GCA_963919705.1. Classification (NCBI taxonomy): domain Eukaryota; kingdom Metazoa; phylum Chordata; class Mammalia; order Rodentia; family Cricetidae; genus Alexandromys; species Alexandromys oeconomus. The sequence continues at coordinate 24,214,483 of CAWTZB010000064.1, forward strand.
ACAACATCTAAACAAAACTCCTGCATGGTACAAACAGCTCTGTTACTAGTTAATCCGTGTGTGTGTGTGTGTGTGTGTGTGTGTGCACATGCGTGTGTGCAAACGAGCATGCAAATGTGCTTATAGAAGTTAGAGCTTCATTGTGGGTATCATCCTCAAGGCAAGGTCCATCAGTGAATGTGGAGAGTGCTGGTTTGGTTAGACTGGGAGCTGAACATGCTCCGGATATTCTCCTAGCTCTGTTTACCCAATACAGAGATTATAAACAAATACCACAGTGCCCAGCTTTTAGTGTGGGTTCTGGGAGCAGAACTCAGGTCCTCACGCTTGTTCAGCAAATACTTTACCAACTGAGCCATCTCCCTGGCCTTTCCTACTTTTATCTAAATCTTGATCTATTTTGTAATAACCAGGAGATTGACTGAAAATTGAGTTTTGGGAAGACATAGAGGAGCGTAGAGGGAATTTCTGGGAGCAGAGGACAGGGCAGGGTAGCAAACGGCTGCAGTACATTCATATACTGAGCTCGGTCCACCGATGTCCTCTGCTTTCCCCTTCTGTTGTGGAACTGGCCCTCTTGGGCAGGGCCGCTGTGTTTCCTTCCTACAAAACAAGATCATGTTTCCAGAGGCAAAATGGTTTCTGTCTTTCATCTCTGTGGTAACCACCATGTAACTAATACTCATTAAATGAAGCTCCAATCATTTGCCGCAGGCATTTGAATTTGATTTAAGAGTTCAATAGCAATGAAAATCCAGAATGGAGAATTTAGAAAACATACACCTCCCACAGGTTGCAGAAGTGTCTTCCAAGATGCCTACCTCTGCACAGGTGTTAAAGATGCTGTTGGGAGGGAGGGTACTGTAGACTTTCAGGGCCCGTGGCCCAGCAGAGGAGCCTTGGGTCACTGGGTATATGCCTTTGAAGGGAAATCCAGAGCCCTGATTCTTGCTTTCTCTTTGACCACATGCCTGACCAGGGGAGGAGTTGCTGTGTTATGTGCTTTCGTCCACTCCCACCCGTCACCCCACCAGAGACCTGTGGCAATAAGACCACCTGATCATGACCTGGAGTCTTCAAAAGCATTAACTGAATAAACTATCCCTCTTATAAGCTACTGGTTTCATGTATCTTATTGCAGTAGGAATAATGTAATAATACTTTTACAACCAGCATTCTTTTAATCCTAAATTGTCCAGATAATGTGTCTGTTTGGAGATATTTTAGCAGAGGAAGATATAGGACTCTGGAGCGTCCAGTCTCACAGCCCCTTTCCATTGAACGAGTGGTCCATAAAGCGGTGTCTCAGAACCCTGGGAAGAATTTTGTTAACATGCGGTCCTTTAAATAAATGCTGTTTAGCTGAGATCAAATGATTTTCCTACCAACCTCCCTGAATTGTAAATCTTCTCTAATTGAGTCAACCACCTCACACTATCTTACTCATGTGAGGCCATCTTAGCAATATATCTTGCTTCTGGTAATTCTGAAAAATTGTGATACATGATAAAAGATTAGTAGGGTGGGATTCCTACCTTTTAAAATATTATAAACTTCTTAGAGACTAGGCTAGATCTCTAAAACTTAATAAAACTTAGTCATATATAAGTTAATCATGTAAGCCAGTAGGGAAATAGATGTTTTAATATGGCCACATGGTCTTTATCAGTTTGAGCTGTAGTGATAATGGTGGTGATGGTGATACCATAGACCGGGTGATTTAAACAACAAACATTTGTTTCTCACATGTCTGGAGCCTGGAAAGTCCATGCTCAAGACACCAGGTGACCAGAAGTCTTAAGATACAGACTTTTTTTCACAGCTTGCTGACAAGACTGAAACCTTGGGTCTCTTCCTCTTTCTGTGAACTGAAGCTTCCCATGTTATGCCGTTCTCCTGCCACAGCCTCCCGAGTGCTGGATGACAGATGGGTATGAGCAGAGCCAGCTTCATTTTCCTTCCTGTGAGGGCACTAATCCCATTCTTGAGAGGTCGGGCACCTTTATGAATGAATAACCTTCCACAGGCTCCACCTCCAAAGACCATCACTTTGGGGGATCAGGTTTCATCAGAGAGATTTAGGAGCAGAACATAACATTCAACCCATAGTGGGGAAAAGACAAAGGGGTGGAGGAGGAGTCAATTAGAAGGTAAGACCTAGGTAAAGAATTGAAAGAAGTGGGAACAGTGACCCTGTTGCTCAGGAAGAGACAGCATCCATTCTTTTCAGCTGGGATGACCAGCACAGTTTTGAAGAAAGGCTATGATAAATCTGGGTAATCGTGTCTTGGGAGGCAGAGACAGGTAGATCTCTGTGAGTTCAAGACCAGACTGGACTGCAGAGTGAGTTCCAGGACAGCCGGACCTGTTACAGAGAAACCCTGTCACCAAAAACTGAAAGAAAAAAGTAAAGAAAAGAGAGGGAGAGGAGGGAGAAAGGGAGGGAGAGAGGGAGGGAGGGAGGAAGGAAGGAAGGAAGGAAGGAAGGAAGGAAAGAAAGAAAAAAAGAAAGAAAGAAAGGCTATGATAGTAGGCTGATAACATTAAAGGGGAGTTGAGAAGAAGCCCCCAATATGAGCAGAGATCAGGTGTTGTGGAGTTTTGAAAGCAACCAGAAAGATTTATACTTTCACCCCAGGAAATAAACATCTGCAGAGTTTTGAAGTGGGGGTCAGGGAAACAGTACTTTTCAAGTTTCAAAGATTATTCTGGGTATTGCATTTGATCACATGAGGCAGAAGGAAAACCAGAGGGCTATTAGTAATGCAGTAATTGGGACAAGGGACTATGTTAGTGAGAGGGACTGGAGGTGCTGACAGAGTGGCTGAAACCTCACCAGGTGAGTAGATTTTGATGACAGGATGAAATAAAGTTTTTTCCCCCCTTTTAGTTCCAGTCCATTCATCTGTGAGTTTTAACATGATACCATAGAGTAAATAATTTATAAGCAACAAAGCTTTATTACAGTTGCCCAGGCTGGGAGGCACAGAGGGAAGGTCCCAACAGACTCGGTGTCCAATGGACCTTGCTCTTAGCATCCAATATGACACCTAGCTACCTCCTTACAGAGTTAAAGGGGTAAGCCAACTTTGTGAATCACCTTCATAAAAGCATTAACTCCATTCATAAAGCTGAGACCCTGATAAGTACACTGCCTCATAAATGTGTAACCTCTTCATACTATCACACTAGATGTTAGGGTCTGACATATGAATTGGGGTGAGGGGGTCCCCAATATTCAGAACATAGAATATGAAAAACTGTGAGGCACATGTAATTTAAGACCTCGTCAAGGAGATTGTTGTAGCTAGAAATTCAATTACTCGTGGATTAAGGTTGTTGGACTGCAAGAGAAGAGGCATATCAGATAGTGTGGATAAAGTGGAGGGCAAAAACCGCAGGTTTTTGAAAATAGGCAGATTGGCTTGGCTGCAATTAAAAGTGCAAGGTAAGTAAATGAGATGGAGTAATGGTTATGCCTGTCAAGTTGATGGGATTTGGAATCACTATGGAAACAAGCCTTTAGGCATGTCCGTGAGGAGATTTCTAGATTAGGTTAACAGAAGTTGAAGGGCCAACCTAACTGTGGACAACACTGTCCTGGACTGAATAAATAGGAGCAAGTGTCTGAACACCAGCAATCGTCTTCTGCATATTGACTGGAGGTACATCGTACTAGTGTCTTCAAGTTCCTGTAGTTATGACTGTCCCACCATGCTGGACTCCTCAAGCCTCTCATTAAAATAAGTTGTATTTATCAGGGTTGTTTTGTCCTTGCAGCACAAAGTAGTTGATATGATGGGTACACAGAAATTATGTCTCTGACGATTCTTGTTAGATGCTCCTTGATTTCTCATGACCCAGGTTCTTTTGCTTTTCAAAAGCATCATATCAAGATCATCCTCAAGGAATGGTTGCCTGCCACAGAATGCTGACATGTGACTGGCTTGCCTTTTCTGATGTCTCCCTAACAGGCTAATTCATTAGTTCACGAGAGCCTCTTCCTCTAGGCACAAGTTTTGGTTTTGGAAGATCTCCCAGTGTTGAACTGAATCTACTTTCTGCCTTCTGCCATCTGACCATTGGCTCTGGTTCATTCCGGCTGCTATTCTCTGGTTCATTTATGCAAGGGATAGTTTTTAATTTCACACGAAGACTTAGGGAAGATAACTTAGCATGCCTTGAATTTCTTCTGCCTTGGTGAAAGCTGTTTTAGTTATTACTTAATAATCACATTAGTCCTGATGCAGAAGACTCTCAAATCAAGCTGTACCACTTAAATGCAGAGCATATGTATGCATACCAGGATATATGTAGAGGGAATTGATAAAGGTCATATAATTACATCTTTCTTTAAGGAACTAATTCCTTAAAGAAGAATAAATAGTTTAGCATTTCCTACTTTCTTCTGTTCCAGATATTTCTTGTGTGATTTGTGAGAAAGTGGGTATAAAAGTTGACCTCAGGCTCCAGGGCAGGAGGGATCTGCTCACATCTAATACTGATATGGGTTTTAAGTGAGAAGGATGGATGGATGGGTACACTGGAGATTGGGGAATAGCTCTATCCAGTTTAACAAGTTGCAGAATAGAAAAATACTTAGGTCAAGGCCTCAACTAGAGGTAAGAAGTGGGCTCAAGAACAAAATTGAGGGACTATGAGCAAGAGCAAAAACCCAGTTTCCAAAATCCATGCCAAGCCCAAAAGATTACTCCTGCTCGTTTCACAGGAGAAGACTGGAGTCCATGAAACAGCTCCATGTCAATGATCATAGAGAATAAAACAAGTGGGGGGGCAGCTATGGCTTTAACAAGTAGTTGCCTTGGATTCTAGGATGCTGTGTTCCATGTTTGGGAACCAGGGAAGAAGAGGCCAGGCCCAATGCTTCTACTTAAATTATCACCATCTTGTAAAAAAAATGGAGCTAAAATTAATCAAGATATAAAGGTATAGAATCCACAAAACTGTGAATGTTGTAGGAAAGGAAGAGAGAGAAAGAGGACATTGAGCAGGAGCATTGAAAGTTTTCGATGGAGCATTCAGTTCAGGATAACTTGAAATTATTCTGGCAAAGCAGAAGAGAATGGTTAATAATATGTAGAATGAAAACTACATGTGGCATGAGTAAATACGACTCCTGGAGTTCATAAATGGAAGTCCTATGAATAACAACTGGGGACTCTTGAAGGTGTTGGTCACAGCGAGACATGTGTGGTTGGCCGAATTTAATCCCACAAGTGGTGGACACGTGAAGGGTTTGAACACTGAGTGCCTTGGCCAAACTTGTGTGTGTCATTTCTGGCCTCTGCAGCCAGGGCTACCTTCATATCTCTTTATGGAGAATTTCCTAAGTATGTAACTGCTAGTCTGTCCTTTTTTATGTTTTTCTTGAAGCTATCTCAATGATATAAAAATAAAACTCTCTTGCCTTTAAGTCATGATTTCCTCCTATCTAGAATTATAGTCATCCTTTCGTGGATATACTACATGGTATTCACAAGCAATTAGTATCTTATTGGGATTTTATAATATGCCAAGAATTTTGGGAAAGAATTTTAGTCAAATTATCTTAAGTATCACAAAAACTTTATAAGGTGTATGTCATTCTGTCATTTTGAAACTTGAGATTCAAATCTGTTGTGTAAGTTTCCAAAAGTTCGTGAATGTCACAAATGGAAAACAGACTGAGGGTTAGTCAGGCAAGGAGGCACATGCCTTTGATCTCAGCCCTTGGGGACAGAGGAAGGTGAGTCTCTGAGTTTGAAGCACGGATGGTCTACAAAGAGAGTTTCAGGATAGCCAGGGTTACTATATAGAGAAACCCTGTCTCAAAAATGAAAACAAACAAACAAACAAAAAAGGATAAGGAAGAAGAGGAGGACATGTACTTACTCATAAGTGGGTTTTTAAACACAAAGCAAAGAAAACCAGTCTACAAAGCACAATCCCAGAGAACTTAAATAGCAATGAGGACACTAAGAGAGACTTACATAGATCTAATCTACATGGGAAGTAAAAAAAAAAAAAAAGGACAAGATCTCCTGAGTAAATCGAGAGCATGGGGACCTTGGGGAAGGATTGAGGGCAGAGGGGAGAGGGAGGGAGGGGAGCAGAGAAAAATGTAGCGCTCAATAAAAATCAATTAAAAAAGAAGAAGAAAAGAAAGAAGACAGATGGACAGAAGGAAGAAAAGAAAGAAAAAAGAGAAAGGAAGGAAGGAAGGAAGGAAAGAAGGAAAGAAAGAAAGAAAGAAAGAAAGAAAGAAAGAAAGAAAGAAAGAAAGAAAGAAGGAAGGAAGAACCTGAGGCTTCCTGCCAGCTTTATCTCAAGCTCCTAAGCATCATTTTCCTTCCCCATGAGGCATTCTCCATCATTAGTTATTGTTATCTCAGCGAGCAGGTATCTGACAGGAACAACTTCAAGGATGACAGACTTGGTTTAGGTCATGTTTTTGGAGTTATCAGTTCATCATGGAAGCACGTACTTGGTGGAATATAACAGTTTAACTCAAGATAGCGAAGAAGCAGAAAGAAGGACATATAAGAAAGGACCAACACAGATACAAAACACTTAAGAAATACCCTCTGTGACCAACTTATTACAACTAGCCCTTCCAATCTCTTTCACCTTCCAATCACTCTTTCATTGTATGAATCCATCAATATATTAAACCACTGAGCAGATCACAGCCTTCTTTTTTATTTCTGGAAACTCCCTAAGACAGACACAGAAGTGCAATTTTGTTAACCCAATCCATTTGACAGCCACCATTAACCCCCTTTCCACCAACAAAGATGGAGTCCTTGTGGAATATGGCTCTAGACTCCTCATCACCAAACAGCCCTCTTATTTCCTTATTTTGAAACAGGTGTTTGGATCAGAACTTTTAAGAGATCAACCTGACAGGCCAACTAAAGGATTTTATGTTTGTGTAAATTATTGCAATGTAATAGGGTCTGGGAAACAATGGCTACATTAGTTGAACTCACATTTTCAAGAGCGACGGAGGAATGAATTCTAAACCCATCCATTCTTAGAATTTTCTAGAAAAATCTCATCTTCCTTTCAGTAGCTTATTTGATAGAAATGAGAGATAGTAAGTAAATCCTCTTGTAATGTATGCCACATGCCAAAAGCCCATCTTAAATTAGATATAACCCTGGACCCACATCACATTTTTTCTTTTCATTAGAATAACAGTAGTAATAATTTATTGATGAATGGGAAGAAAGGGAAGGGAAATTGCTTCAGACTACTACATAGGAAGAGAAATCCAATAGCCCCTTTACCTTTTAGCACTAAAAGCTTGAATTAAAATGATTGAGCACTGCATTATAAATATCAATATGAAAGGGCATGGGAATGTGAGAAAATAATCCTGGTCATAATGAAAGCAATGGGGTATTGAGACTCGATGTGACCAGATGGGACAGGCAGGCACCACTTGAGACAGTCTGGCTCGTCCATACCAACCTCTGGCAGCAGCATGGGTGAAGTGGGCAGCCTGAAAATGGACTGATCCTTACCACACCGTGGTTTCATCTTCGTTCCACCTCTGCCTTGGCCAAAACAGTCTCGGTTCACCAGGTCACTAGGGAAGAGGCAGAGCCCCTAGTACTCTTTCCTGGGTAGCATTCTTTCCTAGCCTCTTCCATCTGCTGGGCTGCAAACCTAGCCTCTTCCACTCCCAGTTTTTGAAAGCTTCCCATTATGACAGGTCTTATACAATATCTGGCTTGTCCTAAACCCTTGCTGTCCGACACTCAATGCTTTAGATCAGATCAAGTTTGTAAGATTCACTGTGTAGTCTTCATAGTCTGCATAGAAACTGAATATGTACTGGGCTTTCTCTTTGCTCGTATGTTATCTTCTTACCTAGATGGAAGAAAGTCCTAACCAGAAGCAGTCACACAGGCAAGAAATCGTGTCGAAGACCAAACTTTCTCCAATGGTACTGAGGAAGAGTAATAGGGAAGTTACCTCTAAACGAATCATTGGACAGTCCTCTCAAATTAAATTATATATATTTCTGAGCTTTATGAGGAATGGGAGTAATGGCTTGAAACCCAACTCAGGTTATCAGTGAAATAATAACTCAAGGAAACCAGGGTAAGCAACGCCAAGGCAGGAGGAATGGCCCTGAAGGCAGAGGCCACTGCTTCCAGTCACTGCAGAAATTTTGTAGGGGACTCAGGGAGAGGCTCATTCATATTTAATGGGTCTTCTACTTCAGTGGCTGAACTCTGAAGTTATGAGTCCAAAAGATGGATTTACATCACAGCTGTGCTGAAATTGATCCAGAATTTGTGTGCTACAGTGCCTGAGGGGAACCATCTGCTTGGAGTAAGCATTTGAGAACCTGTGAAGCTACATTCACACAACATTCTAAGTGATATAGAAAGAATTTAGTGTCCGTTTTCCAGAATGCCTGAAGGTGGGATAGTAGAGTGGTACTCGTCAGCTGTTGTCACAACCAGGCAATCTTGGTGGCAAACAACAGTAAACTGGTGTTCCCACGCTCACTGGCCAGTGGATCAGCTGGTACCTCTGCTTCAGCTGCAGATCCAAAAACCACTACAGCTCAGCCTGCATTGCACTTGACTCTGGCTGCAGGGAAAGGATTGCTTCAGGCTACTCTATCTGGCTGATACTTCTTTCAAACATTGGCCATTTGCCCGACCCGCAAGGATCCACTCTAGGAAAAGACAGTGCAGCCAGTAAGCCCAACCACAGAAGCATCTCTTATTCCTCTATCCAAGCCATACCCACTCACATCCCATCAGCTGATGTAAAACTCAGCTAACCCAATCCTGGAGGTGTGTGATGGGTAGGTATAGTCTTCTTGGAAAGGATATGGTTGGAGAATAAGGCTAACAGAATGAATAACTGAGGCTAAGATCCTTTTTGGTAAAGTCGAGCAGCAGCATTTGGCCTTGGAAATGTTTCTTAGAATTACAAATGTTCACTTCTACTCCTTTGTGGGTAAATATAGGGCTATACATCTCAGAAGTCAAAGGAGGCGCAATTGGTGATGTTTCCTACCTTAAGTTTATGTCTTATTCCCAGTGCAGGCCATCCAGATGCCACAGAGCAAATTGAATGCTTTATGCCTTAATTTTCTTTTTGTGAATAAGACTTATGATAGTACATCAATTCTTTCACAAATTCTATACATTAATTTGTGTCTATACATTGAGTCTCACCTGACACAGACCCTTGTAGGTATAAGTGGCACTCACTCTACGTGCCATCTCTCTCGTCCCTTGTTCCATCTTTACTTCATCACTATCCACTGTGTCCTTGCTCTCTCTGTGACTGGACACCTCTGTTTCTCTCCCCACCCACTACTCTATGAGTGGCACACTCCATCCTAGCCCATCCTACTGTTCTACACTAGGCCTCTTTCCAAGCTTGAGAAGACCTTGATCCTGTGTGCGCCGGGTCCACATAGTAACCAAGGGAACCTGAACTCTCAAAGGAAGGTTGAGAAGGTCTGTAATCCCAGAGACAATGAGCATATTCAGAGTTCCTACCTCACAATGGGACCTCTTATGACAAATCTAATGGACCAGAGGACTTGCTGGCCCCAAGGAGTACTGAGATTCACAAAGCTTCGCTTTGAGTTTTGCATTTTTAATTAGTTCTTCGAGCACTGGTTCTTTCTTACATTGGATTTTAGTTATATCCACATACCACCACCACCACCCTGCAACTCTTCCCAGGTCCACCCACCTTTCTTATCTACCCAAGTTTATATTTTCTTTTTTTTTAAGCCAGGCAATGGTGGCGCACACCTTTAATCCCAGCACTCGAGAGGCAGAGGCAGGTGGATCTCTGTGAGTTCGAGACCAGCCTGGTCTACAGAGCTAGTACCAGGACAGGCTCCAAAGCCACAGAGAAACCCTGTCTAGAAAAACCAAAAAAAAAGAAAGAAAGAAAGAAAGAAAGAAAGAAAGAAAGAAAGAAAGAAAAAACTTGAATAAATTTAACAGTTGCCAGTCACTCCAGGATTAGGGATAGGATTGTGTGACCACATCTTCTACATTCTGGGATTTGTTCTGGGTTGGGCTTGCCCAAGTCTTATGCATGCTGTAATAATCACTGTGAATTTTTTATGTAGATCTCCTGCTGTGGCTGTAAGGTATTTCCTTATAGTAATCCATTGCCTGTAGCTTTTACAACTTTTTTTTTTTTTTGCAATGATCCCCGAAGCTTAGGGATACATGGTACATATATTCCATTTATGGCTGAGATGAGTGTTAGGCAATTTCTTATTGTCTACACTTTGGCCAGTTGTGGGTCATTGTATTAACTTCCATCTACTATAAATAGAATCTTCTCTGATGAGGGTTGAGAGAGCATTGATCTACAGGTATAATGAAAAGTACTTCACATGTTAGGGTTTGAATCTGAAATATCCCTACTACATGTTTAAATTATTTGTCACCAACTAATGACACAGTGTTGAAATATTGTGGAACCCTTTAATCATGAAGTCTGTTTGGCAGAAATGGATCATGGAGGATGAGCCTTGAAAGTCATGTTCTGCATCTACCAAAGTAGGAAGAATTGCTCTCTCCTGTACACCTTTCATTAAGGATAGAGCTGTCCTAGCTGTTCGGCCTTCTCTACCATGATAGGCTGTGTCCATAAACTTGGGAGCCCAACTAAACCCCCATACCCTAAAGTTTCTTGTGTCATGGATTCTGTCACAGCAATAAGAAAGGTAACTGATGTATTTATCTTAGTCTTGTGACCCTGGATTTTGCCATTTCCAGTTTTACCAATGAGTTTACAGATCTGAATATATATTGCATCCTATTGAAACTATTGCCTATGGAGGCAATGAATTCCAAAGAATCAAAAAAAAACTATTTTAGTAATGTATGACATTCCTGAATGCTTATAACCTTCCTCCCTTTTGTGTCTTCTCAGCATGAATTCACACATGTAGTTACTGAACACAGTATTGTATCACATGAAGGAAGTCACAGCCAGGTTTATTGTCAGAGATGAGTTGGCCAAGCTCATTCCATTACTTTCTACAATACTTTGAATAGCAAAAGTTGCAGAGCAACCTCCCCTCTGCCATATATACACACCATGCCAAAGTTTTCACACCACAACACACATATAAGCACATAGACACATTCCACAATATTTGGTCATTTTATTTATACCTTAAGTTCCCATCATCTAGGGCAAAAAAAAAAAGTATGAACAAGAATGATTGCAGGAAAGAAATTTTCTTTTTAAAGTTTGCAGCAAATTTCATTAATTATGTTGTGATGCAATTAAGCATTTCATTTCAGAGCTATTAAAATTTAAATTATTTATTAATAATTACAGATCATTACCTGATAGTGTTCAGTCTGCAGAACAGCAAATGAATAATTTAGCAGCTTTGACATGGCTTTCCCTGTATCGCCCTGTTTAGATGCTATCTGTATTTGTACTTGTCAGCTTGTCAATGTATGAGCTTGTTTGGGTGAACTCACCTACTGTGCCTTCTGTGTATATAGGAGCCTGCCGCATTGTGAATTTGGTTTAGAGCTTCTTTCCCTTAAAGCTCACAACATAAAGATAAAACAGGAATAATGGTAATGTTATATTGATAAACTGTGCAATCCTCATCACCAAGATGGACTTCAGTTCTAAGAGCAGAATTACACTTACTCATCACAGAAGCTTTCCTATAGCCCTCTTCTCTCTTCCAAGATCTTTAATACTTATTATTATTGCATAAATACTACACACAGGCACGATCATAGATTAATACCTTTGTTTAAATGCTGTTTAAAGATTTATTTTAATCGATGCTAAAACAAAATTATTAAAGCTTAAATGTATGAAAGGATCACGTGACAGATCAATGCAAGTAGAGATTGACAAGTGAGTAGTGATGTTACTTACATAAGGACCAAAGTCCAGTTGCTATTGATTTTAACCTATCAATTCTGACATCTGCCAGAGTGGTTCACCCTAATGTTTTATCTAGGAAAAATTTTAAGCCACACCGGAGATAGGAGATTTATTTTATGTATTTATATATTTATATATGCGTGTACACATATACATCTTAAATAAATACATGTACATACACACACACACACACACACACACCTGAGAGAATCACACTTGACCAACATGGACTTCAGTATACTATGATAGACGGTGATCGTCGTTATGAAGTCAGTGTGAACAATTACTTTGTGTTTGTGGAGTGTGTGGTGTTGCGTGCCTATATGTGGGTGGCCATGTTTATGTGTGTGAAGAGGCCAGGGTAGAATATCAAATACCTTTTTCTAAAACTCTCAGCCTTTTCTTAAGACAGGTACTCTCAATGAATTGGACACTTATCATTCTGGCTAAGTGGCCGATTGAATTTTTGAAATCTGCCAGTGTCTATGTTGCCCGTCTCTCCCCCTGCACATCCAATGCCGGTATCACAGATTACACAGCAATGCCAGTTGTCTTTACGTGTGCACTGGTGGACTGAGCTCAGGCTCTCGCACTTACAGCGAGATGTCTCTCCAGATGTGCCAATCATTTCTTCCTGCGGTACAAACACTGTACTGAACGCTGTAGACACAGTAGTGAATAGGCAGAGGTGAGAGGCATTCTCCAAACCAAAATAAAAACCTAATGGCTTCATAGGATTAGCTTTTCCGTCGATATTCCAGTCCTCAGTGCAGTAACCCTGTTGTGGATGGATTCACGTTAAGGTGCTGTGTTTTCATACACATCCTGCCAAAACCTGGATAGGAATTGTAAGGGAGACTTGCATTTTGTAGTAGCATAACTCTTCCTCAAACCCCAGCAGGCTTTCGTTTCCCCTTGTCGTGAGTGCTGTGCTTATACTTCTGGGCAATTTCTCCTATTGCAGATCCCCAGAGAATTTTTCATTGTGATAAAATATACATAGCCTACAATGTATCATTTTAACCATTCACAAGTGAATAATTTGGTAGCATTAATATTTACAATGTTGGGTAACCATCACTACTATCTACCTGCTGAACATGTTCATTTATCATGTACAACCAAAATTCTCTACCTAGTACCTAAGCTTTGCAGCCCACCCCCCGCCCCGCACACACAACTCCATGCCCATGCACATGTATGTCTTTCTGTCTCAGGCCTATTTTATTTAGTGTTTTTTTTTTTCAAGAAACATCCATGTAGTGTCTATCAAATTTTCTTTCTTTAAAAGGCTTAAAATTATCTGCATAGTACCTTTATTGATAGGTTCTCGGACTAGTTCTGCTTCTTAGCTATTATGAAAAATATTGCTTTTAAGATTAGTATATAAATATCTGTGAGCATCTAAGTTAAGTTCTCTGGAATATTTGCTGAATAACAGTTCTGTGTTGGATGGTAGCTTCATGAGACTAACCCCTTGAGAAAGTGCTGTAGTGTTTTCTGTCTGCAGTTGTAACGTTTAATGCTCTCTGGATAGTCCTGGTTTCTTCACATCCTGATACTCAGTGTATAAATGCGTACTTGGTAACATGATCTTGTAATATTAAATCTTTCATTCTTGCTGGAAAGAATGTGGGTCAACGGAAACACTTCTCCAGTAATGGTGGAAGGGTAAACTTGTACAGCTACGTTGGAAACCAATATGGCAGTTTCTCAGAAAATTAGGAATTGACCCACCTAAAGACCCAGCTATACCACTCCTGGGTATATACCCAAAGAACATTCTACCATACAAAGACACTTCTCAACTATGTTCATAGCAGCTTTTTTGTAATAGCTAGAAACTAGAAACAGCCCAGATGTCTATCAACTGGAGAATAGGTGAATACAATGTGGTACAATTACACAAAGGAGTATTAGTCAGCTGTTAAAAACAATGGCATCACGAAATTTGCCAGCAAATGGACCGAACTAGACATGGTGATCCCAAAATACCCCAAGACCCAGAAAGGCAAACATGGTATGTGCTCTCCGATAGGGGGATATTAGCTGTACAGTAAAGGATAACAATGCTACAGTCCACAGACCCAAAGATGCTAAGTAACAAGGAAGGCTCAAGGGGAGACACATGAATCTTACCGTGAAGGGGAAATAGAATAGATATCATAGGTGAATATGAGAGGGATCTGGATAAGGGTATGGGCCTGGGAATAGGAGAGATTAGGTGAGCTGAGGAATGGAGAAGGGAGTACTAAGAAACACAACTGGAATCAGGTTTATCTCTGGCGTGAGCTAGAAACCCAGTGCAATGAAAACACCCAGGAATCTATGAGGGGACCCTGGCTAAGATTCTTAGCAATGGGGGATATGGATCCTAACCAGACAAGACTTGCAGTGAAGGGATTGGGACCCTAATCCATCCACATAACCTTTGACCTACAATTTCCCCTGCCTACAAGATATTCTGGGGTAAATGTAGCACAGAAATCATGGGAGTGGGCAACTGATGACTGCTCCAGCTTGAAATACGTACCATGAAAGGGAGCCCACTCCTGAAACTGCCAGCGGGGCATGGCCCAGAGACTGGGCAGCACAGAGACCTGGGCTAAAATCAAACATGACTGGAATAAAAAGTCAATGAAATGATTCCTAGTGATATTCTGATACACTCCTAGACTGTTGTGATGGAGGAAGGTCATTGAGCAATAAAGAAACTGCTTGCCCTGATAGGTTAAAGCATAGGTGGGAGGGATAAACAGAATAGGATGCTGGGAGGAGGAAGTGAGGTCAGACTCTGCTCTGCTTCCAGAGAGACTCGACAGCTCTGCTTTCTGGAGCAGAGACGCCAGGCTCTCCAACCCAAGATGGACAGAGGCTAGAATCTTCCCGGTAAGCGCACCTTGGGGTGCTTACACACATCATTAGAAATGGGCTAGTCCAGGTGCGAGAATTAGCCTGTAAGGGCTAGAGTTCATGGACCAAGCAGTGTTTCAATGAATACAGTTTGTGTGTTGTTATTTCGGGCATGAGCTAGCCAAGCGGCTGGGGTGTTGGGGACGCAGCCCCGCCGCTCCTATTTCAACACTGTTGAATAGCCAAAGTGTCAGAGAGGCTTCACCTAGCAACTGGTGGAAAGAGATGCAGAGACCCACAGCCAAACATTAGGTGAACCTCATGGAACCCTGTGGAATAGGGGGAGGGAGGATTATGGGAGCCAGAAGAGCCAAGACAATTCAAGAAAACCCACAGAATCAATTAACCTTGGCTCGCAGGGGCTCACAAGGACTGAACCACCAACCAGAGAGCTTGCATGGGCCTAACCTTGGCCCTCCACACGTATATGTAATTGTGTAGTTTGGTCTTCTTGTGGGACTCCTAACAGCCGAAGCAGGGGCTGCTTCTAACTCTTGTTACCTGTTTTGGGGACCCTTTCCTCCTACTGAATTGCCTTTCCAAGTCTTAATAAGAGAGGAGATCCCTAGTCTAGCTGCAAGTTGATGTGCTATGGCTGGCTGATATATATGGGAGGCCTGCTCTTTTCTAAAGACAAGGGTGGGGGGAGGATATGTAGTATAGAAGGACTGGGAGAAGAAAAGGGAAAAAACTGATTGGATTGGAAATTTCAATTAATATTAAAAATTTAAAAAACATTCATTCTTATTTCATTCCTTCTTTATCATCCCACTAGACTTATAGTCTATTTGATAGTAATGTAGTTACCCCAGATCTCTTTAAGTTATTTGTATGGAATAGTTTTTCCATCTTTATCTTTAAATTACTTTCAGTGTGTGTGTGTGTGTGTGTGTGTGTGTGTGTGTGTGTGTGTGTGTGTGTATCTGTCTATCTGTCTCTTGTATAAGTCTGCTTGTTTGCTTCCTGACCACCTGGCTTCCCAAACTCCTGAAATAACAACACAGAAACTGTATTAATTAAATCACTGCTTGGCCTATTAGCTCTAGTTTCTTATTGGCCATCTCTCATGTATTAGTTTTACCCATCTCCATTAATCTGTGTATTACACTGTGGCTGTAGCTTACTGGGTAAAGTTTCATCCAGAGTCTTTCTCCACAGGGCTACATGGCTTCTCTCTGACTCCACCTCTTTTCTCTCAGCATTAAGTTTAGTTTTCCCCACCTAGCTCTATTCTACTCCATCACAGGCTCAAGACAGTTTCTTTATTAACCAATGGTATCCACAGCATACAGAGGGGAATCTCACAACATCTGTCTATCCATCTGTCTGTCTTTGAAGCTACCCAAGATTAGATTGGTCTCTTATAAATAATATATTGTTGATCCTTTTTTTAAAAAAAAACCCTCTGCAAATCTCTGTGTTTTTAGTAGATAAATTAATCCATTTATATTTGAAGTAATCACACATGAAGAGAGTCTAACTTCAGCAGTTTTTTTTTTTCTATTCATTGTGGAGTTTGTTTTGACCCTGTTTCTTCTGTACTGTCTTATTTTAACCTAATTTTTATGGTGAATCTTTTTAATTCCCTCCTCGACCCTTTAGATATATTTCTTGTAATTATCTTAGAGATTAAATTTAGATTGAGTTATATTACATTTAGATTATTCTAACATTAGGAAAATCTAATTTGACCTTGTACCAATAGAACTTAAATAACACAATACTCTACTCCTGTAGCTTTGTCCTTACTGTTTGTTAATGATATCACACGGTATATAAATAATATTATTGATAATTTCTAATGCATATGGTTTAAGTTGTACATAATTAAAATGGGAGGTATAAAGCAAAATTACAATAATGTTAGCTTTTGTTTTTATTGTTTGAGAATTCAATATATAAATATAATCTATTCTGAATAATTCCTCACATTATCTCTTTCCCTATAAATCTTTAACTATACTATGCCTCTCAATTTTATGTATTTTTTCCAAAGCCATTTAGTCCACTTATTGCTATGAGTATGGAGCCTCACCTTTAAGAAAGGTTGATCTCCTTATCCCAATAGTTATTAGCTATCAGTCGTTCAACTAAGGGTGAAACTTCATAGCTGTTTTCTTATGCTGAAATTTTTTTCTAGCTTGCTCTTGTCCAGGCCTTGTGAATGTTGTTACAGCCATTGTAAATTCACCTGTGCAAATTCCTTGTTGTACCTGATAAACATTTTATCACTTTGGTCAGTCATTGCCTCTGGCTTTTAAAATCTTTCTGACCTCTATCATGATGATCATTGATATGTGTAATATCTCATTTAGTACTGAGATTCTATATTCTATGCATGTTGACCAATTATGTCTTGATATTAATCACCATGCACTATAAAAAAGGAGCTTCTCGACAGAGCTGTAAAAGAAATAAGTGATCAGTCGCCTAGCCCAGTCTCTGAGCCCTAGGCCAAGGGGAACAATTCAACAATTCAGAACCCCTCTCCACTAGTCTCAGATGCACCAATATCAACAGTAAATCTTCTGCAGGCAAACTGCTCCACCCAACCTCCATCAGACCCTGTAATCTACAAGTCCAACTCCACTCCCAAACCTACCCATCCTCCATGACCTCAGTGGCTCCCTGAGACATAATGACTGTACTGGTTGCTCCAAGAGAGGATTCCTGAGACACAGACACTAACTGCAAGAGACAAAGATACTGTCTGCACCATTTGGAGTAAGAGATAGGTAGTTGCCAATGCAAGAATACATTCAACAACCTAAAGAGCAATATGGCGCCACCAGAGCCTTATGGTCCTACAACAAGAAGAGTGGAACATCTCAACACAGAAGAAGCAGAGGAAAACAACCTTAAAAATCACATTATGGAGATGATAGCGACCCTTAAAGAAGAAATATTTTTAAAAATTCCTTAAAGAAATAGAGGGAAAGGAAATAAATAAAATAGGAAGAAATCAATAAATCTCTTAAAGAAAGCCAATAAAAAGTAATTAAACAGGACAAGCAAACACTTCACCACTTGAAAATTGAAATAGAGAAAATAAAGAAAACACAAACCAAGAGAATTCTGGAAATGGAAAATCTGGGTAAATGAACAGGAATTATAGATGCAAGCATAACCAACAGAATGTAGATGGGAGAGAGAATGTCAGGCATTGAGGATACAATGGAGGAAATAGACTCATTGGTCAAAGAAACCATTAAAGGCAGCAAAGTTATAACACAAAATATCCAGGGAATCTGGGACACCATGAAAAGACCAAATCTAAAAGTAATAGGGATAGAAGAAGGAGAAATCTAGCACAAAAATATATACAACAAAATTATAGAAGAAAACTTTTCCAACCTGAAGAAGAAAATGCTTATGAAGATGCAAAAAGATTACAGAACACCAAATAGACTAAAACCCCCCAAAAGTCTCCTTACCACATAATAATCAAAACACAAAATATACAGAAAAAGAAAGAATATTAAGAGTTGCAAAGAAAAACAGGCCAAAGAACATAAAATGGCAGACCCAGCATAATAACACTCTACTTCTCAATGTAAAATCTGAAAGTCAGAATGTCCTGGACAAGAACGAGAACTACAGACCAATCTCTTTTTTGAACATTGATGCAAAAGTACTCAATAAAATACTGGCAAACCAAATCCAAGAACACATCAGAAAAATCATCAACCATGAGCAAGTAGGCTTCATCCCGGAGATGTAGAGATGATACAACATACTAAAATCTGTCAGTGTAATCCAATATAAAGAAAACTGAAAGAAAAAACAAAACATATGATCATTTCCTTAGAATCTGAAAAAAGCCTTCAACAAAATCCACACTACTTTATGATAAAGATCTTGGAGAGATCAGGGATACAAGGACATGTCTAAATATAATAAAAGCAATTTACAGCAAGCTGACAGCCAACATCAAATTAAAAGGAAAGAAGCTCAGAGTGATTCCACTAAAATCAGGAACAAGACAAGTCTGCCAACTTTCTCCATATCTATTCAGTATGGTACTTGAAGTTCTAGCACTAAGACAACAAAAGGAGATCTAATGACAACTTATACTGGAGAGGATGTGGGGTGAAGGAAACACCTTTCCGTTGCTGGTGGGAGTGCAAGCTGGTACAGCTCCTTTGGATATCAGTATGGTGATTTCTCAGGAATTAGGAAACAACATACATCAAGACCCAGCAATACTACTTCTGGGTATACACCCAAAGAATGCTCAATTGTACCACAAGGACATATGTTCAACTATGTTTATAGCAGCATTGTTTGTCATAGCCAGAACCTGGAAATAACCTAGATGCCCCTCAGCTGAAGAATGGATAAAGAAAATGTGATACATTTACACAATGGAGTATTACTCAGCTGTAAAATCAATAACATCATGAAATTTGCAGGTAAATGGATGGAACTAGAAAAAAAAAAACATCCTGAGTGAGATATCTGAGATGCAGAAAAACAAACACAGTATGTACTCACTTATAAGTGGATACTAGATGTAAAGCAAAGGATAACCAGATTAGAACCCATAGCTCCAGAAAAGCTAAGCAACAAGGAAGACCCTAAGAGAGATGCATGGATTACCCTGGGAAGGGGAATGAGATCTCCTAGGTAAACTGAGGGTGAGGGTGTGCAGTAAAGTGGAGGGTAAGGGGGCTGAGAAATGGGGAAACAGGATGGTTTGGGGGAGGGATGGAGTGGGAGAGTAATAAAAGAGAGATCTTTATAGAGAGATGCACTAGAGGATGAAGGAGAAACCTGTTTCTAGGGAAATTCCCAAGAATCTACAAGAATGACCCCAGCTAGGACTCCTAGTGATAGTGGAGAGGGTGCTCTAACTAACCTCCCCCTGTAATCAGATTGGTGAATAGCCCAACTATCATCATAGAGCTTTCAGCCAATAACTGCTGGAACCAGATGGAGAGATCCACAACTGGGAACCAGGCTGAGATAAGGGAATCCAGTCTAAGAGAGGGAAGAGGGAATGTAGGAGCAAGGGACGTCAAGATCATGATGGAGAAATCTTCAGAGACAGTTGAACCAAGTTGATGGAAACTCATTAATAGATCTATAGTTTTGGAGCATCCATGGGACCAAACTAGGCCCACTGTATGTGGGAGACAGTGGTGAAGCATGGACTGTCTGAGGGGCCCCTAATAGGAGCACTATTATTTATCCCTGGTGCATGAGGTTGTTGGGTGTACCCTATTTCCTATTGTGGGATGCCATGCTTAGCCTTCATGCAGGGGTAAGGGATTTGGTCCTGCTCCAACTTAATGTGCTAGACTTTGTTGACTTCCCATGGAAACCCTTACCTATTGGGAGGAGTGGATGGGAGGTGGGCTGGGGGTGAGGCAAAGGGGGTGGAAAGATAGGTGGGAGGAAGAACTATGGTTGGAATATAAAATGAAATTTAAAAATGAAGTTTCTTTGATGAGGATTGAGAGACACATTATTCTATACGTATAATGATAAGTCATTAGAAGTTGGCATAATACTATGATCACTTTGCAGAATAATAGTTGAAGGTTCCCCTGGGCCTATGATCTACCTAGCCACAGGGTTCTTGGTCCTGTTGTAAGTGCCAGTCATAAATTCTGTCTTGTGGAGTGGGCCTCATAGCAAAGAAAATGGCTGGCTATTCCCTTAACATTCATACCACAATTGTACCAGTAGGTACCTTGCCAGGCTTCTTGAGCTATTATAGCTTGTGTAATTAATAGCTGGGGCAAAACTTCTGATTCCTTTTCTGTCCAGGGAGCATGCATAGCACATTGTGAACACTATAAACCCAAGAGGGATGAAACTTTCAGTTAGTACCAGCTTGATTTTTCCATAGCCTATGATTCAAGTATGCAAAGACTTCACTAATAGGGTCTTACCATCAAGTTCTGAGAGATAAATAAGAGTAATGACAATAGCCTAAAATATTTGAAGGTCTGTGGAACCCCAGTGGCCAACAACTTCACAAGAATAAACTATATATATATATAGTATCAATAGGCTGCTATAATTAGTTGATTACCTATGATATTTGGGAGAGGTATTGTCTCACCATTATAAAATAATTCCATTTAAACTCTTTTTACATATGTATGTGTATATACTGTAAGAAGCTTCTACAGTAGTAGGCTTCCATTTATCTTTTATTATTGCTTGTGCTTAACTTTATCAGGAATTTTCAACTTATACTACACCTTCCAGGAAATTGAACTGTTGGGTTTGCTTTCACTTCAACTTTCTAGACTCCTTTAAGCAAATTTTCAGACTAGATCTTGTGTAGTTATTTTCACTTCATTTAAATTTTTTTATTTCAAAATACCTTACTCTCCACCTCATCTTTGGAAGACTTGGATTTTTTTTCAGATATTCAGGTATTAAGTTTTATTTTCTTTCAGCTCATCATCTTGCTACATTTGAGCCTCCAAAACCTCTCATAAGAATTGCATGAAGCGCCGTGCAGGCTGTCTCAGACTTTTCAAGTTCACATGAGCTTTTCTCTCTTTATTAAAGGGGCCTTGTGTTCTTGGTATCCTCCATCCCCTCTGGCTCTTACACTCTGCCTTCTTTTCCTTGAGGTCCTCTGAGCTCTGAGCTCTGAGCTCTGAGGGTCGGGATTTGATGGAGACATGCCATTTGGGACTGAGTGTTCTGAGTATTCCCGAGGTCTCTCATTCTCTGCATAATCATTGGCTGTAGGTCTTCTGGTTTTTTTTTTTTTTCTCCCCATTTGCTGCAGGAGGAATCTCCTTTGATGATGGCTGAGCAAGGCACTGATCTATGAGTAAAGCAGAATCTCATTAGGAGTTATTTCACCACTTTGAAAAAAGCAATAGTATTTGGTGTAGCCCAGGGTCCCTGGTTACACAATCAGTATCAGATACAAGTTCAGTCTCACCGAGTGAGCCTTAAGTCAAATGAGTTATTGGATGCTTACTCCCACAAGCTTTGTGGGAACCATTGCATTAACATATTTTGTAGACAGGACACCATTGTAGATCAAAGGATTTGTGGTTGATATCAAAAGGGATACCTATATAATATACGGGCAAAAACTCTAAGTAGGGACCAGCTCAACTCTCCATGTTCAGTCAGTTGTATAAGTGTTGTATTCAGAAATAGTCTCTTGCAGCCAGTTTATAAAGAGCAACATATAATACTGACAAAAGCCTAGGTTGTCTGGGGGTTCCCATGGGAACCCTTTGGCCAGCAATTCAATTAGACGATAACCCAATCCTTGTACTGGTTGTTACCTTTAATGACAAAAGATTGCCAGTTGGGACTCCCCCATCCCCATTATTTGGCAAATTCATTTAGTTTGCCTTCATATATGTATATGCATTTTAGGAAGTTTCTACTGTATTTGTTCTCCATATACCCCTCAAATGCTTCTAATTTTAGCTGTCTCTCCCCAAATATATTCTCAGCTTCCTCTCCACTCCTTTACCAGGCTGGATCCCCCTGTTCCATAACCCCATCCTTCCATAACTGTCGGTTCTATTTCCCTTTCCTAACAAGATTTACCTGTCATTGCTAATCTCTTACTCTACATCTACTCTTTATTGAATATAGCTTGGTTATCATTGACTTCATAGCTAATACCCACATATAAACAAATAAATACCACAAATTTTTGTCTTTCTAGGTCTGTGATATCTCACTCTGGATTATTATTTTTGTCTAGTTTCATCCATTTGCCTTCAAATTTCATGATGTCCTTTTAAATTATACTTTTATAATTTTAAACAATTTTAAAATTTAAATATACTTTGATCATTTTCTTGCCCTCTACCCTTCTGTATCTTCTTCCCATCCATATCCACTCAGCCTTTATCTCTTTATCAAAAAAGGAACAAGACATAATACAACAAATTCCCTCAAGAATTAAGAAACAAAAACACACACTCAAAAGAAAAATAAACATACAAAACAAAAAGCCCTCACCAAACTGTGACCAAAGAAAAGCATCCACACACACACACCAAGCAAACAGACAAAAATAAACACCCAGTAGAGTCCATTATATTGGTCCACTACTCCTGAACATGAGGTCTATCCTGGAGTGGTTGATATACCTAGTGTCACTCCATTTGAGAGAACTTGTTTTCCCTCTCCCAGCAGGTATAAGTGACAGTTCCATGGTTTACCTCACAGTTGTTAACTTTTACCCCAATGGCTAGGTTTTCATTCATTCATCACTTTAAAATATAACAAAATAAAATTAAATTAAACAAGAAAGCTATTACAACAAAGTTGGGGATGACATTCCAACAGAATCAAAAGAGCCCAAGAAAAGGCACAAGAATCAGAGACCAACTCATTCACAAACTGAAGAACGCCATAAAAATACTAAACTGGAAGCCACAATATTTGCAGAGTCTGAAGCAGACTTGTGTAAGCCCTAGGCATACTGCCTCAGTCTCTATGAGCTCATATGAGCTTTTATCGTGTGTATTTAGAGGGCCTTGTGCTCATGGTGTCCTCTGTCCTTCCTGGCTCTTAGACTCTCTCTGCCTTCTGTTCCTTGGAGTTCTCTGAGTTCTGAGGGAAGGCAAATGGTGAAGATATCGCATTTACGGTTTAGCGTTCCAAGGTTTCTCTCACTGTCTGTCTAATGTCTGGCTGTGGGTCTCTACATTTGTTCCTATCTGATGTAGGAGGAAGATTATCTGGTGGCCGAACAAGGCATTGACCTATGAGTATAGTAGAGTATCATTAAGAGTCATTTTTATCATGAAGAGGTTTTATTTGTTGTCTTGCTTTCTTTTGTTTGTTTTTAAGACCAGTATTATTTGATTTTATCCTGTGTCCACAGGTTTTTGTTTACAAAGCCATCCCAGGTATGGGTTTCAACTCATAGAGTGGGCCTCAAGTCAAATCAGTGGATGGTTGAATATTCCCACAGACTTAGCACATTCATCTTCAGTGAGTTGCACAGATGTTGCCTTCAGCAATTGGGGCCTTGGTAGCAGTTTAAGGAAAGAAACCTATAGTCTTGGCAATAGCCTGGGTTGTTTGGGGTTTCCCCTGGGATGGCCAACAACTCAATTAGATGTAGCAAAACTTGAGTACTAAATGCTTTGGTTGGTGACAAGAGATGGTCAGTTGTGATCCTGTCTCATTCATTACTTGGTTATTTCATTTCTATTGACTTCTGGTGTTCGAAGTCCTTCTGTATATGCGTTGCTTTTATTGGTTAATGAATAAAGAAGTTAATTTGGCCTGTGATAGGGTAGAATAGAGCTAGGTGGGGGAAAACTAAGGTGAATGCTAGGAGAAAGAAGGCAGAGTCAAGAGAAACCATTGTAGCCCTGCCAGAGACAGTCGCCAAACGGAACTTTATCTGGTAAGCCACAGCCACATGGCATGATAAACAGATTAATAGAAATGGGTTAATTTAAGATGTAAGATTAAGCCAGAAATATGCTTAAGCTATTGGCCAAATAGTATTGCAGATATTATAGTTTCTGTGTGATTATTTTGTGGTCTGTGCAACTGGGATTGAACAAGCAGCCTCCTCCAACAAACTCATTTATGTATTTATTTTATTTAGTGATATTTGCTCAGCACTCCCCTAATGCCCCTTAATTTTAACTGTCTCTCCTAGTGTTCCCTCCAACTAGTATTTCTCCCTTACCACTCCTGACTGGATCCTCCCATTCCAGCATCTTTGCTATGTATCCATAACTATCTATTCTACTTCCTTTTCCTAATGAGATATATATGTTACCTTTAGTCCCTTATTCTATATCTACCCTCTGTAGTTCTATTGATTATAGCTTGGTTATCATTAACTTCACAGCTAATACCCACACATAAGCAAATGCATACCATATTAGTCATTTCTGTATCTATGATACCTCACTCATGATGATTTTGTCTAGCTCCATACATTTGCCTGCAAATTCCCATAATGTCATTGTTATAAACAGCTGAGCAATACTCCGTTATGCAATGTAAAACAATTTCATTAGCCATTCTTCTATTGAGGGGCATGTAGGTTGTTTCCAATTTCTGGCTATTATGGATAGAGTTGCGATGAACATGGTTGAGCAACTATCCTTGTAGCAGAATAAGGGGTCTTTTGGGTACGTGCCCAAGAGTGGTGTAGCAGGATCTTGTGGTAGATTGAGTCACATCTTCCTAGGGAACTGCCACACAAATTGCCACAGTGTCTCTGTGAGTTTGCACTCCCACCAGCAATGTAGAAGAGTTTCCTCTTACTCCACCTGTTTGCTAGCATGAGCTGTCATTTGCTTTTTTGATCTTAGTCATTCTGACAGGTGTAAGTTGAAATCCAAAGTAGTTTTGATTTGCATTTCCCTGATGGCTAAGGATGTTGATACCTAGTTTTTTTTTTTTATTTTTAGTCCTTTATATATTTTGGATATTAGCCATCTAGCCGATGTGTACTTGGTGAAAATTTTCCCCCATTATGTAGGCGGCTGCTTTGTCTGAATGACAGTGTTCTTTGCCTTACAGAAAATTTTCCAGTTTTGTGTGATCCAATTTATTAATTGTGGATTGCTAACAGTGTTCTTTTCAGAAAGTCTTTCCCTGTGCCAATAAGTTTAAGTTTGAGTTAGTTTTCACTTTCTCTTCTAATCAAGTACATCTACTTTTATGTTGAGGTCTTTGATCCATTCCTAGCTGAGTTTTGTGCATGATAGTAAGTATGGATCTATTTGGATTCCTCTACATGCAGTCATCCTGTTTGAACAACTCCAATTTTTGGAGGATGTGTCTTTTTCCAGTGGGTTTTTTTTGGGGGGGTCTATTTATAAAAACCAGATATGTAGATTTATATCTAGGACTTTAGCTCAACTGCATTGAACAATATGTCTCTTTTTGTGCCAATACCATGCTGTTTCGTTACTATAGCCTTGTAATACAGTTTGAAATCAGAAATGGTGATACTCCAGCAGTTATTTCAGTATTCAGGGTTGTTTTAGCTGTTTTTGTTGTGGTTTCCATATGAAGCTGAAAATTGTGACTTCAAGGTTTGTAAAGAATTGTATTGAATGTTTGGTTAAGATTGCATTGAATTTGTAGATATTTTTCAGTATGATGGTAGTTTTTACTAAACACTCACACAGTTATTTTACATCCTGACCAAAGTTTCCCTTCCCTTCTCTCCTCTCCCTTCCTACCCCCAAATCCCCTACACACACCCCAATTTGTTCCTCTTCTGTTTCTATTCAGAAAGGGGTAAGCCTCTCATGGGTTTTAACATCAGGGGTCCACAAACTTAGTTTGTAGTTACCTTGTTCAAACTAAAACCTGAAATCACATATAGGAAGATAAATGAAGCTTATTTCTAGAATTAGTTAGTACTCTACATGACCATTAATACCAAAACAGAAAGTTTACATATATAGATATATAATAATCTTACAAGTTTTGAGATATTATTTATACTTTAAGAAAAGTTTTAGAATCAAAATAAAATCAAATATTATGAGATTAGTGACAATAGAATATACTCTTAATTTTGGTTTTCTACTGTCCTATACCAGATGGTTCTTCTCACATGAGACAGAGATTTTGTATTTTCCTTTAACAATCATACTTGGATTTAGAGAAGGTGAGAGAGAGTCATGATCTAACTCAAAAGCCAGATATAATTTTTAATTTAATTGGGACTATAAAATAGACCATTTGCCTTATATGTCTACAAAGAACAGCAGAACCAAACATTTGGGAAGATTTAAGAAATTTTATCCTGTTAGAAGTATGCTATATCATTAGGCCAATTTAGTCCTTTTCTTGGGACATTTTCTCTTGAAAATGTCTTCTTCTTCCAGTGTCTCATTTGTTTAGTGGCCGTCAGATTCCTTAGTTGTATGCTTTTATTTTCCTGGAAAGAAAAACAAAACTGTGCCCCAACTCTTAAGTAGGGAACTTATGGGAGTTCCCTATTTTGGCAGGTTATATCTGATCAAATGAAAGGCATTTGTTCATCTTATAAGGTAGATCGATTGGCATGCTGTTTGATGAACTACAACCTCTCCTAACTAAGAGGTCTCTCCTATTTGAATCTAATCTTTATCAATTTTGATGTTATTCCTAGCTTTACTTCTCCTGTGGAAACCTCTTCCCCACTTAGCCCATACCATACTGGTTTCCATTCTGAGGTCAACACATCTTTAAAGTATTCAGACTGATTTAATTCAGAAGGTTTTCCCCCCCACACTATTCAATGTATCTCTGCAGCTGCTGTGTATTTCCCATTAACATTTAAAAATGTAATGTTAATAAAATATTAGGTAATTATCTCTGGGAGTCTTTATTACCACTTTCTGTTTATGCAGCCTATCTTCTAAAATATGATTATATCATTATAAAACTGATTGTCCTATAGGATTGTGTGGCATACCTGTAATATTCTTTATGATGTAATATGCAAAACCTGCTTCCTTTTACTAGAGACATTTGCTGAAGCATTGTCAATCTTAATTTGTAGGGGGTATTCCCATAATGGGCATAACGTCTAATAAATGTGTAATTACAGAATCAACTTTTTCAGAGCTCAAGGCGGTTGTCCATTAAAATTCTGAATATATATCTATGGTATGGTGCACACTTTAATTTTCCAAACTCCACAAAATGAAATGCATTCATTTGCCAAATTTCATTTCTTTAAGAACCTTTTGGGTTACTTCCTGCAGGTAATAGAATTTGATTATATTAAATTATTATATAAAGAATAAGTGGGACATTTCCTTATAATTTCCTTGGCTTGTTTCCAAGTGATAGAAAAATCTTTCTTCAACCTTTGCTCTAACATGGTGTTTCTTATGAAATACTGCAACTTATAGCACATTTCCAACCAATAACTGATCAATTTAATCATTACCTTGTGCTAAAGGGCCTGGTAGAACCATAGGGGCTCTGACATATGTTATAAACAATAGATGATTTCTATTTCTGATTATTGTTGTAATTTAATAAATAGCAAAGTTAATTCTAAATCATCTGAAATAAGTTCAGAGGTATCAATGTGTAAAACAACTCTTTTTGCATAGTGACAGTAACTATATTAAGAGGTTCTAGAAAAAAATCTAATACCATGAAAAGAACGTATAATCCTAATTTTTAAATGTAATCATAAGGACTTTGAGCCACTTTATTTATTTTTCCTGACTTATAGCCTGCTTTTCCTGATTTATTTGTATCAGTATAGAATGTTGGAACTCCAGAAATTGGGTTACTCATACCATGCAATGGAGGATCCAATTAGTACTTTTTCTTTTAAAATAAACTATAGATTTTTGCTTTGGGGCTATTTAGTACTAATAGCTTCAAAAAAATTTTTGGAAGCTCTTTGATAATGTTCATTTTCTGCTCATATTGAGGCCATTCCAGCATTAGTAAGAGGCACGACAATTTCTACTGGGTCTAATTCTGCAATTGATAAAGTCTCAATTTTCCCTTGAGAATCAATTCAAAAACCTTTTCTAAATAGGTCTTTATTTTTTTCTCTGTTTCTGTGGCAAAAAAAAATGTACATTCCAAAATACTATCTTTTCCCTGCTTAAGGATTCCTGTGCAAGAATGCACAAAGGTAAAATAACTAGAATACAGTCCAGTTCTGGATCCAAGCAATCCACATGTGCATCTGGCATTATTTTTTAACCCAGCCCAATTCTCTCTCAGCCTAAGCTCATAATTTTCTTAGAGTACTTAAGTCCTTATCACCTTGTAAGATTTAAAATAAATTATGTTGTCCTTGAGTTGTTAATCCAATTGTGGGCCATAGCTAGTTAATATCTAGTTAATAATTTTTAAAAATCATTAAGAGTTCACAAATGAACTTTCTTGATTTGTTCATTCTGTGGCCGAATTCTCTGTAAGTCTATATTATATCTAATTATTAATAGAATCTCCTCTTTATATTTTTTCAGGAACAATTTGTAGTCCCCAACATTTGAAAAGTCTTTTCATCCAATTTTTTTCCTAAGGCATCTGCATCTGAATAAGCTAGTAAGATATCATCTATATAATGGTAAATTATATATTGGGGAAGCTGTTCACAAGGTATTTCTAATTGTTGGTATACAAAGTATTGACACAGGTGGGGTTGTTTAACATCCCATTTGGAAGAAGTTTTCACTGATACTCTTTAATAGGCTGGGAGTTATTTTACATAGGTACTTATATGTGAAGGCAATTTTTTCCTATCCTGTTCTTGTAAAGATGTAGTAAAAAAAAAAAAGCCATCTTTTAAATAAATCATTATAATAGACCATCCTTTAGGTAGTAAAGAAGACAAGAGAATTCTGGGCTGTTAAGAGTCCATTATCTGGATCACCTTATTAATAGTTCTCAAATCTGTTACCATTATCTATTTTCCAGAGTTAATGACAAATATAGAAGAATTCCAAGGACTTGTTGATTCTTCAATATGTTGAGCATTTAACTGCTTCTGTACCAGTTGTTCTAGTGCCTTTATTATTTATAACATCAAAGGCCATTGTTCCACCCAGACAGGTTTGTCAGTTAACCATCTTAAATGTAGGGCTGTTTGTATCTTAGAAAGATTAATAGCTGTTGTGTTCTGCTTATTTACAAAAGGAACAGTCAGTGACTGTTTTGATAATACCTTTTAATATTTATCTCTGAAGCATTCTTATTTGTGGTTTATTTCTTAGATTGGAGGAATGTTAACCTGTGTTTTCCATTGCTGTACAAATCACATCCCCTTAAATTCAAAGCTATATGAGTCACATATTGCTAATTTTCCTATCTATCCTTCTAGTCACATACATTTAACCCATCTTCTACTTTGTTTTACCTAAGATAAAGTTCGAATCCCTAGAAGTTGAATATTTATCCCCCAAAGAAGCCAATATTTGGGTCAAAATTTTGGTGAAGTTATTATTATATCTGTGTTTGTATCACCCAAACTTCAGTTACAATATGATTTATTCATACTTTTAGATTTGGTCTTTGATCACTTGTAGAAGCTTGCAAAATACTTGTTTGATGGTCTCTACTCAAAAGTTTATCTTCTGAAACCATTTTGTCATCCAGAGCAGTATGGTTTTAACAATAGGAATTAAGTCTTTTAATTGCACCATGAATGAGTTTCTCCAATACTGACAGGGAATAACTGAACCAAATTTCATATTGGGTTCTGGGAGAGGCCTCTTAAGGTGTTTCCCAATGGTAAAGAGTTATCTTGCCTGTCCCTTCTTGATCTGCATCCATCAGTTCAATGCTGGCCTTTGCCACACCTTTTGCATATGCCAGATGGCTGGGGTCTTCTCTTTAGAATTCTCATAGGGAAAAAAATGTTTTTAGGAATGCCTTGCCTACATTCCCTTTTCTGATGACCATATTCACCACAAACACATGACGTTTTTATTTTTCTTAAAATTTTTAGAAATTACTTCTCTTATCAAAATAGCATCATAAGTGAGAGATCCAATATCAGCCATATTTCAGATTCAATCATCTATGCGTGTTGATCATGCCTTTAAAGGCCTAATAACCATTTTGCAATCTGAGTTAGAATTTTCAAAATCAAAGTTTCAATTAATATTTTTATAACTTCTAGATGTGACATTATCCTATTTATAGCTGAAGTCAATCACTGCAAAAATATAGTGAAGAATTCTTTTGGGCCTTGTATAATTTTAATAAATTACTCAGCCCTCTTTACTGATTCTTCAGTCCCGTCCCAAGCATTCAAAACTGCTAGATGACAGAAGATTAAGATGTGATCATCAAATCTTCTCTTTACAAATCAGCATCTTGGCCTTCAATGGGAAACTGATCTTGGGAAATTTCAATGCCTCTAGTTCCTATTTTGTTTCTATGGTCCTAGCTTCCTCTTTCCACCATATTCTCCATTGTAACTGAGGACCACCTTCCAATATTGCTGTAACTAAACCTTTCCAGTCTTGAGGAATAATTCCAACTAGGATTATAATATTTGACTTCTTTGTGAAACATCAGGCATCCATAGATGTGTATGCTTATGTCTGGGTCTTCAATTTGGTCCCATTGACGTACCTGTCTGCTTCTATGCTAATACCATGCTGTTTTTATTACTATAGCTCTGAAGTAGAGCTTGAAATCAGGGATAGTGAAACCTCTGGAAGTTTGTTTTATTGTTTTAGATATCCTGTGTTTTTTTCATATGAAATTGAGTATCGTTCTTTCAAGATCTGCAAAGAATTGCGTTGGTCTTTTGAAAGAAATTGTGTTGAATCTGTAAATTGAATTTGGTGAGGTGGTCAGTTTTACTATGTGAATCCTACTGATCCATGAACATGGGAGATCATTCCATCTTCTGAGATCATCTTCAGTTTCTTTCTGCAAAGCCTTGAAGTTCTTGTCATACATGTCTTTCACTTGCCTGTTTAAAGTTACGTTAAGTCATTCTATATTATTTGTGACTGTTGTGAAGGGTGTTGTTTCCCTGATTTCTTTCTCAGGTCTTTTATCATTTGTATATAGGAGAGCTACTGACTTTTTTGTTTATTTAATCTTGTATCCAACCACTTTAGTAAAGGTGTTTATCAGTTGTAGATATTCCCTGTTAGAATTTTTGAGGTAATTTATGTGCACTATCATATCATCTGTGAATAATGATAGTTTGGCTTCTTCTTTTCCAATTTTTATCCCCTTAATCTCCTTTTGTTGTCTTATCACTCTAGCTATCACTTTGAGTACTATATTAATAGATAGGAGATAGTAGACAGCCTTGTCTTGTTCCTGATTAGTGGAATCATTTTTAGTTTCTCTCCATTTAACTTGATGTTGACAATCAATTTGCTGTATATTGCTTTTATTATGTTTAGGTTTTTTCCTTATATCCCTGATCTCTTCAATACTTTTATTGTAAAGGAGTGTTGGATTTTGTCAAAGGCTTTTTCAGCATCCATGAAATGATTATGTGGGGTTTTTATTCTTTCAGTTTGTTTATATAGTGGAATACCTTGACAGATTTCCATATGGTGAATCATCTACAATTCTCGGGTAGAGTCTACATGTTCATGGTAGATGATCTTTATGATATATTCTTGGATTCAGTTTGCCAATATTTTATTGAATATTTCTTCATCAATGTTCATGAAGAAAAATGGTCTGTAATTCTTTTTCTTTTCTGAGTCTTTCTGGTCTGAATATCAGGGTGACTACGACCTCATCAAAACAATTTGGCAATGTTCTTTCTATTTCTATTTTGTGAAATAATATGATAAGTATTGTTAATAGTTCTCATTTGAAAGTCTGGTAAAATTTTACACTGAAACTATCTGGCCCTGGGCTTTTGCTGGCGTGGAGACTTTCATTGTGTTCTTTTATTTACTTAGATTTTATGGTTCTATTTATTGTTTATCTGATATTGATTTAATTTTAGTATGTGGTACCTACCAAGAAATTTGTCCATCTCTTTTAGATTTTCCAATTTTATGGAGTATAGGCTTTTGAAGTATGACCAAATGATTCTTTGTATTTCCTCAGTATGTGTTGTTATGTCCCCCTTTTCATTTCTGATTTTGTTAATTTGGATACTCTCTCTCTCTCTGCCTTTTAGTTTTGATGAGTGTTTGTCCATCTTGTTGATTTTCTCAAAGAATCAACTCTTTGTTTCATTGAATCTTGACATTGTCTCTTTGTTTCTATTTTATTGATTTCAGCCCTCAGTTTATTTGCAGCCATCTACTCTTCTTGGTTGTCTCTACTTCTTTTTGTTCTAGAGCTTGCAGGTGTGCTGTTAAGTCACTAGTATGAAATTTCCCCCAACATTTTATGCTGTCATTTAGTTACTCTGAACTTTCATCTTAGCACTGCTTTCATTGTGTCCCATGAGTTTGGGTATGCTGTGTATTCACTTTTATTGAATTCTAGAATGTTTATTTATTTCTTCCTCGTCCCAGTGGTAATTCAATTGAGAGTCACTCAGTTTCTATGAGTTTACAGGTTTTCTGTCATTGTGTTGTCCAATTTTAATTCATGATGATGTGATAAGGTACAAGGAGCTATTTCATTTTTTTTAAATCTGTTGAGACTTGCTTTGTGACAAGTATATGGTCAACTTTGAAGAAGATTCTATGAGGTACTGAGAAGGTATTTTGTGTTTGGATAAAATATTTTATAGATATTTGTTAGGTCTATTTGAGTCATAAACTCAATTTTATTTTTTTCTATTTGGTTTCTGTGTGAATGACCTGTCCATTGGTGAGAATTGGGTCCTGAAGTCTCCCATGCTTAATGTGTGGGTTTTGGTGTGTGGTTTAAGCTTTAGTAATTAATGTTTCTTTTACAAATGTGGGTGTTTTTATATTTGGGACCTAGATGGTCAAAACTGAAGCATCATCTTCTTGGATTTTGTCTTTGTTGAGTATGGAGTGTCCATTTTTTCCTTTGTTGAGTGTTGAGTGTCCTTCTACATCTATTTGGATTAATTTTGGTTTGAAGTCTATTTTTGTTAGATACTAGGGTAGCTATACCAACTTGCTTCTTAGGTCTGTTCATTGAAAAATCCTTTTCCAACCCTTTACTCTGAGATAATGTCTATCTTTGATATTGAGATTTGTTTGCTGTATCCATCAGAAATATGGATCCTGCTTTGCATCCATTTTGTTAGCCTGTGTCATTATATTGACAAATTGAGCCCATTGTTATTGAGAGATATTAATGACCAGTGATGGTCAATTCCTGTTATTTTTGTTGTCATTGATGGTGGTGGTGTGTGTTTTCCTTCTCTGAGTTTTGCTGGTGTGAGATTATCTATTGCCTGTGTTTTCTTGGTAGTAGCTACCTAACTTAGGTTAAGTTTCCCTTCTAGTACCTTTTATAGGGCTGGATTTATGGATAGATATCGCTTAAATTTAACTTTGTCATGAAATATATTTTTTCTCTATTTATAGTGACTGAAAGTTTTGCTGGATATAGTATTCTAGGCAGACATACATGATCATTTTAGGGTTTGGCAATGTCTTTTCAGGCCCTTCTAGTTTTTAGTGTCTTCATTTAGAAGCTGGGTATAATTCTGATAGGTCTGCCTTTATATGTTACTTGGCCTTTTTCCTTCACAATTTTTAATATCATTTATTTTATTTAGTGTATTGATTATTATGTACCAGAGGAATTTTTTCTGGCCTAGTCTATTTGGTGTTATGTAAGTTTCTTGTACCTTTATAGGCATGTCTTTATTTAGCTGGGAAATTTTCTCCTGTGATTTTGTTGAATTTATTTTTCTGGGCCTCTGAATTGTGATTCTTCTTCTTCTGTTCCTATTATTTTTAGGCTTCATTTTTCATTGTCTCTTGGGTTTCCTGGATGTTTTGTGTGAGAAATTTTTTTATACTTAATATTTTTTGATCAAAGAATCTATTTTCTCTATTGTATCTTTAATGTCTAATATTCTCCCTTCTCTTATATTCTGTTAGTGATGCCCGTATCAGTAGTTCCTGTTCATTTGCTTAGATTTTCCATTTTCAGAACTTCCCCAGTTTGTGTTTTCTTTATTGTGTCTATTTTCATTTTCACATCTTGAAGTGTTTCCTTCATCTATTTTGTTTTGTTTAGCTTCCCCATTGGCTTTCTTGGCATTCTTCAAGTGATTTATTGATTTTCTCCTATTTAATGTTTGTCATTTCCTTAATTTCTTTAAGGTTTTTTTTTTTCATTTCCTCTTTAAGGGTCCTTGTCATCTCTATATGTTATTTTTAAGATTGTTTCCTTGTGCTTCAGCTGTGTTAGAATGTTCAAATATTGTCGTCATAGGATAACTGGGTGGTGCCATATTGTCCTTTATGTTATTGTGTTCTTATACTGATGTGTAGGCATCTGGGTTTAGGATGATTATAGGTCTAGGAATAACTCCTGAATTTGTCTTTGTTGGATGGGTGTTTTGTTCTTTGGTTTCCATTTCCTCTCTGATCTTCTGTCCTAACTGGCTAAGAGTTCTGGTGATCAGCAAGTCTTTTATTGCTGTTGTTCATATCCAGCTTTAATTCATAGCAATTAGATAAGATACAGGAAGTTGTCTTCATTTTCTTCTATCTGTTGAGACTTGCTTTTTTTCTGAGTATGTGTTCATATTTGGAGAAAGTTTCTGAGAAGAATATATATTCTTTGTTTTTGAGTAAAATGTTCTATAATTATATATTAATTCCATTGGGTTTATGATGTCAGTTAGCACCAGTTTTTCACTGTTTAATTTTTTTCTAGATTACCTGATACACAATTAATAAAAGATCAGAGAGAGAAATTGGGGTTCAACCCAAAGATCTGAAAAGCAAAGCGGCCAGCCAATGGCTCTTACCTTGGTCTCAGTCTAAAATGGCAATTCTGTTTCCAGGAATCTCAGAATGAGACTGTGCTTGAGAAATCTTTCCTCCTGTCTAATAATCCTCTCTAGGACTAGGATAAAAGGTGTTCACCCCTGTGATTAAAGGCATGCACCATCAGGTTTCTATGGTGTAGTACTATGGTATAGTAGTGTAGCTACTGGGATTAAAGGTTCACATTACCATTACCTAGTCTGTAAGGCTGACCAGTGGGGCTGTTTTACTCTCAGATCTTCAGGCAAGAGTTATTTATTAAAATACAACTGAAATGCCACTACAATGACCTGACTATTGGTGAGAGTGGGATATTGAAATCATTCACCATCAGCATCTGAGCATCAATATGTAATTTAAGCTGTAGTAGTATTTCTTTTATAAACTTGGGTATCCATGTGTTTGGGGCAAAGATATTAAGAATTGAAATGACCCTTTGGTGAGTTTTTCCTTTATTGAGTATGTGGTAATCTTCCTTAACTCTTCTAATTAGTTTAGATTTAAAGTCTATTTTGTTAAATATTAAAATTGCTATACCAGCTTGTTTCTTAGGACCATTTCCTTAGAATATTTTTTTCTAACCCCTCACTTTGACATGATTTCTCTTCTTGATGTTAAAGTATGTTTGTTGTATGCAGAAGCAAGATGGATCCTGTTTTCACATATATTCTGTTAGATTGTCTTTTATTTCTCCCATATAACATTTTTACTGATTCCCTGGGAGTATGACATCACATGCCCTGATCACAATCCCTTCCCAATCCTTCCACGTACATCAGCTTTGTGACCCACCCCAAGAAGTAAAAAATAAGAAATAAAGAAAAAAACAAAACAAAACAAAAATAAACACTGTTGGGAGCAGTGAGACCCCAGATCCTGAATTTCTTGTAATCCCCTGATCTGAGTGCCTACAGCTGCTCTGAGCACGAGACCTTCAGGAGTTCTTGATGGCAGGAGAGTGGTTTCTGGTGGGTTTGGCGGGGCATGGCTATCTTTATATAATCTGTGCCTGAACACAATAAAGGGGGCATTCTTGGGGAATTCAAGGATGACCCGTGTCGCTGTCTCTCTGTCTGTATGTGTTTGTGTATTTTAACCTCCAGCCCCCTTGCCCTTGTAACTGGGTAACAATGCACCGAACGCAGACATGGGGGCGCGGTGTGTGGCAAAAAACTGGAGCATGGTCAAACTCTCAGTAACCTGCCCCTTAAAAAGAACCTGTTGAAATAAGAGCGGCGGGGCTGCGTCCCCAACACCCCGGCTGCTTGGCTAGCTTATGCCCGAAATAACAACACACAAACTGTATTCATTTAAACACTGCTTGGCCCATGAACTCTAGCCCTTACAAGCTAATTCTCGCACCTGGACTAGCCCATTTCTAATGATGTGTGTAAGCACCCCAAGGTGCGCTTACCGGGAAGATTCTAGCCTAAGTCCATCCTGGGTCTGAGCTTCATCGCGTCTGCCATAGAGCACAGAGCTATCGCATCTACGCTTGAGAGCTGAGCATGGCGTCTCTGCTCCAGAGAGCAGAGCTGTCAGGTCTACCCGGGAGAGCTGAGCATGGCGTCTCTGCTCCAGAGAGCAGAGCTGTCGGGTCTACCCGGAGCAGAGCAGAGTCTGACCTCACTTCCTCTTCCGCCCAGCATCCTATTCTGTTTACTCCTCCCACCTATGTTTTAACCTATCAGGGCCAGCCAAGCAGTTTCTTTATTGCTCAATGACCTTCCTCCATCAAGAACCGAGTTCTTTACCTCCCATACATTCGCCAGAAGCCATCAATCATGGAGAGTCACTCTTCAGCAACTCATTCATACCGTGTAAGAGTTCCCTTTGGTGGCTTCCTCTGTCTAGGTTTTTTTTTGGGGGGGGGTTTGAGGATCTAGGGGTTGTTGCAGAAGCCTTACGTATCCCCCTTCTCAACTGTGCACCAACACTCATCAATATCACAACAAAAGTAGCTTCCTCGCTCTTCACAGTCAATGATAGCATGAATCATGGGCCTCTACATGGCTTCTGGTGACAGCATAGATCACGAACATAGCTCCCTGCTGCAGTAAGAACATGGGCATAGGCAAGGTCCTCAGAGACATCCCAGACCTCATATATCAATTTGGCCTTAGGTGTAGCTCCAAATCAACAAGTACCCCCAGTGAAAGCACAGCCCACAGACATTTGTTTGGCTTCAGGCTGAAGCACAGACTGTGGACATCCCCGTGGCCTTTGGTGGAAGCATAGGCCATGGACATCAACACAGACTCTGGCAGCAGTAGGACCATAATTCCAGTCATGGCTCTTGTTGGCCACATGAGAGTGGGTTTCACCATGGTCTCAGGATAGTACAGCCCACTCAGATCAGTATGGCCCCTAGTGGCCACAGAGTCTATAAACACCAACAGGCAGCAGCACAGACCATGGATATCACGTGGCCTTTGTTGGTAACTCAGACCACAAATACCAACAGAAACCCAAGCTACAGTGGAGCCTTGGACCCTGATGAGGCCCTGGTGGCAGTAAATACCCACACAGGCATCACAGTGGCCTCAGATGGTGGTGCAGGTCACTCACATCAATGTGGGCCCCTTGTAGCAGCACAGCCTAGAGACATAGACATGGTTTTAGATTGCTACAGCAGAGGCCACGGACATCATCTTGGCCACCAATAGGGCATGACTGATGTATCCATTTCTTCTATTATGTTTTAAATGCTTGAGTTTCTCTTTTCCATCTCTTGTATTCTGTTGGCGAAGCTTGCTTTTGTGGTTTCTGTTTGAGTTTCAAAATTCATTTCCAGAGTTCCCTCAGTTTAGATTTATTATTTCTATTTCTGCTTTCAACTTGAGCTGTTTTGTTCATTTCCTTCTACAGTGTGTGTTTCCAAAGATTTTTTAAAAGGGATTTAAAGACCTCTATCATATTCATAAAGGCTGTTTTAATGTATTTTTTCTTATGCTTCATCTGTGTTGCAATACATAGGGCTTACTATGGTAGTGTTGCTGGACTGTATTGGAGACACATTATTCTGGCTGTTGTTTACCAGACTTTCAATGATAATGCCATTTATTCTTATTTTTGAATATTTTTTGTCTTTGTTCATTTATACAAATTTGCCAAAATATCCACTTTACAGTTTCTGCTGAATTTTTTTTTGTTCTCTCTTCTATAGCTGTTCTATTATCCAGTGCAGTATGCCTTCTTACAATGTATATTAGGTTCTTTAATTGCTTGGGAAGGAGTTTCCTTTATGATGACTGAAAATGACTAAACTGGATTTGGCATAGGAGCAGGAGAGAAGCCACCCACAGAATTTCCCAAAGACAAAGGATTACCTTGAATATTCTTCATTGACATACATTCATTAGGCCAATATCTGGCTTTACCACATTTTCTGCATTATCCCAAAGGGAGGGGCATTCTGAATGGATTATTCTTTAAAAAAAAAAAATTGTTTCTAGGAATGCCCTGTCTACAATCCATTTTAAGGTGACCTTGTTTGCCACAATTATAATACTTGACACATCCACCTTTTGATTTTCAAACCACTGGAAATCAACTCTCCTATCCATGTAACATCATGTTCACGAGATTCAATATTAATTTTATCTCATATCCATCCCTCTAATGGTGCTGACCTTGCCTTTAATGGCCTAATTATCCTTTTTGCATAGAGAACTGGCACTTTCAAAAGCTAGTTGAGATTCTATTATTGTTTGTCTAGCTTCTGAATTTGGTATCATTCTGTTTACTGCTGATGTCAATCTTTGTAAGAAATCCATGAAGCTTTCTTTTGGTCCCTGAGTGATTCAATCTTCTTTCCTACTTCTTCAATTCTGTCACCAGAATTCAAAACTGCTGCATGGCATAAAGCTAGGGTGTAACCATCATATAGAGGTTACCTTTCAACAGTAGCATAATTTCCTTCTCCAAGAATTTGATCTTGGGAGAGTTCCATAGCTCTAGCTTTACTCCACTGTTCAATAGTCTTAACCTGGTTCCCTGAACCAGATAATCCATTGTAACTGTAGAAAAAGCTGTAAATAGCTTTAACCAACTCTATCCAGTCATTAGGGATAATTCTATTACAAAGTGACCATGAGTTTAACATTTGCTTCACAAAAGAAGAATGAATGCCATATGTGACTATTGTTTCCTTGAATCTCCTTAAACCTAACATTGGCACAGGAGTCCATTCAACTCTTACGCTATCGTTAGACAATTTCTGTATAGTTATTGTATATATTAAAGTTGGTTGTACAAAAACCTTATTCTGTTCTTCTCTATTCTTATAATGCAGTGCTGAAATTGGTTCTTCATTAAATTCCTCTGTCTGGATTTGAATATCTCTGTAATCTATTTCATTAAATTTTTCTAAGGTTTGATTCTTAGTACTCAGATTAACCACCTTTATTAGTGATACAACAAAAATAATAATGCTGATATCTTTACAATTGGTGTTACATAAATCCTATCTATATTAGTTATCCTCTCATTTTATCATTCTATTTTCAAACTGTCCAGTATCACACAGAGACACAAATCCCTCCAATGTAATTATGTTTTCAATTTTTTGATGTGGGAAAACACACTCTCATTTTAACTAATTCCTCCCTTTAAGAATTCCCAATTGTCTTATCAAATCTGCTGCTAGTGTTGATGAAGATGTGAGGCTTATTGCTGCTGTAGAAAACAGTAAAAACCTGACTGGATTTCAAGGCAGCTACCTAGTTTGGCAGCAGCCTGTGAAGGGGGTTCAGGAAGAACCAACTAGGAGAGAAGCAAAACCTTGCTGGTAGGGCAGTGACTCCAGCTGCATGTAGCTCTGACCTATGCCAGTGGCTGTAATGCCAGAGGCAAATGACTTTTTGTGAATTCATGCCCCAAATATTGGGTCCCAAATGAATCATGAATAATAAAATCTCAGAGACAGATATTGGGGTTCAATCTGAAGATCAGAAAAGCAAAACAACCAGCCATGGGCTCTTACCTCTACCTCAGACTAAAATAGACAATCCTGACCTCATGAATCCTCCTATTTTGTATTCCTCTCCAGTTCTGGGATTAAAGGGCATGCACCACCACTGCCCAACCTCTATGGCTAACTAGTGTGGCTTCTGGGATTAAAGGTGTGTGTCACCACTGTCTGGCCTATATGGCTGACTAGTGTGGCTGCTTTGCACTGATCTTCAAGCAAGCTTTATTTATTAAAACACAAATAATACATACAGCACTATACATGGGGATAGGCTGGCTGCTTGGGTGTTTTTCCCAGAAAGGGGGAAAGATGCATGTTGGGCACAGAGTAAAGTGAGAACACAGCAGAAGTTCTGATATAGAGCTGGGCATGAGACTAAGGCATCTGACCTGCAGGTGTGGAAGAGGCGGTAAAGATCTGCAGCTAATCTACTTGCTTCCCTGGTCAGAGTGGCCTGTGGGCTCCTAGTGAGTGCCTGCTGGAGTTGGGGGCTGGGACAAAGTAAGGGTAAGTGGAAAGAGATTGGAGGGGAAGGTTTGTGTGATGCTTTGGAAGTGGGTGTAGCCTAGAGAGGTTGCCTCGGGTATTCTGCTGTATAGCTGGGGATGAGACTGAGGGACTGGTTCTGGAGGGAACTGTGAATAACTGAAAATCTGCAGTGAGCCTACCTGTTTCTCAGGCATGCATAAATTTATAATAATCTTAATTTCAAAGTTTTAGATCTTTATTGATATTATTGGTCTCTTTGGGGTTGATTGTATATGTAGTGTGTGAGACAGAGATCTAGTTTCATTCTTGTGCACTTAGATATCCATTTTTTAAAAAAACACTGTTTATTTAAGATTTTTGTCTTTTCTCTGGTGCAATTCTAAGCAACAGTAATGGTGCTTGGGTCATTACCACATAATACTTCAAATTATACTTTGGAGGTATAATAATACAAACAGCATGGCACCATCAATGGGATAGAATTGAAGACCCAGGAATAAGGCCATGATCTTAGACAAATATCAAATTCATACCCTGGAGGGAAAAAGTACTGGAAAAGCCAGATAGCTACATGTACAAGAATAAAATCAGATTTATATTACTTATTCTGCCCCCCCAATAAACTTCAAATGGAACAAGTAAATCATTATAAGGCATGAAACTCTGAAATGGCAGAGCATAAACTTGGATGTATACTTCACGACATAGTCCTAGACACACACTAGGATCCTAGTTTCTCTGGAAGTGATTCCACCAATGAACAAATCAGATTTAAGAAATTAAGATGCTTTTGGACAGCATACACAATTATCCCAAATATCCCTCCAAATCTGAAATCTAAAATATTCTTAGTCTCAAACATTTCGGATAAAAGACACATAACCTATATTCCACCTTATTTCCCAATCGGAGACATCCTGTTCTGGAATTACATACTTTTCTTTCTTATGCACACCTTTAGGTATTCATACCTTTATCTTTAAAAAGCAGATAACATTAATGTTTATAGCTTAAATTTTTATTTAAATATTACCTTAATGCAAGACTCTTTCTGTGACTTTTTACAGTAATTTTTACCCATGTGCTTTTGATTATTGTATTTGACCAGTAGGGTCAAGAAAAATTTTAATGCTTTAATTAGCATATCACTAGGCTTAAACTATGAGTTTAATAAGATTAAACTAGAAAAGGATAGGATTGAAAGGATTGTCTTATTATTATCAGTGATTTTTATTAAAGATGGGAAATTACTATTTTACTTTTAATTCACAGAAGTGTTTGCAGAGATGGAAGGGTAGTTCTTTGTAGTAGTTGTTTAGAGCATAAGGAGATTACAATCTAAATGTAAAACAATTTTTCTAGAGGGTCACAGGTCTTCCAAGTGCCATCTTAGATTCTTCCTTTCTCACCCTATTCTCACCGAGTTGTTCAAAGATTATTTCTACAGAATGTAAAACAAGGAAAAAATGAAAGTCAATCCATAATGATGTTTCATTCAATATTTTTGGTAGGAAATGCATGTACCAAAACACACATATATCAGAGAAAACCTGTGGGAGGCAGATTCTAGCCCAACCACGGCTACACAGTGGGACTTGATTTCAAAAACGAAAATAAAAATAATTAAAAAATAAAACTACTCGTAGAACTAGGCATCAGGTCAGACTTGGCATCTGACTATAGTTTGCTATTCTTGTAAAAAGGCATTCCAGAGTGAGATGAAGAGGCTGGAGTAGAAGGTTTGCTGATGTACTATTGGCAGATCTAATCTCCTCCGTGCTCTAGTTTGTGGGCTGATGAATAGGCTTTGCAGGGGTCTCACACGGAGATTCATTATAAATGGGAAGTACCTGAGTTCCTTAACTACCACAACATCAACTGCTAAATTTGCTCTCATCTGGAGCTGTTTTTGTTTTATTCCTCATATTTCAGCTCACACCCCAGCTAGGAGTAACCCGTGTCCTTTATCAGTATCCCTTAAGGAACTATTTTAGTTCTAAGCATTATATGAATTAACTATTACTTTCACATGCTAGCATAAATATAGACAACGTTAGTTTCCCCTGAGCCACATCAATTGAGAGCACAATCATGAGAAATTGGTTATAATGGCAGTATTATCTGGTTTATAGTCTTCTCTAGCAAATGAGCCAGAAAAGCAGCCCTAGAAACCCATGCCTCCTATATTAATGCACCCCTGTGCTTGTGTGGAAGCTGTCTTTGAGTAGCAGCTGTTATGATCATCTATTTGGGTAACCAGTCACCATCTGCTTTCTCATTCACCTAGGGTGATACAACTTTTGTTTTGTGTGAGCCTCTGTGTACATGTCTCCATGACACCCTTGTTGGGAGACCTCAGAACAAAGCAAAGGAAGACAATATAAGTGAAACCAAACAGTGCATGTCTCAAAACTTTTCCCACCTGAAGATCTAGACACAAAAGCTCTTTATGTGGTTCTTAAGCTCCAATTCTGCCCAGTCTTAAAGCAGATATTGATATCTTCAATATAAAATTGATATCTTCAAATAGAAGAGCATTTAGTGATATGGCATGTGCAAATGTAGGCAAAGTATAGCTACATATGATGTGGATAGTCCACTTAAGACTAGCTACACAGCTGGGACTGTGTAAGGGCAAGAATAGTGAGTGAGCGCTTTCCAGAACCTTGAGAGGGTGCCTCCATCCACAGGATGGAGCTCTGACCATTAACCAACTCACAACTAAACAAGGCTATAGCTATAGGTCTTCTTTCCCGACTCCTTTTGAAATTCATATGGTTGCAACTGGTAATAATTCCTCACATACCTTCTCCTTCTGTTCACCAAATCTAACCAGAAGCTGAGGCAGGAATCAAAGTTGATCTGGTTATAAATTAGTTTTCCAAAGCATGGAACTATGAAGATAAGCCTGGAAGTAGATAGTGAGGGGACACTCAAAGTGCCCAGGTACCCTACCTATCCACTTATCTTTTATGCTTTCTGAAAAGATAAGGATCCTTTGATTTTTTGGATTCATGATTTATGCGAAAGTAGAACTATCTCTTTTCCCTGTGCCACTCCATGCAGAAGCTTCTCAAAAATAGCAATCTATTATCAGCAACCTTGCTGCTAAAACCACATTGTCAGTGCTTAAATCCCAGCTTCAAGCTGTCCGGGTGCATGCCCAAGTTATTTAAAACTTTTGTGCCTCAGTGTCCTAACTAAGAGTAACAGTGCCTACCTCCCAAGGTTGGGAATGATGTGTAAATTGCTCAAGAGTGTTTAGGAAACTTTAAGAAGACTTGAGCAGTTATAACTGACTTCATTGACTGGCATCATTGTAATGACAATCTTCAGGTACAGTTCCGGGATGTTTGCTGATATAGTATACACTGTAATTAGTGCATACTGCAAAGTTGGTGAGATCCAGATTTATTTTAAATGCTTTGACTTTAGACTCCAGGGAATATGGTTTCTAGTAAGGGTTTGATTTTCTCTCTGTCTCTAAGATTACTTCATTCTCATTCAGGCCTTCAAGATACTGTGGCTGTTAGGTTACAAACAATTAATGGTCTTTCTGTGTTTTAGTGGCTAACAGGCTAAGCTTAGCAAAGTCCGTGGTATTAGAATATATTTTCATGCCTTATATTTCGGCTTTGATCTGCTGTTCTACAGATCTATGTAAGGTGGATATGTAAAGCTGTTCCTTCTACTCTACATAAGCTTTTCCAAGTGTCCTGCTCTGGCCACTGCCCATGTGAGAAGAGTTCTGCTTCCTCCACCCCGGAGTACTTGAAGTGGTGAAGTGACAGTTGAGTATGTGACAAACCTCACGTTTCAGGTGGTGGCTTAAAGCGGTATCATTTCAGTTTCCGAAGATCAGGAATACAATCAGGACAGAGGCGGGAACCTCTGACTTACACCCTCTAAAAAGATTATCATTGAAAAACCAATGTGAGGCTTTTCCCTATGGAAAACTATTTCTCCAAGTGTCATATACATACAAATAGCATTATAAGAACTGAATATAAGAAACACACACACACACACCAACAATTAAAGAAA
Source organism: Alexandromys oeconomus (assembly GCA_963919705.1). Classification (NCBI taxonomy): domain Eukaryota; kingdom Metazoa; phylum Chordata; class Mammalia; order Rodentia; family Cricetidae; genus Alexandromys; species Alexandromys oeconomus. Next base: position 24,259,138 of record CAWTZB010000064.1, read on the forward strand.
CGTTGGCCATGGATTTAGCAAAAGGGGTGCATGGGCAGGGTTAGAGAGTAGAAAAACAAGTAGAGGGTATAGTGTAATTGTATTTTAATACATAAAAGATTTTTACACAGCTATCAACAAGGGCTCATTTGAGACAGAATGGTTTTCATAGATCAAATCCAGGTTTGTTAGCTGAAGGGAGAAATCCTTACCACCTGGGTCTCTCTGGAGAAGCTCACGAAAAGGCAGTCACCTTCTTTCAGAGGCAAGCAAGTGAGCCACAAAGGGCATCCAGATCAGAAATTCCTAAGAACAGCCTCCACTTGCCTCTACTTTGTCTCTGCCATAACCAAGACACTCTAAAAGGTCTATACTCAAGAGAAGTACTTGAAGGCAAATACCAGGAGGAACATCTGCTGGAGAGCATCTTTGAGGCTTCTCATTGCAACTGGCATCAAATTTTACATTCATCTCTAAGCCTTTAAGGGAGAAGATCACCCTCCCCGGCATGCTGAGATCTGATGGGAAGCATTCCTCACCATCAAGCACTGAGTTCACCATGGCTGTGTTCTCTTTGACTTTCAAGATTGTCTGCGTGAAGCTACCCGGCCTCTGCAGTTTGACTTTGTATGCCCTCACTATGTGGACCATGAATACAGTTTGTGAGCTGTCAGCTACTCATAATGGTCAGTTCTGGATGATGTCAATTGCTCCTATAGCTTTAGTAACCACTTCTGTATGTAAATGCTTGCTGCTCTCTGTTATCTACAAGTTCACTCTTTCAAGTCAGACCAGTCTATTAAAACTGCATGTAGAACATCATGTGGCAAGTCCAAAATTGAGTTCGACCATTCCAGATAGTTCTCTTCTTACACTGTAAGGGTGAACCTTTCCTGGTGCTGGATGGAGACCTTAGGGAGCTCAACGATTTGCCTCTTTTCCCTACTTCCCTTGTTTAACCATCTGTCAAACTTAAAAGGTTTGAAGATACAGGTAGACAGTAGAAACAGTATGAAGTTTAGAAACTGGCAGGGTTAGGCTACAATCCTGTGTCTGTCAATTATTACTTCATGATCTAAGGGTATAGAGAGGAGAGTAGGGAATGTAAAAGAGAAATAGAAAAACTGTGGATATCAACTAAATTATACATATTTGTATTGATGAGGATTATCAAATATTTTTGAAAAGTACAAGTTCAGAAAACTAAGAATTTCTTTCTATCCTTTTATTCCTCTTTCCCTAGGCCTTGTTCACTCTCTTCATTCCTTTTTCCTTCTGGTGCTTTTTCCTTCCTTTCTGCTTTTCACCTTTTCTCATGCCTTTCTACTTATGGAAAAGCAAAGAATAGATAGAATTCCCTGATTCATATCCACCAAAGAAGAAACGTATCCTTCAATCCCACTGCCTGTTACACTGCTAGGCATTTGAACTACTCTCATGTTTGTGGACATGCTCACCTCCTTAGTGTACTTGGGACTTTCAGGGAAAGAAAGTCGTCATTATCAAGGATTGAATTTCTCCTGGTACTTACCCCAAGCATAGTATGTGGTAAATGTTTTATGAATTACTCTGCAATATATTAAGGAAAGCAAAGAATGAAGGGTAGAATCTAGAATTCTTGAAGGTCAGTATGGTGGGCACCTCTATTGTGACCTCAGAAATTCTTGCAAATCATGCCCCAACTTTATCATCTTAAGTAGCAGGCAAGGCTTGATGACTGTTATATAGCAAAAGAGAATACGGAAAAAGTGATGGATTTTGCTTCTTAGTAGATGACAAAATAATTACAGCTATGTTATGGAGGACCCTTTGTTGTTTTCTTTTGAATGGCTTCCCTTACAGAAAGTCAGCTACCACTTCATGAGCACTTCTATGGAGAAACTCCCACAGGATGAACATAGAAGTAGGTTCCCAGATCAAGTCAGCCTTGAAATTGCAACAGCTTCAAATGAGTAGACCACCAATAGCTTGAATTCAACTTGAAAAGACTGGTAATCTAAATGCAACCACCAAGACAGCTGGATTGACTTACAGAAATCATAAGCTAATAGGAATTTGCTTCCTATTTCTCTAATATGCCAAAATTTGGGTAATTTTTTTACATAAGAATGGGCAACAAACACAGGAAAAATAATACAAAAAGACAACTGATTTGCCCACTTTGGGCTATAGTTTAGTGACAGATCCTTTGATAGGCATAAGTGAGGCCTGAGGTTCAATCTCAGTTCTTTCTCTCTCTCTTTCTCTGTCTCTGTCTCTCTCTGCCTCTCTGTCTCTCTATCTCTCTGTCTCTGTCTCTCTCCACACACACATAACACACACATATATATGCAAATATGCGTTTATATATTTACACATATATAAAACAACAATAGGAGAAACGACAACAGAAACCAAACTATTCTGCTTTACTTAACACTCATCCTTGTTCCCACTACTCCCACTACACTCGGGTTCTACATATTCTAAATACCATTCTGGAATATTGAAGGTCAGGGGTGGGAAGCAGAGAAGACGGAGTCTTTCAAAACAATAAGGCAGCTTCACAGTCATTCAAGAAAACAGAGGATAAGGGATGAGGAGCTGGCACCAAAATGAGTAGGCAGTTTATCAAGCCATGAACTCAACATAGCTCCATCTCCAAGGTGACAATAGAGAATGAGAATGTTGAGAATGCTGTAGATGTCACTGGGGCTAGGTGTTCCATCACTCCAAGCCACTCTGGGTACACTTGGCCCAGTTTCACTGAAAAGCAAGTGTGGGTAAAAGTGAGATTTCCGTAAGTTTCTTACATTTCAAACGACAACCAGTAGATTGTTCTCACACACCTCTGATGCTTCTCAGAAGCCTGTGCCTTAGTCTCTAGGTGAAGCAAACATGTCCATGGAATTCCCGTAAAGGGACAATTGAAAACTAGAGAAATGTCTCCAGGGAAGCAGGTGTGTAAGGCAAGGAAGCTGTCTGTGAAGTTGGTCATGTAGAATGCGGTCATCCTCATCTGTCCTTACTATTTAGTGGAAGCTGGCCTGTCAAGTGACCCACTGAGGCTGTCACTCCCATGAGCAGCAGCTTTTTCTATTAACTCAGGAAAGTGCCACAGGGAGATAAACACCTCTTAGGCAGACTCTCCCCTGGGTGCTTAGCTTGTCTGGCCCCAACTGCCTCAGGCTGGCAGGGCTGGGTGGAAGGAGGAGAAGACTGAAGTAAAAGTAAAAAATACCTGACCAGAGGGCCTGGCTCCTGCGAGAAGGGCCCCGTGATGCTACGCTGTTTTAATTTGACAAGCAGAATTTGGTGCTGTTTGAATTTGCAGACTAATGATAAGAAATAATCGCTAAATAGCTCAATAACTGACAGGAAATTGCCCTTGTTTCTCTATAACAATGCGGCAAAACAATTCAATTAGGACTACTGTAGATTAAAAAAAAATGTTTGTTTACATGATTCATTTCCTACAATGACAATAGATGACAGAGATAGATGGGATGGGGAGGAGAGAGGCCTTGGAAGAGTTTAAAAGCCCCCTTGTTTCCAGAGGGAGGTCTGTGAATCCAAGGGAGGCAGACAAGCAGAAGCTGTTGGTTTTCTTCTTTAGACTGGTTAGGGGAAAGGCTTGAATGATAATGTTTGCCACAGTGCTGTCTTTCCCTGGGCTCCTTGGTGGGAAGAAAGGAAGTTGTATGGGAGCCTAGAAGAAAAGTTCCTGAAAGTTCCTCCACACATGCACACGGTATGCACACACACACACACACACACACACACACACACACACACACACACTGCTCATCTGTATTAGTGACTTCAGATGACAGTCAGAGTGACCAGGGCTCCTGTGTAGAGTTCACTGATTCCAGTGGATCCTCAGAGCTGGCGGTCATCACATTTTGACATTTGTTCCTACCGGCCTACTGCCTCCTCCCAGGTTCAAAGTTCCTGATCCCTCCCCTCCACCCCAACTTGAGCTTGGCCCGCTGGCTGGCTTTCCTTTCTCAGGAACCTAGAGTTTACAGGTTTTCTTTGTTTGAGAAAACACTTTACAGGTTTTCTTTGTTTAAGGACCTTCCCAAGTAGAAAACTAGTTCTTAAAACCAAAATTTATTTTAGCCACAAGGGAGTGTGCCTGTTGTGTTCGAATTACTAATAACAGTGGGGGAATAGCTGAGTGCTTAAATCCTACCTGTCTTCCCCTGAAAGGCTCACCCTGAGGCACCAGGTTCATTACTCCACAAGAACAAAGAGGAGCACTGAATTATCAGGCAGGGGAAAAGAAAGAATTCCAGAGCTCACTGAAAAAGCCAGGGTTGAACTATTTGAATTTTTGAGCCTAAGTCTCTTTTGTGGTATATATGTAAAGAAAAGATAAATACCACTATAGTCTCTTGGGCAGAATTATTTATGTAAATCACAATTTCTATCCAATGACCCCTGAAGAGTTACATCAACATTTGAAAGATGGGAGAGAATTGGAGGTATAATGGCAAATAACGAGGATGGCAAGTACCTACCAAGAATGACCCACTGGTGTTGGTGACTTTTCCATTGCTAGAATAAAAGCACATGCCCAAGGAAGTGTACAGAATAAACAGTTGATTTGAGTTGATGGTTCTAGAAGGTTAGAGTCCATGATATAGGAGCAAAGGAGTGTTAGCTGAAGCAGCTGCTAAGAGCTCACATCTTGAGCTTCAAGCAGGAAGCAGAGAGAAGGAACTGGGAATGGTGCAACTTTTTAAACTCTCAAAGCTCACCTCGAGTGACATATTTCCTCCAATCCTCCAACAAGGCCACGCTTCGAAGTTTCCCAAATAGCACCATCAACTGTGAACCAAATAAATTATGGGGTACATCTCATTCAGCCACCAGCCCACCTTGTCCTTTAACGTCACATAGTAGAAATGTCTCAATTCCATTTTCACGAGGGTGTCTCTCCCACCACCAAGGACTAGGGGCTCTAAGGAAATGATGGGAGCAGGGGAGAAGATATGGTAGCACATGTCGTCATCTTCAAAGCTCCCATCCCCCCTTCCTTGTGAACAAAGCCAGGGAACCAGCTCAGCCTGGTGTCTTGCTCCCGTTTACTTACAGAAGTGAATGAGCAATGCAATTCCTTGTTTCCTATTTATTGCAGCGGTTTTCAGAGCAGAGTGTTAAACTCTTCCCTGCACATTCAAATACAATCCCATCCTTTCTCTCTTCCTATTCCATTCTCTCGCTTCCCCTTATGTCTGCTCCACCATTCAGTATCACACCAGAGAGGCTAAAGCTGTGGGAGAGGAGGCTTGGCTCGCTCTTCCTGCCTTAGAACCCAATTACAGCTGGCTGCTGCAAAATTAACATTCACAGGCATGGAATTATGCTATGGACGCTTTATAGAAATCACTCAATCAAACAGAGTGAAATCTTTTTTATATGGTAATCATTTCCCACCATCAAATTTCATAGGAAAGAACAGTTTGATCGAACCACCTAGTTAAACTGTGTATGAAATTAGCCATTCGCACCACAAACAGTGTTCCGCTGCTTTCCCAGACAAAAGCTGACAGAATCAAGGTAGTAACTGGTTAGAAAGCGACAGGTCCTAATTATGTCTGAACTGGATCCCTGCTCCTTTCTCCATCAAACTGGAAGTTCTAGAGTCGGGTCCACCCCCTTGTTTTGCTAAGGCATTCTATACACTGGACAAAACTCAGGTTTTAAAGGCCTTTTCATATTAACTAGCGATGGGATGGCAGGGAGGCTCGGAGGTCTCTGAACCTGTGAGATTAGGAATCAGACTTGACGTCTTTCCGGGGGAATCCGTTTCTGATTCTCTTCCCCGAAAAGGTGGACTCCACGGGAGTGCTTGAGTGAGCCCACTCCTTTGGGCTGAAGCAAAGAATGTAATGGAGGATAACAAAGAGGGAGTGAAATCAGCCCTTTCATCATAGGCCGGGGCTGTGTGTTCTTCCGGGATAATCATTGCCCTCAAGATGAGTGATCTTTAATTTTTATTAAACAAACGTGAGTCACCACACATGTCTGCTATTAGCATCCTGCTGCCTTTCAGGTAGCTCTTTGAATTATGACTATTAGAGCCCATTTCCTTCTCCCACTGAGTCTAAGACATTCTTCTGATTATTATGAAGCCACACCTGCCCTGCTGGACCACAGGCAGCTCCTGAAAAGGGTCTCAGGTGGACCCATGTGGGCACAGCAGCCTGCAGCTCTAAGGCATTAAGGATTTAGGCATAATCGCTCCTGGCTGGGAGCTCTCCTCGTTTTCCACCCAGCGATGTTGTTAGTTAGACAGCTTCTTACATATTCTGGATCATGTGGTCTTAAATGAGATTCCAGGTGCAAAAGTGGTGCCAGACTTATTTTCTTTTTTTGGTATGGTGCTTAGCAGTTTATAAATCAGTTTCACCATCCATATCTCATTAAAGTTTCAGAACCACCCCATGAGGTAGATAGTTGTCCTTATTTCCAATCTTTGGGTAAGAAAATAAAGGTCCAAAGCGATGAAATGGGTTTGTTGAAATTCTCAGGCAGAAACTGAAAGCATCAGTATGAGAAGTAAGAGAACGAAGGGCTTGGCAACACATTTAACAGAAAATGTAGAATACCAAAATCCTAATGGCAACAGGAAGCAGAAGTAAGGTTATTAGAGCTGGGCCGAGCTCTTCTCCCTTGCTTGCTTGGGGTCATCGCTGGCCTTTCCTAGTTTACTTACTTATGGGCATCTTAGTTTGTACTACAGGCCAGCTCTGACTTCTTCTGAGCAGAGGAAGAGAGAAGCCACATGTCCCCTTCCCCCAACTCATGTGCCTGAGCTCTGTGGTCTCTATGATCTCACTTTATCACATGTTATGGGGCAAAGAAAACCATGAGGACAATTTAGAATTACACAGTTAGGAAATAGGCTCTGCCGATGGCTTTGGGGAGCTGAAAAATGCTGCGGTGATAGTTGTCAACTCACTCATTACATAGTCTCTCACAGCTATGCAGACACAAGTTTTAGTCTTTTAAATGGTCAGGGGCAGCCACATAGGGCAGGAAAGACTTCTAAAATTTGTGGCCAGCACCCAAAAAAAAAAAAAAAAACATAATTACTAAGAAACAAGGAACAAGGCAATGAAGAAAGCCAAATCAGTTTTATCCAAGAGTATATTTTCCAGATATTTGAAAGTAAGAAATTCTTAGAGAGGATCTAGCCTAAATTCCATCCCATACATTGCACCTTTTTATGGAAAAAAGCATTGAAAAGCCAGACTGGGTTCATACTGTAGCTATAAATCATCTTGCTTATTATTGCTTTCAATATCTATTACATTTAATTGGTTTTCCTCTTCCCAGATGAAAAGAATTTCACCTTCTAAAATAAAATGTATTTCCAATATATTTCCATTTCTGATATATACAAATTTCTCAACTTGGCAAATAGCTAACACGTAAGCTAGACCAAACAGTTCAAAGGGGAACTGATAACTGGGATTTTCTGTTACTGATTGGTTAGGATTTGTTCTTGAGTTCTGGACTCTGTTAATTAAGTTGCTATTCTCATCAACATTTTTGGAGTTATTTGTCCAATTGCTAGGGCTTCGTGTCATGGAATTTATATCCTCTACAACTAGCAACGATGTATGCATGAGATCTGAAAACCTTTTCTTTAAATATAACTGGAATTTCTTCAAATCAATTTTTTCCTCTAAGTTCAAAGAGGTAACATGTGTGTGTTTCATTCTTTTATCCATCAAGTCAACCATGTTTTTGGAATAAAATTGATCAAATGGGAAAAAAATGTGGCCAGGCTGTGGAAATATTTCAAGTCCAGTGGAAAGAGCTTTGGGTCAATCAGGGATTGAGGTTCCCTTTCCAGCCTATTATGAGCCATCCGATGATGGGTGGCCCAACTTCAGTCTAGTCTTCTGTAGCTGCAGTTTAATGCTGCTCCCACTCTTCTCCTGGCATGGTTGACCTGATCAAATGCAACGCAAGGTGGGCAGTTTCTGCCTCACAGAGCTGTGAACATCACATTGGCTGGAGGCTGTAATGGCTCTTGCAGCGACTGCCATTATTCTGCCGTTCAGTGAATCCAGATTCACAATTCCTTTCCTTTAGGCTATAAGCTTCTTAAAGGATTTTCACCTCCGGAGTCAAGGAGTAACAAACATAGAGAGAAAGAGAGAGACCCTCAGCAAAGAGAGAGAATGATTTGCCTAAGGACACTTGATGGCAGAATACCCTTGTCCTTCACTGCACTGCTATCTCCTAAAAAAAGTACTACCCAATGGGGTAGAAGAAGTGAATGTTTATTTCCCCTAAAGATTTATGTCTTTGGCAGAGAGAGAGAGAGAGAGAGAGAGAGAGAGAGAGAGAGAGAGAAAGAGAGAAAGAAAGAATGGTTGCCTGACTACCTAAATAATTTCCATAGTCTCTCTGTGGTACCTAAGAAAAAAAAACAGTACCAAATTCATGGTTTTATTTCTGCTATAGGAAGAGGGGCTTGCTGAGAATCTCATGGGTTGCACATCAAGAGAAAATACAGAACTGCATGGGCTGGGTTCTCTCTCCAGTTATGTGACCTTTGTCACATCATCATATTCTGGGGCTCAGAATCCTCTCCTGAAATATAAAGTGAAAGTTATGATCAGGAACCCACGCAAGTTCTTCTGACGGCTAGCATTCCTCAAGTGCAATTCTTGACCAAAAAAGTGCTGTTTTCAAAAGATGTAAATAGGAAGGAAACGGGGAAGATGCTGGCAAAATTCTCAGTTCTCATCACAGAGTGATTTTCTTCATAGGTCTTGGGTCAAAAGCCACAAGGTTTCTCTGCATAAGTAAGTTCAGCATTCTCTTGACAGCTCTGACCTGCTTAGCATCCTGAGAACATCAGCCAGTGAGCTTTTGGCAGTGGGCTGCCTCCAGCCTTTTGAATTCTTCCAACTGTTCCAACAGCCAGTGACTCTGAAGGCTTCTCCCCTGTTGGAAAAGGCACATGGAAGTCTGGTCTCTTCCCTTCTTGACAAAGAATCTCCAAGTCTGGCAGTGTTGTGAAGGTTCCTGCAAGCATCACAGCCAGTCATGAAACCATGAACTTGGTTCAGTTCAACTTAGTAACCCAGCACTTGTTCAAACTTCTGGGGTCTGATACCAAAGATTTTATTTTATTACTTATTTGAACACAGTAAAACTTGGAGGGAAATTTCCCATGGAAAATTATCACAACAAAGTTTTAGACATGGCTACATCCAAACTTTTTTTGTAAACTATATCTCTTTAATGGAGCACCTGTAACCGTTCCCACAGAATGGGTTCTATGGACTGTGGCAGTTGCTCAGGACGAGGGAAGAAGGGTTTGAAAGAAGCATAAGAATGGATCCTATTAATCAATGAGAAATAGTGCTAGGGATAGAGGCCAGGGAGAAAGCGTTTGTAGTAGGTATAGCAAACTGTTTTGCAAAACATATGGAACCTCTTTCATGAGAATGGCTTCTATTGACGGAAAAACAATGCCCAGGAGTTTGAGGGAATTGGGTGAGGCCTAGCTCCAAAGACTATCAAAAGACCACCTGTTATCAAACATTCACTCCAGCCTTCCAGGTGAGCAGGTGTCAATTTCCTCCGTTGAAAAAAGAAGTGTGTTTAGCAATTCTGGTTTCTCTAGTGTGTATCTGAGAGCACGTGGATCTCATATCCTTCTAAGCAATCTGATCCCCGGGTTGTGCAGATTTCCTGGAGCTGTTATAGTAGATGCTGTTTTCTGAGTGTGTGAAGAGTGTGGTATAGCCAGAATTCCCAGGGTGTCTTCTGGAGAACCATCATAAAAAACCACACACTCCATCTGTTCCCTCAGGGGAGATACCAGGAATGAGAATAATAGAGGAATGGGAGTGAAAAAGGCAGATAAAGTTGAGCATCAAAGGGCTGGGAGAACTCAGATCATAAGATGGTGGTGCTGAAAAGGGTAGTTTTATACAACAGTAGTTACCATGGATTCTTTTTATTGTCTTTCCTCAAGAACCACGATATCTATATGCATGCAAAATCTGCATTTTTACACATGTTTCACTAGCTCCTACTCCAAAGGAGGAACCCGTTGTCAGTTCGCAGGGTAATGATTTTGAGTGTTGGGAAGACCTAAGGATATACTTCAGACACAGAACATCTGCTTACCAGGATTGAAGAGCCTAGATTTTACCTTTAGCACAGAAGAAAATTAAATGTAGAGGTTGGGTTGGTGGCAGGTCAGGGACTCTGTGCCCATAACAGTTCTCCCTCCAGCTGGGTGGGTGAGGAGAGGTGGTGGTTAGTGTTTTGCCCAGATTCACCTCGCTTGCATTAAGCAGCAGCGAATACCTGCTGCTATTGCTTCTGCAGTACTCTGTCCTTTACACCCACAGATTCTATTCTTGTGGGAGATAGAAGAAGCCTGACACCCTGGAAAGTAAAATGCTTATTCACTGGTGCCCAAACTATGAAGCCTTGAGCGTGAGGGAGATAATATGAGATCTTCTAGTAGTCTTCTTATTCAGGACTGGAGAGTTGACTTTCCTCTGGGTGGAAATGACAGAGAGAAAACACTTGAGAAGAATGGGCCCTCGTATTAGATTAGCCCAGAACCAAAGTACAATCAACAGAATTTGTGGGAGATTAACCTCCTAGATCTATTGTTGAAAGAAACTTTTGGCTATGTCGATAATGTGGGAGACATGAGCTACAATAATCTTAATAGTGCTAGCCATAAAATCAAATGTCATCCAGAGGAAAATGAATAAATAAATCACACAACATTTATTCAATTCACTCAATGGCATGCTCTACACCAACAACACATAATCGTACAAGTAATACGGATGTGTCTCAACAATCCAATATTAGCAGAAAAATAAATCCTGAGAATTACATACAGCATGGTGCCCTTATAAATCATTGTTATTTGGGGGGAAGATGTGGATAACATAAAAAGAAAACAAAAAACCAAAATTGAAAAGTGATTCAGTCCTGGTACTGGAAGCTTCCTTTGGTGACAAGAGATGGTCAGTTGGGACTATGTCTCATCCATTGTTTAGAGATTTCATTAGGATTGCCTTTATATATTTTAGGAAGTTTCTAATGGACTAGGTTTCTATACCACCCCTCAAACTCACATCACTTCGAACTATCTCTCCCCACACTCTCTTCGTCAATCCCACCCCCCACACACTATCCTTCTATTTCCACCTTCCCAGTCCACCCCTAAAATCTACTCTCTATTCTCTTTCCTTATCCCAGGGATATCATGTGTCCTTCTGGGCCCTTCCTCTATACCTAATTTCGCTGGGTCTACCTATCGTAGCTTGTTTATCACTTACTTAATGGCTAATATGCACATATAAGTGAATATGTACCATATTTAAGTTTCTGGATATGGGTTACCTCATGCAGTTTGATTTTTTTCTAGTTTTAAAAATTTGCCTACAAATTTCTTGCTGTCATTTTCTCTAACAGCTGAGTTATACTCCATTGTATAAATGTACCACATTTTCTTTATGCATTATTCTGTCGAGGGGCATCTAGGTTGTTTACAACTACTGGCTTTTATGAATAACACAGCAATAAACATGGTTGAGCAAGTAGCCCTATGGAAAGATGAACTGTCCTTGGATATATGCCCAAGAGTGGTAGAGTAGGGTCTTGAGTTAGATCAATTCCCATCTTCCTAAGCAACTGCCACACTATTTTCCCCAGTGGCTATATGAGTTTGTACCAGGTCCTCTGAGTATACTGATATCCTAGCTATCAGTATAGTATTCTTATGGGAATCCTGAGTGTGCGAAGGAGTGGGTCTCTGATTCTTGTGTCTTCCCTTGGGTTCTTGTTTCTGTTGGTTTGTCTTGTGATGGGTTTTATCTTATTTTTATTTTATTATGTTTTGTACTTATATCTTAGAAGCCTGCTCTTTTCTAAAGAGAGGCAGAAGGGGAGCAGATCTGGAGAGGAGAGAGGAGGGAAAGTAATAAAGAGGAACAGAGGGAGAAAGAATTGCATTCGGGTTCTACCATGAGAAAGAATCTATTTTCAATAAAAGGGATAATCAGAAAAAAAATAAAAGAAAAATTACTCAGGAGGATGATTATTTCTCATAGAGGAATGAGAAGAGGCATCACATAGTTCAGCCTAGGTGGTTGTTTGTGTGGTGTGTTTGTAAATGCACATGGCATGTTATGAAAAACATACAATAAGTCAATGAGCATAAACTATGCCCAGTTCAGCACTGAGAGCAGGCCATGAGCAGAGGTCATGGTCATCCATCTCAAGCATCCCATTTACTTGGTTCTGTCCCACTGGGAACACCATACCTGACAGAAACAACTTGAGATCAGATATCCTTCCTGGCTTCAGAGGATTGCAGTCTACTCCAGTAGCAGGGGAACATGGCAGAGGCTGCCCATAGCATGGCAAAGTAAGAAGTAGAGAATGAAGCCAGAACTTTCCATTACTCATCCTTAGTGACCTACTTCCAACAGCTCTGCCATACTTTCTAGTTTCCAAAATCTCAGAATAGTACATTAGTCTAGTGTACCATAAGCACTCAGAAGACAAGTATGTGAGATTCAAGTCAGAATAACACCTGACGAAAATCTCTCTGGGGAGGCATAAAAGGGCATCTCAAATCATCTCCAAGGAAGCCACAAATCTGGCTCTCTGTTTGGCATCTTCTTTTCTACTCTGAGCCGATAGGCGGATGAGAGTGCAGTCTAAGACCACTTTTAATCATGGGCAAAAGTCAAAGTCACTGCCCCTTGTATTGGTTTCCTATTGCTCCTGTGACAATTTGTCACAAGCTTCGTAGCTTAAACCAGAAATGCATCCGCGTTTCTGTACATCCTCGACATGTCACCAACACTGTGTTCCTTCCTGGGGTCTCTAAAGGACAATGCATTTGGATCTTCTAGAGGACAATCTGTCTTTCCAGGGTCAAGAATCTCTTTCCTTCTTTCATGTCCTTTCCTCATCTTGACATCACCAATGGCAACTCGCGTCTTTCTCACATGGCGTCACACGGTATTACCTTCGGTCTCGCTGTCCATCTCTGAAAGATATCTGTGACTACACATGCAATATAATAATCTCTTCATCTCAAAATCCCTAGCTGAAAATCACCGGCCTCTTTTGCCACGCAAGGTCACACAACATTTTTACTAGTACAGAAAATCACAGGTGACTTTTATTGGAGAACCATCATTCTGGCTACCACACCCCAGTGAGGACCTGTCCAATTACTTCATTTAAACTAACTTTCTCTCTCTCCAGCCCCGCTCCAGTTGCTTTGGAAGCAGCTGCTTTGAGGGTACGGAACTGGAAGAAAGGAAGGAGAATTAATAGCCTGAGAAAGCAGGAGCAGGATACATTAAGGGCTTGACTCCATCTCAGAAATCACCAACCCCCAAGTGAAGTCAGGCTGAATTGGTCTCTAACTCATTACATTGAGCGGGGTATTGGAAGTCTGGGCCACAGTAGCTGAGTGCACTGAGGCATGTAGGCTTGCTTTGGAGGCGGGAAGTCCTGACAATGTGGATTTAAAAGGAAAGTCAAGAAATTCAAACTCTTTTATAGAGATGTAATAATGGAGCTGGAAAGCCATGTGCTGGAGCCTAGATCAATGTGAAGAATCAATAGCCTCGAGCCAGGAGCTGGTGGAGATTCCTCTTTTCTCATCACAGCTTGCCAAGTAAGATACTTTAAAGAGTCCACTTTAGGGCAATGCAACTTAAAGTCCTGTGGAGAATCTACAAAGATGAAAGAATTCTCAAAATAAATAGAATGTGTAAAGAGGCTAGAAATATAACCAACTTATTCTGAAAGAAGGGATCCAAAAAAGTAGTACCCATCGTCTTCAGGTCAGCTTTGTCACACAAGACACTGGGGCAAGTCAATAACTAGTTTCTCATCTAAGCATTGATAATTTTACCTATGAAGTTTGATGAGCATCACGTTCCTGGATAAAGCATGTTTAACCTGTTCTCTGCAGTCTCCAGCTTCATGACTGGCATGCCTTTTCATGCTGCATAGCCTCTCCCTCTGCCTCCTGCACCTACCCACTGGGACTTTTGAAAGAGACACATGTGTTGGAGGGAGGCCTAGCAGTAAGCAGGAGATGACTCCTGTAGGTTCAGAGTTGAATTCACCCTTTTCACGCCAACTCCACGTTCACATCCATAGCTAGACTTTACAGGACCATTGACACCATAGAAAAGAGCAAAGGATACCAACAGGACTCTTCCTACCAACTCCATTGGAGCCCACTTAGCAGATCCCAATAACTGATAGCATTAGTATTTCTGCTGGTGTGCTCATGGGGTATAAGACACTGTCAAGAGCACAGATATAGATTATACCACCCAGTTTTCTAGTCTATATTTGCCGTGTATTACTTGTACCACTATAGACCTTATGTAGTATGCATTGAATTTAATAACATTGCTATTGAGCTCAACTGAACTGATAGATAAAATAGCCCAGGACTTGGTATGCTATATCCCTTCCTTATGTGTACTGTTGGGTCTTGCTTGTACTGGTATCATGGCATAGCAGTTTTACCAACACTATTGTTAGTGCATAAGAGAAAACAGGGTTTTTTCTTTTGTATTTTGTGTATGAAAATGGAGGCAAATCCGAATTCCTATGTGTTGATAATCAACAGAGTTAAAGTGAAAGCCTCATTTCTGGATTCAGTGTTTTTCTTTCCCAGTTCTAATATATGGAGATAGGAGGTGAGCACAGAGACATACTGCTCCTTCTCTCTGTCCCAAAGCCTTTATTATTAAGCTTAACAGCTCACACTTTCTTCCCTAAAGATCAGTTCATTGCTCAAAATAAGAGATGTGTGCATTTCAGCCCTAAGACTGTGCAGCCAGTTTTTAGAATTACTGACACTGATGTTAGGGTACCAGGCCCACAAACATACTGAAAACCCTTATTATTAGAGGGTCTATGTGCCTACTGGGACTCTACCTCATGGAGAATCAAGCTAGAACAAAATCAGATTGTATCTTTGAGAAAGAGGCAGCTTCTCAAATAAAAGGCATTAAGAGGGAATTCTTGAGGGAAGCAAGATGGGTTTTTCAAGAGTAACTTTAACGTCAGGGGAAAAAAGTTCTTGTTTACCCGAATAGTCACATCATGAACTGGTAAATACTCCGTGTGAGTACTTAGTCTTCCCATGGGTGTCATGTAAGACACACCTAATTGATCATGGCCCTCTCTTCCTCCGAGCTCATAAGAAGCTCAGAATGCTTCTCAAAGCAACACTCTAGGCAGCCATTATCAATCAACCAGAATGGCAGGTACTATTAAAATATACTTGACATCTCCAGTTTAGATGAATCAGGGGAATGGAGGGGATGCTATTAAGGGGACCTTTTAAGTTCTAGCATTCCATAATATTCAATGATGGCATTAATATCAAATTGGGTTCTCAATTTTGTTTAGTAGAGTTCTTCTTTGCCTCTGCATGGCATAGGATCTCAATTTGCCACATATTACTTGCTGGCGAAATGTTGTTGATGTCAGTAGTTCGCTAATTATTATTACTACTATTAATAGCAATAATCAGCCACCCTAAGTTTCCTGATTCACTAAAGAAGACAGTTTCTTAGATTCATAGAAGCCTAAAGTTTCTGCCTCCTTCCTGCTGATCCCAGGTCCATGACTGTTGTGTGGAAGATAATCCACCTCTGCTAGACACCTTCTTCACTCTTTTGAGCTTCCAACTCATGGCCTTCCCCAGGTTTTTCTCTTTACAGTTTAGAAACCCCCAATCAAAACTGAGCAAGTGACTGAAGAGGAAGCTGGCATCAGAGCACAGGAGAATTCAGATCTCCTGGCCATTGTAACACTTGAACCTCATATCAGCTTCTTCTGTGTAACTCCACTCTTTGCAGTGACATGCAATCATGATTGCATGGAAAGGCTAGGTGCTCTAATTAAATAAGATCTCTTCCCAATTACAAATTAAGTGCATCCCTTTTAGAAAAGTCACTGTGGGTTAACATTATATTTAGAGGCAGGGGAATCAGGAGGCAGCACTGTGGAATGCAGCCACGGTTATACATAGACATATACACATCTGTATTTGCATTCTCTCCCACACATGAACACTCAGCACAGCACACACTTGTTAATTTAATTTATTTATAAACATAACCTGCCAAATTTTGAGATGATGGATGATCTGGAGCTTTAATAAATCTAACACTGAATGAGCCCAAGAAATTGTCTAGTGTCAGCTTTTCACTAAATGCAATTAGTCATGTGGAAATATTACAGATATAAAAAATAATCTTCAGCTGAATTTCATAAATTTGGTAGAGTACACAGAATGGTAGGAAAGCTGCTCGTTCAGAAGGAGACGCGTTGAAGAAGGGTGGAAAGACGAGAGTGACAGACAGAGGGAGGAAGGGGTAAAAAGGGAAGGAGTAGAGAGAGAGGAAAGGGAAGAATAAGCAGCTGGAAAAAAACAAAGGGAGGGAAATGGGAGATTGAAAGGGATATTGACTTGAAAGAGGGAGAAAGAGCCCGCTTAATCTTGCGACTGCATGAGGGCTGTTCTATGACGTCATATTCCTCACCCAGCACTGGTTTGGTAAGCAGGGTAGAGTTGGATGACTTGTGTCTGCATCCTCCCAACTTCCCTACCAGGAGACAGGCACAGGGAGCAGAGTTGGCACAGTTCTCTTACAGAACTGCGGTATCTGGGATTCTGCCTGCCTTTCTATTCTAGTCCCAGTTTCCCCCAGCTTTTAGAGGCTTGGCTTCCATACCCAGGCTGAGACAGCACTGAGGGAAATGATCCATGAAGGGGATATTTGTGGGGTGAGGGCCATGCCTCATATGTCTCCAGGCCAGTGGTGGTCTTGTCAGTTCTGGAGAAAGAGACAGATGCATTGACTTCCATCCGAAAGCAGAGGCCAACAGCTCGAAACTTTTCCTTCCTTCCCTTCCTTCCTTCCTTCCTTCCTTCCTTCCTTCCTTCCTTCCTTCCTTCCTTCCTTCCTTCCTCTCTTTTATTTTTGCTTCTTCTTGGCAGCTCTTTGAGACATCTCACTCTGTAGCTCAGGCTGGCCCAGACTGTGTAATCTCACTGTGTAACCCAGGCTGACCTCAAGCTTGCGTCTCAAGTGCGGTAATACAGGGCCGTGACAGCGTGCCTGAAGAAACACTGATTTTCAGTAGTGGAATTCTACCTTCCGTTTTGGTGGATGGATTTCTGAAGCCCATTTCTGAGAAAGTCCTGGGTTGTGACTCTAAGCTCCCTTCTGCTAAGGGGACAGGAGTTTGCATGATACAGTAAGCGCTTATATACGACACCCACTCCAGTGACCCGGCTGAGCCTGAGAGATGGCAGAACACTGGTGGACACAGAGACTCCAGTGGCTGCAAAGCTACTCTGTGACCTCGGGCACCTTATGACACTTAAACTATGCCTTGGTTTCTTTCTTTTTCATTTTCATGTATGGGGAAAAATAATCACTTTTATTTGATAATCTTGCTGAGACAAAAAACCTCAAGGAAGGTATCTAATTCTATCTTTAAGTGGAATTAGGCTTTTTTTGTTGCATTAGGCTTTTTTGTTGTTGGTGGTGGTGTGTGTGTATGTGTGTGTGTTTTAAATCTGGGCTGGATATTGGTGGCACATGCCTTTAATCCCAGAGGAGAGAAGAGTCTGTGAGTTCGAGGCCAGCCTGGTCTGCAAGAGCTAGTTCCAGGGCAGGCTCCAAAACTACACAAAAACCCTGTCTCAAAAACAAAATAAAACAAAACAAAAAATATGGGAACAAGGACATAGTTCAAGTTAAAAAGCCCTGATCCAAAGTATTTATTATCAAGAGCATTCTAGATTTCAGAGCCTTTGGATTTGGGAATACATACACACTGAATTATCTTAGGGATAAAACTCACCTTTAAACATCAAATTCTCCTTGTTTTATATACACCTGGTAACTTAGATTGTTACAGGGTGTTAGTAGGGGAATTTCCACAATGTATGACATTTCAAATTTTGGAGTATTTTAGATTTTCAGGTTAGGAATGCTCAACCTATCCTTATATTATTAGGTCATTGAGGAGTCACTTGGTGACACAGGGTGCTTTGAAAAGTATCTGGGATATAGTAACTATTATGAGAGTGTAAGCCATACATTTTCTTAGACTTCCTCTTAAAAGACTATGAGATGGGAATAATACACAACCTCAGTTTTGCCATCTCCATGAAAGTGGTACTGAGACCCACATAGCAAGTACCCTGTCTGCGATGATGTCTATTCATTGTGGGTGGAGAGATGATACCTCTTGTGTCATTGAAGCGTAGAACTGGAAACGAGGTGGTAGGGACGTGTATGTAGATAAGGAACATTCATACCAAAGGGGAAAGACTGACCTCAAAAAGAATGCAGAGAGACTCCCGGGTTGTACCCCAGACTCTAAGTATCTGAGGTATGGGGCACTATAATCCCACCGACAATAAATGGAATTAGCTGTACAAACTGTGATTTCAAGAGCTGATCCTGCAGTGAAGTTGGGGCTGGCTTTCAAGCTTAATTCTGCACATGCATCTCTGGCGGAGTTTATTGAATCATATGGTGTAAACCATAAACAAACACTAAAAACCTGGCTGGGCTGACGGCTACAAGCTACAGAAATGATCTTTAATGATCAAATATTTATCCTAAAATCCCAGGAGCTAACCTCTCCGCATTAAAGGAAAGCGCGAGTGATCCATTCTTCCTCAACAGTAGCTTATGAATCTTCTCCGTGTTTGGAATATGCACAGACGAATTACTCTGCCTGCGTGCCATTCTGAGCCGCAGAACCTGCTTGGGCAACACACCCAATGCATAATCTAAAGGATTAGGAAATTGTCTTGGCAGTGAATTGTTTCTGCAGACCTTGACATATAGCAACCCGGTGATGCACTGCTCAGGGAATGTGGGCACCTGGGCTCCCCAGTAGTTCTCTGGATTTTTCTGACAAGGCCTCATTAGGCTTGGGAGAACTGAAACGCTCAGCAGGGTGGCTTCTGAAGGTGGCTAATGGGAAGGGGCATTCAGACTTAGCATCCACCACCTTCTACACAGTATCTTGATGAGCTGAAAACTCAGGCTTCCTTCTCATTTCCTGGGAAAACAGGCTCTCAGCCGTCCCCCACCCCAACCCATATGGCTGTCACATTGCTCATTTCCATTCCATTTAGGAGCTGAAATGCAAGCTTAGACCACCAAACTTTGCTGCGGTTCTGGGATGCATCTTAAAAGGTGTTTTCTTCCAGGACATACTCCAAAGCTACAGAGAAACCCTGTCTCGAAAAACCAAAAGGGGGGGGTATTTTTATCCCTCCCTTTGCCCCTGCACCCTTCTCATGCTTTCTTCTTCCTTTCTTGCTCTTTTTTTTCTTTTTTGACAATTTGCCAACCAGCTCAAAGTTCGCAACTCTTTGTGGCTTCTGGCTTTGTCTGTTTGATTTCTTCCCCTACCCACCTCTCTCTCTCTCTCTCTCTCTCTCTCTCTCTCTCTCTCTCTCTATATATATATATATATATATATATATATATATATATGTGTGTGTGTGTGTGTGTGTGTGTGTGTGTGTACATATACATACATATATACATTTATATGTGTGTGCATATACATACATATGTGTGTGAGTATGTGTGCATACATATAAATATTGTTGTTTAAGTGCCCACAGAGAGAAACCTCCCTCCTACAGGAAACTCAGGCTATCTTTGAATGACTACCTGGCCCTGATCATCTCTCTAATACTTCACAAATCCATCCAAACTTTCAAGATAATAAGTTTTATAGAAGCACACACAAGTCAAGAGGCTGATTTCAAATTAAACCAGGATCAGTAAGAATGAATGAATAAATAAACAGATATAAGTTTTTTTAAGATTCATTTTAGAACTGAGTTTTCCTGGCACGTGTTTTGGACAGCTTTGAAGCGGGTAGGAGATGATAGAGAATGCCTATTGTTCACACACGGAGGCAAAGACCAGCATTATTGCTGTGGGGTAAAGGGCACAGTTACTTCTGCATCATTTTGACTTGTCTTAATTAGTTAAATGCAAATTTTGTTCTCTAAATATGTTATTTCTAGTTGAGATCTTGGGGTAAGATATACCTAGAAAGCAAATTTTGTTTGCCACTATTAACAGTCAGTATTTCAAGTAATAAAAATTCTGCTTCCCTTGAGAAAGGAATGAGGTTGGATGTCATTGGCTTCACTGCGACGGAGACACCTTGTCGTGGGTGTTTCTTCCCATATGCACTGATCTCTATTATCCCCTATCACCCACTAATTCTAAACCCAGCGCCTTTCACTTGATATGCCCCTAACCACTGTAAAGGAGGAGTGTGCATGCATCCTGCTCGGATCTGATACTGTCCTGCTAAGAGCCAGAGCCGGCCATCCCTTTTTGAGGAGCATACCGTCTCCGGAGTCCTCTGTCTTCAAAGTCTTTTGTCACTCATGGACTCCTGTTCCCAAATTGAGCTTTTCAGAGTCTAGTCAGCTGAGAGGTCTGAGGATCCTTCTAGTTCTATTACCACGGCAACGGTGGCGAGACAAGAGAGTCCTGGTGTACCAAGTGATAAGGGGTCTTTGTTCAGGCCTCCTTGGTTTCCGTAAATAAAGCCTTGTATCAGACAGCCTAGCTCAGTTAGGTGAGATTGAGACCCAGGAAACAGCAAATGAGGGAGGATGACAAACTTTTTGACTCCATAAAGCCAGGTTTACAGAATCTCTGCTCTGGACCAATACTAGAGAACGTTGAGTCAATGGGAGAAAGGCTGCCGAATCCCAGATGGTGAGCAGCCTGCTTTTGTAACATGATTCTCTGAAACCCATGAGTACAAGAAACAAGCTTTGGAATTCGTTCTTTCACGCTAACGGCATACAAGAGGGAATGACCAGTTTTAATTTCACCGGAAGATGTCTAATCTGGCTCCAGCCGGGAAAACAGCCAGGGAGCCGGGAGAAGTGGTACCAGGATGTCACTCATGCAGACACGAGTGTCACTGTTGCATCATGCTACACTCTGGAAGCTTTGCCAACATCTACCTCCAAACCTCTGAGTTTCACCTGATTTCCCACACCCCACCCCACCCCAGCTCAGGTCTTAGACAGACATCCCAATCATTTCAGTTGGCTTGAGATAAGGGATCCACACTTTATTTACCCACTCAGTATTGGTTACTCATGACCATGGGACTAATCACACGTATTTCTTGAGCCATGTCTTAGCAAGTTTTCTTGCCTTCTTCCTTGCGATTCTTTTGTTAAAGTCATCGAGAGCCTTCCTTCTGAGTGTTTTCTAGGCCCCTGGTCCACGGCCTGGCTGAGGTGCTGAAGGAATGAAGAAATGCTCCTACAATAGGTCACAGATGGATTCAGCTGCCACATTGGGCAGGGTGGCTAAGCCGCAAATTGGAATGTGAGCCAATGAATAAACACACATTGATTATGTTCATTTAACTACCAGTGTAACTGCCTATGGGAAGGATGGACTAGTGGAGAAAAAAAAAATTGATGAGCTGGTTAATGTGGCTTATTGGCGAGACAGTTTTAATGTCATGCGGCTTTAAGAGTCCTGTTTAAAAAAAATTAATGTGGAGATTGCATTTTAATGGGTCTGAGTATCCATAGGCAGCAAGTTGCAAATATGTGTCCCTAGGGGCACTTCCTGCATTAGCTTTCTGCTGAGGTCTTTTGGGGTGGGAGAGGGTAACGTATCATCATATTGAATACTTGTTAAGTGCCAACACGACTATCCATGCTATAGTGCTGGGCCTACATTCAGTAGGATGTATGGGCTGCAGAGTGTGGGCTCCTAACTACTGAGCAAGGATCAGTGATAGAATGTTCTGGAGCTAGAGATCTGAGATGGGGTTGAGGTAAAGATTGGTAAATGAGATGGGCCTTGAGCTGGTACTTGATACTGAAGATGATGGAAAGGGGGAATCAAACTATTCTAGATTTGGAGAATTTAGATGATATTGCACAGAAAAAGAGAGAAAAGGAAGGGGAAGGAGACAGAGAAGTGAAAGGAAGCTAGGTAGAGGAGAAGGGGAAGGAAGGAAGGAAGGAAGGAAGGAAGGAAGGAAGGAAGGAAGGAAGGGAAGGAAGGAGAAGGGGGGACATTCCAGCTAATAATCTCCCCCCCCCACCTAGTTTTTCTCCTTTGATCTCCATGATTCTCCTTAGAGGAAAAAGTGACCAACAGAAAGGACCTTCCCTGCTGTCTTTGCAATAATCTTAGTCATGCATGCTCACAGATCCTCGGTTACCACAGGAGGTCTTCCCAGCCAACAAAAATCTAATAAACATCTCTCCCTATATTAGGAAATGCTGCGACCTCTCCTACTTTCCCTGTTTCTTCACTATGCCTGGAGTCCTTTGACTTCAGGACTCTTTCCAACTATCAGTTACATAGGAAATTACATCTGTCTTCACATTTGGAGATACCTCTGCTGCCCCTTCAAGCTCTCATTGTACAACTGACCAGTTATTCATGTTATCCAGATCCTTGCACAGAATTCTTAATTATCAGAGGGAGAAGTGGATGGAACCCATCAAATACCAAATTGAGGAAAGAAAACACAGGGTGTTCTTCCATGTGTTCAACCTGCCCCCAGGAGCTGCACCAGTGCGTAAGAAGCCGTGATCAGAGCTTAAGGCACTTGAGACCACCGTCATTTAGAAGTGCCAGCTTGTTCCCCCAAATATAGAAATGCTGACTTGTCTTTTCACCCCGATTTCCCTTGCCTGGAGGACGTCTTAAACCCTGGGTTTCTTTACACACGGCTTAAAAGCAACACTTTCCTATTCTATGAAGTTTTAAAGTATTTTCCTTTAATCTCATCTGACTCTCACAATACCCCTGTGAGGTAGGTGGAGCAGACATTATTAAGCTCATTTGAATAACGAGCAAAAGAGACTCAGCAAGATGAGTGCCTTGCTCTATGTCCTTTGAGAAGGAATCCTTGTCTGGTTGACTCTCTGGACTTACCCTCTTTTCAAGCTCCCCTGTGTCCTGGCTCCGACCATTAGGAGAGGGAATATGAGGATCAGGGTGGGGAGAAGATGCAGTAAGGAAGGATGTCCAGAAAGGAGAAATGTTTGTGTGCCTAACATATCGATGACTACTCATTAGTCGAGGAGAGGTCAGGGCACCTGCCAATAATGATGTCTGCATTATGGTACTTAATGGAAATGGTGCAGAACCTGCCCCATCAAAAGCTAATCTGCCTGAAAGACACCCAGACCCAGCACAGCAAGAATATGATCCCCGCTGGGGCCAGCTCCAGGAACCGAATCCAAAGCCATTAGTATCCGAAGGCCCTACTACATAGGCGGTGGGCCCTGCTGATTGAGACAGTAAAGGGAATAGCTATTAGTGGGGCCAGGAGAGGACTGAAGAGCAGCTCTGAGACAAGAGGCTTAGCCAATGAACCTCTAGGGAGGCTAAGGCCTGGGGGTCTACGGCCAAAGACTCCATCAGGTCTCAGGTCACAAAAGCACATTGTTTCTCTCCACAGTCCACCGTAAGCGTAGCCAGGCGCAGGTCTTTCATAGGATGCCATGAAACCTTATTTGCAGACTCCACATCTAGTTTTCTCCCGAGTTTAAGATGGGTGTGTGAACTGCTGGACTTTGTAGTCCTGGTAGCAACATCCCTGGTAACTAGGACTAGAAATGGATATGAAGGCTTCTATGGCGCCATAGAGTGCAATGTTAGCAACTACTAGAAGAACAGGAATTGAGGCACTTGGGGGAAGGGGGATGTCTGCATTAGCCCGGTGTATAACCACATATACTTTTAGACCACAGATGTTAACAGCAAGTAATTCAATAGTGGTAAGATCTTGGTTTTCCCTGGAGAGACTCCAGTTGAAATCGAAACCTATTGTGAGGTATTAAGAAAATTAGGTCTTTGGGAGGAGGTTAGGTTACATGAGGTCACTAAGGTTGGGATCTTGTGGTTAAATACTAATAGCTTTCTTAGAAGGAGGAGAGACATCACAATTCCACACACATGGTTCTTTGCTTATTGTTATAACACACCGTACACTGCCTAGGTTCTCTGCCAACAAGGCCCTTACCTGATGTGGCCTTAGGGCTTTGAACCACATTTTTGAGTGGCAATAACCCTCTATTCTTTACAACTCAGTCTGTGGTCCTAATTTGATAGTTAGTTCATGACAGAAGACAATCAAGTGAGCAGATAACAACAACATAACACACAGTCATCTTGCCTAGTGCATTCTTTGTCAGTTGTTTTTCTTGTGGCTGTAATCAAACAGCTGAGAAGAAGGAACTTAAAGAAGGGGTAGGGTTTTTTTTTTGCTCATGATGTAATATGATATAGTCCTCGGGCCTATATGCTTTTGTTTTGCAATTGAGCGACTTTTGCTTCACCTTTAAAGGTTCCACAACCTCCACAAACAGCACTGTCAGCTGGAGACTGAGTACTCAGACATAGGACCCTGTGGAGTGAACTTCACATTCAAACCAAAACAGGACCTTTCCGCAAGGGGGGAGACCTCAAAGGTCGCTCCATGCAGAATTATACCTAGTGGTACCCACCTATAAGCCAGCTGTTATGACTTCCATGGACTTGCTGGAGATTAAGAATTTTGAAGTATTTCTCTATGCTTCTTCCAACAAATAGGAACCCTGAAAAACCATAAAAATCCATAAAAAGTAGTGAGTACTAGATTAACACGGAATTATTTCCTTAATTAGGGAAGTGCATCACAAAAATAAATAGTCACATATGAGAAATACATTTGAAGGAAGCTATTGTAAGAATCCTCTAAAATATGCTTTTAAATTTGCTGGCCAGTGAAGCTTACAAGCTATGGGCCTGACAGTCTAATTTGACAGCCAATATGCAGTGTAACATTTTGTATCTCCTTACTTTTTCTCTTTCTCTCTCCCTCCATCCCTTCCTCCATTCCTCCCTCTCTTTCCCTTCTTCCTCCTCTTCATCCTTCTCTTTTCTGTTGTTGATACAGAGTCTTACTATGCAGTACTAACTGGCTTGGGATTCATTATGTAGATAAGTTTGCCCTCAGTCTCGAAAGAGATCTGTCTGACTCTGCCTCCTGAGTGCTAAAGGTCAAAGTTAAGTACCACCACCTGGACATGCAAATGGATCTCTTTGTTTCAGTGTCTTCATTTGTACTAAAAAAGAATTGTCTCAGAGGAAAATTGGAAGCCATGTCCCAGTATAAAGTTTCCTGTGTCTGAATCTTGACTTTTATTAAATATATATTTGTGGAGGTAGACATGACAGGATGTCTTCCTTCTTATGGAAGAGGGGACCCTAACTAAAAATTTAGGTCATTTCTGCACAGAGATGGTCACTCCGTAGAGTCATCCAGACACCCAAATACTGTGGGATAATGTCCTTGCACACTGTAAAGATTTGGTACTCATATTGGTTTAATAAAACACTGATAGGCCAGTAGCTAGGCAGGAAATATAGATGGAACAACCAGAATAGGAGAATTCTGGAAAGAGGGAAGGCAGAGATGATAATGCCTTACTGAGAAAAATTACCAAGCCACATGGCTAAATATAGATAAGAATTATGGGTTAATTGAAGTTATAAGAGCTAGTTAATACTAAGCCTGAATAACAGGCCAAACAGTTTATAAGTAACACAAGTCTCTGTTTCCTTGGGACTGAATGGCTGTGGGACCTGGCAGTACAGAAAGTTCCATCAACACCCAAGACCTCCTGAGCACAAGGGGTGAGTTTGGGGGTGAATTTGCATAGGAGATGTACCTGCTGGCTGTTCCTGAAGCAAATATAGCAGAGAGAAAGATCCCCATCTTCTACTGTACTAGAGAGTGAGGTCATCTTTTTCTCCTCAAGTTTCTCCATCTTCAATGAATCACCTAACCACGCCCCTTGAACTCCAGCCCTAAAGCTCTTACATGCATTATGGAGACAGAAGCTGAGATCCCAGAGTTTAAGAGAATCATGAACTTCTCTCATTTTCTGAGTCTCCAAACAAGAAAAACAAGCCAAACCAAGCTTATCCAAAATCTAATCAAAATTTCAATGTGTACTCTTAAAGGTTTAGACAGGTTTTGGTTATCAATTTGATACATCTGGAATGAACTAAAACCCCCCAAATTGTAGAGGTACATTGATGAGGAAGTTTTGCTTAATTCAAACTGAGGAGACTCACTTCT
Organism: Alexandromys oeconomus; assembly: GCA_963919705.1. Classification (NCBI taxonomy): domain Eukaryota; kingdom Metazoa; phylum Chordata; class Mammalia; order Rodentia; family Cricetidae; genus Alexandromys; species Alexandromys oeconomus. The sequence continues at coordinate 24,285,340 of CAWTZB010000064.1, forward strand.
AATTGTATTTTTTCACTGGGAAGGAACATCTTTAACTAAGACCTTTTGAAGAGGCAAGGCCAACCTCTAATTTGGGCCATGTCCTCTTGAAAATCTATTTAATGACATGAAAGAAGAAAGCTTTTGCTCTTTGCCTGCTTGCTGTTACCTTGTTAGTAATTCTATTCCTTCACTGGTATTAATGTCTACTTTTGGGGTTCCAGCATATACTGAGGACTAGCTAAGATATCCAGCCTCTTGAACTGAACAACTGTTAGATTCTTGGACCTTCTGTTCATAGGCAGCCATTGTTGGATTATCTAGACTGCAACCTATAAGCCATTCCAATAAATCAACTTTACATATGTAATATATATATATATATATATATATATTCATTATCTAAGTTCCATTACTCTAGAGAACCCTACAAAGGGCTAACACTTTGAATAGATACAGACACACAGATGTAAGACCATTTTGCAACATTTATAACAGTGAGGGCAGACAGAAAGGTCCTTCTCTCCACTAAAGTCCTATCTCTTCATTCCCTCCCTTGCCAACCAATCTTACTTGTGGTAAAGAATTCAATGGGAAAATGTTCATAAAGTGCCTGGCATGACATAGAGAGGTAGGCACTCAATAAACAGTAGCGATTATCTTGATGATGATGTATGGGCATGTCTGAAGCTCTGGGAGACCTTGTGAATACCTCCAAGTCACCCTGGGGAGCACAGTTTAGACTATTTGCGGACTCCCTCTTTCAGGTGCAGACCCCTCTTTTGGTAGCCCTCCTTCTTTCCTTTGCTCTGTTGACACCATTAAGCATCCTTAAGCTTTAACTCCCTGAGTGGGAGTTTCCAGCTTGCACGCTGGCGAGCCAGCCCCCATAAGGAGGTCAATTCCAGGCTTTCAGGAAAATACATGAAGTTTCCTCTGTTCCTTGGCATTTATTTACTGCAGATTATTTATTGTGGAAATATGAGATGGATGGTTATGGAGGGAAAGAACAAACAAACTTACCTTCCTCACTCCCCTTAACGTGGCTGAGTTCCTGTGTACACGTGCTGGAATGTCTATAATTTACTCTTCAGTTTTACAATGTTTATAGCTTTTATGTCATTTGAAGGTTATTTATAACAATTATATAAGGAAGCAAAGTGCCATAAACTGAAGTAATTTACTGTAAAATATATGAAATGGTAAAATATCAAATGGTGCATTACTGTAGTAGTAGGGCTGTTCTTGGAGAAAAGGAAAGGGGGGAATCTAAAAATATCGCCTATTCCCCATCAACCAGTCTGTTACATCATCTTGCAGAGATTTATAAACTCAAGAGCACCTGGCAAGTATTAATTTAATTGTGGTGAAGGAGGGGCCGGAGCTGAGAAAATATGGTTTCTTGAAACAGCATTCATGCACTTGTATGGATGATACTGAAGCCAAACACAGAACACGACATGGCCCACAGCCTTCTGCTGTTGCCTGTGACTTCTGAGTCCAGGGCATCACACTTTTCACAGCATGGAGATAATCATGGTCTAATATAATCAGGACAAGGCTGGTCTAAACCTTATTTTCTAGTTCTGGAAAGCCAATCTCTGTCCCAGTAATGCCTCTGTTTTCTCTTCTCTTGTGATAAAATACCACAATCCAAAGCAACTTAGGGGTGGAAGGGTTTGGTTCATTTTAGCTTATAGCTCCAGAGGAAGGGAGTCCATCAGGGCGGGAAAGGTATGGCAGCAGACAAGGAAAGCATGGTGTCAGGACGAGGAGTCTAGCTGATCACATGTCATCCACATATAGAAAGCTGAGAGAGGGACTAGGAAATGGAACCAAGTTACAAAATCTCAACATCTGACCACAGTGACATACATCTCCTAGCAAGATTCTGCCTCCTGAAGGCTCCATGACTTCCATAAACAGCACCACCAGCTGGGGACCACTAAGTACATGGGCCTATGGGGGGGGGGATTTTCCACTCAAACCATCACAGCATCTTGGGGACTTGAAATCAACAAGACAGTGACATATGACAGGAGCCACCTCAGGATAGACAAAAGCCTTTCCAGTCTTCAGAAAGGCCCTTCTCAAGGTCATTACTTCTTAAAGCCACCTTGTTCTATCCATCCTCCCAATCATTAATTCAAATGACTGTTGAATACTTAAACAGATTTAAGAGATGGAATATTGCCCCCGCATGTCATTGGTGGACCAGGACTTATGGGAGTGGCCAATCAATGACTGGTCTAATTGAGTCCCATACCATGAGAGGAAGCCCATGCATGACACTGCCTGAATGACCAGGAACTGGAAACCTAAGGTAGAACCAAATACAACTAGGGGAAAAAAAAATCAATGAAGTGATTTCTAATGATGTTCTGCTATACCCACAGATGAGTGCCTAGTCCAGTTGGCATCAAGCTGCCTCAGAGACCCACAAGCAAACATTAGGCAAAGAGAGAGAATCTAACTTGGAGGTCTTTATCAGGTCTCTCACCTCAGAGCTCTGGAAACACGGGAAAGTGGTTGAGGAGGAATTCTGGGAGCCAGAAGGGTTGAAGAGCACTCATGGTGGTTCACAGAGGCTATAACAGCAACCAGAGAACCCCGTACTGCTCAGCACTAGGTTCTCTGCATGCATGTTATGATTGTTAAATTGATATTCCTGGCAGTAGGAGTGGGCTATCTCTGACTCTTCTGCCTGCTCTTAGGACTCTTTTCCTCCTACTGGGTTGCCTCATCCAGTCTGGATGTGAGGGTTTGTGCCTGGTCTTATTATATCTTGTCGTGCTGTGTTTGTTTATGTCCCTGGGAAGCCTGCTCTTTTCTGGGGAAGGGGAGGTGTCTAGGGAAGAGGGAAGGTGGAAAGGGACTAGGAGGAACAGAGGGAGGGGAATTGCAGTCAGGGTGTATTGTATGAGAGAAGAATAAATAACAATTAAAATTAAGAAAGGTGATGCAGTATTGAGCAAGAGCAGTAGCTCTCTGGGACCTCTAAAATGAAAATGGTAATTCTAAGACCCATGGAGCTGCCCTCACTGCAAGGCTGGTAATCCAGAGGACTCTAGGCTGAAAATGGAAGGGGCTGATATGTTAAAACACCCAAAGGGATCACAATTTTGAGGTGAGAACCCAAACAGGTGGTGGCCTTCTACCTGATCTCTGGAACCAAGACTCTGAGTGGATAAGGAACAAATCACAGCTATCTGCCAAACCCTAAGTTTCAGTCAGAAGAAGAAAACAGAGTGATTGCAAGGCCTAATCATGCAAATCTCTGTTGAAAGTAAAAAAAAATGCCTTGTGGTAATTCATCAAGCAAAAATAGCCACACGAGACTAATGGATTTCAGGGCAACACCTCCATGTAAATGGGGGCATGCAGACTCTAGGGATCCTGTTATGACAGCAGAAGACCCCTGAAGTTGTGCAGAGGAGTAGATGCAGGGACTGTCTTTGTGGCTCAAGCAGGAAGGCATTAAGGACAGGTTTGGACAGGGGTACAGGTGATTTTGACATTTGCCTACTAGTTGGGATTCAGTGAATTTTGAAGAAGAAAGATAGAACTTCTCTTCCCATGTGTCTCCCTTCATCCCCCAAATCCTCCATCATCTCTGCATTCCTTGAGATTCACTCTGTCTCTTCCTACAAAGCCCTCTTGCACATGCACCTAGAATTTCCTTTATTGAAAATAAATGTAATATGACATATAACATCAGTGATAATTATAAGTAAGAATGCATGATGAACGAGCACCTTGATGAATTACCAAAAGATTTACACAATGAACAGCACATTCCAGCATTGCATAAGCCCCTTCTACTCCCTCCCCAAGGCCACAGCACTTCCGTTCCAGAGAGCCTCAGTACCACATCCATATATTACATTCCCTTGTTTGGATTTCATTGTGTCCATGCTATGTTTTAAATGTTCATCATTTCTTCTCATCATGATAGTATTTTATTACAAAATTATACCACACTCTCTCTGTTGGGAGCAGTGAGACCCCAGATCCTGAATTTCTTGTAATCCCCTGATCTGAGTGCCTACAGCTGCTCTGAGCACGAGACCTTCAGGAGTTCCTGATGGCAGGAGAGTGGTTTCTGGTGGGTTTGGCTGGGCCGTGGCTATCTCTATATAATCTGTGCCTGAACACAATAAAGGGGGCATTCTTGGGGAATTCAAGGATGACCCATGTCGCTGTCTCTCTGTCTGTGTGTGTTTATGTATTTTAACCTTCAGCCCCTTGCCCGAAGCTCGCGAGCTGGGTGCCAGCGCACGGAGCGCAGACACGGGGGCACGGTGTGCAGCATCTATCCACTATACTAGTGATGGACGTTAGATCATTTATGATTACCATAATGAATAATGTCACTGTAAGTCCTTTTGTATGTTTCTGGTATACATACACATGTCTCTGATAGGCGTATTTGTACCAAGAGTTAGGACTGCTGAGCCATAGTGTAGGTATATGGTCAGTTTCATGGCATAATGACAAATGGTTTGCATTCTCAAGTGCATTTCTCTGATTTAATTTCACCAGTTCTGGGAAAGACCTGGCTTGTTGAACACCCATGTTAATCCTTAATGGCAATACATTGAACTTTCCTCATTGTGGTGAGCATTTATTATTATTCTCATATATTTATGATTGCTTTTTTATAATTCAAATTTTCGAGATACCATTTACATAAATCCAATGTTTATTTTAGAAACGCAGTTTGATTAATTTTTTGATGACTATATACTTCCCAGTAAGCACAGCCCCAACCAAGATAGAACACATTTCAGCCCATCAAATGTTTGTTTCCTTTGCAGGTGGAATGGCCTCTGGTCTGAATCCCATCACCATGGGTCAGGTTTGTATAGCACAAATAATAGTAAAGACCCATTGGGGTTCAACCTGAAGATCAGAAAAATCAAAGCAGCCAGCCACTGTTTCTTACCTCTACCTCAGACCAAAACAGTGATCCTGCCTCCAGGAATCCACAGAATGAGACTGAGCTAAGAGATGTCTCCTCCAGTTTTATATTCCTCTCTATTGGTGGGATTAAAGGTGTATACCACTGTCACCCAGGCTCTATGACTAACTAGTGTGATTACTGGGATTAAAGGTGTATGTATGCCACCACTGCCTGGTCTGTAAGGCTGACCAGTGGGGCTGTTTTACTCTCTGATCTTCAGGCAAGTTTTATTTATTACAATACAAATGAAATATCACTACAGATCCACTATTTCAGCATTTCATAAAGGTTTCCTCACACTGCACACATCTTGGGTCTTGATGACATAATTTCCTGTATTGTTTCTGAGTCCCCCTATGTTATTCTTGGGTTTGTGTAGCTGACTCCTTTGCAATGTGTGCATGATCCACATTTGCCCCTTTGCCCTGACAACTTTTCAGGTTGTTTCTCATTTGAATATAATATGAGTAAAGTTAGTAAACTTTTGTGTCTAAATCTCTGTATGTGTGATCTGTAGGCTTTTAGATGATAGTGGCCCTCACCAGCCTGGAATGTATCAAGTAGTCTAGATTGGCTGGCTATGGAGTCCCATGAAACCGCCAAGCACGTGCCATCATGATCGGCTACTTTTGTTTTTACAGTAATTCTGAGAATGGACTCAGGTCTTCAGATTTGCAAGAGACGCGGATTACTGACTGAAATATGGTCATCCCAAGCATTTCCTTTGATCAACTTGCTTCTTGTCTCTTACATAAATATATGAAAGTAGAGTAAAGTAAATGTAAAAAAAAATAGAGTGAAGTAAATAGGTTAGCTATGTGTACATTTACAAAAACTGAAAATTGCTTTCCAAAGCGTTTATATCATTTACCATTCCCCACTGTCTGTACGGATTTCATTTATTCCTCGCTTTTGTCAATGCTTAATTAATATGGTAATCTCTAACATTTTAGTTAAAGTCATTACTGCGTCACTGCTGTGGAAGTCACTACTATGAAGAGCTGGCTCCTTGTGAATCTACTTTGTGTTTTCTCAAGTTTAGTTTTGTAAATTTCATATGTGAGTACTATATTTATATCACTTCCACCCCTCCAGCTTCTCATGTGTTTCCCCACCCCCTTTCAAATTCATAAACATTCTTTTAATTATTGCTTTTTCATGTGCATACACACACATACAGAGATAGAGAAAGATAAATAAATCCTGCTGGATTCCTATACATATACATTGCTTGTATGTATATGTGTTAGGGCCAACTGCTAGGGACTGGAGAATCTATCAGGGAGCTTGTCCCTGGGGAGGACTGATTGTCCCTTTCTTAGCAGCCATCAATTGCTCGTAGCTCTTGACAGGAACGGGACCTTGTGAGAGTTCCCTCATCTACATGGGCATGCCAATCAGTGTTATTATTCAGGTCTTGTTTAGATGACCATGGGAGCAGCTCTCCTGTCAAACATAAAAAATTCAACCTCACAGTAGACATCACTGTCCTCTGGCTTTTGCAGTTTTACAAGGCTCCCTGAACTTTAGGGATGGGGGTATAGTGCCATAGATGTATCAACTATACATCTATGTATGGGGGGCTGGGCACTCCACAGAGTTTTGTCTGTTTGTTTGTTTTTGAAAAGTTGTGGATTTCTGTAATGGTTTTAGTCTATTTCAGAGAGAGGGTTTTCTTTTTTTGGATGAGGGGCAAATACTACTCTTATCTGTGAGTATAATATAAGGATGAGTATTTTTAATGCAGTTAAGAATTCTATTGGTTAGGAAAGGGTGGTCATAGATTCTCCTCTGAGAGCCATGGGTTCTCATAAGCTGTGGGTTGTTGGTTGAAATTCTAGTATAAGGCATGAATTCCCTTCTTAACTGATCCTAAGTTCAAATTAGATGGCTTTGGGTTATTCTCAAGTCATAAGTGCCATTATTGAACCCTTAGGGGTATCTTGCTGTGTTGGTCACAACAGTTGTAGCTCATAGGTCTTATAGATGAGTAGGATTATTAAATGCTTTTCTCTTCTGTCAGTTTGCATGGCATCTTCTGATGCTATGGGATCTAGTCCTCAGGAAGGTTGCTTCCAGGTCAGTTTCAGCTCCATTCCTCTTCAAAGTCTGAAGTATGTGGTATCTCCAGCAACAGGGCCTTTCATCCAGGTTCTGAGTTCCAAATGCCCTATTTACCATCCCCCTCATTTTCTTATTTCCCACTTCCTATTCCCTGTGTTTTATTATCCGCCTCTCCAAAGCTCCCCTGGCCATGGTTCCAGTTTAGTTTCCTGTGTTTCTGTGGCTAGTTCAGGTTATATGCTGACACCTGATGATTCCAAGCGAGGGTCGACAAATCAGAGAGAAGAGGCAGGTTTTGTCCTCCGAGGACTGCATCACCTCACTCTGTATAATATTTTCTAGTCCCACCCCATTTGCAGACTTCATGATTCCATTTCATTTTTCTGAATGTCAACTGGTAAAATTTCTTCTCAATATACTCCTCACCTACTTAGGCGTGTTGTTCTGTTAGGTGCCTGTTGTGTCTCTTCCCAGGTTATGAACTTTGGGCTGACAGTTTCTGGATGTGCCGAATATTAGGGATGATTTGTGTATTGTGAAATCTTTGTCGACTCTCCATTACAAACGGTTTCTAAAGGTCTGCTTTCAATAGACAAATCCCACGGAAAGTGAGTTCCTGCTGAGTCACTTCCACAGACGTTAGCGTTTGAAATCAATTCTGTTCTTTAGTGGTGGAATTGGACTGGAGGATTTATTGAGCAATGAAGAAGGGGGGAGAAGGAAAAGCAGAATTGGCCAGAGTAATGTGTTTCGGATTCAGGAAAAAAACAGCTGATGTGTTGCTCTGGAGAAGGCTTGGGGGTTGTCACAGTGGCACAGCTCAGCACATACCCACTGGGTCATGGCTTCTGGTGGCAGGAAGACCATTGTTAAGTGTGAGTTGGAAAGGAATTAGTGCAAAGGTTGATAAACAATAAAACCTGTCATTGGTTTTGAAGTGGTAAATAGTATGTCAGCGGCAAACCCAGCAGAAACTTAAAGCTTCAGAATTCAGAGCAACCTGGGACTCATCTAGTCTTATCCTCCTCATTTTGTAAAGGACAGCTTTCAAATCAGAATAAAGGGAGTCACACAATGCCGCAAAGCCATATCTATATTTGAAAGACTGTTTGGCTTTTCTCTGGGTCTGAAACAAAGAGAAAACTGTATGCGTATGTATTGATGGGCAATGCATGATACTTAGCAGGGAGCTGTACCACACAGTTTTGTCTTCAAGAAACTTTCCATTTAATTAGGAAGTGGTACATACCTTCAGAATAGTTGGATAACAGGGCAAGGACCCCTTTTCAATGAAAAACTAGAGAGTGTGACTTGGTACAAAGAACTCTGCTAGTGACGAACTTTCATGGGGTTGGACAAAGGGGCGGGAGGTCAGCACATCGGTGTCCTTTCCCATCAGTTAGTTTCAAAGCTAACCAGATTACTCCTTTCCAGAGGCTGAAATATACATTAGCTTTCTGCTTTCCCATGTTCTCCAAGATCCGCCCTAGATGTGGGAATTGGAGATACTTCAGCAGGAATGAGTGTTCAATAAGCATTTGCCCATTGATGGATGGATTGAGTTGAGAATAGTGTGTGTGTGGCGGGGGGGGGGGTGCTGCACTAGACTGCAACCATTCCCCAGAGCTGCAAGAATAGGAGACTCCATCCCGGAATTTGCAAGAGACAAGGATCTGCTGAGACAGGTCATTTTTCAAGGGGCATCAATGCCATAGGTCAGCACTCAGTGGATAGACCTGGTAATGCGAGCAGGATTTTGCAAGATGAGCAAATACTCCTTCTGAAGAATAAGCAGTAGGAAGAGATATTTATCTACTGCCTCATTTACTATCATCATAATAAGTATTGCTTATAGAGCAAATTCTGATCTGCGATGAGTTCTAAGATAGTTTACAATTAGAAAATGCATTCACAAATTTTCCTTCCTCGTTCTCCAAATGCCCTGTGTTTTACAAAGGATAAATCATAACACATATAAAAAAAGGAAACAGTCATTTGTATGGTGTGTGGGTGTGGGAGGAGGCAACGTGAAGGCAGAGCAGGTTATATCTCAACACTAAGAGTATTTCTTTTCACAGTTTATTAGTCAGCTGACCTGAGGAGTGGGTGAACATGCATTTCCAAGAGCAGAAAGGGAAACTGAGGCTCACAATGTTTAAGAACAAGTTTCTATAAGGCTTGGTGTAATCTCGGGTTTCTAATCCCCAAGCAGTCAACCTTGCAGTTTTACCTACTAGTTATGTAGCCATTTGACATTTTTCATCCCTACCTTATGGGTGCATCTAATTTGTTTCTGTGGCCAGTAATGTAGAGTTTCACACGGGAAAGAATGATGTGGTTGGGTATTGGCCATCATTGTCATTGTCATGCCATTAGGATCAGTCAAAAATAAAAAATAAAAGGAAGATGTTTCAAAGTAAGAGGGGTTAGTATTGTGTCCACTAGATGATGGATTAGCTCTGCCTATCACATGGTGTGTCTCTGAAATACTATTTCCAAGTATCCAAAGGAGAAATGGTTTCTTTCTCAAGCTTGATGGAAGACTATTGAGGAGAAGCTAACCACATTACATGTTGGCTCATGGGGGAACACAGGAAGGAGGATGCTGTACTCCTGCTCTGGAGAAGAGTCATTCAATGGGGAGGGGATTTCTGTTCCATCATCTCCTGATTCCCTGCCCCCCCCCCCAGTTGTTCAGAGTTCCTCCAAGGTGTTGCTTTTTTCCTTTCTCACCCTTTGACAGACACCTATGTTCTCTCCCCCTCTCTCTCTGAGCCTTGCATCCTTTGGTTGTCTGTGCTGTAGTGTGATGCTCTAAGGTCCATAGGTTAAAGGCTTGGTCCCCAGCGTGGCCCTACTCAGATGCAGTGGGCACTTTAGGAGGTGGTTGTAGTCAGATGTCATTAAGGGCATGACCTCAAAGAAATAACTAGACCTCAGTCTTTTCTGCTTCTTCTTTTGCTTCACAGGCATGAAGTGAGCTACAGTCGCTTGCCCAGTACTCCTGTTGGAGGCCCAAAGCAATAGGTCCCTCAGGCTCAGACTGGAACCTCCAAAAACGCGAGCCTTTTATGTTCTCCTTGCTTTTTATTTTTGCCTTTTTTGTCAAAATTATTTTTCTATTCTCTCCTTCTGATTTTCGGTGACATTCTCTCACTTTGTAGCCCTGACTTGCTTACAAATCACTGTGCAGTTCAGGCTAGCATTCCCTAGTTAGTCCTGGGATTACAGATGTGAGCCACCATCCAGCTACTTTTTTTTTCCCTTTAGGTTTGTCTCTTCAGATATTTTGCTCTAATCATATAAGGTTAATACAGGCCAAACCAACCAAGCAACTAGCACCAAGACAACGCTAAGCAGGAGCTACCCTCAAGGCTCCTACGGTGCATGAGAGGCACTGAAGAGCCCACCAAGGAAGACATTAGCATCTCAACCTCTTTACATTTCATGACTTTGGGCAAGACATTCCGTTCCCATGTCCATTACCATGAGGCTAACAGTTTCCAAGGGTTTGTGTATTCAGGCATTTTATAACTGATAAGACAATGAAGGAATAATAACAGGTATTGTGCAAGATGACATTGGCAGAGATGATCTCAAGCAGCTGACTCAGCATCTTGTGTATCAAGGGCACCTGGCACCAGAAACACTGGAGAAAATGAGCTGGCTGTAGGGCAGGTTCTTGAGAGAGAGCAACTGCCATTCACGGTGTTGCCAGTCAGAACTTCAGTGCCGGGTTCATCAAGATTTTGATGGTGGCTGGGGAGCAAACCCCCTGCACCCCAGAAGTGAAAGTGCTAAAGGCGTATCTTCTAGATGTTTTGAGAAAGAAAAAAAGGCAAAGGCATCCAGGGACTATTACATGGGGTGAGAATGAAAGCTGAAGAACTCCCTTCAACCTTCTGCCGTCTGAAGGATGCCTTGGGCAGAGACCATATTTTATCTCTGTCACATGAAAGATAGGATGGTGTCTTTTCAGGCATTTGGTGCTGCATATGAAAGCTTCGTTCTCCATCTTTATAATGGCTATCAGCATGAACCTACCAGAATTAAGTGGGGAAAGATTGTGTATATAATCTTTATACATTAATATATTATTTAAATATGAAATATTATTAAATATATGTGCAAATATATATTCATTTATCCTCCTGTCAGGTGCTATCATGTTTTAGACCAAGGGGAGGAAAAGTAAGGAAACGGGAAACCTGGTTCCTGCCTTAGGGCCCCAATGCCTTGCTTCCAGACCCCCAGGTCCTGCTATGTGAAAATTCGCAATTGTTTCTAGTGATAGAACTACTGGAAATTCCCACCCCTACAAACAAAAACACTTGGCTCTACTCTGGAGCTTTTTCTAGCTCTCAAGACTGCTGTAAAGGCAGTCAGGAGTGCCTGTTCATACAACAGCCACTTTCTGCATAATTAGAGGCAGCCATGTTCAGGGAAGCAATACTTAGCCCCAGGAACCCCTGGCTCACAGTGCTGGTCTGCCCTGTAGGAGAACTGGTACAGATCCCCTACACCATCCCGCCCTTGGCCTCCTCGGAGTCTCAGTTTCTCAACTTGTCAAATGAGAAATCTTGGTACGATGACCTTTAAGGACCCTTCCATCTTTAAAGTTGTGTGATTTCTAAAAGACTAAAGAAAACAAAGTGCCAGAATTTGATAAATTCATCAAAAAGGAAAACTCCAACTCATTATTAGACAGAGCATTGGAGGGAAGCCAGCCAAATTCTGATATTGTTTGCAGAGGCAATCTCTCCATCCACTTCCCGTCTGCTGCTCTGGCCTTAGTGCCTCTGCTAGCTTCCAGAGTTCAGGAGACAACAGGCCTGCTATACCTGCTACAAAAGACAAGGGAAGCAAATCACTAAGGATTCCTGTTTGCTGGATGGCTGAGTGGCCAAGCCTCATTCCTCCTGGAAATCGCAAGAGATAGTAGGAAATTATAGCATGTCTTTCCCCACTGACAGCCTTTCTGAGTGGAGTGTGGACCACATCCACCTCTGAGATGGGGGGTATGAGAGGAAGGGATGTTGTGCACATGGACAGGGTTCTTCTCCTTTGCCTTTTACTGTGAGGTCTTGAACAAACCATATCTTTCTTACATAACCCTTATATCTCTATCCTCAGGGCTGGCATGGGCCTGGAATCTCTGCCTATTTCAGTAGCATTATTTTGCATGGTTGAAAAGTCCTTGAGGGCTAAGGCATCATCCTAATGTCACTGCTTGCCACCTCTGACGGCACAGATACATTTGAGGCTTTGACCAACCTATGCTCATGCCGCTACTTCTATGATGCTGGTACCGTTTCCCTGTTGTCAAACACCCTACATCCGGCAGGAGCTGAAGAGAAGCTGAAGATCCTTGTCCCCTAGTCTGTCGTGGGGATAGTGTCTGAGCCTGGAACTCCTGGGGGAAATGCTAACTAAACAATATCATTTACTTGCTCATTTACTTCCTAAAACAGCTTGACACAGTTGCCCGAGTCATGGAGTTTCTCTCCTTTGCAGCTCAGTATACCGTCAAGGCAGATCAGGACAATATGTTATGGGGGGGACAGAAAGAAGACAATATCTGTCCTGGGAATCTTTTTGCCTTCCCCTTACGTCGTAGGTTACATCATGAGAATCTGTTTATCAAAACAGGCACTCTACTCATACTTGGACATGAGTCCACTGCCTCCCCAGGGACAAAGCTCCTTTAAAACCAGGAATAACTTTGTTCTCCCAAGTTCATGCCTTCTGTCTAGCTGGTGCAACAGTACGCATTTACACTGGGGTTCATGCAAATTGTCACAGTTCAGGGTGCTCTGAAAATGTTCAAAAGCCAGGCAGCCAGATCAGCATTTTGAACCACAGTTTGGCGACCCACACTGAGGTCAGCTGGACTAGTCAGTTCAGAATGAGCCCAAGTGTCAGAGATTCTGGTAGCTCTGGGAAATGACCCAAAGGATAACCACCCTGACTGTGAGGGTCTGGTAGGATAGACTGTCGTTCCTTACTGGTGCCAGCTTGATGATCACATTTCACATCACCGAGATAAATGACCTTCTAATTCTGGGCACCAGAGGAGAAGCACACAGCAAGCTGACTAACTCTCCATGTACCCCATACCCATACATTTGAGGCCCATGGGTTTCTGACATTGAAGATGATCAATTTCCGAGTGCAGGTGATGGCAAGATGGCTCCATAGGCAAAATTCACAAGCATGAGCACCTGAGTTCAATCCCCAAAACCCACTTAAAAAGCTGGGAATGTCAGTGTTCAGCAAGGATCCTTGGCAGATTCCTGGAGCTCCCCAGCCAGTTAGCTAACTGAAACTGTAAGCTACAGGTTCGGTAAGAGACTCTGTCTCAAAAAATAAAATGGAGAGAAACTGAGAAAGTGCTGACTTTTATAATAATATTTTATTTACATTTTAATAAATAGAGCTTGCCTGAAGATCAGAGAGTAAAACAGGCCCATTGGTCAACCTTATAGACCAGACAGTGGTAGCACACAACTTTAATCCCAGTAGCCACACTAGTTTGCCATAGAAACCAAGCGGTAGTGCTGCAGGCCTTTAATCCCATCACTTTCCCAGCCTCACCCTCCACTACCCACAAATGCACATTCTCCCTCTAGAACACCTTGTTACCTATTCACTCTATGTGATGAAATCCACCTTGGAAATTCCTCTGCACCTATGAGTCTCCCAGAAGTGCGGGCTATGTGTCTGTATCTTAATTGTCTACAAAATAACAGTAGTGTTCCTATGTTTATAGGAAGAAAAATCTGCTTGTGGAAAATTAGACAGATAACCTAAATCCACCGGCTAAGGAAGATCCAAGAATTATATGTGTCTAGAAGCTTCCTTTCCACCAGAGAGAGAAGGGAAATACAGTAGATTTGGATAGCTTTTAAATAATAGAAGGAAAAAACTGTGATTAGTCAAGGTTCACTAGAAGAACAGAACCAAGAGGTGTGTGTGTGTGTGTGTGTGTGTGTGTGTGTGTGCGTGCATGCACGCACAAGTATGTGTGCACGCATGCAATGTTTGAGGAGGACTTGTTGGGTTCCCTTATAGAATAGGAGCCTGGGTAATCCAACAATGGCCATTTTCTATCTAGGAAGCAGGACAATTACGATCTGCCCCTCTCACGGGTGCAACTTTCTCATGGAAGGGCCCTGCCCCGGTTCAGAATAAAATATCTTTATCCACTCGTTTCTCTCCCACATGATAGACTTCTCTGGAAAAAAATCCACACAAACATAGATATGTTTTGTCAATCCTAGACCAATAACACAGCTAATCTGACCACTCATACCAACCACCATAACATATTCCAGAGAAGAAGAAGTCACTATTCTCCACCATGGATGACGGACCAAATGGAATGTGTCTTCAGGAGCATGGTCAAGAAGAAAGGGAGTCTACACTGAGACTGTAGATCACAGAATCAGAGATGAAAGCCTGAGGAGCAGTATGCTGGTGCCAGACACTCAGACAGCTGAGAGGACAAGTGCCTGAGGCTTGGGGGTGTCACCGACCTGGTTCCCCCACTGAGAGGAGGTGAGGAACACGACCAGTTCAGGTCTCACTGAAATAGCTGTGGGAGTTACTGAACTGCTGCAAGGGAAGCGAACTGGATTTCTATTTCTTGTTTGCACTGCTAAAATGTTCCTTTAATGTGAAAGCCTTTCTGTTAAATGGAGGGGAAAGAGAATTCTACGACAAGGAGAGCTGTAAAACAAAGAGAACAAAAGGAGGAGGCTGCTGAAATGGGTTTGTTGCTATAGATATACGGAGACAGATAGCAGGCCTGATGGATGGATGGAGACAGTCCTTGTAGCTCAGAGGCTGAAAACAGGCAAAGGGAGACAGTGCACAGAAAGAGGAAAGGCGCTTGTCTCTGGAACTTCCGCTGGGAGTCAAATCAAATAGCTCAAAATAAAATAGCCAGGTCAGATGTCACTTACAGGCAGAGAGCTGAGAAAGGTACCCCAGAATAAGACAAAATTGGAAAGGACTTTTGGCTCACCCTGTTTAATGGGCATGCTCCCTGGGGTTGCCTCCGCCAACTGCAGACAGCAAGGACTATTTAGAGGAAGACAGGACCATCTCAAGGCATTGGATGGGAAATCAGAGAATGTTTTAGTAAATAAATCCAAGACTTAACTTTCTATTTTCAGCCTCGCTCACTAAATGCACTCATGGTCACGCATGTGCAAACACACATTCAAAAGGTAAGAATGTGCTACAATAACAGAAGACACTCAAACATAAACCTCTCTTGCTATAGGTAGGGAGGAGAATAAATTTTGTGAG
This sequence comes from Alexandromys oeconomus, assembly GCA_963919705.1. Taxonomy (NCBI): domain Eukaryota; kingdom Metazoa; phylum Chordata; class Mammalia; order Rodentia; family Cricetidae; genus Alexandromys; species Alexandromys oeconomus. The sequence continues at coordinate 24,300,659 of CAWTZB010000064.1, forward strand.
GAACCAATAAAATGAACCCACTCTTCTACAGGAATGGGAACAGTTATCGCATCAAAGGTGACCTATAGCCACAGAAGGCCTATAAATTCCAGTTTTTATAGAGTATTCATTCCTGCTGTAAGTAATTAAATTGTGGGGGCATGTCTTGTAAACTCTAGAGGCTTCCCCATAAAGACCTCAGACCACTAGATCGAGGGCAGATAGACTCAACCAGAAGCCCATGGCGGGACCATCACCACCCTGAGCCTGCTGAATGGCCCCATTCAGTCACATTCCAGGGCCAGGTAGAATATATACAAAAGCCACCCTGTGGTGTCCATGTTGGCAGCTGAAAGAGACCACACTCCAGCTTCTAGAAGCTGGTGTTTGGAATGGAAGGAGACTGCCCAGCTTCTGCTCTTCTCTCCTTCACTCCTCTGAAAAATCAAATTCACCCACCCGACACCCAGCTCTACGCTTAGATCAACCTCAGTCTTGATTATATAGAATGTGGGCCCAGGCAACTCAAGAATAGCCGCAGAGACATACACCAGTGAGTGTGAGTCTAGTATGGACTACATGAGAACCAATGAGGACAGGGAAGGGTGCAGTGAGAAAAAGAATAAGAGAGAGAACTAGATCATGGCTTCCACACCTGAGCTCATGGTGCTCCTGCTAACACACGTGTATATCCTAGAAGCAGCCTTCCCCAGATGTCACCTTCTCTGTGTATCATTAGCACCCCTCTTTCTCTGCATAGAACCGGTTTCTCTTGTGGGAGTCCAACCCTGACTTTTATCATCTTATTACTGGGGCTAGCTAAGTGTCTTTCTGCTCAAATTTGCACTCCAGGAGCACCTGGAGTGGCCCGGGCCTCTCAGCAGCAGGCCTCCTTCTGGCACCTACAGGAGCCCTACAAGATCACAGAAATGTCTAGGTAACTGAAATTAGGGTGTCAGGACTCAGACAAATCTAGAGCTCATATGCCTTCTGGGTCAGACAGTCTTCCTATAATACATCCCGCGGAGAGGTAGCAGAGGTCAGCAAAGACCATAGGTCAGACATCTCTGCTTGTGTGTTCCCCAGAGTGTGCAAGCCAGTCATTCTGTCTGAGGCTCATCAGGACAGAGACCAAACCCTCTAGCCCTCTACCTAGGAGAGGGCCTATTGCTCAGGTTGTCTCTCGCCAGCCTGTTGCTTGGATCAGTCACTTCTACTTCTCTCTTCTCCTTTCCTGGTAGCAAATCACCGTTCCTGCCACCCTGCTGTGCTGTGCTGTGCTGCACCATTCCTGAGACTCTGTGTATTTCACCCCTTTGTTTTCCCCTCCTCTTTTCTCCTAGAAGGGGGGCTTTGTCTCTGTCCTTTTGCTTACTGCCTTACCCTGGTCTGTGGGAGGAGTCTAAGGGAGTGATGGTGAAAGGATGAATAAACACCCATGGTTCCAGACCTGAAGGTCACTATTTCTTTCTGATTACACCTACAACCACATCTCCTTATACCCTAGGAGCCAGGTCAGAGGATTTGCATGTATCAGACAGACAGCTAACAATCCACTTTTAGGTACCCGCCACTGGTCAATGCTAACCACAGCTTCCAATTCTTTAGGCTGTTCCAGGGTGGCATTAATGCTTCCTGCTCAGTGCTTTGGACCTGGGTGGGATCTCCCTATTCTCATGTCATATCACGTTATGGGAGTGGGCAGCCCCAAAATGGGCAATGTCTCAGTGTGGTTCAACCCCAAATCCTTTCTACCCCTATGTGTGGACTTCTCTAAAAGACTCCCTTCAGCAACTTTCTTGGGGAAAGGTGGGTGGAGGGACCACTAAGCTGAAGAGCAGATACTGAAGTGCACCTGAGCTCTGCATTTCCAATTTCCTAGACGCATCCCCATCTAAACTCAGATAAGACCCTATCAGACACCTTGCTGAAATCACACAGCCAGGAAGGAGGAGCATTCAAATCCAGAGCCCCTGGACTGTGCAGGCCAGCTTCTTTCTCAGGGAATTGTCTTGATGAGAGAAATCCAGAGTAACAGGAGGACAATTTATTGCATATAAATTGCAATTACCTCGAGGCCTAATTTGCCCAAGACTTACAGTGTGTAAATGTAAACAATGTAGATATTCTATTAGGCTGGACAGAATCTGCCTGGAGTGGTAGGGATTTGACTCCCAAGAATCCCAAGTACAGAAAAGGAATGATGACGTGCATCTAGAACCAGAAGGACCCAGGCCTGGAGAGATAAATGGTGCCATCCAGATTCTCACAAATATTGATGAGAAGAAGGTAGGAATGTTGACCTCTTATGTCTGCTTCTGATAGCCTTGACACAGCAGAGGTAAAGGAGCTGTTTTGACCAACATGCCAGCTATGGAATTCACAGACACAGCCAAGATCATGCACGCCCAGAACGTACTGGCATCAAGCATGAATTCAAGGACGGGAGGGTTGTAATGGGTGACACACAACAGAAGCACAGGAGGAATAACACGAATGTCATCCTGGATCCCACCCTGAATCCAGACCAGCCCTTTCTCCTCTTCATTCCCAACCTTGCCTCACTTTCCGTGGGGAATTGGTATCATTGCAACAGATGCTTTGCAAAAATCACACCACACTGACCTCTCTCAGGTCCCTCAGCAAAATTACTAACCAGGAAGCGTCTCAGGGAGCCACCCTCCGGATGGGACATTTATGGCCTCGCTTCAGAAATCCAACACTCACCCAGTTTCTGCCTCATAAGCAGAGCTGCCCACGTAGAACCTAGACATCCATGTGGCTGATTTACACCTTTAATACCGCCGGCTTCATTTAGCCAGTCTGAAAAACGCATTCCGGCGCGGGAAGCTGGAGTTTTTCTTTCCTCATCTATACTCACTAGGCATTAATTTCCATGGTGTTTTTTTTTTTCTCCTGTTGTTCTCAGTGCTCCTTTCTAAACAGGTCTATTCTTCTGCCTCCGAAAATAAGTACTGGCCAGAGTGGCCACCGGCTTCTCTGACGCCTTCATCTACAGGAAAGAAAGCAAGCCGGCAAGTGGGTACACTATGGTGGGAGAAGGTTAGGGATGCTTATTGAGATCTCAAAATTCCCCACAAAGGACACCACAAGCAGAAGAGCATTTACCCACCCTCCACACAGAGCCAGGTGGAATTGATAGCACCCAAAACATTTCCGCCCACTCCATTCATCCAATCAACCCGGCTTTCACGTGTGCACAGCGCAGCTCACATTAAATGCCTGCAAAGGTCTCCCTCTTGCCGTCATGGCTGCCAGGTAGTGAAGTCTCAACGGGGGAGTTTCTTCCGAGATAGAAGAGCAAGACAGTGAACGATTTTGTAGATTTCTTTCTTATCCCAAGATATCTTTAATCATTTCCCTCAGCAACGGGCTGAAGAAAGACATACTTGATGGCTTGTGAGCCCTATTATCTAGCCAGGTCCCCTGGGGCCTTGTTCATTTTCTTTTCATGGATTCTCCATGAGTTATACATCAAACCCCGCTCTTCGTGTTCTCCTGGGTCTCTCACTCTCGATTTGTTTTCTCTCGCTTTCCCTGTGTTTTTTTCTTCTTGTTTTGTCTTTCTTCTCCACTTCCCCCTTTTTCCTTAGCTCTTTTCATGAGATCTCGTTGTCACCCTCCTCTGTTAGCAACACAGGCACACTTGGCCCCCGGAGAGCAGCCCTCTCCACCCACCCTTGCTAGTTCTCTCTACCTTGAAATCATAGGCTAGGACATTCTGTGCTGACCGGAACCGTCACTACTTGGTGGGCAGATGTAAATCTTGCTATATGTTTGATCAGGAGCCGTCAGCTCATTGTCTCTATATATCTATATCTTTGCAAGTCTGCAACTTTTTTCAGGATAGCCTATCACAGTCCCAGTTCCCCGAATCAAGGCCCGGAGGCTTTTTTGCTTTGTTCCCTTGTTCTCACACTGGGAAATGGGTAGGGTTAGATGGACCCAGGCTCTTCAGGTGGAGCCACCAGGGACACTAAGGAATGTGAGAGATCTGAGGGTGGCAGAAGAGGACATTCACAGACAGGGACCGTGGGCCTATGGAGCTAAGAGACAGTTCTGGCAGATGGCCAAGTCTAGCCATTCAGTCCTGTGTTGCTGGATACTTGAAGCCAGTTGCGGTTAGGAAGTACAAAGTATAAAAGTGTCCTTTCTTTCCTGCCCCCCATCTCAACGTATCCCTTCTACAGACACAGGGCACTGTAACAGCACAGGCATTCAGAGAAGTGTATTTTCAGGGTAGGGCAATTATTGTAGCCCACAGTTCACTCTTCCACGAACCTCTAAGGACTTCAAGTAACAAAGATGAAAAAAAGAAACCAAGTGGTCCCCGCTGTCCCTCTCCTACTCCCAGCCCCCTCTGGGATAAGGAAACTGAAGCTAAATTAAAAAGAGTTCTTCCATTCATATCTTAAGTTTGGGTTTTTCTTCATCGTTCTCAGTTCAACTCTCTTGAAGACAGAGCGGTCCTCTCATCCAGTGTGTACCCCGTGCCGTTTGTCCCAGTGCCCCAATCACAATGACAAATGGTACTCAAAGGAGTCCCTGCTCAAGGCTTCCTGCTCCTAATGAGAAAAGGGAGGGCATAGTGGGCTAGGCCTCAAGTCACCAAGGGCCATCTCCCAACCGTCTTCCCCAATCACAGCACCCCAAATCCACTAAGCTCTCCTGCTGCAGCCTGCAACCGTGATTCTCTCCGGAAGCCAAGAACCCAATCAGTTTGCCTTATGAGGAAAGAATTTTAAATTACCTGTGGCCATGACAGCAGCAAGAGAACTGGGACATTCAGGGTGTATGAGAGAGAGAGAGAGAGAGAGAGAGAGAGAGAGAGAGAGAGAGAGAGAGAGAATAAGTCAGAAGAATGGGAAAGAAAGAATTCAGAAAGAAAAGAAAATTCCTATGTTCTGCACATGTTACAAAGAATGGAAGTTGTAGGGACACGGATTTATTGCAACAGCACACACCACACACACACACACACACACACACACACACAATATCTAGGGGCATGGTTTCCCTTGCTAATCTAGCTCTGGGGACAGGAGAAAAATGTCTTCTTCCTCCTTAGCTCCCAGCTGATCACACTCCATTTCCTCTCCCCTATTCTCCAAAACCAGCGCAATTGCTGTTTCTCTCTCAAGTCGAATGAAATCCGTGTAATTGAAAATGACTTTCTAAGTAAGTACCAGGAGGAGAAACCCATGTGCACCCACATACACAGGACCCAGAGTTCAGCTTCCTAATCCACCGTGTGTTTTTGGTTGGTTTTTTTTTGGGGGGGGGGTCTATTTTGCTCCCAAGAGGAAAATGTCCCTGCTTCCTCCCACTGTTTGCTTTGGCATGAAAGAGAGAGAATTATCTGGATGGAGGCTCGGCGGGGAGCTGCCTTCTGTCTGCTTTGCATGCTGCGCGATGTGAATTGATATTGTACTGATAATTTGGGGGAGGGAGGGGCGTGTGTGGGGAGAGAGGAGCCTGCATTGTGAGCATCTGTGAAAACCACTTTGCTAAGAAATGATCTTTTTTCCTGCACACAATGACAAGATGTTACTCTCGGAATCTTCTCCTGGCAGTGGCTATGGTGGCAGAGTGAGCATCATTTCCCATGTCTCCATTGAGGTAGTTATTTATACTATTCCACATTAGAGTCCAAATCTTTCTCTCCCCCTCCCCCCTTTTTTATAAACTTTGCAGGCTGTGGATTTTGCAATAAAATAATTACTTTTGTGCCAAGTACTTAGGTAACAAGATAAACAAGAGGCAACATAAACGGAATGTAAATATGGAACAAGTATCTGCCAGGGAAAGGCGAAGGAGGGATGGGAAGATCTTGCGTGGGTTTGCTACTTCTAGTAGTCTCCCTCTTGTGGGGACACCCACGCTTCTAGACTCCCCCACCCCAGGGGGTACCGACACAAGCTTCTCTTCCTGAGTCTGTGATTCACTGGGAGAGGAAGAGATACCACATCCAGGGCACCACTGCCATCTGTTAGGAATAAGGAGTGGCAGAAATTGGGGGTGCCCAGGAAACATTCGCTCAATCCATGCTGTGCACATTTGCACACGCTAAGCCCCTTGCTAGGGAAAGAATGCAGTGCCATCGATAGAGCCTGGGAGTCAGTTCTGTGCCATGGCTCTGGCGCTATTCTCTAAGCGAACCTGAATAAGTCACTTCCGCTTTGGATTCCTGTGCACTCATGTCTAACGATGGGATGGAGAGGGAAGAATGGCTGACTGGGTACCTCCACTCCACATGATTTCCAGTAGAGCTATTACTGAACAGATAGTAGAATCCCTGAGTCTGAAGCTAGAGAGTGGGGTAGGGTAGTCTCATTTTTTAAGCCTCCACCTTTACCCAGCCAGGCAGTTGTCATAAGACGATATCATCAGCGACACCCTCCACCACTGCCAGAAGGTGCGGCTTTGGGGCTGAATATTGATTTGGAGAAAGTCTTTCCAGATGCCATTGCATTGCTGATGTTGAGAAGAAAGTATCTGTTGTTGTTTGAATGAGATGCTCCCCATTGGCTCCCAAGTTTGAACAACTGGTGCCCAGGTGGTGGCACTGTTTGGGCAGGTTTAAGACGCACAGCCTTGCTGGGAGAAGAAGGTCACTGGTGGTGGGTTCTGAAGGTTTGAATCCTTGTACCACCTGCAGTTTGCTCCCTCTGCTTGGTCCCTGCCATTGAGGACATGAGCTCTCAGTTTTCTGTTCTAGCCACCACCCCGACCTGCTCCATGCCTCATTCTGAAATTATAAAGCAAGTAAACTCTTCTTGTTGTAAGTTGTCTTAGTTGTGGTATTTTACCCCAACAGAAAGGCAACTAATAAAGCATGTTTTATAAGCACCCGAATGACATAACACCATTCAAGCCCAATATATTACATCTCTGTGTTTGGGCATTAAGATCAGTTGACTTCGATTGAGAAAGAAGATGCTGTCTCAACAAATAAGGAAGAACAACAGCAGAAAGACCAGTTTACCCATTGTGGCCACCACACTCACCAGCTGCAATGTCACACCACAGTTGCCCATGAGCTTTTCTTTATAACATTGCTCTTTCCTGAGGTCCCTTCTTCCTGGGCAAACGCCCTGCCTCACAATTCTGTTTACAGTTATTCCCAAATAAAGCCTATTGTGCAGAGAACTGTCTCTGCTCTTTCTGTTCATTTTTGACCAGTAGAACCAGCAGTAAAGAAACCTGGCTTAGCCTGGCCCTCCCTGTTGGGCCTGGAATAGAACTTCCCAAACTTCTCATTCCCTATTGGAAAAGCAAAGACACTACCACTTGGTCAGTGGTTTCAAACCAACCCATCACAATGATTTTAAAAACTAATATTGTCCAGACAACAGAACCTATCTCTACTTAAGAGTTTAAACCAGCAATACAAACAAAGAATAAGGGGAAAATTCTTTATTAGAAGGTTTTTTTAATATACTGGTGATCATATGTTTATACTGATCTGGCAAGCCTGCAGGACAGGCAAGGTGAAGTCTTTGGGTGTTTTTACAAATGACCATCAGTGACTTGCTGTTGTACAACAGCGAGCAACTTCTGATATGCTCTGGGGAAAAATAATCTTTCCTTGATTCACAAGGAAGTTGTATTTCTGGAAAATGCCATCCATATTAGCATCATATTTTAAAAGCAATTATGTGGTCTTTGGCCACAAAATGGAGTTAAATTCTGGGACTGGGTAATGTGATAAGCTAGCTGATTTACAGGAAATTGAGAAATCGTGGAGAGGGAAGGACTATCCACCTTAGGAAGCTCCTCCCCTGAAGGCAGGGATCCCAGCATTCCTGCCTCATTCTGTCAATGCCAGCAGGCTGCCCTCAGGTGTGTATGATAGAGATGACCTCAGGGAAACACTAACCTCTTGTGGCTCACAGACTAAGACAGTCCCTGAAGGCTCCACTTGTCCTTATACTGACTGCTCCCCATCTGTTCTTACAGAAGCTAATGAGCCTGCTGTATCAACCAACAAACCTTTCTGGGCTCACAGTCTGCCCATCCCTGAAGCTGGAGAAGAGCAGAAATGCTGGCTGCCTAAGTGAGGCATGGAATCTCTGAGGATCTGGACCAAGCTCCCTTTTTTCCTACCCTGATCCCCTCCTCTCTTCATTTTCTTCCCTCTTTCTTTGTGTTTTTTTTTTTCCCCCACATCTCCCTCCCCAGCTGCTTGTTCTTCCAAATGCCTCCTAAACTCTAGTCCGGGGACCAGGTGGCTTTGAGGTTTTTGTTCACAGAGATTCAAATTTAGAAAGACTCGTGTTTGAGAAGAACACGAAGAACACTGTTCCCAGGTACAACCCCGCAGAAATGAGAGCCAGTTTCCAGCTCATTTTTTAGAAGAAAGCTCTATTTTTGAGTCTGAGGTTTCAGAACCATTCCAACTAGTATTTATTTACTCCAAGATGGTGCAATGATTATTCCTTTAGAAAAGTTTCCAACAACTTTACCTTTAGAAAATTCCAGTTGAAGAATTAGCTGATTAGAAAGAGTATCTACTGAAGAACCAGGAAGCCCTGGATTCAAAGCACACTGCTACCAAATGTAAAACAAATTCCAATACATGCCCTAGCTTAGATGCAAGAGTTACTATCAAAAATGGCACTAACCCCCAGGTAGCGAACATCTGGAATGAATTTGGAGTCATCAGAAGTTATGTATATTTGTGTCAAATGCACCATGACAGCATCCTGGTCTTACACACACGGGGCTGCTCCTGTCAGCTCCCAGATGCTTCAGCATACTTAGTGGCATTTAATAAGCAGTGGAGATCCATTAGAGTGGTGTTTATGTATTATAATGTTAAATAGCATCCAAAACAAGATGCACCTCATTTAAGTTTAACTCTGTGGGAAAGAATGTAGCATGGACATATTTAACCAGGATTAAAAAAGGGAAGCCAGCCACAGTGGGATGGTGCAACCTGAGAAACTGGCCCATGGGCAGTCTGGAAAAGGTCCAAAGAAAGGAGACTGAGACACTGTATGCTTTTAGTCTGGCCCACCTGAGTTTGAGTCCAGTCTGGCCCTTTGCTTCAGCCTGAGAACACAGGTAAGCAATGTCCTCAGTTTAAAAAAAAAATGAGGATCACGGTACTGACACTTAGAAACATTGTCTTCCTGGGTCCAGGGTGGAATCTGTGATGGAAGTGTGTCTCAGCCAGCACACCAAACCCAGACAACCCGAGGGATGCAGTATAGTGTCCAAAGCCCTTACCTCTGCCCACCTCTAAATGCTAGTCCCAAAGAAGTATACTGAACTTCCCTTTCACATGCCAGATGTGGCTACACACAACCCCTTGCCACACCCTGGAGACACGAGCTTTCCTGGTCCTCTGTGTCTTTGCATTTGCTCTGCCTCATTTCCTGCTCCTTCTTGTTTTCTCTCACCACGCAGATCTATATCAAGTATCAGCATCAGTGTCATGTGTATCCCAGCAGCCACCTCCAGTGCTGGGCTATTCTATCGACCTGGATCCTTAACTATCTCTAATTCTGTCTTATCTCATCTGTTATGATGCTGACTCTGCCTGCCCTACCTTCCACATCGCTGCATCTTTCTCCTTTCCTGTCTTGTCTCTATGCTGTATCCTGGTTGTCTTTAGGTCTTCTTGTTGTCTTCCTACCATATACAGGCCGCTCCAATGTTGTCTAAATGTCTTCCGCATATCAGCACCAGGTGAGACAGCCTTAAATCTCACAGCTCATTGAAACACCCTTTCCTACAAAGAGTCACATTCTGAAACTTCAACATGGTAATTTTGAGGGACACAATTCAAAGTATGACACATGGAATATTTTCTATTTCTGTTTCTTTCAGCTGTAACTATTTTTCTTCGCTTGTCTGGTTCTCTGGTTTATTTCTGCTGGCTCTTGCTTGCCGTCATGTGAAGTGAGTGATTTTCCGTTAGGAGAATATGTTCTGGGAACTTACATGTAGAGACTCTTGATGGCCCATATTTAATGTGTGCCCCTCTGGAGGGAACCTGCCTTTGTGCCTGGCAGCCTCCCTGGGCACTTCTAACTCATGACCACTTGAAAACCAAGCCTTGAGTTTGGGTTTTTATAGGTTTTATCACGAGGATAGCCAGAAGGAGCCACAGCACACAAAGGTGGTATGAATTTCTGCCCTTAGCTCAGAGGAAGGCAGGTTTGTGGCCTCTGAATTTTATCTCTGGGAAAAAAAATCACCCTGGCTTTCTACTCAGACACAAGGGCAAGAATACCCTCTTTCCCACACCCTGTCTTTTCCAGGGGGCAGATTCCTTCCCAGCAGGTTCTTCTCTGTCGTCTACAAGTTTCCCAGGCTTGCAGCACCAATTTATGACCAGCAAGAACAGGGATGTATTCTCTTACAGTTCTGGGTCCCAGCCACCTGACATCCACTCGGCAAGCCAGTGTTTCCTTGAGGAGATCCACCCCCATCTTTTCTATCCTCTGTCTATCCCTTATCCTTTACGTATGATATAGCAGCATCCTTCTAGGCTCTGCATCCATCTTCAAGTGGCACTCATGGCCTCCTTCCCCATGCCTCTCTCTGTGTCCTCTTCTCTTTGTAGAGGAACACCAGTCTTTGGACTTTCCCCAATTATCCAGGATAATGATTCTTGATATTGTTGCCTGATATCTGCAAAGAGTGTTTTCGAGTAAGGTCACGTTTTTAGTTTCTCCGTGGGATGTGAATGTTGAGGGATGCTCACCAATCCATTATATCTTCCCACACACATCTGCTATGCCATGTGATCGTGTATCAGGCTCATCCTATGATCTCCATCCTAGCTATGTGACTGTCTTTCAACAATGTGATGTTGCACATTATAGCACAGGCAGAACCTTGTAGGACTCAGGAGCATTTGCCCCTGTTGTTCTTGTCCTCTCCTATTGCTGTAAGATGGGTACCCTGCTGAGACTTAGTGCACAGGCAAGTGATTTGCAAAGATGTCTACAGGCCCAGCAAAGATCAGCAGAAATGCCAGGCTTCCAGGCCAGAGGTGAGAGAAATCAACCAGGACTGGGTGCTGTTGGGTCGTGGTTGTCTCAGTACTGTGGCCATGGATAAAGCACTGTGCATTCTTAAGTAATGGAATGTCTTCACTGAGTGAGTGCCACTTTGGGGGTCATAATGTGTCTTCCATCTGACTTCTCACATGTCAGCTCCCCAGGAATGGTCTCCTGTCCCCCTGACATTTCAGTGATTTTTTAAACCAGATGCCATAGGGGTCTGGATATACTCTCTGAAGAGAGGCTAGCTTCATGGACGATGTATTTGAAAGAGGAAGAGGAGGAGAAGGAATAGGAGGGGAGGAAGAGGAGAGAGATAGGAGAAGGATCTGAGGTCAATAGAACAGAGAGGTGAGGAGGTGAAGGTGAATCTGGAGGGAGTGAAGAGAAGGTCAAAATGCATCATATGAAACTATCAAAGAATTAATAAAATATTATCGTTTTAAAATCTACATCTAATAAGTTGATTTCCGGAAACAAAATCTCAAGTTACGGATTTGTGTTAATATAGTCAAGTTTCAGCGACCACAAAATCGCTAGAATAATATATATTATTATATAAATTATATATGTTTTAAATTTACAGAGAGAAATGTAACTGTCCCTGAAATGGTCCCTACTAGTATGCCTTATATAGAGTCATATTAAAGTTCAGAAACCTGAGGGCTTGGAATCAGAGGGATGGCAACAGAAATCCAGAATCTAATGTGCTTATCCTACTTTATATTGGTTATTTAAGAATATGGGATTATTTTTGGAGTTTTCCCATATCCACATTAGAATGAGAAACCGCTGTGGAGAATTCTCTGCCCTCACCGGAACTGCTAACACCCCTCTTAACTTTGGCCATCTGTTCTCTTTGACATATAACTGTCTCGTTTTCCTCTGCCCTCAGTAGACCTCCTAATGCCCCTGCTCAACTTTAGCAGTCTGTTCTGGATTTATAACTGGCGAGTTTTCTTCAAACCAGTGTGCTCTTTCTTCAGATATGTCTGAGATTCCAGTAGTCAGAACACTCGTTAAACTGGTATCATGAAGAAACTCCCTCTCTCTTTCAGGCTAACACTATCTGTCTGTCAGCCCTTTGCACTAGTGGGCAGATTCTGTCCTGTAGAAAAGCTCTCCAACACTCTTCACAAGGTATTTCACCAAGAACTTGAGGCTTGCTTTGCCAGAGGATGTGCATGCAATGGTATACGTTGTGGGTTGGCCAAGGGACAACGACAGTGAGTCAGGCATGCAATAGGAAGCCTGACTTCTGCTACTCTGCTCAGTGGAGACTGTGCCATCTTCCAAAGACTCCAATGGACAAGACAATGATGGCACTCCACTATCAACATTGGATGGTCAATATTCTTACTGCTCATGACATTCTGGGCTCCTTGTAATGCTGTCCCCTTAGGGAACTTTGCATTTTTTGTTATCCAGCATAAGCATGGCATCCTGATTTGAATACAATCTACCAAGACCAAAAATATATTGGCCACTAAACATGACATTGACTTTTTTCTTTTTCTTTTTTTTTATATTTTAAAGGTTTTTATCAATTCTTTAAGTACTTTATACAATGTAATTTGGGCATATTCAACCCTCTCCACTGCTCCCCTTATTACCTTCTCAACCCTCCTATCCCTTTCCACTTAACTTTGAGACTTTAAGATTCTCTTTTCTTCTATTTTCCTCCCTCCCTCCTTTCTTTCTTTCTTTCTTTCTTTCTTTCTTTCTTTCTTTCTTTCTTTCTTTCTTTCTCTTTTTTTCTTTCTTTCTTCATTAAATCCAGTTACCCAACTAGTCTTAGGGTTAGAGCTTGCTCTGGTATGTGGTCAGCTGACCAGGAGTCACATCATTAAAGAAAACTAACTCTCCTCCTCTCACCAGCTATCAAACCCTTGGAGCACTTCAGCTAGCGGTGAGGTTGCACATGTACCTTTCCCACATTGACTTTTTTTTTTTACAATCTCAATACCCTTTTGGTTAAATCGAGCTTACAATCCACAAAGACTTAAGGGTTCCCCCCCCCCTTTTGAAAGCACTGGTCACTTCTTGTCTTCCACATCTCATATAAGATGTAGACGATCCTTTAATTGCTGGTAAATTTGGCATGCAGACATCAGTCATCAGTGTCACTGCTGAGAGTGACGAGTGGTGTGACTCTATCTATCACTGGCTACTCCGTGCCCTGCCTTTAAGTGACTCAGCAGATTGATAGCCGGCTTTAACGACTTTTGAAGAAAACAAGGCAACAGAGAAGGAGAAGAAAAAGCAACTTACTAAGGTTTAAATGAGCTCACTACATTCCAGACATTGTACTCTTACCTGCAACAGCACATACAGACATGCAATGCTGTTATTTTTATTGGGATAACCTTTATTTATTTTCTTTGCAATTTCACATATGTAAGTAATGTATCTTGATACCATCCACTCTCACCTCTCTTTTTCACTCCCTGAAGGCATTCACAACAAACATACACCCTTATGTCTTCTTTTTGTCTTTCTTTCTTTGCTTTTATACCCCACCAATTCTAATCGGTGCCTCCTGTCATCTTTTGGATCTTACATTACTTCTAGCCCTTTTTCCAAGATGCTCTCTAAGACACAGAGGCAGGTGAACATGATATAGATGGCTCATTTGGAGACAAGTTCTCAGTAGTCATTTATTTTTAGCCCTTTGGCCACTAATGAGTCTCTAACTGCTGGTCACTACAGAGAGAAGCTTATGTGACCAAAGGTGAAAACAGCATGATATATATATATATGTAGGAAGTTTGACAACATGTCCATTTAGCAAAAACAAAGGTAGTAGGTTCCCCTGGAGCTTATGAGCTCCTGAACCATGGGCCTTTGACCAGCTTTGGAGTTCCAGGCATGAATTCCTTCTGTGGATCAGGCCTCAGATCTAGTTGACTACCCCATGACCTTCATATCATTCTCTTACTGGTGGACACACCTTACCCAACAGGTCAGTGTTGTAGTATGCAGTGCTCACCAGTAGGTAATACCATTGGTGACCTTTTCCCCCTAACAGCCTGCTTGATACCTTCTAGAACGAAGAAAGTTAGCCAACAGGGAGGAATTTTCAGATCAGTTCCAATTTGGTGGGACTGTGTTCAGTTTCTAAAGTAATTTTTATCTTACATTAGAGTTGTATCATCCAGTTATAGTGGGCAACAAGAAGAACCACAATGGTAGTATTGTTTGGGGGCCTCTGCAATATCTTTGACCAACAACCCACAGGGATGAATCACACACTAGTTTATCACTGAGCTCAGACATAACTTTCCATGGTTGTATAATGAATAAGCATTAGTTCCTTTAAAATACCAAGGATGTTTAAATAAAATGCCAAACATGAAGTTTCTGAACTCATTCTGTAAAAAAGTCAGAATCAAAAGGCAAGATTCTTGGATAACCTAGAGTCCTTGCTCAAGACATGGTTAATTCCCTAGCACAGAGTGGGAAGGACTCATGTGCTCTGATCACTAACTGAGGATCTGTGGACATTTTATGACTGCTAAGGAGGGACACTTAGTTTTCTTTAAGGATATATCCCCTGGTAGGTGATGACTCTCCAGAGGATGTACCCACACTCAAAAATATATGGGCAGCACAAATTGTACTCAATGGGTTATTTAAAAAAAAAAGCCAGGAAACTGGAGTGAATAGGGAGGGGGTGAAGATCTGGCCAAGTTAAAGGAGGAATGGAGAGTAGATATGATTAAAATACACTGCATGAAATGCTCAAATATTTAATAGAATACTTTGGAAAAGAAATAGTTAGTATCCCTAAGAATTAGGAAGGTATATAAGTTTCCTTGTGGGAGACACAGTAACAAGAACAGCTAATGAATTTGAGAAAGGACAGTCTCCAAACTTCACAATGCATGTCCTGTGGTTTTTCAAGGAGCTCTCTTAGGCTTATTTAAGTACAAATTATATATATATATATATATATATATATATATATATATATATATATATATATATATATATATATATATATATACTGTATTTTGGTTATATTAACTGTCCAGTACTTTTCCTATCCTACTCTCATTCCCTGTGGACTCTCAGCAATATCAGTATATCCTTTCATCCCCTTGGAGAAACTAGTGAGATAATAGTGCATACAAACTGGTGTTTTGTTCCAATACAAGCATTTTGGGGGCAAAATGAAGTATTTAAATTGGAATCCTGAAGACCACAGTACATAATTCTATCACTTTGGAAATGAGGATATCGTAGTCCAGGAAGTTCAAAGTTCTCTGAAGAATATTGTCTTTCATCCTACTGTAAGGAAAACTTCCCATCACACCACATGATGGTCTTTTAATTTCAAATGACAGAGCAAAGTTTTCCAATAAGGTTATCAATGAAGATTCTCTTTACTTCTCTTCCTGTCTCCTGAGAATGGAGACTTTGGCCATAGAGTGTTCTGAAGAGTCTCATTTTGATGGAAGTTGTAAGCCAGGCTTGGTCTCAGTCCTGTCCTTCTCTGTATAGTTTCTTTTGTCTAGCCTGTGTGCAGTACTCCATGCGAGACAGCAATCAATAATTCCCTTATTAATTAAATGACACTTCATAAAAGCTCTCCTCCAGGGGCTCTGAGAAAGCCAGCTTTGGCTAGCTGTAAAGTTTTAGGTAATCATTTAGGAAAAAAACTGTTATTCATCATCTTTATGGCAGATCACGGCCGCCACATTCTCCCCAGGAGTTCAATCCATCAAGATCTTCAATGCAAGGACGGCTAACAAGGTCCCTGTCACTTTGGGTGAAATATACAGGTACCACCAGAAGCTCCTGAGTCCAGCCAGGAGCACAGTTGTAGCCAGCTCCTGGGCCTGCATTCTCCTGTATTCTCCATGGGAAGTCTGTTAGAGTTCTCTTGCTTGCTTGCTTTCATGATAGAATGGTAGTGGATTTATTCATCCCCTCCTCTTAGAGAGACAGTGTCCTGTGGGCAAGATGCCATAGACAATGTGTGAGATCTTTGGGAGACACAGTTCAGCTGTGGTCATAGGCACTTGGGAAATTTCCAACTCTAACATCAACATTCTGCATTATTAACACCGCTCAGTCAGAATTAAGTGTATGGTGTTCTGCAAAATGTTTTAAATTATGCTACCTCATTTGATCCTCACTTGTTCTTCACATTGTATAAGTTAAATGACTAGAGAGGCATTATCACTCTCAATTTGCAGACATGGAAGCTGTGCCCCAGAATGTTGGCGTAGGTTAAGGATTTGGGTTCACACTTAGCTTCAGGCAGCATGCTTCCTTTGTAAACTATTGCATACCTATGACTTCCACCGCAACCTTCCTAGTTTCTTTTCAGTGCACTGGGCAAATGAATTTTGAACTAAGCTGTTTTGTAGTCTTTCTGCTTGCCTGTGTCAGGAAGACCTTCCCTTAAGTAAAATGCCCTGGAACAAGACAAAGTTCCAGTAACTGAATGGCCAGAAGATTCCCCATTCTATTCTAGGTGCATGTGCAGTCCTCCAAGAAAGGCAGCAGACCTGCTTGTTTGTGAGGTCCACATTCCTGAGCACTTGAGAAAAGTCAGATATGATAGTCCACATTTATAATCCCAGAACAGAGGAAATGGAGACAACACATTATGGGAGCTCTTAGCCAACAAGTCTAACCAAATCGGTGAGTTCTAGGTTCAGGAAAAGATCATGTATCAAAATAAATGATGATGCTGATGATGATTAACTTGAACAATGACTAAGAAAGACATCCAGTATTGACCTCTGATTTCCACATATACTATCCACACAGTGCAAACATACCAATTCATAGATGCATACACAGGAGTGGTAAGCACACACACATACACACATAAAATAAAAATAAAATGTAAATAAAAGGGGGCTGAAGCAGATGTGAACTGAAGCCAGGCCATTTCTAGAAAATTGCTCTTCTCTCTCTCTCTCTCTCTCTCTCTCTCTCTCTCTCTCTCTCTCTCTCTCTCCCTACTTCCCTCCCTTCCTTCTGTCTCTTCCCCTCCCTTCCTGTCTCCTCTGTGTTTCTGAATGTGTGTGCCTGCAGTAGTCAGTGGAACACATGCAGATTCAATTGGCATTCATTGTATTCACTAAATTCAACGCTTTTGCATGGATTGCATTGTTTAATTCTAATTCCTTGAAGTGGGTATTATTGTCTCCATTATTCAGACAAAGGACTGAGACTCGGAGAGGCAACGTGACTTTATATTCAGTGTTACACGTGTTTTTCATCCGCCCCAGCGTAAGTGCCACAGAGTCCCATGTGATTTTGAGTATGTCTTCTTTTGTGATGATACTTTCTCCGTTGGACATATCCCAAAGCTGTGGAGCCTAATTTTTTCCCTACCAGGAACTCTAGCATGGGCTCACACAGTGTGGAACACTGAAGCAGTATGGAAATCACTCCCTGTTCAAGAATGGGAAGAAAGGCTGCTGTCTTGCTCAAGTGAAAGCTCTGGCTCCCTAACTCCCAGGGCTGGGACACAGACCCAGAGACACAAAAATGGAAGGCTTGACCTGATCCCTTCTGCCTGTTCAGTGACATGTGGAGCAACTACAGCTGATTTTCCTGCTCCCTCGGTGCTGAAAGCCAATGTTAGAATTCTCTGCCATGGAAATGGTCCCTGGTGACTAGAAGGAAGAAATGTAAAATCATGAGGATCCTCTGCCATAGAGATGGCCCTTGCTGACTAGAAGAAATAAACATTAAATCATTGAGAACAAGTGCTTGTTCAGACTGATGCTGAACAGAACCGGTGTGTTCCTCTACACCTTTCCTTGGAATGTGAGAAGGGAGGAGAATAATATAAAAAGAAAGAAGAGAAGCAAGAAGCTCAAGTAGTAATAGCCCACGGTGACAAAAGAATGAAAGGGGAAAGAAGGAGTTATGAAGTAATACAATTTGTCCATCTGTCTGAGTCCATTCTTTTTGGGTTTGTTAATGCCCCAGAAATTCACCTCCTGTTCCTAGAGATATCCAATGAGTGATACCACTAAGAAATTTACAGAATATCTCGATGCCCATGCCCTTGTAATCTCAATAACTGCCAAATATCTTCTTTCTCAGTTGAGCTAGGAGAGACTCCAAGAGAAAATGTGCTATATTGATAATAGACAGATAGATGGATGGTTGCATAGATAGATAGATAGATAGATAGATAGATAGATAGATAGATAGATAGATGATAAATATGTAGAAAGATAGATGACAGCAGACTCATGATAGGAATAACTCATATAAAAAATGCCTCAGCTTAATTTAAATGAAGGTCCTGGTGTATGATGGAATCAGATTAACTTTGGGAGGAAAATGTTCAAAGATTCCCAGATCTCTGATGTAGGACACATTAACCTAGACCACTCTTTTCTTTTTTTTTTTTTTAGTTTTTTTTAATGTTTTGACTTTTTAATATAGTATTCCATGTTATAGTGATCCCCTCCATTGCAAATTTTTTCCCATTTTTTTTAATTTATTTATTTATTAAGGATTTCTGCCTCCTCCCCGCCACCGCCTCCCATTTCCCTCCCCCTCTCCCGATCAAGTCCCCCTCCCTCATCAGCCCGAAGAACAATCTTAAAGCCAAAAAGAGAATCAAGATGGGCCAAGCAGTGGGTTCTCTGACCCAGACTACAGCCAAGGGTATACTGGGATGGGCAGCTCAAGACTAAAATAAGAGTATTGGGGGGATTCACAGAACCATAGAGAAGGTAAGTAGGGCTACTCTTGCACAGAAGATGAGAGCTTTGAACCCAAAAAGTTAAAATATCAGATACACACCAAACTAATTTAGAGTCATAATTCCTTGTCATCCTTAGGCAAACACTGCTACAGAGTATCTTGTCTAAAATGAATGAGATCAATACTGTTTCAGATTATGGATTTTTCCAGGTTTCAGAATATTTATCTGTATCTACTATATCTTGGTAATGGAACCCAAGCACAAAATTTATGTCTCTCCTATGACTTATATAGGCCATTGGTAATAATTGTGTGAAATATTTTTAATGTATTTATATTTGGACTGTGACTCATAACATGAGGCTAAGGTGAGAAGCCTTCAATTGTGGTATGATGGTGACATTCCAAAATTTTCAGATTTTGGAGACTTCCAAATCCTGAATTTTCTGATTAAGAGTGCTCAACCTGCATATTACTAAGCTTGATGAGGCAGGGTTCTATATATGATTTTTAACACTATTTTCCCAGGAACCACAGTACACAGTACTCAAATAAGTGTTGACTGAAATGGAAGTAATGTTATTGAGGCTATCTTATGATCCTTGACCAGTTGAAGCAACCCAAAGGATGTGGCCTGAGAGCTGTCTGACTTTCTTTCTTCTTGTCCTTTCTACCCCACAATGATGTGGGATTCCCTTCTGTAGGCTGTGATTACCATTGGTTAATAAATAAGTTGCTTTGGGCCTACTGTGGTGCAAAATAGGGCAAAGTGAAAATTCTAAGCAGATAGAGGAGAGAGTAGGCGGAGTCAGGGAGACACCATGTAGCTGCGAGAGGAGACAGATGTGGGATGCTGGTCAGAATCTTCCCAGTAAAGCACAAGCCTCATGGCAAAATATAAAATAATAGAAATAGGTTAATTTAATATGTAAGAGCTAGCTAGAAGCATGTGTAAGTTATTGGCCAAACAGTATTGTAATTAATATAGTTTCTGTGTGATTATTTCAGGTCTGGGAAGCTGGAAAACAAGCAAGCAGCCTCCAACTACACCCCAGGTTGCCTCCTGTGCTGCTGTGTGATGAGCTGTCTCAGAGTTTATTTTCTTAACAGAGCAAGACTCCAAAGAGGGGACCACAGAGGAGCCTCCTTCTTTCTCACTCAGCTGACAAGAGAAAGAAGTCCAATACCTGGGACCAGCTCAAGGAGAAAGGCTGGCCTGGCAGGATGAGGATTGGGAAAGGAATTGGATTGGTTTGGTTTAGTTTGCTTTTATGGTGCTGAGGATTGAACTTGAGGCCTCACGCATGCTAGGTATGCCACCTACCACTGAACTATCTTGTGAGAATTGGGAAGAAGAATAAGAGACAACCCCTGGGAGACTTTTTCTGTCCCTAGGCTGATCTCTTGTCAGGTGCCAAGTAGAGGCAATATATGCATAGTCCTTATTGCTCTAAGGAGTAGTTCGTGTAGTTGTGAGTGTGTAAGAAAGGTTTATGGGAGGTTGGTCAGTTGGTGACATTGGAAGACAGCCTGATGGGTAATATGCTATGAGTTGGGCAAAGGAGAGATTCTGGAGCCCACCTCTGCGAATAAGACTACGTGGAACAGACAGGTCGATGAGATACCAATGGGCCACAGTCACCAGGCAAGCAACCAACGCCCTACAGTGTGCTGTGCTACCTAGGTATGAACTGTAGAGGTTAGGTATATTGAACCCACTTTCCACTCATACTCTCTTCCATTTACGATCTGTTTCACAGAATGTAAGTCCACTGTAAACTGAAGGAACAACAGCATTATAAATGACTTACAACTAAACTCCCAAATCCCTTTCTAGGCCAAACATCAGGGTGTCTGTGCTACACACCAAGGCTTGGCTGCTGTGTCTGGAAGTATTGAGCCATTTCTGCAGTGAAGATTATTCTCAGGACAGGCCAGACTAACATATAACTGTAGTGTCTGTAAGGCCAGCTTTGATAAATAAATAAATAAATAAATAAATAAATAAATAAATAAATAAATAAATACAACACGTAGGCAGAAATCATTAGCACTTACTTCCCCTGCCCTCATTACTCCCTGACTTACGACACTGGATGTTGCAGCTATGAGGGGAGGAAGGTTGAAAATTGGCTGTGTGTGAAGGTCATGTTCTCCGAGGAGAACTGCCCCACTAGCTGTTCTTCTGGCCCGACATCCCTAAGTGCCTAGCCTCTGGTTGACACGGGTCCCCCTGTGCAGGGCTTTTCCTGCTGAGCTGAGAGAAGCCATCAGGAGAAAGAGAGCCATTAACTCCTCTGAAGAGCACTCCCTTGATCAAATACACTAACTGTGCTGTTTACTGTGTAAACTCGGACAAAGCAGCCTCATGAAGGGGGCTCATAATAAGGGCTGTTAATATTTATGGCTGACATCGCAGGCTCCTCGTTCTACCTTAATGAGCTCATCACAGCCTGAATGGCTATGACATTCCTAAAGGAGCCAAGAGCAAGCTGAAGCACGGGGGGGGGGGGGCGGGGGGTTGGTTTGGATGGGTAAGGCTCACCCGTGTTTGGCCCCAAACCTTCCTGAACTAGATCACACGATGCATGTGGACTGTGGGAGTGCCCAGCAGCATCTACTGTATACCTACCTGTATCTTTGGATTGGAGGCTGTGGAGCAGAGGATGGACGGATATTAGGTTCTGGAAGACTGAGAGACTATGGAGGAAATGATTGCTGGAGGAAGAGACTCTCTTACTTGCTGGGTCACCTGGAAAAGGCGCTCTGATCTGGCCCGCTCTGCAAAGTAGTACAAAGAGCTCCAAGGGTTATAGCATCCCTGGGTTATCGCGCATGTTAGAATAAAATTTTGGTTGCTGTGGAAGCCCTTTAATTGTCCCTAATTCTGAAAGTAACTCCTCATTCACACTCCTGTAAGCACCTCCAATAAACTCATTGGCTGGCTAACAAGGACTTTAGTGGAATCATTTATTTGGTCTGTTGTTAGTGTCCTATTTGGGGTGAGAAGTTTTTTCTTGTCTTCCTGGAAAGTCACTCCACAGTCTTTTCTGTGAGTCAATGATCACATCCCCCAGGAGAATTGGCTCTCCCCACACGGACCAAATCAACACTGATTACAGGTGCCCAAGACATTTCCAAGTCTGAGTAAACTGCACTGGATCATCTATCCTTGCTACTGACCTGCTTCACAGGACGACTATGTGGGCAGCAAGCTTCCTTCCTCTTAACCTGATTTCATATTTGCACAAGAAGGGATTCAAGCCAGATAGAAATCACGACCTTATCTTACTTACTTAGGATCACTGGCTAGAAGATGACAAACATAAGCAACGCAAGGAAGGTGGTGGAGGTGCTAGTCAATCGAAGCCCAAGATCAGGCTTCAGAGACTCCAGAAACTTTCAGAGTAAAAGTACTCATTTCTGTGTGCACATAGCTCCATCATATTCAGTGAGACCTGAAGTACTTCAGAATCATGTGCACTCATCTCTATCAAAATGCTCTGACATTCCTTCAGCTCTCCTCAGACCTCCCCAAGGTAAGTCATATGCAGAATATTGTGGGCAGCCTTGTGAGGTAGAGATCATCATGGAGCTCCCACTACGGTATTTGCTCACCAGTGTTAAGATTGAGGGATCGGCATTTAGAGGTAGATAGACCTGAGCTGGAACTTCACCCATCTCTATCTGGGAGTCTGTTTCCATCTCTACAAAGCTGACACGGAAATGCTGAAGTCCCTACTTCCTTAAGCCTAGACCTAGGCATACTAGGTCTGTTCATAAAGAGTACAGCATGTTCTATGATAGGAAAGCATAAATGTGGTACTTAGACTATATGGCTACTGTGTAGGAGCATCTCTATCAGAAGGTGGTTTAGGGTATTGCATGTAGTGGTGAATGTAATTTCTCTGGTGGTATGTAGGTGCTGACAATTTTCTAATTGATATAGTAAACATAAATATCAACTCTGTACGATGGTTTGTATCCAAAGGTACATTTTCTTTCTGTACCAGGTGATGCTTCTGTCTGCAGGCCCTACTTCACATTCCCTGAAAATGAGGATGTCAGTGAAATTCTTAGTTCCAAGGCTTTGCCAAGCACAAACAGACCAGTAAAAGATGGAATTCAGTAGAATTCAGTAGAAGATGGAGGCTCAGAGGAACCTTCAGGGACTGCAGACAGGAGTCTTCAGAGAAACATATGGACAGGCAGGAATGCCTGTCCAGCAGGCCTCAGAGAGAAGTCCAGGATTGCTGCCTAACTTACTACAGTCCCCAGTCCCCAGGCGCTGGCTAGGGCTCAGTGGAGAAGTGGCTAGAGGGCAGTGGGTGCAGGCTGATCTTGTTGCCAGTTCCCAGGTGCTGGGTTTGCTTCTCAGTAGGGAGGGGTAGAAGAAGTAAAGCAAGGGTGGTAAACAAATGGATAGCTGGGCAGGCTCCAAGAGGAGGTCTGAGCTCCCCCTGCAAAGCAGAACCTGCCAATACTGCCCCTTTCTGATTCTTTAATTAAAATAGAGCCAGTGAGCTTTGCTTGGGGAGGGGAATAGTTGCTGCCAGGTAGAAATGCTTACAGAAGCTAGAAGGTCTTTCCTGGGTTCTCTGAATGAGAGTTGTATCTCAAGGGAGTAGGGATGAAGTGGAGTTTGGAATAAAGAGAGGTTGATGGATGGAAAGCATGAAAAAAAAAATCTATTAGCGGTGCTTTAAAGCTCCTGAGAGAGTGGCTCCTGAAGAACCCAAGTAAACAGCTTCCTGATACTCAAGATTTGTTAATTAAGCGTTTGGAACAGGCTCTAGGGGCGGGGGGAGGATGCAGACAATAGAATGGAGTTCTCAGAGCCTTCCAGGCTTCATAGAGGACAAGATATTGTAGGGCCAGTAGCCTGAGTGAGGTGTCAGCCACAAGAGAGACAGGGCACTGTTACTCCAGGAAGCCTTGTTAATTGGAAGGCCACCTATAAAGGAGACAGGAATGGTAAAGGAAATTTTATGAGTGAAAGCAAAGACCTTTTAACAAATTGTGTTAGGACAACAGAAGCCACACAGCAAAGGGATTCCCTTCTGGAATGAACTGGACACACAGCATAAGCAGGCAATCCATTGCTGTTGCCTTAAGCTCTGTGATGTTGGACTTTCTTTGAATTCACATCAGCACAGTCTAACCTGCCTGAAACTCACTGTGTGTCAGACTTGGCTGAACCATTACCCATTGATAGATGCTGTGCTCCTTAGTTTTGTCAATTTAACACAAACTGAAATCACCTGGGAAGATGGACTCAAGAGAATTCCTTCATCAGATTGCCTTAGAGGTATTTTTTTTTTTTTTTTTTTTTTTTTGGTTAAGGATTGACCTGGGAGTGTAGCCTTTCCCACCTCCCATCAGGGCAGGTTAATTATATAAGAAAACAAGCTAAGCAAGTCAGGAGGAACAAGTCAGTATGCAGCATTCCTTCACAGCCTCAGCTTCAGATCCTCTCTCCAGGTTCCTGCCTTGATTTCCTGCCCCGAGTTCCATCAGTCATGGGCTGTGACCTGGGTTTTATAAGATGAAATAAACCCTCTGCTTCTCTAAGTTGAGTTTATCACAGCAACCAAGAAACAAACTCGGACAGATGCCTACTTCACTTCTTGTATTTCCCAGCTAAAAGAGAACTCCAATTAATCACTCCTTTGCAAACACTTTTGCACCTTGGTCTTGATTACAGCAAAATAAATAATGGAAAGATACATAGCAGGTTAAAAAGGGTCGTGTGACTTTATGGAAGATTTGTGGCTGAGGATTGTTAATATGGAAGAAATTGAAGAGAGCAAAAAAGGGAACGAAACAAGACAAATGAATGAACAATTCATATGAAAAGTTATGGATAATATTATTTATGCAATTCTCGAAGAGTCTAAATCTATCTCTAGTTCCACACAATCACATTTCCACCTACCCACACGCAAAATTTTAAAAACTTAAAATTACTTAGTAAATTTTAAAAAGGAAGCCACTAGACCATTTAAGACTCTAATGAAAATGCAAATGCTATTTAGGCTGATCAAATACTGGGGGATTATCAAGCAGTTATTTATACTTCTGCTCAGGACAGTCAGGAATTAGCAACTGCCTGCTGAGGGAAGAAATAAGGGTGGCATGGTACCTGGGATAGCCTGGTGCTGGCGTGGGAGGAGAGGAAGAGGTAAGGGAAATCGGAATGCTCTTTAAGGCTAGGCCAAGAGAGACTTGAAATGGATCCGTGAGGACTCCATATTGAAAGGTGTCAGGTTGCATACACACTGGGGTGGAACTGCTAGCCATAAAGAGAGAGAGAGAGAGAGAGAGAGAGAGAGAGAGAGAGAGAGAGAATAAATGCTTGTGCCATTATCTGGTTGAACATTATTTTATAAAAAGGAGTTACTTTTTCTTCAGAATACCTCCAATAACTAGCACAGTGCCTAGCCTGTCATGTTAAGAGCTCAAGAGACCTTTGGTGATTAAGAAGGAGAGTGAAACTAGTGACATCATCTTTATTCTTCCAGGCTATAGGCCAGAAAGCCTGCTCGGTGCCCTGGATGGATGCTGGCTGGGACCTGAAGCAGGTCCAGAAGTTTCCACACTCCCTTCCTATAAGCAGTAGTGCCTGTTGGCCGTTCTGCCCACCAGCAACCCCTCACTCAACATGGTATTTCCACTAGAACTCTGATCCTCTGTCAGCTCTTCCTGTGACTGGGTTGTCATCTATGCCTCTGTGGAGACAGCTTTTTAACTAGGGTTTCCACCTAACCCCAAAAGTATAGATTGTACATATGTTGATGAGGTCATAATTTTACTTTCTATGTTTGCCACTACTCTCTTCCCATTTGAGTTTCCTCCAGAAAAAAGCCCAGTCTTTGAAGTGCTCAGAGCTGTCTTCTCTTGCACACCTGACCGCACCCAGAATATCATATCTACTTGACTGGAGAAAACTAACTTCTTATAAAATGTAAAGAACTGGCCAAGCATTCAAAAGATAGTTAAATAGAGGATTTTATAGGCTCACCTGAACCAAGGTGTTAGGGTCTGATAACCTCTTAATGTGTTATCTTTAAAAGCAGACGGGCATTATTACAGAGTACAGAGTAAATGCGTTGTTATGCACCATCTGATAAAACGCTGGACTCTGGCTAAATTTTCTGAACATAAATATATTTGATGTAAGTGTATCCTAGAAACCAAGTGGCTAAATATCAGGTTACTTGGGATGTGGCAAGAATGCGTTGGATTCTGTTTATTAAAAACTGAGCCTGGATATTTTATCTGATGAGATGCTTCTAACCAGAAATAGTGGATTACAAAATAATATGTAGCTGAGATATTGAGGGGACTTCATCATATTATACACCAAGAACCCCAGTCTCCAGTTAATTGAACAGCTTGAAACATTTCTTATTTCTTTACGGTCCATGTGATTGCAAGTTGGTTGTAGCTGTTCTTTATAATGTGCAAATATGGCCGTCATATTATTATTAAATAAAAGTCGCTATTATTAAATAAATTACAAGAATGATTTCACTTCTCCCTCCCATGTATCTGTTTCCCATCGGTAGAAAAATGCACAGAAACTCTTTGTATTAATTCACATCTAAGCACAATCATAGGAAATATAACCCAGAACCGAAGACAAAATGCAGCATAGACTTATTTCTTGCTCATGTTGCAGTCTGATTCAAGTTGAAGGCTGTTGAGGATGCTCTCCTCCATGAATGCTTTCAGGAATCTAGTCTTCCATTTATTACTTTCACCATTCTTCATGATCTAAGAATAATCCCCTTCTGGATAAGAAGCAAAAATGTTATACAGTCAAGGGAATTGGCATAGTTCTCATCTATTCAAATTCTACTTGAAAAAAACCAGTTACATGATCTTACTCACGTGCAAAGGGCTGGGGAATGTGCCCTAGTCTTATACTACAGAAGAAGAGGAGGATGTGGTTATTAGCAAGAATCATCAGTCTCCAAACTTCAAGAAGTCCTTGTTTTTTACTGCTGAGTAGTACTCTAATATGTATATATTCTATACTTTCTTCATCCATTCTTCATTTGAAGGGCATCTAGGTTGTTTCCAGGTTCTGGCTATTACAAATAATGCTGCTATGGACATAGTAGAGCATATACTTTTGTTGTGTGATAAGGCCTCTCTTGGGTATATTCCCAAGAGTGGTATTGCTGGGTCCATGGGTAGGTTGATCCCGAATTTCCTGAGAAACCTCCACACTGCTTTCCAGAGTGGTTGCACAAGTTTGCATTCCCACCAGCAATGGATGAGTGTACCCCTTTCTCCACAACCTCTCCAGCAAAGGCTATCATTGGTGTTTTTGATTTTAGCCATTCTGACAGGTGTAAGATGGTATCTTCTTGAAGTTTGCAGGCAAATGGATGGAAATAGAAAACACTATCCTGAGTGAGGTAAGCCAGACCCAAAAAGAGGAACATGGGATGTACTCACTCATATTTGGTTTCTAGTCATAAATAAAGGACATTGAGCCTATAATTCATGTTCTTAGAGAAGCTAAATAAGAAGGAGAACCCAAAGAAAAACATATAGGCATCCTCCTGAATATTAACCTTCATCAGGCGATGAAAGGAGACAGAGACAGAGACCCACATTGGAGCACCGGACAGAAATCTCAAGGTCCAAATCAGGAACAGAAGGAGAGAGAGCACGAGCAAGGAACTCAGGACCGCGAGGGGTGCACCCACACACTGAGACAATGGGGATGTTCTATCGGGAACTCACCAAGGCCAGCTGGCCTGGGTCTGAAAAAGCCTGGGATAAAACCAGTCTCGCTGAATATAGCGGACAATGAGGACTACTGAGGCCCCACGAACAATGGCAATGGGTTTTTGATCCTACTGCACCTATTGGTTTTGTGGGAGCCTAGGCAGTTTGGACACTCACCTTACTAGACCTGGATGGAGGTGGGTGGTCCTTGGACTTCCCACAGGGCAGGGAACCCTGATTGCTCTTTGGGCTGATGAGGGAGACAGAAATCTTTAATTAATTAATAAATTAATAAAAAATTTTAAAAAAATTAAAAAAAAAGAACCATCAGTCTCTAACATATCCCATCGGATTGGCCAGTGTTCGGTCGCAAACTCAATAGTGTCACTTTCAAGATGGAAAAGACACATCATAATGACCCTAAAGTGATTACCAATAATCCCCTGCTACTACTAATGTCTCCATTTAATCCCTGCCTATTTATTGTGAAAATCCATAAGGTGAGTGACTGTTGAGCCAGTAGAATTTACAACAATCTGTGAAGTCACATCCAGATTTATGGGTTTTTCTATTCATAACAAGAATAACAGAATATCATTCTGGGAATTATATTTTGTCACATTATATAAGATTAAATTAGTCTTTTTTCATACCCATAATGCAGTACCTAATGTACACACATTAAAGAAAGAGGTTTATTAAAATCGCATTTGGAGGCTAAATGTCCATGCCTTATGGCAAAATAGCTGACCCTAGCACCTTCTCTACGGACACATCATCCAACAGTGGATCCCATCATCATGGGGACACAGATGAGATGGATGGGTCACATGGTGAGCTAGGAAACAGAGAACAACTCAGGGGCCTAACTTACTCTTTTCTATCAACTTATTCTAGGCAAGAAGTCTTACTCAGCCCAACAAATCTGTACCAGTCCTTTCTAAGAGTACAGCCCTCAACTGTTCCTTCCCACTGCACCCCCCTTCTCCATATTTTCAGACCACCTTATAACTGCCACAGTGAGGACCAAGTTCCCATTATGTGACCCTATGAAAACTGCACAGAAGACTCTGTCTATCTGGACAATCTCTTTGTGGTTGATGGAGAAATCTCCCTTGTTGAAGATGCCAGTAGCTTAGAGGAGGAAATTGAAGACGATCATCTACATTTGTAGGAAAATGGATTGTGCACATAACTTCTTAAGGACAAGGTTGTGGGACCCAGAGCAGAAGACCCAACTAAGCTGTGTCCAAACTCCTGGCCTGAGAAATGGTGACATAAATGTGTTAAGCATGTGAGAAAGTGGTGGGCATCCTTTGACTATTAGCATAGCTTAGATTAATCATGACTTCCCCCAGGAAGGGAATGGAAGTCAATGCATCTGATCCGTGGGAGAATAATCACCCAA
Organism: Alexandromys oeconomus; assembly: GCA_963919705.1. Classification (NCBI taxonomy): domain Eukaryota; kingdom Metazoa; phylum Chordata; class Mammalia; order Rodentia; family Cricetidae; genus Alexandromys; species Alexandromys oeconomus. The sequence continues at coordinate 24,329,510 of CAWTZB010000064.1, forward strand.
TTAAGAGAAAGCTTTTTTAGGGAGGCTTTTGGAATGCCTGGCTATTGGTACATGGATAGTGATTGATACAGATGTCCTCTGTCAAGAAAGAAAAATGCATGTCATGAGGTAGGGCAAAGCCTAGGTGGTAGTAATACCAGGGGCAAATATGTAATTAGAGCATTTCCTAGCATGTTTGAAACCCTTTATGTGTTCTGTATAAAATAAGTCTGTGACCCCAGCATTTAGGAGCTAGAGACAAAGGGATCAGAAGTGCAAGTATCTTTGGCTATATAATAAATTTGGGCTACATGAGACCTTGTCTCAGAAAAAGTGTGTATGTGTGTGTGTGATTGTGTGTGTGTGATCATGTGATCATGTGTGTGTGATCTTGTGATTGTGTGTATGTGTGTGTGTGTGTAAATATCAGCATTAATTAGGTTTCCAAACTCTTTGAGAATCTAATTACATTTTGGACATCTCAAAGAACAAAATTTCCTTAAATACCTTTATATAAAATTCTGCATACAACTTACAGAAAACCCTAAGTTAGGGTTGGGATGTATAGGGCCTGTAGATATGGGTTACTGGGCCCTGGAGGTATGTGATACATGCAATGATGTATGAAGATGTTTGGGGGAAGTCTCACACAATCTATCTTAGACAAGAAACATGTTCAGAGTGTTACCTTGTACTCAAGAAAGTGAAGGGTCACCATGGCGAGGCTGGAGGAAGGAACGAAAACAGACTGGATTGATTCACATCAGGAATAATTTTGATATAAAGCAGAGCCAGGGCCCCAGAATGAGTGAAGTCAGAAAGGCACCAGGAAGAGGAGGTGAAGAAGAAAACAGTAGAATCATTTAGAGGACCAAGAGATAGTCCTTCTAGGTGAGTGAGGGCATCTGATCCAATGCATATGCTGGGGCAAAGAGTAGACACAGAAAAAAACAGAATGTGGGCTACAGGCTCACTGACTTCTCCAGTAGATCTATTTTTTTCAGTTCAATAACAACACCAAAATTAAGATTAGCACTTTCCAGATCATATAGGTAACTACCTTATAACCAATTGCTGATCTCATTGGTCGCATTTGCTTTCCCTTTGTGATGTTGTCAGTAACAATTAGCACTGCGAGCATTGAGATGGGCTGATGAGGAAAAGAACAGAGGGAAAACTGCAATGCAAATGACGCAGTCCTGCTGAGTGAAACCAAATGAGCTAGTGTATTAGAAGAAGAGGATAACGTCACAGGGACACAGACGCAGGCCAGATTTAAAGGGCCTGTTGGATATGTTCCTGTCCTGGGAGAGTAACTCAGTTTTGGCAAAGCAATACCAACTTTACCACTGAATTAATTTGATGATGTTGAATTGCTTTGATCTATAATTTATTTATATTTAATCTGTAAGTTTATTTTGTTACAGCCGTGAAAGCTGCCCACAACAGTGTGTTTTCCTCTACTTCTGGGCAGGTAGCAGGAACCCACTCTCCAGGCCTTGCTGGTGAATATGACACATGATTGGTTCTGGTTAGTAGGTTGTAAGTGAAAAGAGATGTAGCCAGAGCACGCACTTGCAGGACGATTCCCTCAAGGGATGACCTAGACTCTAACAACCTTTGAGATTAGGCTCAGCAAGATCGTGTATCACTTAGCAGGAGGATAAATTCTGAGAGATAAGTGACAAGATATGATAAGCAAACATCGTAGATTGTTGGCCCAAACCTAGGGGGATTCCTACATCAAGCACCTGACCTAAATTAATGATGCAATCAAGAGGGAAACTGAGGGTTCAAGTGATAGCTTAGGTAGAAAAGAGCTTGCCTTACAAGCACAAGGACCCTGAGTTTGATCCTCAAATGCACAGTTTTAAAAGTCCAGTGTGGTGGTGTACAAGGGAGGCAGAAACAGGATGGGTGAGGGTGTCTCTGAAGTCTGTTGACTGCCCAGCCTAGTCTACTCTGTAATTCCAAGGAGAGATACTGTCTCAAAGTAAGTAACACCAGAGCAACGACAGTCAAGGTTGTACTCTGGCCTTTGGTGCACAGACACACACACACACACACACACACACTTGTGTACACATGAACACAAACATAAAGAGGACAACTGGGCATGGGATGTAGCCTAATGATAGAAAAGAAGATGTGCTGTAGGGATATGACATATTGCTTCGTAGCAAGATTTTTATAATCAGGAATAGATTCTAAAATAGTGATAGCATAATAAAAAGATTAGTAATTACAAAAATCATTACCACAGTCATCCGCTATCAGACGTTATGTGCTGTACCTAATTCTATGTGCTATGATTGTATTCAGCTGCCAGTGTAGTAGATGCACTGATAGGATTATAGTCACAAGCAAATGAGAAATGTTTTGTACGGTGTTAATATGGCTTTGATGTCACCAGGTGATAGGAAATTCTCAACTCCATCATAATCTCATGGAACCCCAGTCAAGATATACAGCCCTCCGTGGAAAATCCTATGGGACAGATAGCTGTACCCTTAGGGGACTGCTCAGGCCTCTAAACTCTCAGGCACTAACTGGAGGCTAAAAAGTAGGAACTTAGGCATACTCTGAGTTATATTTGGCCAAGAGGTAATTCTTGTGAGAAATTATAGGGCAAGAGGAAATAAGGTGAAAGCAGTAGGTACTTGTCTACTCTGCCAGCTACCCTGGTTCTAGAAGGCTTCTTGTGGTGGTTTGAAGGAAAACAGCCCCCATGGGCTCAGAAGGAGTGGCACTATTAGGAGTGTGGCCTTGCTGGAGAAAGTGTGTCACTGAGGGTGGGCTTTGAGGTTTCAGACACTCTAGCTAGGTACTCTAGCTAGGTCCAGCGTTGCTCTCTCTCTTCCTTCTGCCTGTTAATCCAGATGTGGTACTCTCAGCTTCCTCTCCAGCACCCTGTCTGCCTTCATGCCACATGCTCCCTTCCATGACAAAAATGGACTAAACTTCTGAACTGTAAGCCAGCCCCAGTTAAATATTTCCCTTCATAAGAGTTGCCATGGTCACCGTGTCTCATCACCGCTATGGAAACACTAAGACATGCCTACTTCCCTACTTAGTCCTAGATGCTATTAGCCCTCAGCTTTGGTGCTACAGCAGGTTTGATTTTCTTAATCCCTGCCTCTCTCTCATAAAAGTATAAATATGGAGCATATAAAATGTCCCTGGCCTCTTTCAGTTTGGCCTTATGTTTCCTATCTTGCTGGTACCTGACTGGGGTACTAATGGTGGCTTCTAAGCAGGTCGGCTTCCACCTGTTCTGTGATATCACATGCGGTGAGGAGAAGTCAGTCTTTTTAATCACTAAGCATCTGGAATGTTTATTAGGATCGAGTGTGAGAAATAAGGATGCTGCTATCATTTAAGAAGGTAAATACGACAAATTAATACATAATTTAGCATTTGTGGGTGTCTTCATAGTATTAGAAGTTATCCTTGGAAGGCATCCACAGGAAGTTGTTTACTTGAAAGTGAAGGCCTCTCTCCCCTGCTGAGAAACCCTGGTCAGGTAAGGAAAGAAGCCAGGCAGACCTGAATGCCTGTGCTGGTGTCCTGGGTTACTTCAGGTGGAGCTTTTAAGCTTCTCTTTCTGCATCCATCAAAGACAGATCATAGAGCTGACTCAGGGGACTCTGAGGTTGAGATAATGTATGTAAAATGTTTAGCAGACTGCTTGACATTTAGTGTGCATTCTGTGAGTAAGAGCTAAGGTCACCTCATTAGTGATAGCTACAATTAAACTGTTAGTAACAACCACCTAAGGGATTAGAGTTTAGGGACGAGCATAAAGAAACAATGGACAGAAACAGAGAAGAGCCAGACGAGCAGAGCAGAGCAGTGAAGGGTTAGATAGTCTGACAGTCATTTCCAAAGCCATAGAATAGGAAGTCCTTTGGAGAAGGTCCCTGGTGAGGAGCCACAGTACAAGTATGGATGGAAGCTGAGCCGGAACCCATCCACAGCTGGTTAGATGGGGGAGTGAAACCATCTGTTAAGAGTATCTGGGAGAGGAAGTCAGAAAAGACCCCCGTCTGTCATTATCTTCTCCATATCTGTAGTTACCCTTAAAGCAGAGCATCCAGAGACCCTGCAAGGAACATGCCTTTGCTAAAACTTGGTAAGAGTGACCCAGTTCCAAGCGTGTCAGGGGCATGCCAGCTAAGATTTGGGATGTTCACCTGCCACGCGGGATATGGCACGTGACATGGAGCAGTCACATAAGCAACAGCTACAGATGAGACTTGATTCTCTACCAAAGTTTCTCCTTTAGGAATGGTATCCTGAGGAATGGTGGTCCCTCTAGCAAGGCGGGGAGGAAGATGGTTCCAGGTCATCCCCTCCTTAAAATTTCTGCATCTCTCTAGTGTCTACCTCAGCAATAAGGCCAAATTGTTTCACCATACTATGAAAAATGTTGGCACCCCATAGATGTTTTCATTATTAATGGTGCTGGTAGTAATAACAATAATGATTTTATAGCACTTTTATCCAGAGTAAGCAGCCAACAGGAAATAATGCATTCAATCAGCAAAAATGTCCTGTACTTGGAAAAATTTCCTATCAGAGCCCCATCTCTTTCCTCTATACACACAAAAACACACAACTACACATCCTACACACACACACACACACACACACACACACACACACACCTGATATAGATATACCATATACAAACCACATACTGCATATACATCACACAGACAAATATAGGTCTTACACCATATACATCATACTATATATACAATGCATATCCCCAAATCACAACACATGTACTACAAACTACACATATATTGCACAGATATACATGTATACCAAATAGCATGCATACCATATACCATTATATACACTATAGACACACACACATAAATACACATACCAAACACTATAACCCAAACCACACCACATAGACACACAAGTTTATGAAACTTGCTCCATCACCCACACATACCACACAGGCTCACACAAACCACACAAAAATATGAAACATGCTGTATAAGCCACACATATCACATAAGTTCACATAAACCACATAAACATAGGCACACCATACATCTCTACATAGTGTGTCTTCATTCATGGTAATAGCTCATATCTAATCTTCTTGGAAGTCTATAAGATGGTTTTCATTTTCTTCATACTTACAAAGCCTCCAAGAAATAAAAACATTTACTCCAATGATTAGAAAGTGACAATATTCTGATGATACCCACATAACCTGGAATGTGAAACAAGTCAAATATAGACAGGGAGTAACAAAAGAAGCCAATTTCCACACACTGAGGCCAGGGAAGAAAAGTCATTGGTAGACTCTTGGGTGGGCTGGGAGACACAGGGAGCCTGGATTTGAGGCAGGCAAATACAAGGCACAGGGGTACAAATGAGCATCCATTTGACTTAATCTATGGGCATATCCCTTTCCTCACAATGCACTCAGCAGCATAGGATCTTTTTGTGCAATATGTATATAAAGCTCTCTTCCAGCAAGGCACTCAGTAACTCGCATACCCCATCTTCATCAAGCTACATATATTACCACTCCAAAGAGTAGAACAAATCTTTCTTCCACTGATAGTTGTCATGTGTAGATAGTTTCCATTCACATGTATTTTCCAAAATATCTGCTACAGGAATAAGGGGATCAAATCCATCTGAACTGGTTTTGATAACATGCAGTATGGGAAAACTATGTTCTCTGAGTAACCTTCTAAGGGAAAACTCTATTTTTCTACCTTATGTTTATGAATATTTGGGAATATATGTTATTAAAACAAGATAAACTATAGGCAGGGCTGTGCCCTGGGAATAAAAGCTTACCCAATTCATCTATCAACCACAGTAGAGAGCCACCCAACTATAACCCTTAGTAACCATAACCATTACACTTGTAGTCCTTATATCAAAATAGTCTAGCAGTAACTTTGGGACCATTGAGTACTTTCTCACTCGTGTGGCCCACTGTCAAGAAGGGCATGTTATTTCTGATTTGTACTGGTGCTTTGCATTTTAATAGTTTCCTTATGACTTTGTCATCTCTGAACACTTGTCCAGTTCCTTGATGGAGATACCTAGAACCTGAAAACAGCTAACCCAGTCAACAACCACAAACGGAGCAAATGAGCTTCTAAATCTAGAATGAAGAGAACCTGAGGTAGTCAGAGACAGGAAAACCAGGACTGGCAGAGGCATATGGCAAGCCAAAGGCAGAATTCATTCTAATGACCTCAGGAATGTGTTCTTGTTAGCATGAAGTTAAATGGGAAAGCATCATGACATCTCTGGATACTGTGATCCTGAATCTAGGCATTCCCTCTATCCAAGATGTGTATCCTGAAGCTCATTTATACATAAATGATTCTGTCTGTGTCTGTAGATGCATTATTTGGCAGTGATGTTCCATTTATCAGTAAGTGGTTTTGGTTTTGTTCATCTAAGCAACTTGAGTGTCTTTGCTGTGCAGATTGGCTCTCCTGATTGCCAAATGAAATGTCCTGTTCAAAAGCTTCTTTTCCTAAAAAAGAATTCTCTAAAAATCACCCTTTTTGTTCATCTTGGTGAATTGATTAATTGTATAGAGCTTCTTTGGTTTCTAGATCAGCTCTAGTTACCACAAAACTGCAAGGAATATTTAAATCATAGCATCACTCTCATCCGCTGGGATTAGATAACTAACTAAATAACTGGGATTAGGGATAAGACCTAGCATGAGGAACTAACTGAAACATTGCACAGAAGACAGTTGCTGAGGTCTCTCACATACCACATCTAACCTCTCCACACCTCCAGATATCTCCTACCCTTCTCTAGGGTCTAGCAAGACATTTGAGTCTGCCTGATCCTCCCCTCCTCACATTTTCTCCAACACCCCAAACATAGTCCCAAACTCTAGATTTAGACCAGGATGTGCACCCTACATGCTAGCTCAGTCTCCTGTTTCTGCCTGAATTCATTCCACTGGGGCCATATCCAATCTCAAGACCCAACCTGACTGTAAATCCTCTTTGCTAGCCTAACTTGTTCTGTCCTATCAAATACATAATTAACAAAAGAAGTCTATATGCCCAGATAACACTGCAAAAATACAAACAACATAAAATACCAAGGTGATAACCCCCCAAACCCATCAGCCCTGTAGAAATGTTTGCCAATGAGAATTGCCTAGATGAACCGAATTTAAAAAGGATAATAATAAACTTCATCAGAGAATTCAAGGACTTTACAGAAGTCACAAAGAAAACAGCCAGATGAACTTAGAGATAGACTTTAAAGAAAATAAAGCCCCAATGATATCCTCAAAAAAAAAAAGCCTACAAATAAAAGGCTGATTGAAATAATGAAGACAATCCAGGATTTCAAACCAGAATTCACTAAAGAGTCAGAAACACTGAAGAGGTAACAAACTGAAATGGTGATGGAAGTGAAAATCCCAATAATCCAACTAGAAAATTCAAAGGAAAACCTTACAAATAGAATGAATCAAGCAGGATATAGAATATTAAGACCTGAAAATAAAGTCCCAGATCTAGATGGAACAAGCAAAGAGTATCATTTTTTTAAACACAGGAAAGGAACATATAGAAGATCTGGGATACTAAAAAAATTCCAAAACTTTGAATCATAAGAATAGATGAGAGAAAAGAACCCCAGGGCAATTGCATAAATTGGATTATCAACAAGATCCTTGAAGAAAATTTCCTCAAACTAGGGAAAGAAGGGCCCATACAAATACAAAAAAAAAAAAAAACCCCACACAGAACAGAAATAGATAAGACCAGAAAAATAATCTTTATGACATATCATAGTTATTCATAGTATTCATTCTGACTATAATGCAAGAAAACTTAAAATTGACAGTAAAGCAATCTCTAGTAAATACACCAACTGATGGAGATTAATTAACTCATTACTCAATTATTGATGTGTCAAAGAAGAAATCAAAACAGAAACAAAAATTTTTCTGGAACAAAATAAAAAGAAACAAAATAAAAACTCACCAAAATATCTAGAATATGTTGAAAGCAGCTCTATGGGGAAGTTAATGAACCAGGATCAAACTGAATTCAAAACCAGTCAATAGTTAGAAATAATAAAGAACAGTGATAAATGAAAACAAGGAAAGTAATGCGAGGAATCAATGAATTTAATTTAATTTTGTATTTTGTCTTTTCCAGAAGATAAACAAGATTGACAGGTCCTTGGCCCAACCAAAGAAAAGAAAGAAAGAGAGAATCCAACTTAGTAGAATCAGAACTCAGCATGGAAACATTACAACAGACACCAAAGAAATCTAGAGTGTAATAAAAGAATACCTTTAAAACCTGTACTCCATTAAGTTGGAAAACCTGAAAGAAATGTAGATTTCTAGATTCACTCATACCACCAAAATTAAACCAAGAAGTTAACAACATAAACAGACACATAAGAGGAGACTGAAATAGAAGAAAAAAAAACATTCCAAAAATTAAATTAAAAAAAATTAGGGCCAAGTGGATTCATGGCAGAATTCTACCATCTAAAGTGAATCACTCTTAAATACTCAAAATAATATAAAACAAGGAACACACCCAAACTCCTTCCATGAAACCAGTATCACTCTAATATTAAAAACAGGTGAAGGCAGCAATAAAAGAAACTATAGGTCAATATACTCAAAGAACATAGATTCAAAAATTCTCAATAAAATATTTGCAAACTGAACATGGATTTAAATAAAAAAGATTAACTACCATGCCCAAGTTGGCTTTATCCTTGAAATATAGGGTGATTCAACATGTGCAAGTCAATACATGTAATAAACTATGTAAATAGACTAAAATACAAAGATTATATGATCATCTCAATAAGTGTGTGTGCTGGCTAGTTTAATATAAACTTGACAGACGCTTGAGTCATTTGAAAGGAAGGAACCTCAACTGAGAAAATGCCACCAAAATATTCGGCTGTCAGGAATTTTCTTAATTAGTGATTGATAGAGAAGGGCCCAGCCCATTGTGGGTGGTGCTTTGCTAGGGCTGGTTGTCCTGGGTTCTATAAGAATACAGGCTGAGCAAATCCTGATGAGCAAGGCAGTAAACAGCACCCCTCATTGGCCTCTATATCAGCTCCTGCTTTGAGGTTCTCTTCTCTGGGTTCCTATCCTGATTTCCTTCAGGATTTGGGCTATGGGTATTGTTGCAGGGAGAGGCTGCTCTGCTTGTTTGTCCTGGCTGCCTGGCTTGCTTAGCCCCAAAATAATCATACCAAAATTGCATTAATTAAAACACTGATTGGCCCATTTGCTCTAGCCTCTTATTGGCTAATTCTCACATCTTGATTTAAGCTATTTCTATTAATCTGTATTTCTCCACGTGACAGTGGCTTACCAGGAATGATTCAGCAAGTCTGACTCTGGCAGCTCCATGGTGGCTCTCCCTGACTCTGCTTTCTTCCTTCCAGCATTCAGTTCTGTTTTCCCTGCCTACCTAAGTTCTGCCCTATCAAAAGGCCAAGGCAGTTTCTTTATTCATTAACCAATGAAAGCAACACATAAACAGAAGGACCTCCTACACCAGGTTATGAAAACAAGCATAGACCAAATACTCCTTTTCTTCCCCAACTTGCTTTTGGTCATGGTATTTTATCATAGCAATAGAAACTCTAACTAGGACAGTGCAGAAAAAAAGCACTTGACAAAAATCAAACATATCTTCATGAGTCCAAAATGGAACTAGAGAGAATATAGTTCATAATAAAAATGATATATATATACCCTTATATATACATTCTTTATATGTGTGTATACATATATATGTGATATATGTATATATATATATATCATCTTCCTAAATAAAAAAAAAACTGAAGCAATCCCACTGAAATCAGGAATGAGACAGAGCTGTCCACTTTCCCTTTTCAATGTTGTGCTCAATGCACTTGCTGGAACAAGAAGGCAAGGAGAGGAAAATAGGAAAAGAAGAAATAAAACTATCCCTATATGTGATGACATGATATTGTGTGTAAAAGATCCCAGAAAACTAGAAAGTATGTACAATTTCAGCAGCATGGCATGATAAATAACCAACATGCACAAATCAATAGCTTTTATATACACCAACAATAAGCATACAATGAAGGAGATTGTGGATATATTTACATTTACAATAGACTAAAGGATACAAAACATCTAGTAATAGACACAAAAAAGGATCTTTACAGTGAAAACTTTGAAGCGCTAAAGAAAGAGATAAAGACATTATCAGATTGAAAGACATCCCATGCTCATGGATTGATTAGTGGAATTGGTATTGTGAAAATTACCATTTTACTAAGCACCATTTACAGAATGAGATCATCCCAACAAAATCCCCCATTTCATTCTTTACAGAAATAGAAAAAATAAAACTATCCTAAAGTTCATATGGAGCTCCTAAAGATCCTGCAGAGTCAAAACAATCCCAAGTATAAAGGATAATGCTGGAGGGATTACAGTTCCAGATCTTAAGATATACAGTAATCTTACTATTTTAAGTAACAAAATACTTACTACAATAGTAATAAAAACAATATGACACTGGCGCAAAAGTAGACAAATAGAACAAAATTTAAGTCCTATAGGTGAGTACACAAATTCAGTCATTTAATACTCAATCAAGAAGCCAAACACATAAGCTGAGGAAAATATAGCAAACTCCAATAAATGGTCCTGGGAAAACTGGCTATCCACATGCAGAAAAAAAAATAAAATTAGACCTGTATTTATCACCTTGCATAAAAGATAACTCTAAACAGATCAAAGACCTTTTAAATGTGAAGCCCAAAGCTGCTAGATGAAAACATAGGCAGTGCCCTGCATGATAATGCAGAAAGGACTCCATTTGCCCAAGACTTAAGGTCAAGAACTAACAAGTGCTTCCTAAAACTATAAGCTTCTACACAGCTAATGAAATAATCAGTCGAATAAAGAGAAAGCCTGCAGAACTGGAGCGAATATTTGCCAGTTATACAGCTGACAGAGAATTAATACCCAGAATACGTTTTTTAAAAGCTCATAAAATGGAAAAGAAAAAAGAAACAATGACCTATTCATTTAAAAAGTGTGTGCGTGGGGGGGAGGGGGATTGTAATCTGAACAGAAAGCTCTCAAAAAAAAGGAGGCTGAGAAATATCTCAAAACTGTTCTTTGTCCCTAGAGATTAGCTAAATGTAAATAGAATCTTTGAGATTTTATCTTAACCCACTGAGAATGGCAGTGATCCCCAAAACAACCAAATGCTAGAAAGGATGTGGGGACAAGGGAACCATTTACCATATGACTCAGTGACACTACTACACCTTGGTACATACCCAAAGGACTCAATATCCTACTCCACAGGTACTTGTTCAGCCATGGCTACTGTGGCCCTATTCACAATAGCTAGGAAGGAAAAATAACCTATATGTCCATCAGCTGGTGAACAATAATGAAAACACACACACATATATAATATATAGTGTATATATATAATATATATATATATATATACTAGAATACTATTCAGTTGCAAATGAAAATGAAATCATGAACTTCACAGGTAAATGAATAGAGCTAGAAAAGATCCTATTGAATGAGGAAACCCAGATGCAGAAAGGCAAATATTGCACATTGTCTCCCATCTGAGATTCCTAGCTCAAAATCTTCAAATATGAGTACATATACTAGAATAACTGTGGAAGGCAGGAAGGTATAAAAAAAAAACAACACTGGAGAAGTGGGAGGAGAAACAATAGAAAGGGAAGAGCTGGGAAGAGGAAAAGTGAAAAACAGGGACTCTTAAATATGAAGTGGGAGGGAAATAGAGAAGGGAGGAAGATAAAATGATAGTAAGACTGTTTGAAAAATTCATAAGGAATCATACTATTATTATCAGTATAATAATATCTATAAAACATGTAGGTTGGTGTATAAATACACACAAATATCTTACAGGAAATTTCCCTTCTGGTCTGGCAATGCCTCCCTCCCCTAGAACCATAGACAATCTAACAGAAACCCAGCTCAAGTCATGAGAAGCCATCTTTTGAGTTGTTAGGATTTTTCAAGAAATTCTCCAAACATAAAGATGCCTATGAACCATAACAAGGACTGACATGACCTAATAACCCTAAAAGTACAGCAGTTGCACACATGTGATAGCAGTAACCGGCTCTCTAATTGGACTTGTCACTCACTCAACAAGAAGGAGGAAGTCATGCATCATACTGGAAGCCTAGCCAACTAGGGCTAGTGAAGTCACAGATTTTGGAGAAAAACCAACAATGCTACCTTTCATTACACAATAAAATATAAATATTTGTCCTTATACCAAGAAATAAACAGTCCTTACCCCTCATCAAGATAACTTCTTTTTGCAACAAAGGGAGACCAGTACAAACCAAAATCAACCAAAATATAGAATTATGGATCCTAGTTCCAAAGTGTACATCTACAACCCAACAGAGATACCTAAGCCTCAAGAATTGCTGTAGAAGTGAGAATGGGGGTAGAATGTAAGATCTAGAAGAGCAGAGAGTGTGCCATAAGATTCTGTCTCATAGAAATATCAGAAGTCACAGTCATGCAGTCTCACCAATATAACATGATCAAGGATGACACCAATAGACATGCTAAACTGGAAAGGCAAAAACTTACAAGATCTCAAGTTAAACATAGAGCTACTAGCAACTAAAATATGCTGAGAGCAGGGGAGATACAGATATCCCCAGGGAAGCCGAGCTCATCAATTGGTTATCCAATACCAAATGGTCAGCCTTGAAAACATGCACATACAAGTAGCATTATATAGACACAGTAGGCTATATTTATATATTTACATTTATAGTAGTGTGCTGTATACTAGGAGGCCAATTGCTTGTTCCCAGTTGCTCAGCCCTAAAGTAACCACACAGAACCCATATTATTTGCAATACTGTTTGGCCAATAGCTTAAGTGTATTTCTGGCTAACTCATATCTTAAATTAACCTATTTACATTAATCTGTGTATCACTATGTGGTTGTGGTTTACTGGGTAAAGTTCCATGCAGTGTCTGTCTCTAGCAGGGCTATATGGCTTCTCCTAGACTCTGCTTTCCTTCTCCCAGCATTCAGTTTAGTTTTCCCCATCTACCTCTGTTATGCCCTGCTATAAACTCAAGCCAGCTTCCTTTATTCATTAATGGTAATCACAGCATACAAAGGGGAATCCCACATCAGTGTACATGTCTACACACACACATATAATATATAAAACATGTTGCTATATGCATATATATGCAGCAATTAAAGAAAAGAGACAACTAATTTGAAGGAGAGGAACCAATGAGATGTATGTGGAAGCATTTGATGGGAAGATGGGGAAGGTATTAACTGATGCAATCATAATTTTAATAACCTAAAAAAACTTACTTTAAAAAGTCACAGATTTAAAAAAAGAAGACAGTTGCTGATATGCAAAGAAACTGCCTGTCAGAAGAGAAGCAACCAATGAGGCATGACTTATCTCATGGTGGGAGACACCAGCTGTGGAGAAGTTTCCTGAACTGTGGTCTTGGACAGCGAGTGAGCCTTGGTTCAGTTCTCACTTCAATCTTCTGCACATTCTTGAGCAAGGTATTTATATCTCTCATTTATGGCAATAAAGATCTTAAAGTTCCTCTCTGTAGTTGCTTTGATCTTGGCGCAACGGGAATTAGGTAGATTTATGTGAACAGACCTGCCTCGCTCAACACTGATTGCCCAGAGATTTTACAGAATCATAAGAGAAGACATACATAACATTTACTTTTAGAGTATATATTGTTTGGTTTTGTGTATCCATGACTGTCTTTTAAATTGAATCATGCTTTATGTATATTTTTATCACTCAAATGTATATTACAATGGCCATTGATGTTGACAGATGGAGCACTGGCTAATTCATTTCCACTTATATGTCATTGCCAGGCTTTATTTATGTCTTCTTCTATTGGTAGATTATTTTATCCCTTAAATCTTTGTGATGACAAATATTTCTGTTGTAAACACACCTGCAGATGCGCAAGCAAGATTTCTCCTCAAAATGATTTGGTTGATCAGATATTCAGATTTTGAGCTTTGCCACAAACTAAATGCTTTTCCAGGTTCCTGCATCCATTTACACTCTAAGGAAAGACACTAAATCTCTCATTGCCTTGCTGAGATCAGGAATGGTGGAACCTCAAAACCTTCTTTTTTTATTTTAACACGCAAATGTGTTTATGGTTTCCTTTTGCATTTCTTTTTAAAATGTACTTTTAAGTAGTTCAGAGGGCAATAGCTTTTTATATGAGGTTTCAATACATATCTCACTTTGTTGATTCTCCTCCCTGAACACACTTTATGTCCCTAATTTTCCTGTCTCCTACTGCACTCTTTCACCCCCATTTCCCCGATGATTACCATGATTAGGAATCTTAATCATAATTCTTACTATACTAATTTTCTCTTACCTTAAATGTCTCATCCACATTCTTTATATATTCTGAATACAAATTCTTGCCCCTCTGTACAGCAAATATATTCTCATAGTTTTCGGTTGTTTCATATCAGAGAAAACATGATGGACATCTGTGGAATGTGTTTTAGAAACATAGCTCAGATAAAGAAACACAATGCAAAATCAGGAGAAATGGCTGCTGAGGGTTACTTCGTGGAGTGTGTAGACACAGTGTGTCAGCTAGAGCAGTTGGCAATGGGTTTTTGATCCTACTGCACGTACTGGCTTTGTAGGAGCCTAGGCAGTTTGGATGCTCACCTTACTAGACCTAGATGGAGGTGGGTGGTTCTTGGACTTCCCAGAGGGCAGGGAACCCTGATTGCTCTTTGGGCTGACGAGGGAGGGGGGCTTGTTCGGGGGAGGGGGAGGGAAATGGGAGGCGGTGGCGGGGAAGAGACAGAAATCTTTAATAAATGAATTAATTAATTAATTAATTAAAAAAATGAAAAAAAAAGAGTTGTTTTACCAGAGTAGTAGGCATATGAATAACAGTTTAGCTACAGTACATGAAGAAGCCAGAGTTTCTTTGGCACAATGCAAAACTTTATCATTTTGAGAAAATTAGACAATTTGGACTGGATTTTTGCCTGATTGTCCTCCCTCTATACCTCCCTGGAGGCCACAGGACATTCTAGCATTCTGTATTTATTTCTAGGGCCTTCTCTCACTTTCTTCATGTGTGTATTTAAAATATAGCAAACTCCCTCAGCACATTCAGGTATGCTGTAACAATTGACACTTATTTACTTTATCATACTGACAGAAATAAAATTGTTTATTGTGGTGTCAGCAGTGCTTAGAATAGTGAGTTTTGTATGTGATTAGATACATGTGTGATTGTACAAGTGTGTGTGTGTGTGTGTGTGTGTGTGTGTGTGTGAGAGAGAGAGAGAGAGAGAGAGAGAGAGAGAGAGAGTAGAAAAACCAATCCAGACCCAAACAAAGGGCAAAGGAATCAAGATCTCCACACAGTGCTGCCCAGGATTTAAGTGTGTATGTGTTTCATTCTCCTAGATGGTAACTACCTTGTACGTCAAGAACTATCTTATTTATTTCCACATAAACTCACTTCAACAGTCATATAATAAATGCTTTCTCTGTGTTGGATACGATGGTATCAACTGATAAGCAAACTTGGCTTCTTGCATTGGAATATTTTCCAGAAGTATGAAGCTCACACCATTCTGGCTGCTTCAGTGTGCTGACTTCTGAGATCCTCCCACCCTTCCCGCTTTTGCCTTTTGCTATCCTTCCTTGGCTAGAACACTTTCTTCACCACCTTTTCCCAGCCTTCCCCTATTGCTTTGCAAAGTATAATTAGGTCCTATCATCTTTATGGATCTTAATCTATATTGAGTAGTCAAGAGACTCTGTCCCCTTTCTGCCTTCCAATATAATAGGTTGTTGGTGCTAATCAATGTAAGATTCAAGTCCTTATTTCTTTATGTGGTTTAATGTTGTCAGCTTCTTCCCACTCCAATCTGCAAGTAGATTTCAAGCTCCCTGAAGATGAGGACTGAATCTCATACTTGCCTTGTATCCTCCACGGCTCATTGCACAAGTGCTGGCTACATGAAACTGCTCAATAAATATTGAATAATCCAAGAGAAGCTCAATAAACAACGATTGCTTAATTGATTTGCTCCGTCAATAAATCTTGCTTTGAACAGAGTAGAGCCAGGGAAAGTACTTAAAAGGCAATCTAGGTCACTGTGCCTCTGGACAGGGAAAGCTCTCTCAATATAAGGACTGGTGGGGGGTGGCAGCAGGGTAAACCTGTTGTCACCCCTGCAGGGTCTCCGAGCCTCTGAGACCAAGGGATCTGGACTCAAATTCAAATTTCTCTACTCCTATTTTTTTTTTTTTTTTTTGGTTTTTCGAGACAGGGTTTCTCTGTGACTTTGGAGCCTGTCCTGGAACTAGCTCTGTAGACCAGGCTGGTCTCGAACTCACAGAGATCCGCCTGCCTCTGCCTCCCGAGTGCTGGGATTAAAGGCATGCGCCACCATCGCCCGGCTACTCCCAACTATTTGAACATGGGCAAGCGATATGATCTCTTTAGGCTTCAACTGCTTCCTGTGTAAAATTGGAAAATCTCCTAGAACCCGGCTCCTATGGCCACTGAGGCTGCACAGAAAGCATTTAGTACAGCATTTAGATGCCTGCCCCATCACACATGCTCAACAAAAGTTAATTGGTATTCAACAGCCATTGATCTTAAGGAGTGGGCTGAGAGAAACACTATAAGCAAATGTTCATGTGACACAGATAGTACCCTCTCCTTTCACGTTTTATAGGCAGTGCGTATTTTAATCTCCTAACATTCTTTGTGAGGTAGACAGGGCATGAAGCCTGAACAGATGAGTGAACTAGAGGGTCAACTGGAGAATATTGTTACTTCTAAAACAAGGTCGCCTTTAAGGCTTGAATATAAAATGCCCCCCCCCCAGCTTTGTTTTTGAACGATTTCGTCCCCAGCTAGCAGTGGGGTCTTTTGGACATGGGTAGAACTGGGACTGAAGGGGTAGAGCTTGAGTGTGAGAGACCGATGCTGCCTCTTCTTCACCACCCTGCCTTCCTTCATCAGCAGAGATGTAACAATAGGCTACTGCATGCTCTACTGCCACCGAGCCACTTTAGCCACGAAATGTGATGAAAGGTTTCCTTCCCAACTATGAGCCCAGATAAAGCTGATCCAGTCACAGAGGTGAGGAAAGTAACCAGTGTCTTTCCTGGTCCATGCTTGGTTGATGGGAAGATTCTGAGGGAAATTCTAGGCATTTATTTAGGGATCCCATCATTCCTCAAACATGCCTGGAAAATCTGCTGCTTCCCATGAGCCATGTGAGACACCCAGATTACAACGTTAAATCAGGCAGACAAGCCTCTTTGGCTTGAAGTCTCAGGGCTCAGCCAAAGTATGTTGCAGCCCTTATGAAGCCCAAGTGTCATATGGTTCTATGATTAATACTCCACTGCTCAGGATGGTTAACCATAAGGTACTCCTCTGGGAAGCAACAAGTAGGAAGAAACCAAATAGATGAGAGATAAAACAGAAGTCATCACATACCACGCAAAGCTTAGTTTGTGAAGAGATGCCAGAAACATGGCATCTTACAAAAGAAAACATTTAATCCGGGCTGGTTTACAGTTCAGAGGTTAAGTCCCTTGTCATCATGGTAGGAAGCATGGTGGCAAGCAGACAGACATGGTTCTAGAAAAATAGCTGAGAGTTCTATTTCTGGATCCAATGGCTGCAGGAAGAGAGAGACTCTGAGTCTGGCTTGAGCATCTTTGACCTCAAAGTCCAACCTCCAGTGACACAGTTTCTTCATCAGGGCCACACCCACTCCAGCAAAGCCACACCTCCCAATAGTGTCACTCCTGGTGATCCTCTGGGGGCTATTTTCATTCAAACCACCACACCCCCATTTGAGTAGAAGATGGAGAAGACAGTGTCTATAGCTGTATCCTGACCCTGCCCCTTACAATGTTATTCCACCCACAAACAACTTGTCAGAATGAAGCCCTAACAGGATGGGGCTAGACCACCTTTACTGAGGGTCCCGCAGGTAAGCTTGTCTCTAATACTAATTACCTTATTCTTAGATATGTTGGCAATCTGGGCTGAGGGGGCTCAATGTATGTATAACCTATAAAACATAGTGTATTGGAAAAGAAGGTAGGTTAAAAACCTTTGACACCTTTGAGTACCTAGCCCATGCTGGTGGAGAACAAGCAGTGAGCCTAGAGGGCACTTTCAATGAGGTTAGTGTCCATAGGGGTCTCCTGGCTGGGCCTCTGCCTCAGGACAGCAGGGGGCAGCCCTGTAACTCTCCTGGAATTCAGTCTGTGTTAACCTGGTCTTCATCTGTAAGAGAACAGAGCTACCCTGCTCTGAACCTTCAGCTTTCTAGGCTTCCAGACTATGAGACTGTGGTTTATCCTCCTCCTTCTCAAGAAATCCAAGCCTTTCTTCATGACCTATACACTGGAGAGAGAGAGGCTGAGGGCCCCTCCCATCTCCGGGATTCATCCATGTGTAGTGACTATGAACAATGTGCCCTCCAAGTAACTAGGATCTTTCCTGTAATTTAATATTGTCTTTGGTATACTGAAGGATTTGCCAGAATTCTAAATAGTTTTCTACTTAGAGACAGAGAAGCAAACCAAAAACCTTTGCATGACTGCTCTCACTCAACAAACCAGCTGGAGGATTGAATGACAAGGTTGCGAACTTCATTTTGTCCTTGTGTCCAGCATTCTTCTATGTGGAGTGTGTGTGTGTGTGTGTGTGTGTGTGTGAGAGAGAGAGAGAGAGAGAGAGAGAGAGAGAGAGAGAGAGAGAGAGAGAGAGAGAAAGAAATTACTATTAAGAAAACAACAGGCAGACAGAGCTTTGGTGGAATAAGTAGAGTTTCACTGAAAGTCTTTCCTTCACAGAAGCTTGACCCCGAGTTTAAGTCTTAATTCTGTCACTTCCTGACTGTATTTGAGCAAATGACTCCCTGAAGAAAACTCTTTCATCTGCAACATGAGTGTAATAAGAACACTTTTGCAGAGTCCTATTCAGACTCCCCGTAACTGCCTGGGTGTGCATGGGAGCCCTCTGCCTTGTGAGGGTGGAAGAGAGGAGCCCTGGGAGTGGGCACATCCTGCTGGGTACCAGCCTCCAGACACTTAGCAAGCTACAAGGGAAAATCACCACTCTTTTGACTTCCTCATCCTCACTTCGCAGAGGAGGCAAGTCACAACAGAGCGGGGTGTGTCTTGTGCGAATCAAAGGAAGCTAATAAGAGAAGGCACCGGTGCTGCTAAACTGTGCCGCCGCATTCAGATGCAAAGACCGTTCATTACCTTTCTCCTGAGCTGGCATTGTGCTGTCCTGAATACCTATAATCAAGGTGTTCATAGGCTCTGCCCTTCTTCCACCAGGACCAGTGATGTGGGCTCCCTGAGGAGAGAAAGCTTGAACCCCTCCCAAAAGAAGACTAAAATCAAGGTTCCTGAAGCAAGATGCTGGATCATTTCAGGTTGTTAACTCAGTGAGATATGATAGGCAGGAGAAGGTACTGAATATGGGAAAGGCCTGTTGAGCGGCGGCTGTGATGGGAGTATGTGGTGAGCACACCGGTTCTCCAGATGGACAGGCTCCCAAGGCAGAAGGGTGGAAATGAGATGGACTATGTAATGTACTCAGTAACACATGGATAAAGATGATCTGAGTTGGGCAGAGAGGAGTGAGGTCGAAAGAGCCCATTAATGGGTCAGGACCACAGTAGGCAATTGAGCCCAAACTCACAGAGACCGGATACCATCAAATATGTTCTTCAAATCCACTTCCTGGAAGAATGGCCACTGCTTCCTGCCATTAACTCTGTTATTTCCCCAGATCATAGACTGTTCTCAAGCAAAGAGAGCTGAGAACCGTGGCTCAATGGGTTACAGTGGACACAGTTAACATCTGCTAGTCCTGGCTTAGAGAAGTCAAGAGTGCTCCATGTGGGGCAAGGAGCTTCAGGAGAATGGTCAGAGAGCAGAGCAAATGGCTTCCTGTTAGACTCATAATCATTCCAGCATCTCTCAATGTAAGTGGCAGTACACATGTAGGAGTTAAGAATCCTAGCAGATAGAGCAAGCATGGAGATTAGTATCTGTGATCTCAGCACTCAGGAGACAGAGGGAAGAAGAGTGTCACAAGTTCTAAGCAAGGCTGGGCAGTGTAGGGAGGCCCTGAAACAAACAAACAAACAAAAGTAGGAATTAGTGGTTCATTGTGACTAAAGGTTGCTTAGTTGGGAGACCCAGGTGACACACTATGCAGGACTAAGGGAAATATTTCCATTCCTCTGAAAAACAGAATAAAAGATGAGCATAATCCAGTCTCAATTGCAGTCATTTCTATGCCAACTGAGAAACAAAATAATAGCATTTAATACAATTTTTGGGAGAACGGAAGTATAATGGCAAAAGAAGCCCCCCCTGGAAGTCCCACCATGGCATATAAATGGTTGCAACAAACAGAACACCAAATTTCATGCCTGAGTAAGGGACATGCCTGAGTAAGGTTTAACCCTCTCCCACACACCAAATCCAATTAGCAGCAAGGCCCTGCCTTCTTTCATACATGGCTCTGAGGCATTTCTGGGTATCACATTCAGGCAAGAGGAAAACATGAAGCTGGGGAGATTATGTGTATGAATTTTCCAGCCAGGCCTTCTAGGTAATGCAGAGATCCACTCATAAACCTATAACTAAATGACTAGACCTTGGCTTCCACCCCATGGTCACACCTCCAAGCTGCAAGGGTTGCTGGGAAATATAGTCCATCTATATTCCAGAGAGACAAAGTTGCATTCTGTGGTAAGTAAGTCATGCTTTGCCCAAGGAGACAGAACATTTGAATATGATGCAATAGATGGGAGATGCAAAGTCAGGTGGAGCGCCGAGAAATCATGAAAGGCAGGAACCGATAAACAGGTAGGGTATTGTTACCTTCCTGCCACAGTGAATGGATATTTGACAAGGCAGTTTAAAGGAGAAAGTTTTTTATTTCAGCTAACAGTTTGGGGCAATTCAGTTCATGAGGGATCAGAAGGCATAAGGGCAGTGTTCCTGTGACACAGTTTTTCTGCGACAGTGAAAAGGTGCAGCCGCTACTTTCATACATCTAGGCAACTCAAGCAGCAGAAAGAAAAGAATGCTGGTGATCAGCTGGCTAGCTCTTTTTTTTTAACTTTTTTTTTCTTTTTTTTTATTTATTAAAGATTTCTGTCTCTTCCCCACCTCCGCCTCCCCCTTTCCCTCCCCCTCCCCCAATAAAGTCCCCCCCCCCCCCCCCTCATCAGCCCAAAGAGCAATCAGGGTTCTCTGCCCTGTGGGAAGTCCAAGGACTATCCTCCTCCATCCAGGTCTCGTAAGGTGAGCATCCAGACTGCCTAGGCTCCCACAAAGCCAATACGTGCAGTAGGCTCAAACACCCATTACCCATGTTCTTGAGGTCTCAGTAGCCCTCACTGTCCGCTATGTTCAGTGAGACCTGTTTTAACCCAGGCTTTTTCAGACCCAGGTCAGCTGGCCTTGTTGAGATCCCGATAGAGCATCTCCATTGTCTCAGTGTGTGGGTGCACCCCTCGCGGTCCTGAGTTCCTTGCTCGTGCTCGCTCTCCTTCTGCTCCTGTTTTGGACCTTGTGATTTCAGTCCGGTGCTCCAACGTGGGTCTCTGTCTCTTTCTTCTTTCATCGCCTGATGAAGGTTAATATTCAGGAGGATGCCAATATGTTTTTCTTTGGGTTCTCCTTCTTATTTAGCTTCTCTAAGAACCCGAATTATAGGCTCAATGTCCTTTATTTATGGCTAGAAACCAAATATGAGTGAGTACATCCCATGTTCCTCTTTTTGGGTCTGGCTTACCTCACTCAGGATGGTGTTTTCTATTTCCATCCATTTGCCTGCAAACTTCAAGAAGTCCTTGTTTTTTACTGCTGAGTAGTACTCTAATATGTATATATTCCATACTTTCTTCATCCATTCTTCAATTGAAGGGCATCTAGGTTGTTTCCAGGTTCTGGCTATTACAAACAATGCTGCTATGAACATAGTAGAGCATATACTTTTGTTGCATGATAAGGCCTTTCTTGGGTATATTCCCAAGAGTGGTATTGCTGGGTCCATGGGTAGGTTGATCCCAAATTTTCTGAGAAACCGCCACACTGCTTTCCAGAGTGGTTGTACAAGTTTGCATTCCCACCAGCAATGGATAAGTGTACCCCTTTCTCCACAACCTCTCCAGCAAAGGCTATCATTGGTGTTTTTGATTTTCGCCATTCTGACAGGTGTAAGATGATATCTTAAAGTTGTCTTGATTTGCATTTCCCTGATCGCTAAGGAAGTTGAGCATGATCTTAGGTGTCTTTTGGCCATTTGAACTTCTTCTGTTGAGAGATCTCTGTTCAGCTCAGTGCCCCATTTTATAATTGGGTTGATTAGCCTTTTACAGTCTAGTTTCTTGAGTTCTTTATATATTTTGGAGATCAGACCTTTGTCAGTTGCGGGGTTGGTGAAGATCTTCTCCCAGTCAGTGGGTTGCCTTTCTGTCTTAGCAACAGTGTCCTTTGCTTTACAGAAGCTTCTCAGTCTCATGAGGTCCCATTTATTCAATGCGGCCCTTACTGTCTGTGCTGCTGAGGTTATACGTAGGAAGCGGTCTCCTGTGCCCACTTGTTGTAGTGTACTTCCCACTTTCTCTGCTATCAGGTTCAGTGTGTTCAGACTGATATTGAGGTCTTTAATCCACTTGGAACTGAGTTTTGTGCATGGTGACAGACATGGATCTATTTTCATTTTTCTACAGATTGAAATCCAGTTTTGCCAGCACCATTTGTTGAAGATGCTTTCTTTTTTCCACTGTATACTTTTAGCTCCTTTATCGAAAATCAGGTGCTCATAGGTTTGTGGATTAAAGTCAGGGTCTTCTATACGGTTCCATTGGTCGACTTCTCTGTTTTTATGCCAATACCAAGCTGTTTTCAATACTGTAGCTCTGTAATAGAATTTGAAGTCAGGGATGGTAATGCCTCCAGACGTTCCTTTATTGTATAAGATTGTTTTGGCTATCCTGGGTTTTTTGTTTTTCCATATAAAGTTGATTATTGTCTTTTCCAGATCTGTGAAGAATTTTGATGGGATTTTGATGGGGATTGCATTGAATCTATATATTGCTTTTGGAAGAATTGCCATTTTTACTATGTTCATCCTCCCAATCCAAGAGCAAGGGAGATCCTTCCATTTTCTGGTGTCTTCTTCTATTTCTTTCTTCAAAGTCTTAAAGTTCTTGTCATATAGATCTTTCACTTCCTTGGTCAGGTTTACCCCAAGATATTTTATGCTCTTTGTGGCTATCATGAAAGGTGATGCTTCTCTGATTTCCCTCTCTGTTTCTTTATCCTTAGTGTATAGGAAGGCAACTGATTTTTTGGAGTTTATCTTGTATCCTGCCACATTACTAAAGGTGTTTATCAGCTGTAGGAGTTCTTTGGTAGAGTTTTTGGGGTCGCTTATGTATACTATCATATCATCTGCAAATAACGAAAGCTTAACTTCTTCCTTTCCAATACGAATCCCCTTGATCCCCTCATGTTGTCTTTTTTTTTTTTAACTTTATATTCAGTGTAGGAGCCCAACTTATAGGATGGTACAGCCTACATTCATGACAGGTCTCATTTCCTCTGTTGATTCTCTTTGGAAATAAACTCAGATACACCCAAAGTACACATCACTAATGTCGTAATGAGTTCCTTCACCCAATCAAACCGACAATCAAAACTAACTATCAGAGGTAGACTCCTCTTTCTGGACCAAAGTTCTCTGCTTAGTGCACTGTGATCCCCTATAGTTCAGTGTTGATAGTCATGAGTGTCATGACAGTCAGGGTCTCATTTAGTGATACCTGGATGAGTTCTTCTCTGGCAAATCACAAGCTACCAATAATAGCTCACAGAGGTACTTGAACCACCGTCTCATAGGTGAGTTTCCCTCTGTTGCTAAGTGATAGAAAGATGGATCGCTTATTAGGAACCAGAGACCTGGAAGAGCTTCTGAAGCAGAGTGTTCTTGGCAAGTCAGTAGACAGCAATATACAAGGGTGCTGAAAATAGAAGGTTAGCAAGCTTCTGAGGTGGCAGTACTCTCTCCTAGATTCAGTCTTGGCTCAACACAGAGAGCTATGAAAATGACTGTCTAACCCACCACAGACATTGAGCCTTCCTAGCCTACTCTCAACTTGCTGTCCCTTAGCAGCAGCTGCTCCTCCCTGGAAGAGAGCAATCCTGTGCCTGAAGTGGCTGGTGCAGCAGCCCCAACAGTGTTTGTTGGTAGCATTGTGTCTACTGAGCTTGCTGCAGCCACACCCACTTTTCAGCATCGCTGAAAGCCCCACGGATTTCCTCCTGCTAACTACTGGGAATAGACTTTCACTGTACAGATGAGGTGTAGGAAGCCGTGGGGGCTTAATGACCAATTCAAGCTCATCTGGCTGCCAGCAGGTAGCCCTTTATTTGCACAGAGTCCACCTGTCTCCAGGGCCAGTATGGTCTTTATAAATTCACAGAAGGCCATGGGACATGGAAAGCAAGCAGTACCGGGGTTTTCAGATTTGAGGAGGGATATCCAGGGTGCTAGGTCAGTTAGTAAAGTGCTTGCCATGAGAGCCTGAAGAAAGTATGACCATCAGAGTTCAATTCCTGGCATCCATATAAAAAGTTGGGCATGGCACACATGTTAATACTATTAGTGTGGGGAGGCAGAGGCATAAAGAGCCTTGGAGTTCCCTGGCTAGTCTGTCTAGCCTAATTGGTGAGCCCTATTTTCCAGTAGGTATTCGGTCTGAGAAAATGAAGTGGAAAGTTCCTGAGGAAAGAAAGACACCCAATGTCTATGTTGATACCTAGGTTACACAGACAGACAGATAGACCTATCTATCTGATTATCTGGAGACAGGAGAACACCTGACTAGAGACTGACTGTCAAGCTCATGGGAGAAAGGAACCTTTGTCACAAATTTGTCCAAATTAGTTTCCCTACATGTCCACACATACAGAGTCATCTGAGACATCAGAAAAACTTCTGCACTCTTGCACTGCGACTCTGGCTGTTTATCTCAGTGCCCAGAGATATGACAATATTCATTCATTCATTTTATTCTTTCTCTCCCCATAGATTTTACTGAGCAGCTACTTGAAGCTTCCCCTTCCAATGGGCTGCAGAGACAACAAAGGATGCGCTAAAGGCCCAGGTGCACACCTTTCCCAGCATCCAATGAAGAAGGCATATTGCAATGCAGTAATTAGAAGCAATTAGCAGATTGTTTCCAATCGGGTAGCAAAGCAGGCAGGATTGGTTGCCAAACCTTATTCTGGCGTCAGGGAATCCATCCGAAGAAGCAATATCTGAACTGAAACTTTCCCTGACTCCTGCCTGAGCAATGCCTGGCCTTATGGGAAGCCTAGGAATTGTAGTCTGGAAGCCTGCCTTCCTGGGGATGATTTGTGATAATGGGACAGAAATTCAGCCTGTTAGTTCCCAGAGATTCAGGTTCATTGACTTCAGTGGCCACAGATGAGTCCTGTCTAACCAAGCTTGATCCCCCCACCCACCCACCTGCACACAGAGCAGGAATGTCTAATTCTTTTGTCATTTTGGACAGTACTTCCTCTTTACCCATTTGCAAACACCAAAGAGTTGCCCAGTAAAGGCTTTATTTAAGCAACCCACTTAGAGGTTTCTCCATGGTAACCTCCCATGTAATAAAGCCCTGTGAGCTTTAGCCCTTCTGAGAACATGGAAGATATTTGCCATTCCTACCCCAGAAAGGCTTAAACAATCACCAAGTACTCAGTCTCCAGGATCAAAACCATCATTAACAGCACTGACCTTTTCTTTGTAATGTACTTTTCTAGCTCCACTATCCTAACATGGATTCTCTGATGCTTTAATTGGCTACCTGGAACATATAATACAACTACTTATCAACTCTACTTTCCCAGCACAGGCTCTGGTCAAGTTCAAAGGCCCTAACTCCAAAGTCATCAAATGATTGAAGTCTCACAGCCCCAAGTTCACCAGATTTTCATCATCTCCTTTCCCTTTCTGCACGGCAGCCTCCTGCATACCTGTCACCTACAAATCTACTCACTCGTCACCTGGGGAGGAATCTCCCTTCCCTGAGTTATGAGCCTGGGTGTCTATGTGTCAAACTAGAGTAAATGTGGTGGCAACATCAGCGAGTCTCTTGAGGGATTCGTAGGGTCGTGCTGGGTACATTGGAGGGAGCAGAGCTGAGCTGAGCTGCCAAATTATGGTTCAACAATAGCCAGTCCATGGGGAATTTCCGTAGAATTAGATATATTGCTGGATGTGAATAATTAAGGATTCTGATGTGGTCAGGTAGATTAATGTCCCTCTGAAAGCTCCGGATCAATGTTGGGAAAAAAAAATAAAAGACATGCATAATTTAAAAAAAAACATCAGAAACTTTGCTTGACATGATGACATTACTGATCCTTTTATGATCTCAAATATACTCTATAACTGTTATTAATTTAGTATCGTTAATAGCTCATCTTTCAAATGTCAGGCAAAAACCCAAAGCTGAAAAATAGAACTGCTTATTGCTGGAAAAGTCCTGGAGGTGGGGAAGGAAGATCCCACGGCCTGAAGACCCTGGATGCTTTCTGCTTTCTGGAAACGCCCAGCCAAAGTCTCTACTGGTACGTCGACACAGCCTCTTAGGTTGCTTAACATAAGCTAATGTGGTCAAATCTGGCCTGTCTCCTAAATGTATATTGCCTTGGAATTGGCCTGACTTCTTGTATGGCCAAATGACTGACTGGGGTACGAGGAAGAAGCACATTTAGATGCTCCAATGGGCCCTAAAATTTCAAAACCTCCTGATAATGTCCAGTACCCACAAGTTCACAAAGGGTTAACTATTCTGCTGGGTTAGTCTTGCCCTCTCGGATGGATGCAGTTCCCTTTGAAAGTGTAGACACCTTGAAAAAGCGCAGTATATCCAGCATCAACAATCAGTGCTGATGGAGTGCTTACTAGGTAGATGGCCTTACTCTGAGCTGCTAGCAGACATTTCTCTGTCAATTCTCGCTGCAGCCGTGAGTCTCATTTCCAGTTCTGTGTTGAAATCCAAGACTTCAGAGCTCAGAAGTTATCTGATGTAAGGATACCCAGATGTTAGTAAAAACAGAAGCAATAACTCAACCCAGGTCGGACCCAGCTCCTGCAACTTATTGGCCATCTTCTGTGTGTATCCTTCAGGTAGGTCCTTATCAGATGTGTTAACCATGTTGAACTGTTTCTCTGCACAGAAGCCACGTGGCTCTTCTGGAATAAATGGGGACTGAAGCATTTAGAAAAGCAAGAAACAGCCCAGACTCTTTCTATAACAACAGTCCTCACGTCCCGTGAAATTCTGGGGAGTTCACCATATCACCTCGTTAGATGTCATGCAGGATGGAGCCCACCCCCACACTGGCAAAATCGAAAGCTGAAAAAAAAAAAACCCATAACAGTTTATGGCTGAAAAAGTCCAGGAGATGGGAGAGGAAGATCCTATGACAGTGAGACCTTGAATAATTTTTATTTTCTGAATAAATGTTAACAATAAAACCAGAAGCCAGGCAGTGGTAGCACACACACACCTTTAATCCCAGCACTCAGGAGGCAGAAACAGGTGGATCTCTGTGAGTTTGAGGCCAGCCTGGTCTACAAGAGCTAGTTACAGGGCAAGCTCTAAAGCTACAGAGAAACCCTCTCTCAAAAAAACAAATAAAGAAAGAAACAACAACAAAAGAAACAATAAAACCAGAAAGCTTAGGTTTTCTAATGACAGAGTGACCAAAGAATTTTTTTAAGTTCAAATATTTCCCTCAGAGAGCCCATGTCAGTGAGCTTGAAATCAGCAGTCATGAAGCTGAGCAAAGAAGGGTGGCAATTCTTCTCCTTCTTTCTCCTTCTTCCTCCCTCTCTCTCTCTCTCTCTCTCTCTCTCTCTCTCTCTCTCTCTCTCTCTCTTCTCTCTCTCTCTCTTCTTCCCTTCTCCTATTTTTTGAGGCATCATAAAGTAGTGTTGTGTGACTTTCCTTGTATCCTTGGAAAATGTAAACACATGTTAGCTTAGCACAAATAAGACACAGACAATTCAAGGAAGCTACACTCCACGGGGATCCTGGCATAACTCTCAAGTGACCCCACTGATGGCAGGGGCTCCTCTCCCTGGTATTGTTACTTCTTACATAACCTCAGGAGACAGGTCTTACGAATCTTGTAACTTTCTGTAGTTTCCTGAGACTTGCAAATCGTTTATTTCCTGAGACTTGTGTAGCACAGTTTCCCAAAGGACCATTCAGTGCTGTGTCCCTGTTGGGACAAACTCAAAGGTTAACTTAAAAGAAGAAAAAGATTATACCGCATGGAATCAAGATACAGGTTATCTGTATTCTCCCAGTTCAGATACTCAGAAAAAGTTCTTTGACAGATCAAGCAATTCCTCGATACCAATGAGTCGTCTGTGCTGCCCATGTGAATACAGGCTGAGCAAGCTAAGCCAACTGAGCCTAGTTCACTCAGCTGGGAAAGTGGCTTGCTGTTTCCTCCCATCACAGCCTGCACACACACACACATACACACAGTCTCTTACAATTAAATTAACCAGCTATTAAATCCTTACTTCAATAATAAATCAGTAATTAATAGCCAAGGCACTTGGTTCTATTTTCCTGTATTGAATTTGCCCGAGATCCAGGATGGACAACCGTGCTCTTTATTTTTTTTTTTTTCCAGCCAGCGAGTAGTTGCCTACTCCCTCCCTCAACCCACCTCTTGAGTATGAATATGTCCCTACCTCATTTGCATCTGATTATTAGTGCATTGAAGCCACAGTCACGTATATCCTCTTTATATTCACTGGAAAATTAAATTACAAAAGTTTTTTTACGTTGCAATTTATGTTCAGACGATTGTTTTTTTGTATTCTGGCAAATATTACAGTCTCCAGGACTTAATGAATTTATGAGCATTGATTCCCAGAGGGAATGGCATGCATACTATATTAGAAAACGGAGAAGCTCAGCCTAATGTCAAAATGTTTTCCTTTCTCCCACTGAAGCCTTCCATACGCTTGGGAAATCCTGCGGACGCCAAACAGCTGATGTCTGCAGGCAGCTGTCGATACTGCCTACAGAAGTGGGATGTTTGAGGGGCGCCCACAGAAAGCTCTGTCTTTCAGTGCGCCGAGTGATAGATGCTACAGGATCTGGGTATTTTTATGCAATTTGTTACTCTAAGGCAAGCCATTGCTCAGTGTCAATCCTCACTCTTAGCCATTCCCTAGTTCCCGAAAGCCAGAGCTACTGCTTCTACCAGTAATCAGTAGTCAGAAACTTGCAGGCTATTGTTATCTGCCGGATCTCTAGTTTCAGTTTTGTTTTTAATCCAAAATTTAAACATTTGGAAACTTCATAAAACAAAATCTGCTTTTCTGGTTCCTTTAGAACATATGAAGACATTCTGTCACTGAGAGGGTGTTCAGCATGATAGATATTTAGGGCTGTTGGGTAATAGCAATTAACCTTTGAAACATTGTCAGTCTCACGATACATATTTGTCGCCTTTTTCTAACATGGAATACATAAGACCATTATAATTTCCCCAGCGATGAGAGTGTTTAACAGATTTCCAATATACCCTGGAAATCTTCTGATAAGATTTTTGATCTAATGAAAGGTATTTGAGTGAATTCCTTAGTAGCCACAGGATGGGAACAGATTGGCAAGAGGATCAACTGTGTGGTTGAAAGGTCAGATCTTTGAGTCCCACTCTGGGTCCTGACTTTGTCAGAACTGAGTCAAATTACAGGGCCACATTTGTAGTGGCCCTGTAATAAATGTGCCTGGTGAATAAGAAACATCCTCACATTTCCAGTTCCCAAAGTGAACTATTGTGTTGGGCACTGGACACGGAAGTGGGTGATACAGAATTCCTTCTACCCTCTTGAACTTGGTGATACCCATTGATTAGTTTCATCATACCCCTTAAAACCAAAACTTTACATCCTTTCCATCAGAATCACCCCAAGTTACATCATATATCCAATCTCTTTGTCTTCCTTCAAGGAGTATCTTTCCTTCTATCCATATTTCTCCCAGGTATTACCAAGGGGGAAAAATGATGTGTGGCCGAAACCCCACCATCAAGAGAATGGCAGTATTCTGGTTTGAAGAAAACACCAGGCTGAAGGCAGAATGGCAATGGGCCTTTCGCAGGTAGGTGACAGAGCTCTATCTTCTTAGATCTCACAGTGGGAATCACTCTAGAGCCCTGCATCCCTCATGAGCTCATGAAATGGTATTTGTTCATAAGAATTTTCTATTAAGGCCTCACACCACAAAGCTCACTTATAGGCAGAAGTATTTTCCTAGTGGTTCTTGCTGAGCAGGTTTTGAAACCACCAAGAGTACAATGATGATGACCCTTGTGACCTCACCTTTATCGTGGGATTAGTGTGTGGTTTGAAGAGTGTGTTTACGCCTGAAATTACAACAACACAATTTCCTCTGGGTGATGGATACTCTGTGCTCTACATTGGGGAAGAGAGCAGATGTCCTGGCAAGCTAGGAAGTCTGAGTCAAAAAAAAAAAAAAAAGCTTCTAGCATGAGTCAGCTTCAAGATGTTCTACCACTACTCAAACTTCACAGCACACCCCACTTGCTCGCAGAAAAGCCAGGGTGCAGCCCAGAGTCTGCAGGGGACTATTTTGAGCAAGAAATCTGCCAGCGCATAATTTTTCTCTTGTCTCAGCCTGGTGCCCGGTGGGAAAGTATCCATGCTGCAAGTGGGTGGTTCTGCCTCCTCCAGTCTAGCACCATCTTGAGAGAAGCAGGGATTCCAAAGACAGACCCCGTAAAGGTTCATCATGGCTGGGCGGGACATCTGTGTGGTGGGAGCAAGTGTCCAGCCTGAGGTCAGGTGAAGATAAACTGTGCTTGTCCCCACAACCCCCTCCAGCTCACATCGGATGGTGACTAATTGCTTTCACTTGCAATTAGCAAACCCTGCCTCCTAATTCAAGTGAATTCCGGTCGGTCAGGAATAGATCATGGAGGAATGACTGTCTCCTAATGTCATATTCTATTTCTGCTCTTGGTATTTCACAAAGAGCTCCAACCGCTTACCTACATCTCCAGTCTGGGAGCCTCCCCTCTTTGTAGTCTCCTCATTCCTGTTTGCTTGCTCTTCATGCTTTCGAACACCAAATGTCAATGTTACCACCCCAATTTTTCCTTTCTTTCCTCCCTTTCTCTCTCCTCTGACATTTTCTTTCTGCCTGATTACACAGGGAGAAGAGTGAGTTACAGACAATAAACTGGAAAGGAATGTTTCCAGGAAGTCCTTGCTCAGTTGTCCATTCACATGCCTGAATCCGTAGAGTTCGGCTCCTTCACAGGAACCAAAATTCATGAATGTTCAATATTTTAATATCAAATGCCATAGTAGTTGCATATAACTTATATACATGCCCCTATATACCCTAAATCTTTATAGATGACTTATAGTAAACAACACAAGGTAAATGCTATGCAAATAATTATTTGCTATATTGCTTAAGGGATAATGATGTAAAATAGTCACATTAAAAATATTTCAGTCCTTGGTGAATTTGTGGTATGTAACTGTTGTATAACAGAGGGCTTTGTGTGCACACATATTGATTCACCTGATGACTCAGCAGACACATTGCCTTTGCCTTACTTATTATTACTGCTCCGTGACAAAATGGACACGAGGGCCCCAGGCAGGTGGGCAGAAGCCAGCGACGCTGCCAGCAGCCACCCACGCTGTTGACCAGGCACTCCAGGAAACACAAAGGCAACACAGCTGGGTGCTGTGTGAAGTAAGTAAGTAAGTAGGTGGTCGAGCAATGGGAGAGAAAGAAGCCAGAAAATAGGTGGTGGAGAAATGAAAGATGAGCAAATTCTGGGTTACGAAGCAAGGCTGAGCAGGAGATGTAAAGGAGGTTGCTTGTTATTGTTCCTTGGAAAAAGGTGAATTGTGCTGTCCATCAATAGAGCCAGGGACAACCACAAGTGCTGGTGGACCTGTGCCTTCTTCCTTTAAGAAAACTGACCACTGTATGAGTCACTGTGACTCCCAGAGCTGTGCCTGCCCCGGGAGAAGAGCAGTGCCTGCAGAATGGAGACCCACACTGACTGGACACGTCCTGCCGTGTGTATTTTTCATCACTAGCCTCTCTGCCCAATCTCTCTAGTTGGTTGTGGAAACTCCAACCATGAGTCTGGACAAGTCTGTGCTGAATTACAATTCCCCATGCTATGTCTAACTTTGACTAGAGACTTATTTCCTTTGGAAGCTTTGGGTTGGACAAACACTTGAAGACACCCAGAGGCCACACCCACCGCCTTGAGAGTAGACAGAAAAAAGAGACCTAGAGAACCACCCAAGGCATGGCCTGCCCAGAGCACAAGCCACTACAATGTGCGAGTGTGGGGCAGAGAGATGGGGGAGAAAGAGAAGCAGAACAGATGGAACACTATGAAGGGAGGGGAATCTGAAGGTGGAGAGGAACAGCCTGATGTGAGTAGTCTGTGGATCTCCTGAGACCATGGTGATGTCCTTGCTCATCTTGCTGCTGAGGACCATGTCTGGGTCCTTGGCCATGTAGCAGCAGGGGTCCGTGTCAATATCCATGGCCCATGTCACCACCAAAGGTCATGTGGATGCCCCTGGTCTAGACTGCCACCTGGAACAATGCTAATATCCAAGGGATACACAGAGTTTTCCTTGCCCCTCAATGACTGTCACACCTGGAGAGCTGGTCCTGCCCCACACCAGCTGCAGCACTGGAGAAAGAGGGGACCCTGCACCTCACCTAGGCAACACAGTAGAGTTGACCCTCATGGCATGGGCACTGGTGAGCTGGCCCAAGGTTGTGAAGGCAAGATAACAGGCCCTGCCTCTCATCTGCTATGAGATGGTATAGGCAGAGGAAAGATGTTCTGCGCTCCGACTCTTCCATCCTTCACCACTTGTGGCAGGTGGGAGAGCTGTCCCTGAGATCATGAGAGCTGGAGAGCTGGTCCTGCCCCTCACTGGTTGCAGCATTCGGGATTGTAAGCCCTGAACCTCACCTGGAAGCTCAGTAGAGCTGATCCTGTCGACAAGGGTACAGGTGAGCCTGCCCTGGGGCTGTGAGAGCAGGAGAAGTGGCCAGCCCCTTGGTGCCTGGGACATTGTGTGAGCTAGCTAGAGCAGCACTGAAGAGCTTGCCCTGGTGGTGAGGACGAGGGAGAACTGGTGGACTGACCAATCCAGCTACCTTCTGAACCCAGAACCAGGGCTATGTTTTGGCCCACCCCAATATCTACCCCATCTATGAACTGTTGGGGCAGAGGAAGGGACTGGTCCTGCAGTTGTAATGCAGCAGTGGTGTGGGAAGATCTTCTGTATATGTGTTGCTTTTATTGGCTAATGAATAAAAAAGCTGAAAAAGCTGCTTTCAGCCAATGGCTTAACAGAATATAGCCAGCTATATATATATGTTCTGCTGCCAGCTAGAATCTTTCCAGTAGGCCATGAGTCTCATGGTAAAATATAAAATAATAAAAATGGGTTAATTCTAGATGTAAGAACTAGCTAGCAATACACTTAAGCTATTGGCCAAAAAGTATTGCAAACGATATAGTTTCTATGTGATTATTTTGGGAATGTGGGCTTCCAGGAAATGAACAAGCGGCCTCCAACAACATAACAGGATCTCCATGACACAGGACAACAGCAGGATATCCAAGAGGAGTCCCACTGAAGGCCCGGTATTGATAGTGCATCAACAGTCAGAGTCCTTGAACCGGACAAATGATTCCTTGCAAAGCACACTTGCAAGTAAAAATGCATGGACAAAGTTGATGAGAGATGTCCTTATGTATATGTGCTGATTTTATTGGTTGATGAATAGAGCTGTTTCAACCAATGGCTTAGCAGAGGACAGCCAAGTATAATGTCGAGAGAGAGAGAGAGAGAGAGAGAGAGAGAGAGAGAGAGAGAGAAAGACAGAGAGAGAGAGACAGAAGGTGGAATCAGGCAGAAGCCATGTAGCTGCCAATGGAGAAGGATGCCGAACATTACTAGTGGGCCACAGCTTCAGGGTGATACATAGATTAATATAAATTGATTAATTTAGATATAAGAGCTATCTAGGAATATGCCTAAGCTATTGACCAAACAATGTTATAATTAATATAGTTTTTATGTGGTTATTTGGGTCTGGGCAGCCAGGAAACAAATGAGTAATCTCCAATTACACTAAATGGTGTATTATGTGACTCACTAACACTCAACAGCTTCAAAGACATTTTTCCCCCATTAAATCTTGTATTGTTCTATTTTTGGGGGAGGTTGCAAGGGTAGAGGGTAGATACAGGGTACAGGGAGATAAATTGGATCTGGGTACATGATTTGAAATTGACAAAGAATCAATAAAAAGTTTGAAAAACAATGGATATGAGATCCCTAGAGTTGTGTCATCCATGACTGCCCTTCAAAGAAAGCCACATGGAGTACATGATGGGGCAAAATGCTTGAAGAGGAAGAAGTTTGTGACAAAAATTTTACTAGTAAGGAGGGTTCTAGGGTTGCCTCAGTTCTAGACTTCTATTTAGACTTTCTGTTTTATAAAATAATAGTCTGGGGACCAGGGAGATAGTTTGGCAGTAAAAAGCACCTGCCATTCTTGCAGAGGACCCAATTTTGGTCCCTAGAACCCATGGCAAGTAGTTCACGGCTATCTGTAACGCTAGCTATAGGGTATTGAATGCCTTCTGCTAGTCATTCACTCACTCACACACACATACACACACGTTTGCACATGCACACATACACACTAAAATATACCTTTAAAAGTAGCTATTGGTGTTGGGTTTCTGTTGCTTTGTAGGTGAATACAATGCTTAGGAACATGTAAGTCACAGTCATTTTTCCAATGATTTTCTAAAAACATTGTTTCAGATTGAATTGCACAATGAATTCTTTTTCTTACAACTCATATATGGGAGTCTTAATCTCTTATGACTCAAATGGAAAATTTCAGAGGTAGATTCTATAAATACGGTGTTAGATTAAAATGAATTATCAAGGCAAACCCTAATCAGTTATAACTGTTCTCCTTATGAATGGAGACATTTGGACATCCCCCCATGCACACAAACCCAGAGAGAATTCTAGAATAAATCTTTCCTCACAAAGCTTAGAAAATGATATCTCTGTTACCATTTCTCTGATTGCTAGCCTATAGTAATGGGAGAAAATCTATGTTGCTATTTTTAAATATCTACTAATTTTTATATTCAGTTGTACATGCCCACATGCCTATGTGAAGGTATGTATATATGAATGCAGTTGCCATAACTGCCTGAAGATGCCAGTCTCCTTAGAGTTGGGGTTAGAAGTGCTTGCTAACTGCGTATGGGTTCTGGGAATAACTCGGGCCCTCTGCAAGAGCATTTTGAACTGCTTTGTCTTCTCTCCAGC
The DNA here is from genome assembly GCA_963919705.1 of Alexandromys oeconomus. Taxonomy (NCBI): domain Eukaryota; kingdom Metazoa; phylum Chordata; class Mammalia; order Rodentia; family Cricetidae; genus Alexandromys; species Alexandromys oeconomus. The sequence continues at coordinate 24,365,124 of CAWTZB010000064.1, forward strand.
AGCAATTTGGTTGTTTTAATGCACTCAGTCTGTGGCATGTTCTTATTGCCATCTCTGACAAACTATCAGAGAAGCATGTTTCCTCTTTATGGTTGGACATTACACACAGCACCGGGTTGTAAAGTCTCTCAACAATCCTTGAGAGGTGAGCCTGTGGACAGTCTGCCTGTTTAGTCCGCATGGTTATACAGTGAGCACAGTAGGCTGTTTGTTCCCATCATTAGATGAGGAACACAGTCTAGGCTGTTCCTTTACCGTGGTTGGACAGTGCTCACAGTACTGGACTGTCTTTCCTCCTACGGTCAGACCGTGAGCACGGTAACAGGCTATTAGTGTCTTTGTCATCGCTAAAGACATTTTCACTGCATTGCTTTCTGATGAGTTTTCCACAGCGGAGTTTTCAAATGCGAGGCCAGAATGATTATGGCAGCTGTTCAGTTGAGAGAGGGATTTTAGTGAAAATGGCGTTGCATTCTAGGTAACAAGATGCTACCTTTGAAGAAAACCAACAACAATTCTGAGATTGATATGGTGTCCCACTGTGACACAATGAAGCTTGTGTCAACCACTTGGTGTTGTTAGTGACTTGACCCCTTTGGGCAAAAGGCTCAGTAGCTGGGCCACCTGCATTTGTGTCACCCAAAGAACCTGTTGTTGATGGGGTAGGGCTCAAGCACCTGCATTTTATTAGCAGTCTGCAGAACAGAAGGGAGAAAGAGGGGGAGATGCAGAAATCCCCCAACTGTAGCAGTCTTAGTCACATTGCCTAACTCAGTCACGGCCCAACATGCCTGGCGATGAAGATACTGGTGAGATTTATAGGCGAAGCTTGCAGGTGAAGGTTATAGATGAGGCTACAGATCACTATTCTTGTGAGGATGTGGGTATTTTATTACCCCCATTCAATAGAGGGAAACACTGAGACTAGATAGCAGAGAGTATTTGTGGGACTGGAGAGATGGCTCGGTGGTTGAAAGCACTTGCTGTGACAGCATGAAGACCTGAGTTCAAATCTCCAGTGCCCATGTGAAAAGGCAGGCATGACTGAACATGGCTGTAGCCATAGCACTAGAGGGCAGAAGCTGAAAGATCTCATGGGTTCGCTGGCAGTCAGACTAATTGAATCAGCAAGATTCTGAATTCAGTAAGAAGTCTCTTCTCGGGTTAATAAGACAGAAAGAAATTGGAGACAACACCAACATGCGGTGGTCTAGCCTCCAACGCATGGACATCATACACATAGAATTTACACACGGACACACAGAATATATGTGTTGTCAAGATTTTCATGGATTTTGAGGTAACAAGGAACCCCAGAAGCCACCACACCTGGAATCCTGACAGAGCTGTCCCTTCCCAAAGTCTCTCGACTATGAAATGTCTCTAAACTAATGGTGAACAAAACCAGAAAGAATCATAGAAAAAAAGCTTTTGAGTAAAGGAAATCTATGGGATTCGAGAAAAAACAAATTTCTCACTTCCATTTGGATATTTAGGATGCAGTTTCAAAGAAGACTCCCCGGTTTTTAGAGTCTGGAGAAGCAACAGTCAGGTGACACAGGTAGGAAGAGATAAGGAGGGAATCTCAGGGTGGATCACATGATCCTTTCCCTCTGGCTACCTCAAACCAAACCACCTGGGATTGTAATGGAGCCTAGGAATAAGTATCCTTCCATCATATTTAGACACAGCAGTAAAATGGAACCTGGGACATGATGGGGAGGCATTGGGCAGAAAAGCCACTGTGCTAATGCCATGGCATTTGAACAAAGTAGATCCAGCACTGTTGAAGAGGTAAGTCTGTCTATCGTCTGTTTGTCTATCTTTGCCTTTTGCAGCATCTGAAGCTGCTGCTAATGCGCCCACAATAGAAAAGAATGAAATAAAGAGTGGGAAGGACTATTCAGTTCAAGGAGACTCTGGGAAGAAAATGTGGGAGTAAAAATTAGGGCAAAATAAACTTAAGAGACTATCACGTGCAGACCATAATATCTGGCACTGTTATAATTAACAGTTCCAAAATGTGACTCTCGGTTTCATAATAGCCCAAACAAGGACATGGTAAAATAGACAGTTACAAGAAGCAAACTGTATGTAATTGGAGAAAGCCATGTTAAAAGAAGGCTGGCTGTAGGAAGAAAAGCGGAGCTCAGCTTTTCCTGATGATGAAGCCCACAAAGGATTCCTCCCTTGGGTCTTCCAGAAGAAGACAGGGTGTTGTAAAGGAAGCATTCTTGGCAATATCCCCACAATGACATTTGTGGTACTATTAATCTGAGCCTCTCAGTGGCTGGGTGCCAAAACATACTATATATAGAAAAAGCAAAGTGATCTGGAAAGAAACTGTTTTAGAGATGTTCTAGAAAAGGGTAACACTTAGAGTTCACTGAGTAGGCTCTTGAATTTAGGGAGGAGGAGCCCTGTGAGATTCTAAATTGTGTCATCTCCATAGGCATACTTGAACCTGGAGAGATGGCTCAAATGGCGAAAAGTATGCCTTTGCAAGCATACAGACCTGAGTTTTACACCTAAAGCCATGGATTGATTTTCCTTTGTTTTGTTTTTCTTTATACGAGAATCTGGGTGTGGTTAAATGTACTTATAACCCCAGTACTAGGGAGATGGAGATTGGTAAATCGTTAGGACTTGCTGGTTAACCAGTCTAGTCACCTTGGCAAGTTCCAGAACAGTGAGAAAATAATAAGAAAAATAAAAGGTTGATGATAGCCTCAGGACATCTCCAAACTTAACCTTTGTACTCCCCCATTAAAATAATACACACACACACACACACACACACACACACATATAGCATCTTCCAGGTCATGAGTGAAGGAGTGAAGAGGCACCACTAACTGACTTTTCTGGAGAAGTCATAAACAAGCATCTGCACATCCAGATAAAGAACTAATGACAGATCAAAATAAGAATTCCATCAACGTCCAACTTGGCCGGTGAATTATTTTATTGAGGTTATATAGGATTACAGATGAAGGATTGCTTACAGGAACATGGATAGCTCAAAGGAAGATACGTTGCCAAGAAGCCCATCCCAGCATGGGTAATGAGTCATGAAAGCTGAATCTGGAAGCTTCTTGCCTGACTTGAAGACAGTTCATCTTGTGAGAGAATCTCCTATCCTCAGCAGTCTTTACTGCCTATATAACCTGCTTATAAAGCTTGGGGAAGGGGCCCTGAGGAATCTCATTAAGTTTCAGGAACTCTCTGAACCTTTTGAGTTATTTATTGCCTGGGCCTTATTTTGTTCACATTCTAAGTCTTACCAGGCCTCCCTCCAGGGCAATAGGAGGAACATGTGCCAGGGAATGCTGTTTACCTCATGACAGGCAGAACAGAGAGCAAGGAAGAGACTAGGAACAAGGTCTGGCCTTCAAAGGCCCACCATCAGTATCTCTCTATGAGGCCTCACCTCCTTAGTGTCCAGAATCTTTGAAAATAACATTAGTATCTAAGGACCAAGTATTCAACACGTGAACCTTTGTGGATCATTTCTCATTAAACTGTGATAAAAGAATTGGTATCACCAATAGTATGTGCTCCTCTTGTCAACATGGAATCAAAGTGGAAACTGATGGCAAGAAGATAATTAAAAACTCTCCAATACTTGGAAATGAAATAATACTCTCCAAAAGGCCCAGGTCAATGGCAAGGGGTTTTGATCCTACTTCATGTTCTGGCTTGGTGGGAGCCTAGCCAGTTTGGATGTTCACCTTCCTAGACATGGACGGAGGGGGGAGGACCTTGGACTTTCCACAGGGCAGGGAACCATGACTGCTCTTTGGATTGGAGAGGGAGGGGGAGAGGAGTGGGGGGAGGGGGAGAAGAATGGGGGGATGGGGAGAAGAGTGGGGGGATGGGGAGGGAAATGGGAGGCTGGGAGGAGGCGGAAACTTTTTTTTTCCTATTCTCAATAAAAAAAAAGAAAAAAAAGAGAAATAAAAAGTAACTAAACAAGACAAAGAATATATCAGAATTTGTGCTACATGGCTAAATCAATGCTGAAAAAATTTATAGCATTAAAAACACATATTAAGGAAAAGGGAAAGTCTCAAGTCAATAATATAAGTGCCTACAACAACAACTCAAGGAACAAAGAGCCAAATAAACATAAAGCAAGTCAAAGAAGAAATAACGAAGAATAGAAATCAAAATTTAAAACAAAATGTAAGGTTATCAATGAAATAAAGAGTGGCTCCTTGGGGAAAATGAATAAAATTGATGAATGTCATCTACGTGGACAAAATAAAACTCAAGGTGTCAATATTAGGAATTAAGCATAAGCTATTACCATGGAGCCTCCAGACATCAAAAATTAATGAGGAAATAGTTTGCAAGGACTTGCAGTACATTAGCTTGAGCATTTAGATAAAACAACTAAGTCCTCAGAAAACACAAGTGTCCTTGTCCAATATGAAATTGTAGCCTTGAATATCCCACGACTATTAAGGAAGCATAATTAAAAGTTTGCAAGTTCCTAAAAGCACTGATGATTTTACTGGAAAATTATGCAAAATATTTAAGGAAGAGTAAATACCAATTTCAGACAAACTCCTGCAAACAACAGATATGAGATAAGAGAGGATTAGCTGTTGTCGGGATCAAAACCAAACAAAGGAAGACAGTAACTACAAAAGGGATGTGAGAAAAGTATAAAGAATATTCTTTGTAAATACTGACTCCCAAGTCCTCAGGAAGACGTTAAAATACACTATTTAGCGGTACATTCAAATGACTTATATGTCATTAACCAAGTTGGGTTTATGCCCATGATGCAAGACTAGTTCAATATGCAAATGCTAACACAATTACTTTACTACACAGCCAAAGAAAACTCATGATTGCAGAAAACAAGGAAGCAAAGATATCTGAACAAAATAACAGCCATCCATGATCAAAGTCTCAGAAAACAGCAATGGAAGTGGGGTCCCTCAGATTCCTAAAGAATGTCTACTATTATATTGATGGCAATAGACTGAACAAAACAAAGACTTCTGTGTCCTTGTCACTCACACTCAACATTGGTTCTGGATGTTTTGCTGGTGTAATAAGACAAGAAAAACAAAGACACATAGACAAGAGAGAAATTAATAAAGCTAGCTGTATGTGCAGAGATTGTGATTTTCCACATATAAAATACTCAAAATAAAGCAGAGAACAACTATTAGAATTGATAAATCAACTCAGAAAGACCCCAGTGTTTAAAGTAGATACAACATTCATTGTATTTTCACAAACAAGCAAAAAAAAAACCCACATGATATTACAACTAAAACAACAACTATAAATATACTTCAAAAATATGAAATAATCAGGTGTGAGTTTGGAAATTATCTGTAGTAAGCTATAAAATATTATTAGAAGCAAATTAAAATTCAAAGTAAATGGCGACACTTTCATGGATACATTCACGGATAAGAAGAGTTCATAAGTAGGAACAGCAATTCTCTGCAGAGTGTTTCATATGTATAATGTAATTTTTATTAGCACATTAGTGAAATTTTTGTAATCATAGATATGGTCATTCTAAAATGTATACTTATGTTAAATTTATATAGAATTTTGAAATAAGGTTACGTGAAAAATTTTGAGTCTATTTGAAGATATTAAATATTTGTAGTAACTAAAACTTATGCTGAGATAGGGACACATAAGTAATTGTAACAAACAGATAATGCAGAAATAGGCCTGTGTAGATAGAGCAACTGGGCTTTGACAAAGATACAAAGCAATTTGATGGAGAAATGATTGACTTCTTAATCCATTTTGCTTCAACAATAGGACTCCCATATGCAAAGAAAGTAATCTTGACTTACGCCTTATATTTTGTATAAAAATTAACTCATAATTCATCACTGACTTAAGTATATAGTGATAGGAGTGTAAGAAACTGAGCCATGAGCATGCTGGAAGTTGTTGGGTTTAACCAAAGGCATGGTGTGTAAAAGTAGACGTTAATAAATGGGAAGGCTTCAAAGTAGAAAAGCTTGCACCATGTTTGACATGCTAAAACATGGGAGACATACTCTACAGACTAAGCAAAATTATTTGCCACCTGACTGCCTAACCATAGTCTAATACACAGATTATATATAGAACTTTCAAAAAAGAATTAGGCTTGAATCATAGCTCAAGAGAACAGTGCTTGTTTAACATGTGCAAGGCACTGGGTGAAATCCCCAGAACTGCGTAGCAGTGACAATAACAGTAATCATCATATTCCAATTAGAAAGCAGGCAGAGATATTTGAATAAGGAAGGTGTCCACGTGGCAGATGATCACATGAGAAGGTGTTTGACATCATTAGCCAGCAGAAATGCACAATAAAGATACAGTGAGATGTCAGTATGGACCACCACAAGGGCTCAAGCAAAGAAGAGAGACATTATCAAATGACAGCAGTGGGGCTGAGAAACCACACACACACACATACACACACACACACACACAGTGCTGATGAGCATGGAAAGTCAAAGGGGCAGCCCCTCAAGAAAACAGTTTAGCAGTCTCTGAAACTGAACATCTTATGGCCGTACTCCTGCACGTTTATGGCACAGAAATAAAAACTTTCAGTGATGCAAAGACTTGTAGATGAATGTTCATAATAATGGCCTTGAACTAGAAACAACCCGTATGCAATCAACAGCCGAGGAGCTAAACAAGCTGACATGTTCATCATACACAAAACAAAGCTGAATGAGTCACCAAAGGATCTTGCAGAGGGAGAATCAGCAAACTCAAAGGGTTACATACTGTTATACCACCCACGGAATACTCTTTCCAGTAACTAGAGAAACAGAGCACAGGTCAGTGTTTGCCGAGGGGGGGCGGGGGGAGGACAGCATCAGAAGTATGCTATGTGGTGATTCCCGGTAGAGAGCTGTGCTGACTGTCCCAAGGTCAGTATCCTGGATGACACCAGACTCTACAGTTAAGCATGTTACTATTTCAGGAACTTAGGCAGAGGGTACAAGGAAAACTGTCTCTTGTTTCTCACAGTACCTTATGCCTCAATATGAACTTATAATAAGAGGTTTGTTTTTGACAAACGAAACAAAAGATATGGACAATGTGCTTCGTTTGTGTTCAAGGTGATGGTCATGGGAATAACCATGAAGGACATGCCTGAAGGACATGAGGCGTGGGTGCAAATCCTCTCTCTGCTGGTAACAGAATACCTTAATTGGACTACGTACTTTATAGGTCTCAGTGCCCCATCTGTCAAGTGAGATATCAGTGGTAGGTTATCGCCTGTGACTTTTCTCTTTTATGAGAAGAAATTTAGATCACATAAATGACAACTGCTAGACAGGGACCCCAAAGTGATCCAATATACAAAGTACTTGCTGGCATCTCCAGACTTCAGCGATCTGGGGGAAAACCTCAGGATGTTTATATGCACTGGTAATCACAAAGTCTGCATTAAAATCCTGAAGCATCACCCGATGGAACAATGGTAACCAGTTATCAAGCCTCTATAAGTCTGTATTTTTCAAATAGAGAGAAAAGGGTGCTGTTTTCCTGTAGAGAGAATTTGGGATTCCACTTGCAAATTCTTACCCTAAAATCTAGACTGATAGTATTAAAAGATGTATGCAATCATCAGCACGGTTATCATCATCATCACCATCCTCGATTACAAGTGACAGAGTTTCAGACTGGGATTTTTCATTGCAGTATCTACATTCCGTATATTCAACATCCTTTGAAAAATGCCCATTGTGCTAAGATGGGAGAAGAAAGAACAAAAGAACATTCAGCTTCAGATACCTCGCTCCCAGCAGCCTTCTCTTCCCACACTAAACATAGTGTGATCCCAGAAGTCAGCATTCTGCATAGCCTCTTCCATTCTCTTCCCCTAGATCATGGGCTCTCACTCCATATGGATACATACATACACTTATTTAAATGAGAGAGCAGGACAGGGGGATTGGGAGACCTGGTACAGGTTACAAAGCTGATCAGAAATGACACCTCCATGAAAGGCCCTGGTCTTCCACTTCTCCTCTGTGTTCCCTGCCTACCCCAGCATATGGATTCCTGACCTGTCTTCACCTGGTACAACATGTAACACAAATGTCCTTCGTGTGCAGAGGAGTACAGGAAACAGGGAGACAAGAGCACACGATATCATTGTGTCCAGGGAAGAGTTTGAAGAAACAAAGCATGAGTTGGGTCCTCAAGAAGCAGCGGAGATCTGTGGGTGGAAGGAGTGGGAAAACACTATAGACAGACAGAGAGCATCCTAGACCAGAAGCATCCAAAAAGATTGTTGAAGTCTATCCCTCCCTTTCATGCTGACCTTAGCCGTCTTCTCATCGTCCACTTTCTCAGCTTTAGGAAAACAGATTAACATTCTTAATGTGGTTCCCTCTCATGGTTAAGAGAAAATTAGAACAGAATTTCTAAACTGTAGAGGGATGGAGATAAGTGAAGTCTCTGGCAGCAGCGAAAGCGCAGGCTAGGAGGTTAAGAAGTCTTCCTAACCAGCCTGTGGAAGCTGGATGGGAACCTTCAGGCACTGGAGAAGGAAAAGGTTCCCCCTATACATGATCTTCTCTAATTGTGCTGGCAGGGAATAGTTCACCAGGTCAAACACAATGACCCAGGAGGACCACACATGAATCCTGTGTCCTTTGATGTCTCAGTGAGCTGCACGCCCATAGCTCTTCAGTTTCAGTCCTCCTGGTTTGCAAAGTCTGAGCGTCAGCACTGAAGAGGAGCCCTGGTCTGCCATTGCCACTACAAATCCCCAACATCCACCCACCAAAGCACCTTTCCTGGTCTTCCACAGAGGAACAGAAGCTCTCCCTTCTGCAGCTTGTTCAGAGGCCACGTGGGAAAACTGTACAGTGCTGTCCCGGAGAGACAGCTCCCTCTGGGAGCAGAGACAGCTGGGCATTTGATGATAGGTGTGTGCTGGCGCTGGCCTTCCTAATGCTTCTCTTGGGGCCCACGCTCACCCAAGTCTCAGAGGGGATTACCCTGCAGAGAAAGGCAGAGTGCTTCTATAGCTTAACTGAGCTTGCAGGCGGGTATTCTCTCCCCATATCTTCTAATTAATAGTCAGGATTAACAGCTGCTGCTGCTGCTGGGCCTTCGCCATCTAATCACAGCCGCTCAGGCTCCTGGGTGCTCAGCATTCCCTGGGCTCGACAGCCTCCTCCCCAACCCTCTGAGAAATGCATTCAGAAAATTAAAACAGCAAAAACAAGAAGAAATCCATCCTTCTCCCCAGACCCAGAGACTCCTGGGATTACAACTATGCCTGCCTTCCTCTCTGAGATGAAAGCAGAAGGCCCTAGCTCCTCAGGACTCCCCCCAGGGCTCCACATGGCTCCCCAAGACTCCCCAGTGTGGTGAAGGTTTCTTGAAACTATACTGCTAAGGGCCAGGATTCTCTTCGGGCTAACCCCCTAGGCAATACATATTTTAAAGCAGCAGACCATCTATCTATATGATAATAATAATAAGAACCATATAAAGTATTGTTACTGTAATGTGTGCTTATTAGGTTCCAGTAATAATTCTGCTTTACATGAAATATATACCTTGATCTTCCTGTCTTATAGACCATGAACAGAAGGGGAAGCATGGAGAAATTAAATCTCTTGACCACAGCCACACAGCTGGTTAGCAACAGTGCTGGCATCTGAGCCCAGACTTTCCCATGCACTTCACATTGCACTATGCCTACTATCCGAGGAACAGAAGTTGGGAGCCCAGACACAGCTGTCTTTCAATTTCAGCTCCCCTTCCATTTCCAAGGCAACCCATGAAGCCCATCTATAAATTCCAAAGGCGGAAGACATGCACTTGCAAAACCTGGTACAAAGCCTCACCCAGTCGCATTAGCAGTTCCTAGAGCTGTTTCCTGGGGTCCCAGAGTCAGCTACCATACTCCTGAGAGCCAGGATGGAGGAGACATATAGGATGTTGACTCACTAACAAGAACCATGAATGAATGACCATGAATGGTCAGGTCTCCATGCCATTGCCCGACTTATACAAGCACCACTATATGCACCCAGGATGGTTTACTTGGTTTTGAATTCTTTCCCCTGGTTCTGTCTACCATATTTCATAGTCTGTTCTCTAAAGGAGTCTGGCTCGGTGCTGTTCTTCATAGATTCTACCTCTTCATTTGACCCCCTTGCCCAATCTCATTTTAGGCATTTGTCTTTTCTGCAATATTTAAGAACCATTTATTTATGTTATACTACACACTATGTCAGAGGTGATGCTAAAAGGATACATCAGTTCTCCAACCTTTATTAATGCCCTTGTTGAAATCTCCAGGCATTCTTACCTAGCTTCTCCGCAGTTCTCTGTACCTCCAGGGCCCCCTCAGAGTCACTTCTGAGTTGACAGTTTCCTGTTTCTCATCTTGTACTTTGTATTTTTCTGACCGGAACGATAGTTCTGTGGAGCCCCGTTTCCAAGCCACACCAAATGCTAACAACGTTAAACTTATAGACCTGGGTACTTTTGGGTCAACCTGATTTACTAATTGGAGCTAAGGTACTATCAATAGTGAATCCATAAGGTTGCTGAGGGTAGCAGAAAACAGGATGGATTTGGTGTTAAGTAGGAAAACACTTGGAGCCAGCAAAGCCTCTCGCTACCTCTGTTAGGTAGCCTACAGGGAAGCTGAATTGATGCCTGCCTCTTCAGAGGTGCACCCTTGTGTGATCCTGCTCTCTGGAATATGAGGCAGACTTACCAGCTTGCTTTCATAAACCAAGTACAGTCAAGATGATGGGATATCACTTCCAAGAGAAGGCTATACAAAGGCTGTCTCCTATCATCAGCATTCTCGTTCCTTTTTCCCCATACCTCTCATCTTAAAAGGACATTAAAGGGCAAAGAACTGATAGCACTGAACAGCAGTCAGCCAAGACCTTTTGTGCATGAGTTTACATGACTACCCTATTCAACCACAACATGGCTGCAGCCCCAGGAAGACCCTGACCATTGCCTGTGGGAGACGAACACAGCAACTCAGTGAGCGGTGGTGAACCTTGGCTGCTTCCCCACAGACGCTGTGAGATGATAACTGAATATAACTTGAAGTTGCTAAGATTTGAGGCAATTTGTTACTGAGAACACAATAGTGTTCTAGCTTGAATGTGGGGTGTACATCAGAGGCTCTCATGTAGGAGTTTGGTCCCTGGGGAAGAAGTATTCACAAGTGACTGGATCAAGAAGATTCTATACTCATCAAGGAAACAGTCCATTGATGTGTTCCTTGAAGCACAATTAATAAAAACCCAGAGACAGAAATTGGGGTTCAACCCGAAGGTCAGAAAAGCAAAATAGCCAGCCACACCTCAGTCCAAAATGGTCTTCCTGCCTCCGGGAATCTCAGAATGAGACTGTGTCTGAGAATTTTCTCCTTCCACTTTCTAATTCTTTCTAATTCCGGGATTAAGGGCACGCACCATTACCACCTGGTTTCAATTGTAAGCTAGTGTGGCTACTGGGAATAAAGGTGTGTGTCATTGTGGCTACTGGGATTAAAGGTGTGTGTCATGGTGGCTACTGGGATTAAAGGTGTGTGTCATTGTGGCTACTGGGATTAAAGGTGTGTGTCATTGTGGCTACTGGGATTAAAGGTGTGTGTCATTGTGGCTAATGGGATTAAAGGTGTGTGTCATTGTGGCTACTGGGATTAAATGTGTGTGTCACCACTGTGTAGTCTGTAATGCTGGCCAGTGTGATGATTTTACTTTTCTGATCTTCAGGCAAGCTTTATTTATTTAAATACAAATAAAATGCCATTACAGTTCCTAGTAGAAAAGATTGTTGAGAAATTGAGGAAGGCTGGGGAAGCATGGCCTAGGTGCAGGGAGTAGGTCATTGAAAATATGTCCTTGACATATCTACTCTCTCATGGCTCAGAAACAGCAGAGTCAAGTGACCATGGATTGAAAATTCTCAAAGCATGAGCCTTACAAACCTTTTCTTCTTGAATTCACTTAATCTCAGGTGCTCTGTCACATCGACACAAAGCTGACTGGCACAAACAGATAATAAATATACAAACTGAGTGGCCCACACATTTTCTAGTTTTATTAAAGAAAAATCTCAAGTACGAAAAAATGAGAATTACAACTGACCTTCATTTCTTCTTTGTTTCCTTTTATTGAAAACAGATTTTGCTTCTCTTAATACATCCTGATTGCAGTTTCTCCTTCCTCTTCTCCTCTCAGTTCCCATCCCATCTAAATCCACCTCCCTTCCCATGTAAATCCTCACCGCCTTTCTGTATCTCATTAGAAAACAAACAGGCTTCTAAGGGATAGGAACAAAGCAAAATCAGTTAAGATAAAACAAAAACAAAAAAAAATTAACATGTTGGAATCAGACAAGACAAACAAACAGAAGCAAATGAGCACAAGAGAAGGCACAAGAATCAGAGACCCACTCATTCACACACTCAGGAATCCCATGGAAACACTGAACTGGAAGCCATAATATATATGCAGAGGACCTTGTCCGGACCTGTGCAGACTCTGTTCATTCAGCTCCACTCTCTCTGAGTTCATAGGAGGTTTGATCATGCTGATTTTGAGAGCCTCTTTTTCTGGGTTTCCTCCACCCCTATGACTCCTCTTCTTCAGCGTTCCCTAGGCCCTAAAGGAACTTTGACCTTCCTGATCCATGTATTATACATTCATAGATGCAACTGAACTTCACTGAAAAATAATTGACTATCAAAAAGAAAAAAAAATAGCAATACAATAAAAAATAAACTATGAGAACAACTTATATATCATCTTTATTATATAAGGTATAAAAAGTGATACCAAGATTGTTTAAAATATACCAGAGCAGTAGTCAGGTTTGTGCAAATATTGCCTTATGCCATTTTCTCTAAGAGACTTTGTATCCATAGCTTTGAACATCTGGGAGTGTAACTGTAATCAGTCCTCTGTGCTTACTGAGGGATGATAATAGTGAAAAAAACCCTTGTTCCCATCACCCAGTTTTAACAATTATCTATATGTAGCCAGTCTTATTTTATCTCTCTCCTCAATGGCCAAGTTGTTTAACCTTCATTGGCCTCAATTTTCTCTCCTCTAAAATCGTGTGCCTTAAAACACGAGCGATTACCTCATATGCAGAGTGACAAGTGCACATACATGGCATGAGATCAGTGAGTGCCACTTACTGCCTTGTGGTCCCTTCGCATCTCACAGAACTAAATTTTCACTGCTACTTATTCTAAATTAGGGCATTTTACATGACAGGTTAGTAGGAATGCCATTAATAACAAGAGGGCAAGGTTTTGGTCCAAAGGTTTTTCTCAGATCCTTTATATATGCATCATCATGGCCATTGCCATGGGAATGTCATTCTATCATTCTTCCACTCATTATGTAAAGGACATTTTCTAAATGTCTATTTTGCTACACTGAATGTTAGGATAACCAAGAAAGAATCCTTCACAGTCAATGAATATAAACTCTTAGAAGATAGCTTCACTCTTTAGCAACCATTATTTCTCTGATTGGATATAAAGACACTTACACATTCCTATGGGGTCATCAGTCAGGCATACTGGAAGAGACCTTTTGTGTGTGTGCCCTTGGATGCTATCAGGGAAGATGTAAAATTCGCATTTGGACCTCTAGAGCAAGAATTTACAGGTAAACAAGCTGACCCATTTCAACAGCCCTGTGCAGATGGAAGTGGATAAAGTGGGTGGCATTTCAGTATGATGGCAGCAATGAGAAGACAAAACAGGCAGATGCAAAAAAATACACTCCAAGGAGAAATTAGGATAGTTGGGATAGTGATGGAGACAGAGTAAGAGGGTAAGAGGGGAGATACAATAGGAGGGAGTGTTCCTAAAATATACAGATAGAGTCAAAGTCAGAGATAAAAGAACAAAAACCAAAGATGCAAGAGAGAAGTAATTAGTGGGACGCAGCTGGCGCGGGCCAGACCGGCGGGTACTGACAGTGGCAGGCAACGCAGGCGGCAGGGACCAGCGAAACACTGAGAGCAGATCACCCCAGGACAATTAAATCAAAGAGGTAGGCCTTTGGTTGGTGAGGTCCCTGGCAAACAGGGAACCTGGTTCTTTTCCTGAAGACCCGTCTGAGGGGTGAGAGGGACCTTGGCCCCTGACAGAAGCCAGGAAACAGAACGAGGGCATTTTGCAAGAGGAGCCTCTGACCAGCAGGGAAACCTGATCTGGTTTTAAAAGACCAATTAGAGAGCATCAATAAGAGGAGATGGGCAGGCGCCAAGGCAAAAATTCACCCAATAATCTGAAAAACAACATGAAAGCACCAGAACACAATGATCTTACAACAGAAGGTCTTGAGCACCCTAACACAGAAGAAGTGGAAAAAATCGACTTTATGAAAGCAATAGAGTCCCTTAAACAATATGTAAAAAAACACCTTTATAGAAATGGATGAGAAGTATAACAAAAAGTTTGAAGACTTGAGTAAATACGTACATGAGACCCACAAACAGGTTCAAGAATTGAAAACTGAAATGGAAGCAAGGAAGAAAACACAAACGGGGGACCAGCTGGATACGGAAAATCTAGGTCAATGAGCAGAGCCTACAGAAACAAGCATAATCAATAGAATACAAGAAATAGAAGAAAGAATCTCAGATTCTGAAGACACCATAGAGAAAATAAACGCACTGATCAAAGAAAACAGCAAAGCCAACAAATTCTCATCACAAAACATTCAGGAAATATGGGACACAATAAAAAGACCAAACCTGAGAATAATAGGAATAGAAGAAGGGGAAGAATCACAGCTCAAAGGCCCAGAAAATATATTTAACAAAATTATGGAAGAAAACTTTCCCAACTTAAAGAAAGAAATTCCTTTGAATATCCAAGAAGCATACAGAACACCAAACAGACTGGATCAAAGAAAATCATCCCCTCGCCATATAATAACCAAAACACAAAATATACAGGTTAAAGAAAGAATATTAAGAGCTGCAAAGGAAAAAGGCCAAGTAACTTATAAAGGTAAACCGATCAGAATTACACCTGACTTCTCTATGGAAACCATGAAAGCCAGAAGGTCCTGGATAGAGGTTCTTCAAAAACTAAGAGACCATGGATGCAAACCCAAACTTCTATACCCAGCCAAGCTAGTATTCACTATCAATGGAGAAAACAAGACATTCCAGGATAAGAACAAATTTAAACAATACGTAGCCACAAATCCAGCGCTACAGAAAGTAATAGAAGGAAAATTGCAACCCAAGGAATTCAACATTGCCAACACTGACTACAATAACTCAGGAATCTAGCGAACCTTCACCAGCACAACTCAAAGAAGGGACACACACAAACTCTACTACCAAAAACAGTAAGAATAACCGGAGTAAACAACCACTGGTCATTAATATCACTTAATATTAATGGTCTCAATTCACCTATAAAAAGGCACAGGCTAAGGGATTGGATACGAAAACAGGATCCAACATTCTGCTGTTTGCAAGAAACACATCTCAACCACAAAGACAGGCATCTACTCAGAGTAAAAGGTTGGGAAAAGGTCTTTCAAGCAAATGGTCCTAAGAAAAAGGCAGGTGTGGCCATACTAATTTCCAACAAAACTGACTTCAAACTAAAATTAATCAGAAGAGATCGAGATGGACACTTTATACTCATAACAGGAACAATTCATCAGGATGACATCTCAATCCTGAATATCTATGCCCCTAATATAAAAGCACCCACTTATGTAAAAGAAATATTACTAAAACTCAAGGCAGACATAAAACCACACACACTAATAGTAGGAGACTTCAACACACCTCTCTCTCCAATGGACAGGTCAATCAGACAGAAACCTAATAGAGAATTAAGAGAATTATTGGAGGTAATGAAGCAAATGGACTTAACAGACATCTACAGAACACTCCACCCAAATAGGAAAGAATATACCTTCTTCTCTGCAGCTCATGGAACCTTCTCAAAAATTGACCATATACTCGGAAATAAAGGAAACCTCCACAGATACAAAAGAATATCAGTGTCCACCTGTGTCTTATCAGATCACCACGGTTTAAAGTTAGATGGCAACAACAATGCTACCCCCAGAAAGCCAACAAACTCATGGAAATGAACAGTCAACTACTGAACCACACCTGGGTCAAGGAAGAAATTAAGAAAGAAATTAAAGTCTTCCTTGAATTTAATGAAAATAAAGAGACAACATACTCAAACCTATGGGACACGATGAAAGCAGTGCTAAGAGGAAAGTTCATAGCACTAAGTGCCCACTTAAAGAAAACGGAGAAAGCATACATTGGGGACTTAATGGCACACCTGAAAGCTTTAGAAAAAAAAGAAGCAGATGTGCCCAGAAGGAGTAGAAGACTGGAAATAATCAAACTGAGGGCAGAAATCAACAAAATAGAAACTCAGAAAACAGTCCAAAGAATCAATGAAACAAAAAGTTGGTTCATGGAGAAAATCAACAAGATCGACAAACCCCTATCCAAACTAATTAAACAACAGAGAGAGAACACACAAATAAATAAAATCAGAAATGAAAAGGGGGACATAACCACAGACACAGAGGAAATTCAGAGAATCATTAGATCTTACTATAAAAGCCTGTATGCCACAAAGCTGGAAAATGCAAAAGAAATGGACATTTTTTTAGATAAGTACCATATACCAAAGCTAAACAAAGACCAGGTGAATGATCTAAATAGACCTGTTAGTCGCGAAGAACTAGAAACTGTTATCAAAAATCTCCCTTCCAAAAAAAGTCCAGGACCAGATGGGTTCAATGCAGAATTCTACCAGAACTTCCAAGAAGAGCTAATACCTATACTCCTTAAGGTATTTCACAATATAGAAACAGAAAAGTCATTGCCAAATTCTTTTTATGAAGCTACAGTTACCCTGATACCAAAACCACACAAAGACCCAACCAAGAAAGAAAATTACAGGCCTATCTCACTCATGAATATCGACGCAAAAGTTCTCAATAAAATACTGGCAAACTGAATTCAAGAACACATCAGAAAAATAATTCATTATGATCAAGTAGGCTTCATCCCAGAGATGCAGGGATGGTTCAACATACGCAAATCTATCAATGTAATCCACCATATAAATAGACTGAAAGAAAAAAACCATATGATCATTTCATTAGATGCGGAAAGAGCATTCGACAAAATTCAACACCCCTTTATGATAAAGGTCTTGGAGAGAATAGGGATACAAGGGTCATACCTAAATATAATAAAAGCTATCTACAGCAAACCGACAGCAACATTAAATTAAATGGAGAAAAACTCAAAGCCATCCCACTAAAATCAGGAACAAGACAAGGATGTCCACTCTCTCCATACCTCTTCAATATAGTGCTTGAAGTTCTAGCAATAGCAATAAGACAACATAAGGAGATCAAGGGGATTCGTATTGGAAAGGAAGAAGTTAAGCTTTCGTTATTTGCAGATGATATGATAGTGTACGTAAGCGACCCCAAAAACTCTACCAAAGAACTCCTACAGCTGATAAACACCTTTAGTAGCGTGGCTGGATACAAGATCAACTCCAAAAAAATCAGTTGCCTTCCTATACACTAAGGATAAGGAAACAGAGAGGGAAATCACAGAAGCATCACCTTTCACGATAGCCACAAAGAGCATAAAATATCTTGGGGTAACCCTGACCAAGAAAGTGAAAGATCTATTTGACAAGAACTTCAAGTCTTTGAAAAAAGAAATAGAAGAGGATACCAGAAAATGGAAGGATCTCCCTTGCTCTTGGATTGGGAGGATCAACATAGTAAAAATGGCAATTCTACCAAAAGCAATCTATAGATTCAATGCAATCCCCCATCAAAATCCCATCAAAATTCTTCACAGATCTGGAGAAGACAATAATCAACTTTATATGGAAAAACAAAAAACCCAGGATAGCCAAAACAATCTTATACAATAAAGGAATGTCTGGAGGCATTACCATCCCTGACTTCAAACTCTATTACAGAGCTACAGTATTGAAAACAGCTTGGTATTGGCAGAAAAACAGAGAAGTCGACCAATGGAATCGAATAGAAGACCCTGACTTTAACCCACAAACCTATGAACACCTGATTTTCGATAAAGGAGCTAAAAGTATACAATGGAAAAAAGAGAGCATCTTCAACAAATTGTGCTGGCAAAACTGGATGTCAATCTGTAGAAGAATGAAAATAGACCCATATCTATCACCATGCACAAAACTCAAGTCCAAGTGGATTAAAAACCTCAATATCAATCCAAACGCACTGAACCTGATTGAAGAGAAAGTGGGAAGTACTCTACAACACGTGGGCACAGGAGATCACTTCCTATGTATAACCCCAGCAGCACAGACACTAAGGGCCTCAATGAATAAATGGGACCTCCTGAGACTTAGAAGCTTCTGTAAAGCAAAGGACACTGTTGCTAAGACAGAAAGGCAACCCACTGACTGGGAGAAGATCTTCACCAACCCCGCAACTGACAAAGGTCTGATCTCCAAAATATATAAAGAACTCAAGAAACTAGACCGTAAAAGGCTAATCAACCCAATTATAAAATGGGGCACTGAGTTGAACAGAGATCTCTCAACAGAAGAAGTTCAAAAGGCCAAAAGACACCTAAGGTCATGCTCAACTTCCTTAGTGATCAGGGAAATGCAA
Organism: Alexandromys oeconomus; assembly: GCA_963919705.1. Taxonomy (NCBI): domain Eukaryota; kingdom Metazoa; phylum Chordata; class Mammalia; order Rodentia; family Cricetidae; genus Alexandromys; species Alexandromys oeconomus. The sequence goes on from CAWTZB010000064.1 coordinate 24,383,816, forward strand.
ATCAAGACAACTTTAAGATACCATCTTACACCTGTCAGAATGGCGAAAATCAAAAACACCAATGATAGCCTTTGCTGGAGAGGTTGTGGAGAAAGGGGTACACTTATCCATTGCTGGTGGGAATGCAAACTTGTGCAACCACTCTGGAAAGCAGTGTGGAGGTTTCTCAGGAAATTCAGGATCAACCTACCCATGGACCCAGCAATACCACTCTTGGGAATATACCCAAGAGAGGCCTTATCACACAACAAAAGTATATGCTCTACTATGTTTATAGCAGCATTGTTTGTAATAGCCAGAACCTGGAAACAACCTAGATGCCCTTCAGTTGAAGAATGGATGAAGAAAGTATGGAATATATACATATTAGAGTACTACTCAGCAGTAAAAAACAAGGACTTCTTGAAGTTTGCAGGCAAATGGATGGAAATAGAAAACACCATCCTGAGTGAGGTAAGCCAGACCCAAAAAGAGGAACATGGGATGTACTCACTCATATTTGGTTTCTAGCCATAAATAAAGGACATCGAGCCTATAATTCAGGTTCTTAGAGAAGCTAAATAAGAAGGAGAACCCAAAGAAAATCATATAGGCTTCCTCCTGAATATTAACCTCCATCAGGCGATGAAAGGCGACAGAGACCCACAATGGAGCACCGGACTGAAATCTCAAGGACCAAATCAGAAGCAGAAGGAGAGAGAGCACAAGCAAGGAACTCAGGACCGCGAGGGGTGCACCCATACACTGAGACAAGGGGGAGGTTCTATCGGGAACTCACCAAGGCCAGCTGGCCTGGGTCTGAAAAAGCCCGGGTTAAAACCGGTCTCGCTGAACATAGTGGACAATGAGGACTACTGAGACCTCAAGAACAATGGCAATGGGTTTTTGATCCTACTGTACCTATTGGTTTCGTGGGAGCCTAGGCAGTTTCGTGGATGCTCACCTTACTAGACCTTAATGGAGGTGGGTAGCCCTTGGACTTCCCACAGGTCAGGGAACCCTGATTGCTCTTTGGGCTGACGAGGGAGGGGGACTTGATTGGGGGAGGGGGAGGGAAAGGGGAGGCGGCGGTGGGGAAGAGACAGAAATCTTTAATAAATAAATAAATAAATAAATAAATAAATAAATAAATAAATAAATAAATAAATAAAAAGAAGTAATTAGTGTAGATAAATCCAGATGTGTAAGTGGGGAGAGTAGGAAGGAGAGGAAGTAGGAGACTGGGGTAAGGAACAACCAAATATGTATCCTTTTCTTGGAGGTATTTGAAAAGATGATAGGATGTGCTGACATGTCCAGAACTTATCATCTAAAGGAATCTGTTGTGGGAGATGAGTCATTCTCTGAAAGTGAGAAAAGGGGTGCAGATGGGCAGAGATACCAAGAAGTATTTGCCACAGATGTAGAACGTCCATCAATTCGTTATGTCTCATTCCTCTGGGTCAGATAGTTATGAAAAGGGCAATGAGAAGTGTCTGATTCAGTGGGCAGGGAAGAAGGAAGACTTATGAACTGAGCAATGTGTCCCGACAAAATACACATCTTGGAGTTTTACTTTCCGATGAGACGGTACTTAGAAGTGGTTCTTTGGGGCTATCATAAGGGTGATGACATTAGATCATGAGGATAATACCTTCACAAATGTGACTAGTACCCTTTTCAGAAGCACGAGAGAGCTTGTACCTACTCATTCTCTACTCTCTATTGTATTTTCTACATGGAAAAGAGCATATCAAAACCCAATTCTGCTAGAACTCTGCTCTCAACTTCCAGCTTCCAGAATGACAAAGTTTATTTCTGTGATCCAAAAGAAACTTGGTCTATAGTACCTCATTATAACTGCTAGAACTATGACAGAAGAACTATGTGTATGTGTATCTGAGACCACTCAAGAAATGGAAGCTATGGGAGAGTGACAGGTGGGCACTGTCACAAGGGAAATAGAACAGTAGAGAGATAGACTTCACCATGGAAGGACAAAGAAAGAGGAAGTGGAAGAGGAGAAGACTTTACCACTTTAAAAAAAAATCACCTAACAACTTGATCTTCTATTTTTACCACTTTAAAAAAAATCACCTAACAACTTGATCTTCTATTTCCAACTTACAGGACCATGACAAATACATTTCCATTGTTGAAGCTGCTCAGACTTTGCACTACTTACTTATAGCTGTCCTAAGTGGGCAAGACAGACGCCATTGTGGTTTGAATATCTAATTTCTACCTTGGGCTAATGAGTGAGATGTATGGTTCTTAGATGGCATGCTATTTCAGGAGGGCCTAGGAACTTGAAGGTAGGGTCAAATGGGATTAATATTGGGGATATGTTATTTCTAGTCCGTCCCCTGTCTCATTCTCTACGTATTCATTAACCATGAAGTTCTCTGTCCCTTTCTGCCCTTGTGATTGTATTAGTAACCTTGCTTGTTGCTACAGTGAAATAATCTGGCAAAAGCAATCCAATCCCAGTGATATGCCACAGGAGAAGACTTGTATCCCCTTTGCTATCAGCTATCAATTGCAAATAACTTCCTGGTTAGGGCTTACCTCCAGGAAAAGAAAAGAAAAGAAAAGAAAAGAAAAGAAAAGAAAAGAAAAGAAAAGAAAAGAAAAGAAAAGAAAAGAAAAGAAAACAGTTTTCTCCAACACTGGGTATATCAACTACTCTTTAGGGCAGGAATAGTTGATCAACATAAAAGAAACTCCATGTTGCTTGCTTTTTTTTTTCTTTTCTTTCTTTTTTTTTTTGAGGGAGTACTTTTCTTCTGTTTCTCTTGTTTTGTTTTATTAGGTTTTTGTCTCTTTGCTTTGATTTTTCTTTTTTTAATGTGTGTGTCAGGAGGGAAAGAGAACATAAAGTTGGGAGGGTGTGGAGTAGGGGAAGATCTGGAAGGAGTTGGGGGGTGCACAGGTAGAATATGACCAAGATATATTGTATGGAATTTTTTAGTGGAAAAACAAAAAAAAATGGAACTCAATACAGAGACTCTGTAACAAATATTCCCAAAGATTTGTTTATATGATGATTCAAAAGCTGCCATGTGAAAATCAAGATTAACTATTACGACACTGCCTGTACACGTGAGATCAAGTAACCATGGACGGTAACCCCTGAAACCATGAGTTAAAATAAACCATTCCCTGTTTTCCATTGCTCCTGTGAACTATTTAGTTCCAGTGACACAGAAATAAGTAATATAAATGGCATGAGCAGAATGAGGAGTAGCTAACCACAACTCATTTAATGGAGAATGTTGAGTTAAAAGTGAACGACAAAGAAAGAGGTTGTGACCGTTTCTGAGAACAACCTATCCAAGGTTCGGCCTGCCCGCCTCCCAACCCTGTGAGTAAGCCTTCTCTCACAATGTCTTTCCCTCCTCATTCTGGAACAGATGAGCCCAAGACTCTTTATATCTTTCAATCCTCTTTTTATGATGCTCGGGACTTGCCACCATCTGCTTGGCAGGGCTTTAATGCAAATCTGAGTTTGCTTTTATGGTTTCAATTAACCTAATAATAAAGCAGGGCAGGCAGGCTCGTGGAAAATCTTTACTCTTCCCACCTACTTTCAGCAAGTTACCCATCCGCCTTTCCTGAAATGAAGACAGTGATTGCCTCATCTGGCAGCTGGAACCTTCTGCCACATTAACTGTGTCCTGCCTCCCCAAGCCAACATGTGATTGAGCTGTAATTCTGATTGGAGAATCCTTTGGAGAAGACCCAGTCCAGACAGAATCTTGTGGGACAGAGTCAGCCTTAGGGTCACTCAGGCAGAAAGTGTTTGCCTAAATGCAGCACCACAGGAAAACCACGGTCCAGAGACTAAAGCATGAACTCATGTTGCAGAAACCATAAAGGATGTTGTCAGGATGAAACATCTGGCTTTTACCAAGCCTCTTTTGACTTCTATAGAAACAAGGAACAAGCTACGAGATACAGTGATAACCAATCAACCCTGCTTGCCCAGTATTGATGGGTTTCTAGGAATATACAACTTTCCATTTTAATTTTCATTTATGTTGTCTTTACATTTGCTTATTACACATGTCTTGCCACAGTTCACATATGTATGTGTATGTGCCACAGTGTGTGTGTTTGTGTGTGCATAGGTCAGAAGAGAGTTTGGGAGAAAGCCCTCTCCTTCCACCACATGGATTTAGGGAACAAACTCAGGTGATTGGGCCTGGTAGCAAGCACCTTTACCCTTATGTCATTGTGGTCACTTCACCATGGTCCTCCATAGGCGTACGGGTGGCCTAGGACCTTCGTTCCAAACAGCATTCTCTCCCTTGCCCATGACTTGCCTGAAATTTTCACACAACTTTGAGTAGAGGAATTTCAGTGATATAATTATTATCATCCGTTTCTCCCTAAACCATAAGTTAAAATTTCATTAGAATACTTTGCATTTACGCAGTGTTTGGATGGCAAGCGCCACAGTTAGCACTTAGGAAGCATCCACAAGGCCAGGCGACATATCCAAGGCCCCATAGTGAGAAAGTGACAGGAGTCCCCAGTTTTGACCCGGTCATTAAATCACTCTTGCTCTCTCTCCATTTCCTCAACTCGAAAATGGAAGTTAAGTAACATACCTTGGTAAAAGTGAGAGATAATGCACTGGAAGTCCCTTATTTTTATAGGTGATTTATTAAATGCTGGCACCAGCTCATTATTGTCTTTAACCTAACTAAATTGCTATGTGCATGTAGAAAAACTGTCTGGCAGTTGGCCTTTGGTGCTTACGCACTCTCTTTCTGGTCGTGTATGTCCCAGTATTTTCAGCGCTTGGTTGATTAGGTAGGTGTCAGTCAGCATTTTTAAAGTAAACAACAGCTTTTCATACAATTTCCAAATTATCTTCTCTTGAAGCACACATGAGATGTACCCTCTAGTTAAAGCATTTGTTCATTCACTCATTGTGTATGAATGTTTCACCGGACCCCTTATTCACAATATGATTTTTTTTTTTGGCTAGACCTCCCTCCACTCACCCAGAATATATTAGTCTTTGTTTTTGAAGGTGGCACACCCTTTGGGTTCAGAGATTTACCCAGCACAGTCTAGATCTAGGGGCAGAGATCAGCTTTAGAATGAGTGTATTCTGCTTTTCTGTGCCCGCCCAGAGCACTGAGGGCACACAACATGTGTTTTCTTTACAGCCAGTGATGTGGGAGTGTCATATATCAATCTTTTGATTTCATTGGTTAAGCAATAAAGAAACTGCTTGGCCCTGATAGGTTAAAACATAGGTGGGTGGCAAAAAAAAAAAAAAACATAGGTGGGTGGAGTAAGCAGAACAGAATGCTGGGAGGAAGAGGAAGTGAGCTCAGAGACGCCAGGCTCCTCTCTCCCGGGTAGACGCGATAGCTCTGCTCTCTGAGGCACACACGATGAAGCTCTGACCCAGGATGGACGTAGGCTAGAATCTTCCCGGTAAGCGCACCTAGCGGTGCTACACAGATGATTAGAAATGGGCTAAATTAATATCTGAGAATTAGCCTAGAAGAGGCTAGATAGAAATGGGCCAAGCAGTGTTTAAATGAATACAGTTTGTGTGTTGTTATTTCAGGGCATAAGCTAGCCAGGCGGCCAGGGTGCTGGGGATGCAGCCCCACCACTCCTATTACAACAAGCCAGAAGAGAGCAGCTGCTGAAATATCTCAGCAACTGAGATGCTACTTTTGCCAGTATGAAGACCTGGGTTTGATCCTCAGAACAGATATTTAAAAACTTTTTAAAAAAAATTAGCTGGGTGGTGCAGCGCACACCTTTAGTCCCAGCACTTGGGAGGCAGAGGCAGGAGGATCTCTGTGAATTCAAGGCCAGCCTGGTCTACAAGAGTTAGTTCCAGGACAGCTAGGACTGTTATACAGAAAAAGCCTATCTCAAAAATTTAAAAAAAAAAGAGGTTAATTTTATTTTTAAAAATGGTGAAGTAGTGCATGCCAGTACTCAGAGTTCTAGAAAGGCAGAGACAGGTGGATGCCGGCTAACCTGGTAGAGAGTGCTAAGGGTGACACCTGAGGTTATCCCTCCACACCCATGTACACATACTTTCTCACACGTGCATTCCCATTCATACACACACACATATGCCAAAAGATAAAATAAAAAATGGAACAGGGACTGAAGACATGACAGAGAGATGGGAGAAGTTTGTTGCTCTTCCAGGGCACTGGAGTTCAGTTTCTAGCACCTCCACTGGGTAGCTCACAACCACCTGTAAGTCCCGTGGCTTTTGATACCCTCCTTTGTACTCTGTGCACACCTGCACATACATACACATAGCCCCACCCCAGACAGACTTATATACATATCATTAAGAGTGAAATTTTAAAAACCAGAAGAACAAAACCAATAACAACCAACACACACACACAACACACACACACACACACACACACATATATATATATACATATTAATGGTACATGAAGGCTGAATGCCTAAATCCCCCCCAGAAAGTCAATACTGTCCCCAATACGCTGATTGTGTAAGGTATATTGTGTCTAGCAGGGAAACTAGCATGAATAATGATTTCATACATTTCTCTACCTCCAAGCTTCTGGAAAATATAGTAGGAACAGAGGCTGAGGGATGGTTGGGGAGATGGATGGGTGGATGGATGGATGAATGAGCCAAAATAAATGAAGGTGCAAAGAGAAATGAGCTATCACTGTGTGTGTGGGGGAGAGATTTAGTACCCCGCTAACTCTGAGCAGGGAGAGGTGACCTTGTGTTCTGATGGAGCTTAGCCAAAATTGACCCATGGTTTTAACCAGTCTCTGGACTTCTTGCTGAAATCTCACTCTGAAGTTGACCCATAACTGACGCAGGCATGTTTCAATGATCCATTGAACCTAGTTACGTAGATAACAGTCATTCTAAAGGAATTAGCAGTAAGGCAAAGAAGTGCCAGATCCAGGCTAAGGGCATCAGGCTCACCTGCCGTCCTTCTACATGCCTAGGCTGCCTTTAGGAAGACATTGCCCTCCCTCGGGTTTTGGTTTTGGTTTGGTTTGTTTTCTCTTAACACTATACGCCATTTCACTTGGATTAAAGGCAAGATCCAGTTTTGATTTGTAAGACTCATATGGCCTTGACCCAGACTTATGAGGATCTATCTACATCCCTAAATCCCCAAGGACCAAGATCTGTTGCTGGATTAACTTTATTTATGCCCACCCTTTCTCTCCTCATCCACACCCCTACTCTCATTTTCCTTCTGTTATAAACTATATTTAATAACATGAAGATGCCCAGAATGCTATGGTGAATTATGACGATATCTCCTCTGATAACCAGACATTAAAAGGGACACATTACAGCTAATGAATAAATGGGACAATTTGCACTAAAACACAATTGTAAATAAGCGACCTCAGAAGCGAGGAGGGCAGGGGTTGTTTGTTCTCATTCCTTGTAAAAGGCAGAGACAAATTGGGTGCAAATCGAGATCCAATAGGTGCTGACAGTAACAGATTAAGATCTATGAAATTTGGGAATAGTTTAATGAGTTGTGTTGAACAGGATGCGAGAGCTCAGTAGCCCTTCCTGTGCTTGAGTCTGTACCATGTCTTTCCGTAATGAGGCCTCAGTAAATGAATGTTCAATCATCCTTGTAGGAGCATCTACTGAGTTAGAAGAGGCCAAACGCGTGGTTTTCCTCTTTCAATCACTTTCCATGTGCCTGGACTGTGTTACATATGGCGGATGTAATCACAACTGTGGCTCTTGCCTTGTGACAAGGACAGATGTGATAACATCTGGAATTTGTCAGTGGATCTTCAAATTAGCTGCACTTTAGAACCACCTGGCCTGGGGAGCTTTTAAAAAATAGAGCTACTTCCTCCAACCAATCAAAGTGTGACCCCAAGGAGTGACCCAGGCATCAGTATATTTGAAAGTTTCTTAGTTGAGTCTGCTGTGCAGCCAGGGGTAGGGACCACTGAAGTACATGATCTCCAATCCTCCTTCCCTTTCACACTCTGCAACTCTAGAATTTGGTTTATAATTGCTTGAGCTATATTGGCTCTGATTCAGAACCATCTTTACTTGAAGGAGAAATATCCCCTAAGCCACAATGGAAGGAAGCAGAAGAGCAAGCGAGATCCTGAGATGGTGGATTCCGCATGTCGGAACCGTGGTCCCGCAAGGCAGGTGGAGAGTTGGCACCAGAACTACAATATTTTCTCTTTAAAATGCCTGGCATTTTAGATCATTGAGGTCACATATTATAAATGCTTTTGAGTTTGGTTTGTACACTCAACATAATTTCCTTGTGTCCAAGTTGTTACTGTGTCTACAGGTAGGTTCTTCATTTTATTGACTAGCATTTCATGGTCGAGACATAGGCAATTTGTTTAATCGTTCACCCATTGAAAAAATTAGAGTTGGTTCCAGTTTGCAACGATTCGGAACAAAGCTGCTGTGCACATTTCTGCAAGAGTGTTCGCATGAACATAAGTTTTGATCTGGCCTAAAGGCCCAGTAGTATAATTTGTGTGTCTTATGATAAGTGAATATTTAGCTTTGTTAAGATGCCACTACTCTGACTAAACTAACTTCCAGAATAGCCATTGTACATTTCTGCTTTGCCATTATCACTGGCGGTATCTAGTATAGTATAATAAAGTGCCTATTTTCAAATGTTAATGCCAGCTCTTCTGGTAGGTGTGTAATGACAGCTCACTGGACTATTAGTTAACACTTTCCTACTGGCATTTTAAATATCCTTCACTATTTCAATCATCTTTATCTTCTATTTTTTTTTTTTACTTTTGTTGCAGGATATAATCTGTCTTGCTGAATGTTTCATGTGTGCTTGAAAACAGTTTGTATCTTCTGCTGTTGGACTGTGCCCTGTGTATGCCAGTTCAATTCTGAGGATTAGTTACACCGTTATTTCTTTGTGGCATCTAGCAGTTCTAGCAAGTTCTGAAAGTAGAGTGGTAATGTCCCCCAAACATGAGCACAAGTTTCCTGTTTCTCTTCTCTATCAGGTTTTTGCTCAAAGAGTGTAAGCCTATAATTTTTGGTGCACATACATTTAAGATATTTGTGTCCTCTCTGTGGAATGACACTTTTGCCATCATATGATGTCTTTCTGTCTCTGGCAATTTCCGTGTCTTTCTCTGTCTCCTTAACCTATCAATTTTATCATACAGCAATATACTTATGTCACATATATTCCCATGGAATATTAGTATTACTTTACATGACACTTTTAAGATGAATTATTATAGACATAAATGGAAGAGTGGGGAAGAGTGAGGTGGATAAGATGAGGAATCCTTTAGGAGTGACTCTATGTCTTGACTTTGGTGCTCGTCCCATAAATCAAAACGTATGGAATTAATTCACACCACAAACTGTCTAACACTAAACTCTCTCTCTCTCTCTCTCTCTCTCTCTCTCTCTCTCTCACACACACACACACACACACACACAAACACACACACAAAGGTGTGCATGAAATGGTGAGCTTTGAATAAATCTACTGGGTGTATCCATGTGAATTTATTAGTTTTGTTATTCTACAACTTTGCAAAATGTTACCATTGGGAAAAAACAGATGACAGGTAGCTAGGATCTCTCTGTATTCTTTCTTACTTCATATGAGTCTAGAATTGTTGGTGAAAAAAACTAAGAAAATTGATAGGATTCTTTCTGCCTTTGGATGTCTTCAAAATGTTCCAAAGCATAGGATTTTGAGAAGTTATGTGAAGTGCGTCAGATGTCCCTGCTGGTGTTTCCTTAAGCAGTTTGGTACTGTGTACTCTTCCTGAAGGCAGTTGAGTTAGGACTAACTATATCATGGTGGTAAAGACTTAGAACAAATTACTTGGCCTCTCTGGCCCTACTCCCAGCAGGCTAGTTTTAACACCTGGCAAGTAGGTTAAGTTTGACTATTACTTAAGATGATGCAGATAACATGTCTGCCCCAGAGGTTTTCACCCAGTGAGGGTTCAGTAAAAACTGACTGCACCATTTTCATTATTATGACTGAGGGGAGAATAGACAAGCCACCATTGTGCCCAGGAGGTACTGAGACCTTTTTGGTGGGGTTAGAACATGGCACATGTACTGACCCAATGGTCCAGGTACCCACCAGACAAGCCTCCACAATGACCTGTGGATAGGTGTCCTCATGACTCCACCCATTGTTTCTCTTCAGCATTCAAATATCTCCAGCGAACCCAAACCACAATGAAGCCAAAGGGTCAGACATTTGACCCAGATTACAGAAAACTCAAAACATCAAGGACACGCCCACTTCTCCAGCTCCAGCTCCCAACACAGACATCCAGCTCTATGGAGGCCTTGACTTCCAGTCAGGGTGTACAAGGTCCTATGAACAAAGGCACAGAGTGGCACAAGGGCCTATTAGCAGCTGTGTCTTGTGATGGCAAATGGAAGGATAGGCTTTAGGGAGAGACTGTGTAAGCCAGGGTTGAGTGACAATGGGGTAAGGACTGGAACTGGGATGCAAAGCAGGCAGAAAGACTGAGGTCTCTTGCCTCACAGTCAGTTCTCAGTAGAGAACAAAGGACTTGAAAGGCCATGCACCCACAACAGACCAACTTCTCTTTTAGGAGGTTCAGGTAAGAATTAGTCAACGGGACTTCCTCTTAGATAGTGAGCATCTAGGCCCAGTGCCAGATAAAGATGCAGCTGACCCTCTAGATGTCCCCAGTGCTGTGCTGAAGTAAAGCAGAAAACCAGTTCTCCCCTCTACCCATTCTCTCCCCCTGGACAAGGAAAAGTCATGTGCTCCTTGTCCCTCAACAAGGAATGGTTTTTCAGAATAAGATGCTGTCTCCACCAGAAGAAGAATTACATTCTGACCATAGCTTTGGGCAGTGCGTGAAAGGCAGAATCGGCACTGCATTAGAGGGAAATGAGTATTTGTTTTGAAATGTATTTAAAAGCTCTGGCTGGTTAATTATTTACGGGCCAGCGGGTATCTCAGCTACCATGGAAACCTCTGGCTCTGAGATTTCTTCCTGGACCCCTAGTCACTCCTCTGCAGCAACATAAACACACACACACACACACACACACACACGCGCGCGCGTACATACACACACTTGCAAACAACACAGAGAGAGAAATAGACTTACACACACATGCACAGAGAGACTCCCATGCACATAAATACACATACACACATACAAAGACACACAAGTACACACATAGACCCACTCGTACACATATACATACACATTTACACATGCATACACTCATACATATATACATTTATACACAACATTCACCCAAATACTGATGTATGCTTATAAACACACACATACTTGCACATAAGCATACCTTCACATCACCTAAACTCAAAAGCATTCACAGTGACATATACATATGCATACACACACACACACACACACACACACACACACACACAAGTCTGCCATATGCCTTATAGCGTACCATTTCTCTCCACACAACTGTTCCTCTCTGGAGTGCCTTGTCTGGAGTGGCTGTTCTGCCCTGTTTTCTTACCTTTAAAGTGTATAGAAGCGGCCGCAGAAGAGAAAAAGACCCTTGAAATCTCTTCAAGATGATTTAGAATGCTCCCCTAAGCCTCCCTCCTTAGTGGACTGTCTTTACAACTGGACTGGGTCTAGAGCATCTCCTATTCCAAACCACAGTCAACTGCTATGCCACCAAGAACAGGCATGCCACTGACTCTGCTGCCGCTACTCTGGGGCTTAGGTGAAAGGAACAGTAGCCTACACACATCGGGGATCAGAATGGTTGTGACCACTGACTATACAGCCCAGGTCTAATTCCTTAGCATGTTTGAGCCACAATTTCTACATCTATCAAAAGGGGAACCCAGCAGCAACAGTAACCCTTGGGGCCGGTGTGGAGTTGTATTCAGCAGTGAATAACGATGAAGCTCTGGTTAGGGAAGGATGAAAAGTTTCTCCAAAGCTACCCAAGGCACTAGCGGAGGTCCTCTTTCTTCTCCCACCTCCATCCTGCAGATGCTTCAGAATCAGAACACTAGGAAAAACTCATGGCACGTTGGGGGCTGGGTTTCTGGCTCCACCCTGTACCCACTTGTCGTAAAGGATCTTGACTGGAGGGGACCCATGCTGGCGGCAGAGCTGAGGCTAGCTGGGAAGCAGACCGGCTTTCCCTTTCCAAGGAGCTTTCCGCGAGCTAGAGCAGCGCCTCTCATCCCCGTCAGCACTGCTCTGCGACTGCATCACTGAACTATATAATTGCATATTTGTTCCTGTTGGGGCTTGAAATATTAGGGCCCAGTGTATAATTCCAGGGCTCCTGCACCAAAGAGTCTACCATGTAGCTACAAAATAAAAAGACAAATAATGTGGCCAGGGCCGCAGTCCACGGTATCTTGGTTAATTAATGGGAAATTTTATTAGGAGCAGGCAGAAATCAGTGAACCCCTGGGATGCCCCATGATTCTTAAAGGGACAGGAAGGCCTTGAAATGAATCTCACAGGAGTTCTGTTTCAGATATCTGTTTACACACCTTGCTGCCTGCATTTTTGATCACTTTTGTGATCCGCGATTGTAATGGGGAAACGCAACCAACCCTGGCAAGACAGACGCTGAGAATCTGAGGCCAGGGAGACACATCAGAGCAGCAAGGCAGAATGTCTTGGGGGACTAGGGACTTCTAGAGAAATACACAACTAGGTAAAGACAGTGGCATCAGAGAGTGGGGAAGAGGCTATGCACGTGGTAGGCGGTTAATAATTTCTCAACAGTGCCTTAAGAGAAAGAGCAGAGAAAAGAGCTCGGAATTTAAAGCAGAAGTCAGTAGGTTAAAGATAGGACAAGGAACAAAGGGCATTGAGCCTGAGCAAACCCTGTGCAGCCAAGGACTCCACGTGCATTCCCTGTTGGAGGTTCCAGGGAATCCAGTGCATTAAGGGACTTGAAACTGCAACAGGAAGACAAAGCTTGGCTGTGTCTTATCAAGAGTGTGTTTCAGTTCAATCATGGTGGCAAGCACCTACACAGAGGAGGCTGGGCCAGGAAGATCATAAGCGTTCAGGACCAGTTCGAACGGCAGAGCAGGAAATCATCTCTGAACAGAAATGTTCAGAGCATTTCTCTGTGGCAATATCGAGTGTTAGAAAAAGAAGTTCTGGCTAGGTGTAGAATGCCGGTCCCTGTAAGGTAAGACACCACAACACAGATCTGGCTTACCCAGGCATTGGTGCTGCAAACCTGGCTGCCATAAGTCCCACGGTCTCACCAGCTGGCTTCTAGCACAGTGATTACAAAGCTGAAGGAAAACCCAAAGCCTGAAGCGTGCCAGGCAAGCACTACCACTGAGCCACTCGGTTCTTTGTATGTTTTATCTGTGCCTCTGTTTTCTGAGAGAGGACCATATGCACAGAGGTGATGCTGGCTACCAAAGGTCAGAGAGGAGGATGCTGTGGTACTATCCAAAGCAACAGCAAGCAATCTGACTCTGGAATCCAGAGAAGACCGTTTGCATGCTCCCATGGAAGGCAGGGGCTGGAAAGCATGGGCCTTGTGCTGACCGCAGTTGGTACACATGGGAGATCGGTTTGGGGGACAGAAAGAAGGAAAACTTCTCTCTCTTCTTCTCTTCTGTGCCCCCCCACCCCAATTGCACCCATTCCTCTCTCCTTGGTTGTTCCTCTGTATTTCTCTCCATGTCCTTTCCTCCTTTTCCCTGCCTTATCCTCCCTGACCTCCTGCTTCCTCTCTTCTTTTCCTCTTTGTCTTTCTTTTGCTATATCTCACTGCCCCATCTCTGTCTCTCTCTTTGTCTCTCTCCCTGTCTCTGTTTCTCTCTGTCTCTTTCTCTCTCTGACGATCTATGAATCTCCATCTCCACTTTTCTCATCTCTCCCTTTCCATCTCTTTTTCTTTCTTAGACTGTTTTATTGTCCCTACTTCCTCCCCCACCCTTTCTAGTAACAAGACTGAAGGAAGGAGGAGTAGGAGAAAGCAAATGGCAGAAGGACAAAGCTGTGTCTAGCTGAGGTCTTTCCTGAACATGTCTAGGGACTGCCTCTCACATTTCTTATTTGCACAGCACTGAGTGCTGGTTAGTTCAGCTAAGTAAGTCCTCACAGGTACTGTCTGCACATAGGAAACCTGTGGGGAGATGGAGTAAGCACTCGAGTTTAAATCTTGCTGCCACATCTGCCTTGGTGGAAAAGATACAGAGCAAGACAATTCTTTTCTGAAGACAGCGAATTTAGTGGCAGGTAAATGAGGTATCAGGAGACACCGGGCTGTATGGCATAAAATCTGTGCTCCTTCGTCTTTTCAATGAATCTCCTTTGTCCCAGATTCCCTTGGGTTATTGGCCCGGCACACCCACACTGGGAGTAGAGGTGTCACACTCAGAGAATGGGGACTCCAGGGTAGCTGTTTTGCATCAAGGCTATAACCCACGGCGATGGGAGTGCAAAGGGTGGGATGCCTGTTGTGTGATAACCCCAGACTTCTGTGGCTGTTTCATAGAAGCGCTTACAATGCCAGTTACCTGTGTGTTTTGCCAGCCAGTGAAGCACGCGTCCTGAGGAACTCCCTGGGCTCTCTAGCTTTCCCCTCCTGGGGTGTCAAGCAAATGGTGCTTGTTCTTTGCTTTGGTGATAACTTCTAGGATCGCGTGAGAATAAAGTAATAGGTTGTCACAGACCACATCTGTTCCCAGGAATCTTGTCCCATCAATGACCGTGCTCCCTGTGGACAGGAGAACTGAGGCCATTTTTCATCATTTCAACACAAGCCCAGCAAGGATCCCTGGAATCCCTAAGTACTCTTTGAGGTATAAGCAATGAGAAGGAAAAAACCTAGAAGCTATCTTTAATACCACAGTCAAAAATATGAATGAAGGTACATAAGAATCTCCAAACTAAAGCCCCCCCCCCCCCCCAGCAAGAGTACCTGCCTCTTGAGCACAGAGCAGGATGGTGTGGGCTGAGGATACAACCAAGGGCTATCTCAGGATCTCTCATCCCTTCTCTTTTGTCACTGCTTGAGCCCCTCAGAAGCCTTGGCAGATGTCCCTGCCTAGGTTAGTTTCTCATACCCACTAAAGTGAACTCTCCATTCACTAACCCTAGTGTTACCTCCCTCATTTGTCTAGGAAGGATCCTCCTTCCTACAGGCACAGGCCAAGTTCATTGTGTTCATTCTCTTACCATTTGGTCAGCTGGAACTAGATCCATTCTCAGCCTTTATCCCTATAAACAATCTAAAGAGGTCTCTACCGAGACACAACCACATGTCTAAATACTGCCTATTATAACCTGAATATAGGATGTCCCTCACAGGCTCATGAGTCTGGGGGTGTTATTTTGAGAGTCTGTGAAAGCTTTAGGAGATGGGACCCCACTGGAGGAAGGGGTTCCCCAGGGGTGGGTCTTATGTACTAAAGACTAGCCAGGGTTCTCACCTAATCTCTCTGCTTCCTTCTATATCATGAGGTGAATAAGCAGTCTCATGTCCCCACTGTCATGGAAATGAACCATCCTGCTATCATGACTCAGGGGGCTGTGTCCACTCAAAAGGTGAACCTAAACAGACCCTTCCTCGTCTTCCTTGTCTTTTCTTATCAGTGACATACCTTTGTCACAGCAATGAGTAAAGTGACTGGTAGACAGACCCTCTGAAAACATGGAAGGGAAACACAGCAACTCCAAGATGCTTCAGGACCATCTGGATGTGGTATATGGCAAAGGCCTCCAACACAGAGCCTCACATGTGGGAATTTTCACAGCAACAACCCAGAGAGGCATTTATATTCATGGATAAACTATGTGTGCATGGAGACTTCATGTCTGAACATTCAGGTCTGTAAGAGAATGGAGACAAAAAAAAAAAAAGATCCAGGTTCTAGTTCTCTGTGTATTGCTCACAAGGAACTAGTTCTGTTGACGATATTTCCAGCTTGCAAAGTTAGTGCTCCCTGAATGCTTCATTCCAAGAGCCCCTTGGTTTCTTGGGAACTGGTCCTCTATCTAGTAGGACTCTCAAATCATCAAGAAAACAGGCCCATTGCTAACTGTTCTGCTCCTCCTGTTACCTTGTATATAAGACAATGTTTTGAACCACGATGACACATATGTGCTCTGGTATCTATAAACCACACAGAGATTCATAACAAGCAGGTGCCTGGACCCTACATCTGGATGACACAGATCTTTCACAGAGGCATACGATGTCTCAGTAAAGTCCCATGGGTTTCTAAATGCAGTAACCTGCGCCAGGAAGAAGTACCAATCCTGAGGTAGCTTAGAGTCTGTGAACCTTCCAGTTCAGACCGTTGACATCTCCTGGAGCCAGGAGCTTCCTGTTAGGAATCAGAAGTCCTACATTCAAAGAATGGCCCAAAAAAGATCCTTCCCCTCAGAGAATTTCTCTTCTAAGAGAAGAAACAAGAAGATAAATCATTTAAAAGACTGTCATGGGGAGGACATAGAGGGAAGAGCACAAGAAAAGGAGCGTCACACGCGTTTTCTAGACATAAAAAATAACATGGTATTATTCCCTAGGCCTGAAGATCCATAGCACTCATTTCTCTTCAAAGGTAGCCCTACCCTTAATATATCTCTGTTCCCATCTCCTAAATGCTTGGCTCCTTCCCAGAAGCAGGTGCCTCCTCCACAGAAGAGACCTGTACAGGTTACTAAACAAAAATCCAATTAAGCTACTAGGTGAAAAATGTAATTGTTCTGAGCAAAGCATGTCCAACTCTCTGAAATGGTGTTTTGTAAAGAGGCATCCATGGGCAAGGTTGGCACACCACAGCTTTTAAGAGCAACAGGTACTATTTTTCCAGGAGTCTTAAAGGTCACTGATTGTTCCCATTAGAGTTAAGAAACTATTCGGATGTTACAGCAACATGCATCCCTGGCAGGGCTTGAGGCATTGTTGGTAGAGCCGGCACACGGTCTCTCCCAGATAGCCCTGGCTGCTCGTATCAGAACTCACTGCAGACAGTACAGACACATGCACAGTGAGAACACTGCGAATTGTTCTGAGGGTCAGTTCAATGGATACCCCAAAAGTTCTCATGCCAGAGACCTTTGGGAAGTGCTGTGTGGACTAGACACATAAACACTTGGTATTGAAGCTCCTTGTGGCTCATTGTTTCAACCCCTTCACACACCCTAGGATGCTCTTCCGTATCACTGCTCTTCCTTGGAACCAGGAAGAACAAGAAATACTATTAATGCATGCGTTAGTTAACTTCTTACTACTGGAATAAACAAGCTTTTGTGTGTTTTGTTTGTTTGTTTGCTTGCTTGTTTGTTTCTTTTGGCTCAAGGTTTCACAGGCTTCAGTCCATGATGGCAGAGAGGGTGTGCCAGAATAAATCAGTTCATATCAGGGCAGCAAGCAAGGAGGGAGAGAAAGATAGAGTAGGAACAACACATACACATACATACATGAGAGAGAGAGACAGACAGACTGACTGACTGACTGACTGACTGACTGAGACACACACAGACACAGAGAGACAGACAAAGGGAATCCATGCTTGCAAGTTTTTGTTTGTTTGTTTGTTTGTATTGTTTCTATTCTACCTGACCCCTGGCCTATGGGATACTGCCTTTTCTATTCATTTTGCATTCACTCTTCTCTAAAGATATCCACACAGGCACACTCCGGGGTATGCTTTATTGCTCTCTGAGGTACTTCATAATCCAATCAAGCTAACAAAACAAGATTCACCGTAGTCTGTCTTTCTACAGAGGAAAGGGTAGAAGACAGGCAGCAACCAATACGGTGTTCCACCCCAGAAGCAGGAGAGAGAAGCATACCGAGATTCTGGCCTATGTACATCTATTACCACCACTTCCCAATAGCCAAAGGGATGAGGAACCAGCATGCAGCATCGTTTTCACCCAAGACTAAAGGTTTTGCCTACATCCCAGATGTCAGCATGCTCTGAAAAGATACAGATGACACCTTTGGTTACTTCGCCTACTCCACCTGCCCGGTGGCCAGCCATAACAGGACGAGCTGTCACAAGCTCTGGGACAGACCTCTCCAAGAGCCTCAGGGAGCCCTCATGATCTAGGACCTCACACATGCAGCGATTTACATCCTAACTAATCTCTGTTCAAACTGAGTCTTGTTACAGTGCCCCAAAGTCATATTGGCCGCATGCTAACAGGACTCTTTGTCTTTTATGTCCTTCTAGCCCTTTTGCTCCCCATCAACTGAGGATGGAGATGGGCATGTGTGTTTCTGTCCTTTTTATGGTTTTCAGAGTCATAGAAAAGACCCTGGAATGGCCACTAATCTCCAAGAACTCCTCCCTTAGAAGCCTTACTTCTCAGACTAGCTATTATTTTTCTCCTGCCAATAAAAATCACTTGAAATTAGACTGAAGGGGTTAGTCCATTCTCTGCAACCACAAGTCTCTGGTTTGCAGGGATATACCAAAGGGAGGGATCTTTTCCACTCTTTGGCTCCATCAAAGAGTGTATTAATCCAAGCAAGATTCCCTAGAAAGAAAAGGGCGGAGTCTTGAGCTCCTAAATAGACCAGAAGACTAGGAGAGTGGCTGGATTTTCTGTGGCTTTATTTGGTCTACACTAAATGGCAGAACACGCTCCATGTCTAGCTTGCAGCTCACCTCCTCAGAGAGTGGGTAATTGAAGAAAATGAAGTGTGGGTGAGATGGCTGTACACCCTTTGAGAGTGTTGAAGTACCCAGGAGAAAATAAACAGGCTCTCGAGAGCCAGGCTTCAAGTACTGAGGGATGAGGGAAGCATCGGTGAGAGAAATGAGGTAAGGGGCACTGAAAAGTATTGCGTCTCTGAAACCAATGGAGAGAGACAGAAACATCTTGAGGACTCGGGAGTTGAGAAACATGTTTAGAAATTCCCAGGGTCAGCCAAAGAGCATTCACAGATCGAAAAGAATCTTTGATTATTAGGGATTCACCTCCACATGACACCCTTCAGGCTCATCACCCCAGTTCTCTCAAACTCTGAGAGTTCTTCCTACTGCCACAGCGTAGCTGTCTGTGTGGATCAGACGCCAGGCCCACTTCTTCCACTAGATCAAGGAAGAGGCAAGAGCTACTATTTTTTTTAAGTCTCTAATGTTCAACATAATGGAATTACTCAATAAACACTTGTTAAATTGATGAGAGGGATGGAGGGGATGCCCTGAGATAAACAGTCAGCTGGGACTGAATCTGATCCTCCACTGAATGTTCATCTCCAGTTACATCACTGTTTCTCCACTGTTCCTTTCTAATGTGTTTACCTAATGCCTGACTTTGGTGTTCGCTTTCCCTCCCATGACCCACTCTCTTCCCCCTTGCTCTCCAGACTGTAATATTAGAAGCCACCTGTTAAAACTGATCATATCTCCATACACTGGGAAAGGGTTTTCCTCTGTTTACCTTACATCCATTAGTTGGAATGAGAGCACTGGACTTGAAAATGTCCAGGTCTCCTTGGGGCCCCGATTTCTGCAGTTTCATCTCTAAATCGTACCCCTTCAGCTTTGCTAACACCACTTTCTGAACTCCTCCCTTCCGATGATCTCACAGTCTCTGCTCTCTACCAGCTGTGGTGCTGAGTCTCAGGTGGAGAAAGACACACGGGAAACAGTCTACCAATCAGCCATCAAGGCAACGGGATACTATGGCACTGTAGCACACTGCAAACACTGTAATGTATCGGTGCAAACACAAATTATGGACAGCAATGTCTCTGGACAGGTTTCCCTGGCGATTCCCGGGCTGCACCTGGAAGATTACATAGAAGAAGTATTACATAGTATGGGAAGAGAGCAAGGGGAGAGTCCAAGCAGCAGAGGCAGCTGGCACAGCAGGCATGGCAGAACAAGGACTATTTAAGGAAACTGCATAAGGCGGGGGGTGGGGGGGGGTGGATGCACCAGGAGAGGTGACATTAAAGAGATAGTCACAGGTCTGATGGCAAAGGTGCTTAAACATCATTTTAAAGAGCCTGATTATTAAATTAAAGGGAGTGAGAATCTTTAAAGGATTTAAAAGAGAGAGAGAGATACTTGCTTTCCAAGAAAGTCTTCTTTAACAGCAGGAATAGGAAGCTGGGGGAGGAGAGGTGAGAGGCAATTGGAGATGTGGGAAGGATTTGCATAAGTATGAATCACCTAGCCATGGTGATAAAAAGCCTGAACAGAGGCAGGGGCTGGGGAAGCCAACATGGGGATGTAGCTGTAGAGGTTCTTAAGAGGGATAATTAACAAGCCATGGTGAGCACCAGGCTTAAGGTTCCTAAATGTCTGGGTTCCTAAATGGATAGAAATTGGGACAGAGGGTCATTACAGAACAGTGGGACAGCCTGAGGGGCAAGTTCGGGTTTGATCTTGTTAAATTTCAGTTGTCTTTTCAGCCTGCCTTCTGCCACTAGCTTCATCATCTCTGTCATTTGAAGGCCACGCTCTGCATTGTTCTCTCTTTTCTGTGAATACATAGATGTGGTTTGGATCTCATATAAATATTTAAAATTGAATCTCAAATAAATATGGAAGTTTCCTGGTGCCTATCCCAGTGCCCAGCATAGATCAACCCTATTAACAGAAGCAGCAAGAAGGCGGGCATCAGAATCCTGGGAGGTAAACTGGGTGGGGGAGAGAAAACATTCACCCCCCCCCCACCTACACACACACCTCCTGCACGTCAGGAGCACAAGTCCCCAGCATGGAGGGCAGACTGGAGCAAGCTGCTCATTCATTTCATGCTCACACTTTTATGTCTCCGTTTTGAAATTTGATGTTCAAAAGCTCACAGGCTGTGGTAGGCAATCAATCCAAATGAATGTATGGGGGCCAACAGAGCAAGGAGAATGTGATTCTGAGGGTTGTTTTTTTTTTTTTTCTCCTTATGAATTTTCTTGTGCCACACAGAAAGATCTTTCTAATAACATGGAGAAAACTCAAATATGAGTGGGATAATGAACTCCACTCTCTCCTTTGTGAACGGGAGTTGAGATGCTTAAACCTAAGCATCTTGGTACTATCAGGTTTCCGTAGCCAGGGAATGGGAATTTAGGTTACAGCATGCCAGCACTGGTTACCCCTGTGGCCTAGTAGGGACAGGAGAGGAAATGGTAACAGGGGAAGGAAACAAGGAAGGAGTTCGGAGAGTCAGGAGCAAGTCCTGTGACAAGAGAGCAAGAACGGAGCATGAATAAACATTTCTCCACTAATAGCACATGACAAGTTCTCTATCCTCATGTCTGTCCTTGTTATAGTTCATTCTTCCCACAATGCATGTTATTGCTTGAATTGTATTGAAACAGGTTTGTTATTAGTGTGTTAAAGCTGCTGCCCCTGCCCCTGCTGCTGCCACCGCCGCCACTGCTGCTGCTGCTGATGACGACGATGATGATGATGACGATGATGATGACGACGATGATGATGATGACGATGATGATGATGACGATGATGATGATGAATACAATCACCCAAAGAGATGGTCTTATTTCTTTTTCTTTTATTATGTCCCCAACAAGCTTTATTTTCCACTGCCTTCCTCTCTCCCCTGTTATCCTCCTGTCTGGTAACTATAACACAGGTACTGACTCAAGCTACATCAAGTCCATGACTCTACTGACTTTTGACCTGGAAAGCCATGTGTCTTGCAGGGTAGATAGAAAAGGACCAATAGGATAACTCATAAAGAAACCAAACAAAATCTCAGGCAAATCTCCAGTGAAAATCGCTGCTCTGAGCCCCACTTCCAAATATTTCTTGATTCACACAAGTCCCTAGGGAGGGCAGATAGTCACATGTGGTAGATAACAGGGTCCCAAGGATCCTGGGAGCCTCATGGCAATCCTTACTGTGTCTAGGTACTGTTGGAGACTTTGGGTCAAAATCTTGGAAGCTGCTCTGGGTACACAGAGCAGAGAACCCTTAAACCGTGAGGTCGCTACTATACTTTTCTTTCCCTTTTCCTCCCTGGGAAGTGTAGAGGACAGGCCTGACTCACACTCCCCAGCACACATCGATAACTCTGCCTTGCACCCTTGTATCCTGCCCTCCTCTCTGCTGTAAAACAGTCCTCTTCCTCCTTTTCTTATTCAGTACACTTGTATGGCCCCTAACAGTAGTGAAAGGGACTGATCCATAGCACCACAAGATGAAGATGAGAATTTGGGGATGTTCACAGGACACATCAAAAGGGTTTCTTAGGCTTGGCTTTAATACACACTGGTGGAAGAGTATATCTCCCCAGCCCTCACATTCTCACAGTCACAGGCTGCCTTTGTCAGGACCAGGAGCATAAATGAGGATTTAGCAAAGATTTCTTTGCCCTTCCATTGGAGCTATCTGTCCCTTGTTGACCATCTCCATGAATCTGAGACCCAGGCTGCCTTCCTAACCAAGCACAGATAACTAGAAGCAATCCCCACACTGTTGAGCACTGAAAGCCAGATATGATCAGGGCTGCCATTCCAAAGTCACACCCAGGCTGCCTTCACAGAGGAAAGCAGTTGGGAAATAGAGCTTGTTGGAGACATAATAAAAGAAAAAGAATTAAAACTGTCTCTTTGGGTGATTGTATTCATCATCATCATCTGGACTCTGTACAGCAGACTCCAGAATTCTCTTTCCACATTCTTGATGGCCTTGAAAGCTCAGGGCCCCATTATGCCTGAGCCTGCTTTTGCTTTTTCTTCAATGACAAGGGGAAATTAAACTTCTAGATCTAGTGAAGACTATAAGGGCAGGGCACTGGAGAGACCTAAAACGTGCTTTAATTTTAAATGTTCTACTAAATGTTGTCCTTGTTCTGGTAAAATACACAAAAGATACAGTTTACTAATCTATGTAGTTACATATACTAATCTATATAGTTATGCACATACTAATCTATATAGTTATATATACTAATCTACATAGTTTTATATATACTAATCTATATAGTTATATATACTAATCTATATAGTTATATATACTAATCTATATAGTTAAGTATAATCAGCTCAACAGTATTATGAGCAGTAGTTTCTCCTTACTGATGAATGGGTTCCAACACCCCAGGGAATGCTTAAAATCATATAACACTAAATCTTATACGTATACTATACTTTTGTTCACTTGTCTGTAAGAGATTAACACAACCTCATTATGAAATAGGATGGCTATTATAATAAAATGTAATGAAGGTTTTTTGAAAGTATCCCTCTGCAAAGGTTATCTCACATGCTCAAAACTCTACTGGTTTTTCTTCCTGTCTTCAGAAAGAGCTTTGGTAGACTAAAATCACGCTCATTTCTTCCCTTCTACCTCGGGATCATTAAGTAAAATGGACTGTTTAGGTCCTAGGATGCTGTGTCAGTTAATACGATAATTGAGGTGACTAGAAGTTGACTACCAGGGAAGGCAGCATACGCAGAGTAGATACTCTGAACGAAGGGATGATGAAAAGATCCTGGATAAGAACAAAAGGACAACATTTTATCATAGTAATCAAAATAATGTAATTTTAAATGTCTACATTTTATTCTGGATTTTTTTAAAAAAAAATCAGCATTCTTGGATTGTGATTGACAATGAATAAATAACAGGAGCATTGAATGTAAGGGGAGGGCTGCTGTGCCTTCTCATCATTTTCTTTCTATCATCACTGATCCATGTTCCTAACTTTCTCATCCTCCCATGCTGACACTCTCTACCCATTACCTCTCCCTCCTGCCCTGGTAACTACCACTGTCTATTTTAGTCTTATGAATTTGACTACTTTGGACACCACATATACATGGAACATTTTTGGCTTACTTTACTTAGTAAGAATCAGGTCATTTTCTTAGTGAGGGAAATGTTCTCAATATTTCTAGCTTATTTTACTTAGCATAATGCTTTCCAGGTTCATCCGTGTTGTAGCATATATCTGAATTTCATGTATTTCTAAGTCTGAATAATATTCCATAATATACATGTGCCACATTTTATTACCCATTTTTCTGTTAATGGGAATTCAGGTTGTTTCTGTCTTTGGGCTATCATGAATAATTCTGCTATGAACAATTGGTGTGCAAGTATCTGTGTGAGTTCTTGTTATCAATTACCTTGCTGTATACTACAAGGAGGATCCTGGGCTGTAAGACAGTTCTATGTCTAACTTTGTGAAGAGTTGCTATAATGCGATCCACAGTGGCTACACCATTTTCTATTCAGACCAGCAATGCACAAAGGTCCTGCTTCTTCATATCCTCACCACACGTGTCATTGCCAATTTCTGCTTTTTTTTTTTTAAATAACAATTAGGAACACAACCAACCATTCATGATGATTATATTTGCTAGGTTATCTTCATTTTAGAACTGAGAAAAATAGAGATCAACAAAGCCAAAGACTTTTCTGGAAACACAGAATTATCACAGAGCCAAGGCACCTCCTTTTGACCTGATCCTCCCAGATATATATATATATATGACTTATTAGAATGTCATTCAAGTTAATCCAGCAATGGCCGCCTTTGAACAGAAGGCTCAAGAATCCAGAAGTTGCTCCCCCACAAGGCTGGCTGTCTCATCTGGTTACTGTATGTGCTGAAATCCCAGAGAAGTAGGCTCTAATGCCAGTGAAGGAATGGTCTTACTAGCGAGGTGAAGGCAAGCAGGCAAATGAGCGAACTCTTCCTTCTTACATGACCTTATAAAGACTTCCAGCAGAAGATATGGACCAGAATAGGTCTGGATTAAAGGTATGGCTTCCTACCACAAGGATCCAGATTAGAAGTAGATCTTCCCACTTCAAATTAATCAGAAACGCACCAGAGGTGTGCTCCCATTTTGAGATTTTAGTTCATTCTAAATGTATTAAAGTTAGCAGGCAAAAATAGCCGTCATACTCCTTTCTGCTTAAGCTCTGACTGGACATTTAAAAGGACTGGGAAAGTATTTAGGTAGATATTTGGAACACATATAATATGAAAGGGATATATGTAACTATAATATGAATGTAGTATAAATACTATCAATTTACTTGTTCTGAGCAAAGTTACTGGCCACCAGAATAAAAGTCCCTTTTTCAGCGAAAGGATGATCTAAACGTGATAAAGAGGGAAAGTCCTTGTGGACCCCATGGATGCAGTTGGCTAAGTGAAGCATAAAACGTAGAGATTTGTCCCAAGAGAACTGCTCCACTATAACACACACACACACACACACAGAGTTATGAGGCCTCAAAGGTCATGTGTCCTGCACAGAGTAAACTTATAGGAGTTGCGGGATAGTGAAAGCATGGTGTCCTAAGTAACTGTTTGGAAATAGCACCTGTCTCTGCCATGCCCCTCTGACAGGCATATACCATTATCACTCATTCTGAGCTGAGAACCTGCTACTCAGAGATGAGGTCCCAGCAAGTGGTGGCCACAGGAGCCAGGATCTGAGTTCTGGTACTGCTGATGCTAAATCCTATGCTCTCCTTAGTCACTACTCTCACCATGGGGTGCCCAGGAACCTGGAAGCACCCAGCTGTGGCCAGGAGGCTAGCACATCTGCAGGCAAACAGAGCATGCCTTCTTCCTGCAACTTTTCCTTGGAAGTTTTGAGAACAAGAGCCAAAATCAAAACAGTATTTTTATATTAAAAAGATATATTATGAAGGAGAATGCAAAATTCACACAAGAATATTTCAGCATAAAACACAGAGCTTCAAAGAAATTTCATACTGACAGCTAGCTGCCTTAGGCGACACTCTCAGCCCTCCAGAGGTTCATCCCTCTGCTGTTAGGGTGCCTTCCATAAAACAACTTGAAGCTATATTGACCTATACTGGAGCTGAAGAGCTTGGGCTTTGGAGACCCACCAGCTTTGACTTTGAATTTTTGTTTCCACTTGCCAGCCATGAGACCTTGAGATGTTTTCTTTTCTCATTTCTTTAACTTTAGGGAAATTATTTAAGATCCTCTGGCTCTTGTTTTCCTCATTATTAGATGGAAAAATGGTTATAAAGATAGTTAGATCATTAATGTATACAATGTGTTTATGACTGACATGCAGTAAATGCTCCTCTGGTACTTACAATAAAGACTCATTTTCTTATCATTTCATAATGAACCTATCTACTTATTTATAAAATTGGAAGAGGAGTATATACATTCTGTAGTTTCAGGAGTTAAATGAGAGATGTTGCCTCCCAAGCACACAGAACAGTGCTTGGAAAGTCATACAGCTTCATAAATACCACGAATGACAGCAACTCCATTCTTAACCACACCAGCATTGCTGTGGGACTACGCTGTCATGCCTATGAAGTTTGAGACGCAACCCTGGTCTCTTGGTATGAATTTCATGGGTTACAACTCCTCTTATATTTCACCCATTTCCTAAGCCAGCTTCTACAGCACCCTGGGCTCTTTGAGATATAAAATATGGCCAATTTGACATTTCTAAAGTGGCTATAAGGCTGTTTTCTCTCTGCAGAGGAGAAATATCCAGCAAGATACGCTCTCAGTTTGTATCCTTCCCAATCTTCCAGGTTCCTCAGACTCCATCCTCCTTCAGGGAGGCTTGCACATGACCTGACTCCTCAACGCACATGAAAATTCTCCATTGCTACATATGGACAGGTGCATTTTTTTTTCTGTCTATCTTATCTTTCTAAGTGAATTGTGCGATCCCCATGAAAGGGATAGGATTTTTACCTAGGACACACAATTTGAATTAAACGAAATGCAGTGGAGTGACTGAACTCTCTGAACCATGAACTCCTCCTCTAACTGGTCACTGAAAAAGTAAAGAGTCTTTGGCCCAAATGGATATGTCTTCTAATTTGCACCAGGCAGCCTACTTATCAGTGGTACCCAGGCAGGGACAATTGCCTATGCCTCCTGCAGTGTGGACAGTGGTGGGAGTTCGTTCAAGCAGTGCTTCATAAATATCCAGCGGGGGATTTGATTGGCTCTGAGTCTGAGTTCTGAGATGTCTCAGTGTTAGGGGGAACCAAGGTAACAAAATTGGCCAGAGTCATGTGAGCTAACATGGTAGGCGTGGAACCCACATCTTCCAAATAGCTCCCCAGATTCAGAATCCAAAGCTTTCGTGCTTCTTCTCTTAGGGATGGTCACTGGGAATAAACTGTAGCTGACCATAATCCATAATTAACACTTGCAAGAGTAAGTAATTGAGTCCCGTCAATGGTGATGCCTGTATAGCAGAGCGACTGTTTTAAGGGAAAGACTTCCCTACCCTCATTTAAGTATCCCATTTAAGTGTCCTCTAGAAGCCTTTCCTATAATGTCTGAGAATCTTCCTGGGATCACCGGTGTACACAGGACCAGTCTCATGCCCGAGGGAGACTGCCACTGGAAGGCCTCGTGTCCTGGTAGTGCCATATTCCTGTGCAGCTGCAGCTGTGGAGACACCTGTTCTACCCACAGCCCCGGAGCAGCTCTGTCCACAGCAGCACAGCGAGTCCTCAAGTCGCAGTGGCAGCACACAGCCTTAGGAGATCAGGTAAAGGGACACCTGAGGCTCCATTTGGGCCCAGATAAGCATAACGCTTTGGCTTCTAGCTACTTCCCTGAACACACAAAATGCTTCTTGCTCTCATGGCTCTCCTCATTGTGGATGCTAGGTTTCTTCCAGTCCTGAGCCAAGCTACAATAACAGAGATGCAGGCAAACAAACCTCCCAGGATCTACAAAAGCAAGGCATTTCCAGAATTGTATTAAAAGCCTGCATACAGAACAAGCATGCAAATGGCAGGCTCCCTGGATCGGCATCTCAGTCCCCGCACAAACAGCACAAGAACTGGCCGCGGCTAGCACACTCCGCGGCTTTTCATTTTGTTTAGCCCTTTCCAGCCCAGAAAGCACATGCCCATACACCACCTCCATTGATCTCTCTAAGGGTTTTGGGCTGGGGCTGGTGTTTTTGAGCCTCTATACACTAATCAAAGAATAGAAAAGAGCATCAAATTAAGGAGGCTTAAGCTTCAGGTGCCGAGTTCCAAGCAGGGATCTATTTAATGGTGAAAGCTTGCTCAAAATATTAGAAAGGAAACACAGGATTTAGTTCCTGCTTGAAACGTATGTGGGCACACTGGCTTATGAACATTTAAGTGTGTGTGTGCATGGGTTTGTTGTTGTTATGTCTCAGTATGTGTGCTGTGTGCCTGTGTTTATTTGTGTGTATGCATGTGTATTTAGGGGGTACTTGTGATTGTATACCTTAATATGTATGAGTGGACATACATGTGTGCCTTTAATATGGCACATGGGTGCATGTTCCTATACATGGTTTTGCATATGTGAGGGGGTGTATGTGCGTTCATGCATGCACGAAAACACAATGGGCATTGAGGTCTGGTGGAAATGCCCCTTTAAAATAGCAAGGAATTCAAGGCTGAGAGTAGTTCCATTGTCTCATATCATAACTAGGGCCCTCCAAAGCTCCTGGGCACGGTGCCACCCATCCACTAGCCAGAGGACAAGCAATGCTGGCATGGTTTACCCACCTTCTGGTGACGGTGCCAGGGACCATTTCTTCACTGACCATATTCCCTGCTTCTGTCTGTGAAAGAGGCCAGATGGAGCAGGTCAGCAGAGGGTCAGCCATCCCCTGGGCTCTCCTCCAGTCTGCCAGCCCTCTGTGATCAGCAAGGTTTAGCAAGGTAATGCTGTGGACTGGAAAGGAATGCTGAGCATGGAGGAGGATGGTGGGTAAATGGGAGGGGCAGAGCTTAGGACTTTCTTAATAAGAAAATGCTGGCGCCTGTGAATGAGAGGAGAGGGAAGAAGTGGGGATGTAAAGAAGAATGTGGACTGGAAAGAAATGATTCTTGCCTTCTAGGCTAGCCCAGTGTCTAGGCTGTATTAGGCATGCAACAAAGGGCAGAGAGCAAGAAAATGAGCCAGAACATCAGTACAGGAGGGAGCAGTACAAAGGGTCGAGAGTGAAGAAACCGGGGAAACAGGGGGATAAGGTATGTGTTGAAAAGACAGGAGGAAAATTAGATTAAAGAATGAAAACATCACACAGGGCAGGTAGCTTCAGAGGGGGATGGATGAAAGAACATATCAGAACCCAAAACAGAAGATGCCTGAGGAAAGGGGGCTGTGGAATTCCCACAGAGGCCCATGCAATTATGGGATGGTGGTTGTCCCAATTCTACTCCTGCCTGCTCCTTTTTGAGAGCCCCGGTCTCCTGGTCATAGGAGAAATCAAAGAACCTGGGATTCAAGTGAAGATATATCAATCAGCTGTTCCCATGGCCTGACATAGCATACAAGACTGTGCCAATCACTGGTTCATAGCCCAGTTTAGCCACAGTGTCTGTGTTCTAGAATAGCATGACAAACAGACACATACTTAATGGATTAAAATAACCTATCCAGGGTTTGTGAGGACCAAAATTTCAGGCATGATTTAGTCAAGTGGCCTGCTTAGGATGTCACCGTCTAGACTTGGGGGTCTTTCTTCAACAACCAAAGACTGGACAGAATTTAGAAACTGGTTGCTGCAAGACAGTTCTTAGCAGTGGCCACCCATACTCCTTGTTGTGTGACTCTTCCCTTAGATGACACGTTTCTCCGACTTTCCGACAGTCTAAGAAGCATGGCCACTGAGTGACATCTCATCACCTTTGTTACAGACCAGTCAGAGGTTTCCCTGCTCTCAAGGACAGGGGCGTATACAAAGGTGCGATTCCTTACCTGTCTGCCTACACTTGTCCCTGAAAAAGGCAATTTCCTTGGTCCTCACTTTCCTGTTCTTCATATAAAAATTTACAGCAGTTAAATAAATTA
The DNA here is from genome assembly GCA_963919705.1 of Alexandromys oeconomus. Taxonomy (NCBI): domain Eukaryota; kingdom Metazoa; phylum Chordata; class Mammalia; order Rodentia; family Cricetidae; genus Alexandromys; species Alexandromys oeconomus. The sequence continues at coordinate 24,413,569 of CAWTZB010000064.1, forward strand.
TTGCCTGCAGAACACTTAGAATAATGCCTGGTTCATAGTATACATTATTCATCTTTATTAAATGATTTTTTTTAAACTAACAACTAAATTAATTTACAATTACACACTATGCATCAGTACCTTAGTAAGGTGGGCGACTGTCACAGGTGGATAGCTGGGTACCAAAGACTGAGAACCAGCACCCTGATCTCTGTGTGCTGTGTTCTTCCCATATATTTGTTCCCTCCCGAGGGAGTGTAAGAGATGAAGGTGTAGCATCTGGAAGAGATGAAGTTCTTAGACTTCTGGAGCAAGGAGGGCACAGGCTCTCTTTGCTTTCTGCAGATCTCCCAGAGGAAGCCCTTCCCCTTTCAGTCAGCCTCACTTCTCTGGCTCTCAGTGGCCAGACACTCCTTATCCCCACTCCTTAGTTTCCTTTTACTTTCCCTTGAAGATGGGGTGCAAGGGCTGCAGGGATCCAGAGCTTCTCCTCTCAGCACCCCTTTCAGGGAAAATCTGAAATAGCTCCTCCCCCATCCACCTTCCTCTTTCAAATGTAATTTATGCATAGCTTTCCTTATATTTGCAAAACATAAGAAACCCTTAAAACCACAGAGGCTGTTTTCTCTGCTTCCTAGGTGGATTCTCCTGGTTGCCACACTCACGGGCATATATTTGAGCAAGTTTGATTCAGTGTAGCTGACACAGAAACCACTTAGTCGTTTCTCCTACATCATCCTAAGTTAATGCCCCTGACAGCCTGCAGGAGGCTTTTCAGCAATTTTTCTATTTCAGCTTTTTTTCTTTCCCTTCTGCCTCCTGCCACCTCTCCCACCTCCCCCTTCCCTGCTATAAAATTTGCTTTCAGCTCAAACGCTGACCAAACCTTTGCAGTTTGTATCCATTGCATCTTAAGACCAAATTGAAAGTCACGTGGAGCCTCTGACTGGCAATGGGGCCGCCCAGCCTTGCAGGGATAGATTCTATTTGTTCCTGATGTGGAGGGATTTAACTGTTCCAGAAAGATAAGGGATGCTCTGTTTGTTAGGTCCCTTCATCAGAGCACCTACGCCTGGGGCATTGCCAGCCTGCCTGTGCAGCTTCCAGCCTGGACTGGGGTGGCCTCTGCATCCTGTGGAAGGCATCACACAGGGAGAGATTTCTAGAGCCTCAGGCTCCTGTCTCAGATGTGATCCCTGAACCCAAGGGGAAGGTGCTGGCCCTTGCTAGAGAAGTATATTGGTTCTCCTCTTCCTCCTCCTCCTCTTCTTCTCCTTTCCTCCTCTCCTCTCCTTTCTCCCCCTCCTCAATCTGTCTTTTTTGTCTTTTCATCTCTCTGTCTCTGTATCTCTGTTTCTAGCTCTCTGACTCTTTTCTTCTGTCTCTATCTTTCTGTTTCTGTCTTTTGCAGTCTCTCTCACTGAAACACTCCCCTTACACACACATGCACACACATACACACACATGCATGCACGCGCACACACATGCACATGCACACAGTCTTAAACTCTTGTTCTGGAGGGCCTGATGTAACTAACTCCTGACGTCTTCCACTCCCCTCCTCCCTCACCTTTTCACCCACCTCCTGCCCTTTCTCATTTCCCTGGACACCAAGCTGCCACCGGGATACATTTTCAATTGGGCAATGTCAGGGAGATTTGCAAGCTGACTATCAGGAAGTCGTTCACCCCTAAAGCAGCGAGAAAAAATGGACTCAGCTTGACCCCTCTACACCCTAGTCAAGCCCCGTCCCTCCCCCACTCCTAATAAAGAGGAATAGCAGACTCCCCCAGCTCCAATGCACAGAGCTTGCCTGGCCAAATCCTACTGCTTTCCATCTAGAGCTGGGTGGCCAGCAGGGGGCAAGCTGGCCTCACAGCTAACCGGGAGTCAGTGACAGACAGCATAGGGGCAGGGAGTGGCAGTGGCCATCATTTGATGGAGAAGCAGATGCTTAAGGCTCAGACTTCTCTGCAGCTGGTAGCATGTTCCCTGGGGATTCCTAAGGCTCAAGGCTACCCAGGGACATGACTAGCATGAGGACCAGTACAAAGACAGCCCCCTTTCCCTCATACTTCCGGTGTGTGCCCCTTCTTCCTTCACCACAAGCATCCCTGGCATTGCACCACTTCCTTTTGGAAAGGAGGAAGTGGAGTCTCAGTCTCACTAACCTGGTGACAGTAACATGGCAGAAAACTGAAGCACGATTAAGAGAAACTCAGGGCCAGATATTAGGGATCAATCTGAAGATCTGAAAAGCAAAGCAGCCACTGGCTCTTACCTCGACCACAGTACGAAATGGTGATTCTACCTCCAGGAATCTCAGAAGGAAATTGCATGTCTAAGAGATATTCCCTCCCATTTTATAATCCTCTCTAGGACTGGGATTAAAAACATGTACCACCATCATTAAAGGCATGCACCGCCCAGTTTCTATGGCAACTAGTGTGGCTACTGGGATTAAGGTGTATGCCATTATGGCTACTGAGATTAAAGATGTGTCTTCCCATAATTTGGTCTGTAAGGCTGACCAGTGGGAGTGGTTTACTCTCAGATATTCAGGCTGCCTTTATTTATTAAAATACAATTGAAATGCCACTACAGAAAACCATTTGTTCTAGAACAGTCTGAGCACGGGCCCCTTGCAGAGCCCTGCATTGCCGCTCCTTGTGGTTGATATTCACTAGCATCCTCCTCCTGATTTGTCTTCAGCGGGCTGTATTCATCCCTAGTCTAGTGCATGAATTCAAGGTAGACCAGGACTATCCACATTTTCACAGGGAACAAGGAGGTCTTTGAAAGGCTCAAGCCCCAAGTATTGAATGAAGCCTGGGAAATAGGGTAATGAGCGGACAGAAGAGTGTTCTTGGCCATAGCTCAGCCATTAATCAACAGCGTAGCCATAGGCCACTTGTCTGGCATTTCTGTGTGTCTACTTCCCTAACTAGAAAGGAAGAAGTGATGTGTAGACAAAGATGTGCTATTCTGACACATTGCTTTCCTTGCTTCTCTGACAAAATAACTAAGCCAATCGAAGAACAGAAGGTTTACTTCAGCTCACAGTTGCAGGGAACAGTCTGTCATGGTGAGGCATGTTGGCGTCTGGTCATCTCGTGTCCGATGTTAGGAAGCAGAACAAGATGAATGGTGGTACTCAGATCAACTCCTCTATAAAAAAAACTGAGACCCCCCAGCTCACAGAACGATACTGACTATACTTTGGCGGGTCTTCTCACACCACGTAACTCAATCTAGAAACTCCCACACAGTCATGCTCAGAGGCTTGTTTCCAAGGTGATGCTCAATCCAGTCAGGTTGACAATGACAGCTTATCACCACACCTGGGAAGCCGTAAATGGTTGTGTGTAGGTGAAAGGGATCCATGGATTCTCTGAAAATTGTATGTAGGGGCACAGGTGACTATGTACTGAGAACATGTACAGTTATTGAGGTCCTCCGAGGGGTGTGTGTGCAGAGGAAGTCTAAAAACAATTATACAGAATGGGCTCTTAGTCACTTCCAGCGGTACTGATCTGAGACAGAATGTCTTCTCTTGCCTGATACTGGGAACTTCTGTTTTATGGTATCTAAGGACCTTGAGCTCAGATCTGGGCACAGGGAAGTGATATTTAGAGCTAGCTGTGGCCAGAGCTGTGACCTAACACCCTCACTGGTCTCTTTGAAACTCCTTGCTTCTTATCCTCTGGGAAATTCTCAAGGCAGATGCAGATTTGTGGTGTTGAATATTCACAGAAGGCTCTGTAGGGTGGGGGAGTCAGCCCCTCTCTGTTCTCCCTGTCTCACTAGGAGAGTGTATCACTGTCATATCAACAGAATGCCATCTCAACTACTTGCCAGTCTTAGTCGAGCCAAAGCTGGCTTCCATATCTAGGTTCCTGAAGATAATCACAGAGTCATTTGCAGAAGTTCCAGAGTGCTAGAAATTGGCCTGGGTTTTTTTCCAGGGCAAAACAAAGTGCCACACCTTGTCCACAATAGATGGCAAGAAGGACAATTCTTACTCCTTTTTTTTAATCTGTCTAGTTGGTTATTAAAAATCATTTCTGAGATCATATTGGTTAAAAATGCTAATCATCCCGGTTCCTGAAGCAAAGGGGAAAATGGCTCAGAGTGTCTAAGAGTGTAAGCCACGGACATGGAAAGAGAAGTTCTTGTTTGGAGTTGTGACAACCCAGATGTTAAGTGTTGGTTGTCTCTAAAAGCCTAAGAGGTATTTGGTCCTAGCTAACATAACTACCTCCTTCACCCTGAGATGTATCTTTAGTCACTGTCAGAAGTCTGGTGATTGACAGACACACCACATATCCCACCTGGCACCTTCTGGCCTCTTCCCGTCTCCACCTTTTTTAGACTCCTTGACTGATGCTTCAGCATAGAACAATCCTATTTCAATGCGTCTTCTGAGCAGCGCAGTTGCTAGGGACTTACCTAGGGACCAGACAGCTCTACCAGGCAGGCTAAAGTGAAAACGTGAACCCAGATGACTGGCTTCATTTTAATGCAGTTTTCATTAATGGAAATTAATTGGATATCATTTCATAATAGCTTGATTTTTTCTCTCTCTTACTTTGCAAATATTGGTAGAATGTGAAGTTTGCTCAATGTGTATTTGGATCACTTAGGATTTGAAATTTAAATTTTTAATTGGACTCTAAATCAGACAAAGCTTACTAGTCCAGGGAGTCCATGTTGATTGTTTTATGAAGGGTCTATTGACTGATGTTGAGCAGAAGAGAATAGAAGGTCTGTAGACATGTCAAAGATCAGACAAGGAAATAGGATTATGAAAGGCGTGGTGACAAGAGATAGCAGTGAAGGGAGACACTGACAGGACGGATGGATTCTGACCCGGAACCAAAGTTACCTATGACGGAAGTTGGAAACTGAAACTTGGAGGCTGGGATGTGGAAAGATGAAGATGCAAATGGATCATCACCATCAACTTCAAAGATGGTTGAAGAAAGCTTGATGGGGACCCACTCCTCAATCAACAGAGGTATGAGGAGGAAAGTGGTCCATGGACAGTCTTCAAGTTGTAAAACCTCTGTAATCCAGCGAGGACTTAGGAAGCAGATGTGAAATTTCAGGCCAACAATGACACTCATAGGCAGGACTCTGCTCTGGTTTCTCAGGGAAGTCCCAGGTTCACAGTAGGCTGTCCGGTCAACGTAGTGATGACTTCCTAAAGAAGATGCTTAAAAAGACAACTAGGCCCAGATTATAGGAGTGAGCAGTTCTTCTCACCCCCTCTAACTCTGACACCTGGACCACTCTAGTGTGACTTGGTCAAGATCCAAGAATTCTTGTCCCATCTGGCAGCTAAACTTCTCTGTCAATTGACATAGGCACTAGGATTGGACTGGTATTCTAATGCTGATGTCTACCAACTAATTGTAAACAGTGAAATTATAAGATAACTTTCTGAATCTCACTATATTGCAGCAGAGATAACAAAACCTGTTTCACTGGGTTTTGATGAAGATTCAGTTGTTACAATATTTACTTGGCACTTGGTATGTTTGAGGTATCTGTTCTCTGACTTGCTATAATTATATCGTTTAAGATAAAAATAAAATAAAAATTTTATTTAAATTACATCAATCAAATTAATGGGTTTTGTATTAACATCATTAGTTTCCTTTTCATGGCTAATGTATAAAAGAAACTGTTTGTTTAACCCACAGTTTTAACTGCAAATCCAAGATTTGAAAGTTATATTGATTCTGTTCTGGAGAAGGATTTTTTGATACTGTCCCATTATGAGAGGGGGGGGAGAGGGAGAGGGAGAAAGAGACAGACAGACAGAGAGAGAGAGAGAGAGAGAGAGAGAGAGAGAGAGAGAGAGAGAATATGGTAAGCCAGGAAGCCATAAACAACTTACTCTCAGGAGTACTAAACAGGTTCTGTGACTAAAATCAATCCCATCCAAGGACGATGCATCTAGATACCATGCAAAATCCCCCACCTCTCAAAGACCCCAGCACCCACATACCCCACACTGGAGAATATTTCAGGGACATGTAACTTTTTGGTATGCATAACAACCCATATCATAGCTCTCTACCAAAGATTGGACTGGAAAATTAGATTCCACTCAACCAGACTAGACCATATGATCAGCTTCAGTGCAGCAGTCGAGAAGGTTAGTGATCACGTTCCAAGTTTCATATATCACCCATAGATGCCCCATGCATTGAACAGGGCCCTATCCCACATCCAGGCACACAGTGGAGATCTGCCTCAGGCTTCCTTCAGTCCTAAGACCTTTGAAGCTAAGGAATCAGGGTACACCATTCTCCTTCCTTTTCACACTCCATTTAGTTTCCTAAATCTGAAGATGCCTCCTTCCTCTGCCTGCAGACTTCTCTCACTACTCAGTATCGATTAAAACTTTAGCCCACTGCACCTGAGCAGATCTCAGCTAACCATCTCCTAGCGCCCATGCTCCCATTTAAAATTTGTACCTAAGTCCTCACTGAGTTTGGCCTCTTTTGGCTGTATGTGGGTGACTGTCTTCCAGATAAAAGTGACGTCTATACCGTTGTGTCAAGTCCTTATTTCCGGAGAGCAAAACCTTCCAGAGGATATGACTGGTGTTATGTGATCAAGGGAGTTCAGACTAGTCTATATGCTTCCTAATGTGTAAAAGAGCCTTGAGGCCAAAAGGGAAAAAGACTATGTAGAGTTCATTGCTAGAAGGGCAGGGGCCTGGGAGTTCACATCATCCCCATCGCAGCCTGGGTTGGGGAAGGTGCTTTGGAGCAACACTGTCTCTTCTGGAGGGAGGAACCAAAGAGGCTTATGAGATCCTTTGGTCTTAGGCAGCCTGCAGAGAGGAGGGCTCCTGTTTTAGGAGTGTCTACACTCTCTTCTAGGTCAGTGTTCCCAACTCCAGGCCCACACCATGTCTCATGATTTCCAAATATTTGTTTACACAAGGATTTCTTTGATACGTTCTGAACACTTTTACACTTTTTTTTTTTATTGAGGATACATCTAAGGGTTTGCCTTTCATGTGCCGGAAGAGTACGTACTGTACCACTGTGCTAGCTGTACCCCAAACCATTCATTTAACACGTTCTGTCTACTCTGATTCATAACCTACTAAAGACCTACCTATCCCGAGTTGCATTTCTAGAGTTTTGCTTATAAACCCTTGAATTTGATGGATGAGGCCAACCTGTGATATTGACTCTTTTAGTCATACTCCCATTTGTGTGGATATGCAAGGACAGCCACGAAGGGGACTTTGTTTTTCCTCCTAGCTGCAAGTTCTCTTCTAGGAACCACAGTGACTGCTGGGTTAAAGAAAAAAGAAAAAAAGACTGTTCACCATCATAATGCCAGAGCCTCATTCCTTATCTGGTTACTCTATTCCCTCAATGTTCCAACAAGCAGATAGCTCTAAGACCTGTGCTCTTAAAAAAAACAAGATATCATTCCTGTGATTATTTTTTCCTTCCTCACTGGACTCGATTGTGGTTTGGACAGTGCTGACATGCTTTGTACCATCCTGCTAGATGTCTCTTTTCTGGTAGTGACATCCTCAGCATCATCCCTGGGGGGAAAAGATCACATCCACTAGGCAACTGAGTTTCAAGATGAATCCCTGAGGCTCCCAATCCTCTCCTTTCATACAGAACACTGTTCCCAAGCTTCTATTTGGAACATTCTACAATAAATCCTCTAATCACTGCAACCAAATAGAAGCTTTCATGGCTCTAAATCCAAGGGAGTGAATACAGAAGAGATATTCAATGTGAGGCAGACTCAGGTGAGGGGAACACATAAGGGTTAAGTGAGATTAGACCCAAAGTGCTAAGTAGGAATGAAGTATACCAAGAATTTGTAATTTCTACAGAATGGTGAACTAACCCCTGGTGGCAGGCCTGGACCTACCATGCATGTGCATCCTCTCTGTGCTCCTTCCCACACCACTGGGGAGATTCTAACCTAGAGCCTCTGGTAATGTTAGAGGCCCATAGCCTGTCCTCCCTCTGTCTTACTCCATCTTCCTCTAGGAGCTATTTTACTTTCATAGCTGCTCATTTTCCAGTGTTGGTTTAGTTGAAGGCCCAGACCCTGTTCAATATTTGTATCCTCAGCTATGTTGTTTGCTCTCATATCCATATGTTTAACATACATATTATATGCCTCCCACCCAGTTCCATAAATGTTCCTGGTTCTTTGAGCCTCCATCAGGTCTCAGGGTACCTAAACAGTCCAGACTTATTCCATCAAGATAGTGTTGGGGAGTGCGCACTCTACCTGTACCATACCAATACCTTACTCATTTCCAGACCTCACCCACAGTAATAGCCACATCCTATCCACACACATATACCCCCCCCCCAACAAGCTCAAGTCTACTCAGAAGAGACAAGACCTCTCCAACTGGCTTTACCTCATGTCACAGGTTGTCCTTTCTTCCTTTGGGTGGCCTGTCATAAATGCTTCCCTCCTTATATCATAAACAGAAAGCATGATAAACCAAGATGTACTTACTACACCTAACATCTATATCACAGCCTAACCCAGCCTGCTCTGAATGCTTACACTCACTTACAAGCTGGGCATCCCAATACTATCATATTGTATATCTTTCACTCACCCAAGGAGAGATTAAAGTTCAAAATCTGCAGTACAGTTCCTACTTAATGCATATGGTTCTTGCACCATTGTGAAGTCAAAATACCAAAGGCTGAGCCATGGTAAGTGAGGGACTATCTATAATATATCACCTCTTACCACAGCCATTGCCTTTGGCTAAACCTTCTTTATATTCTTGACCAATCTGCCTTCCACACGGGTGTGAAGTCACTTAGTGCTGGGGAACAATCTTTGTATACTATAAATATGTATTGCTCTCATTGGTTAATAAAGAGCTGATTGGTCGATGTCTATCTAGGTAGGATAAGGTTAGGTGGAAAAACCAGACTAAGAGATTGCTGGGGAGGAAGTGTCTGAGGAGACCCCATGAGATACAGAGTGAACAGGATGGGAAGTTCATACAGGAGGTAAATGAACCCCAGGGTATCACATAGACTAATAGAAATGGGTTAATTTCAGTTACAAAAGCTAGTTAAAAACAAATCTAAGCTCTCAGTTGAGCATTCATATTAATAAGAAGTCTCTGCGTAATTATTTGAGACTGACTAGTGGGACACAAAAGTCTACCTACAGCTGACTCTTCAAGGAGCCTTGGAGGTTACCTGTTGTTATTGACCTAATGCAGTGGATGCTCCTTCAAATTCAGGACTAGTCAGTGAGTGATAGGCCCTCATGAGAGATGCCTACAGGCAGTGTGGGTAGCACAGACACCTAACTATAATGCCTTGTGACAAGCTTACAATGGAGCTCTGTGGAAGCTACCAGTGAGAGTATCCTAGCTCAGCCAAGAGCATCTGCAAATGATTTAATAATTGATCACTCCAAGGCCAAGTAACTCACTATCTCCCAGTCTCATCTTTCATATTTCTCAATTTTTGTTCTGAATTTTTAAAACTTTTTATTAGCTTGTGTTAATTACACATACTAATGGGTTTCACTATGACATTTTCATGAGTGCATATATTTTGATCATATATGTCCTCTCTTTGTTACCCATTTTTGTTTCCTTCTCACTACCACTAACCCCCTTCCTCTTTTCAATTAGTCCTCTTTCATGCCTTATTGATTGATTGAATCTATTTATTTTGTCCACATGACTTTTAGTAAAGTTACATAGAGGAACATGGATAAAAGATTATTTATACGTGCATGAATCACTTACCAGTGGTTATACCACTGAAGAAAATGTCTTTCCTTCCCCAGGATCTATTAAATGCCAATAGATCCTTGGGAAAAGCCTTGTGAGTGACAAACCCCATCCCATCCCCCTTGGTGATGGAATCTTCACAGGTGCCATCTTGTGCAGGCTTTGTACAGGAAATTCAGCTTCTGAATGGTTCAAGACCACAGCAGCCACCGAGCTGCTTAGAAGAGGTACATGTCTCTGCCTCAGAGTTCTACAGCTGCACAATAGGGTATAACTCAGGATTTCTAAAATTCCCTTCCTCTGTCCTCGTTGTCTCTTCTAAAAATGACCCATTTGCTTTATAATGGACCCTAGATTCTATCCATTGAGGCCACCGCAATGCCTCCTTTAAAAAATCCCTCAAACTGGGTCATCATGAATTCCTATTATTTCAAGGATTAAAACCACAGAGTTTGGCTCTGGGCTTACTGTATAATCAGGTCTTTTATACTCTAGCCCCGGCATGCCTCTTACTTCCTGACCTCTGCTCACATACACTGTCTCAGCCATCCTGCCCTGCTAACATCCAGCCCCCAGAACTTCATTCATAGCTCCATGCCTGCGCTATATTTCCACTTAGCTTAATCCTGCCCCCAGTAGTCAGCAAAGTTTTCTTTATGCTCAAAGCCTAGTTCAGTGTGAAGGTATAAGTACATATCCCCTCTCTTCTCCTGAAGTACATTGTCTACAACTTCATGATGTTGTGGCAGCCATCCACCAAGTGGGTCCTCAGTGGAAGGATACTTTTGTCCTGTCCAATCAGGTCTGTGCTGAATAGTGCCCACTAGGTTGTGGGTGCATTATTACACAGCATTCGATAAAAAAAAAAAAAAAAAACTTTCTCCTACTGCACTAAAATATATCTTACTTCAGGCTCCTCTCTCATGTCTCTTTTGAGAATGTAGCCATGTACTATCAGTGATTACTTTCTTAAAACCCTAAATATCTACTCTATTTTCACCCCCTTAATAAGCCACATAGTATGAAGTCCTATCAATACAAGACAAGGTTGAATACTTTTCAACTTGGCTTGTTTTCAAGGTCAATGTGTCCTCTACCCCACCTCCATCCTTTACAGTGAGTGCTATGTATCTGATTAGTATTTTCCAGAAGGGTTTTTCCTCTGCCACTTCATTCCTTCCTTGGCTGTCTGAGGTTTCCAAGAGCTGGTAAGAACATGTACATTTCATATAAAATAGGTCGAGGTACTTACCCCAGTTTGTCAAGCATAGAACCTAGGCTTCCTACCAAGGGACTCGGTTGTTTAATGACACTTTAGTGACTTTGTTTCTAACAGATGCCTCAGCTGCTTTCTATAACCCATTAGCCCAGGGAGCTACTGAAAAAGTCAAGAACATCCTTCAAAAAAGGATACAGTTGACCATACCACTGTAAGACTTTCTGCCTAGTCAACCTCCTGGCCTTTCTGGGCCCACAAGTCCAGTCACCATGGACAGTGTCAGGACAGAGCTCTGGGCCGAGACTCTCCCTTACTGTCCTGATTTCTCATGAGCCCCAGTTCAGGCTGTCTGAGCTGGGCTAGCTGCACATACAGCTGACCTCCTGCAAGGGCTGAAACTCTGTTTGCTTGGAAAAATTAGCTTGAAAATGACCTCTCTCGCCAAGTACAGAAATAAGTTCTTGATGGTATCTTGGAAATGATTTTGGAAACAAAATTTAGAATAAAATCAAATGCTAATAAATGCCCCAATGGTGGGCTTCTCTGAGGAGTCAGAAAGAATCTCTGGAGAAGCTAAGGTTGTGCATTATAGAAGGCAAGAGGAGGCTGGAGACTCCCTCTCCTGTTAGCAGCCTGGCAGCATCAGAGGCACCATGCCTCTCCGGTTTCTTCATATGTAAAAACTGTCATTCTAACTCCCAGGATGACAACACAAGACAGAGACTGAGTGAAAAGGATGCTTGCTGAGTACCAGTCCCTGAATGCTTGCCAAACATTACGTTAGTTACTTTGTGTCCCTCAAGTCCTTCAGTTTTTCAAGCAGTGCTTTGAAGTAAGTATTTTACCTCCTTAAACAACCTGAATCCAAGCCTGGAGTCATCAGATTGCTCACCATGCAGAAGTCTGGCAGAGCTGGGAGTTAAACCTTGACATTCTCCACTTCTCCATGGCATCAAGTGCAAAAGCACATGCAAATCAGCTTTGAACACCTCTTACAAAATAAGATACCATCAAAAACAAAGGAGCTAGAAGAAGGAGTTAGAGTAGATGCCCCAATAGCTTCCTCAATTCTGTTCTTTTACCTTTCCACGGCAGAAAAAAACACACAGAAGGCTGGAAGGAAGGGAGCAGTATCCTACACCCTTCACACACTAATAAAAGTCATCTCTTACCTGCAGGTCTGCAATTCTACTAAGCCCTAAGCTGCATACGGAACAACCAAGATTCATAGCCTCTCTGGGAGGCTACAGATGGCTCATTTTTTTCATTCTTCCCATTTCTTAAATGTACTGCACATGAATTTTTTAAAGTAAAATTGATTTAAATTGATTCTATTTAAATTTTCTTTTATTTTAAAGTCTGCACAATGCCTCTTAGGATGACGGTAGCCTCCATGTATACTCAAACACAGTCTGAATCCTCCATTATCCTCACATAGGGCTTCTTGTAGATCATACAGTTTGGCCATTCCAATTCGCTCATCACCCTGTCAACTCCAACTTCACTGTGAACTTTATGAGAGGCAAAGGGGCCACAAACCACTATCATGTCATGCCCCGGACAGCCAGTTTGACCTTTCACCTATCTGACATTCTCCTCACATGCCATTTGTTCCTCTAGGTGTCCATCCCAGGTCCCCAAAGAGAAAGCAGGTTCCTTTTTAACGTAGCTACATTCCAAACGTCTGATGCCATGAAGTTGTCTTTGTGACTCTTTTCCCCTTGAGAAAAATTGGCATAGCTTCTGCCTAGAGATGCAATGATGACATTAAGGGTGCCATCTTTGTTTTTTGCGGTCACTGTACTGAGCCGCAGTTGTGACTAGGATCTTTTCTGTCCTTCAAAGGCTAAATATGTAGACAAAATTAAATGATCACTTTAGAACCTCTCACCTGTTTTGTCATACCCTACACCATGCCAGGTGTCTTCACACGTGGTCCTGCTAGAGATGTTGCCTAGAGTCTGAGATGCTTCTTACTCCCTGTCTGTGTTCTGCCCTTTTCAAAGGGTGACACAGCATGTTGCTTTAGCCATTGTCTTTCAGCATAATCTGCCGGCCTCACTTACAGATCTCTAAGTTCTCTGGGGACCAAGATCACATGGCTTCTGTTTATCATGGTGTGCGCAGAGCCTGGCAGAAGGGCTGGCACACAGTCTGGGAAGATGCACAAATGCAGCTGCCTACCCCACACCTGCTCTAAACTGCTCTGGGGAGTAAGACAGGACTTTTCAGCAAGCCATTTATTCAACAGCTCTTGGCTTTAGTGTTTTTAACTATAGGACATACACTTTGAACTGTCTACTCTCTACCATCTCGTCCCGCCCAGTGGTCCACAATTCTCTGATTCTAAATAAAGCAACGTACTAAAAAGCAAAGTAATGTAGCATTTTGGCCAACATAAGGATTGTGTGGTCCATTACTACTATTATTTTATATGGTTATTTTGAACTATTTTTGTCTGGATTGTAAAACCTTCATCCCATGGCTCAAAGACTAGCCTTGTTCCAACCACTGTATAAAGTCTCTGCAGCACTGCAATGGCCACTGTACTGCAAAGAGTCCTCTGCTCCATCTCAAGGACCTTGTAAAACTCTTGGTGATTTTGTTTCTGAACATTGCTCAAGCTGTATGCATGGCTTCTATGATGACTTTACTCAATTTTCTCATCTGGCCCTTGCTTTTGAGGATCATGTTCCTTTTCAAGAAAAAAAGAATCAAAAATCAATAATGTGAAGAAAAAAACCACATGCACTAAAGGAAAAGACAAACCAGACTGTTGGAGTGCCTGAGGTTTAAATTAGAATACAATGGTTTAATGCTCCCGAAGACCAGACTATTGTTTCTTATCAGATTTCCCCTTGAACGAGCAATTGTGAAGCCAGATTGTCCAGAGAAATAAGTCCTCATTCCACCAGGTAAACAAACATCATCGATTTTAATGTGTGGTGGAAACAAACACCATGGAGAAGCTCCTTCTCCCTGTGCCTTACATGGATACTCTTCAATGGAAAACGGCACCCCCATCTTGTTAAGTGCTTCCAGCAAAGGCACAAAATTAGAGGTGACAGAGGAGGACCCCCTAATTAGATGGGGGATTATCCTCCAGGCCTTCTGAACCTGACTGATGGTCTCTTAGTCAGAAAAAATGCTGAGTCAGGCAACATGGAGCACTAAGAAAAGAACCAGAAGAGAGATCCTGGTTCCTTTGGAGATGGTACAAAAGAAGGATCTGGAAACTGTCAGCACTACCATCTGGAAGTACTCGCATGGCAGCGCAAGGCAACAACTGAGGACAACTGCACTGATGGCCCTTGTGTAGTCAACATCCAGCCTCGACTTCCTCCAGACCTCAGGGACCACCTTAAAGAGAATTTGCTTTGGGTTCTTGCCAGTGATGATGATCTCTGATCAGAAGCCAGAAGCATCCTGCGTAGAGAGATGGAGCCAGACCATGAACCCGTTTCACAGTCCCCCAATAGTGAATAGGGTATACTATAGTCACTAATCATTTCTACAGAGCAGACACAGCCATGGCCTGAGGTCTGGGGCCTTCTGTGTTCATCTGGCAAATGAGTAGACAACAAATAAATATTTATACAATTCACTGAGTAATTTTATATCCAGCTGGTTATTTTTTTGTCGTTTATTACCCACTATAATAATATTGGGAGCAACTACCTGCTAACAGATATCAACAGATCAGCTCTCTCACAGTTCTGTGTGAGACAGATACTACTGAACACTGATAATCAAGTAGGTGTCCTCTGTATTTCCCCAAATAATTTATTATCCTTGCATGGAGGGAAGATGAGCTTCTATAATACGGAGGGATTCAATCCCCAAACTGAGCCCTGGGATCTGCCTTTGCTATTAACAACAGCTCCTACGAACTCACCTCAATATCTGAACAGCCCTTGGGAGTGTAGCCAGCCTTTGTATCTACATTCGCCGCCTTCAAGGAGGAGACAATGAGACACTGAAAGCCCCAGAGCGCTGGGTGATGAGGGAATACACATGTCCTCTGAGAATTAAACTCAGTAAAATCCATACACAATGGAAATGATTAAGCAAGTCTGAGAGTAAATGCAGAGATTATCTGTAATTGTGTGACTGGAGCATTTAGGAACACCCAAAACTCCTGTCAGGGTGATCCACAAGTGATCTCAAGACAGAAAATATCAGGGCGAGATTGTGGTTTGTTGAGGAGAAATGTAACCAATCGTACCTTCCCTACGAGACAGAGCACACCGATGGCTAGCTTGCTGGGCTGAGATGCATGTCCACCTGTCTGATGGTTATCCCTTGACTGTAGACAGAGATGCACTGGGCTCTAAAATCCAAAACTCATTTGAGCCATACAATTGCTTTTTCTGGTTCTGACTCTGCAGTCCACACACATCATTCGTTTAGGGCAGTTGTGGGTGATTTCTTTTTTCCCTTTTCTGTGTACCTTGCTCACAGAAAAAGAATGGCCTAGAGAGGCTGGAGCAACTTGAGTCCAGTCCATCTTGTTCTAATGTCATTTCTCCATTTGTCCCTTGGGGCTCTTGCGAGTGTCAGACAGTTGCCCTGGGTTAACAGGGCAGGACTGATGAACTCGCAGTTCTACAGTCTGGGTCTTAGAACAGCCAGAATGTGGTGGAAAAAAATGGCAACCAGCCCCCGAGGCCAGTGTTTCACAGACCACGCTCCCAGTGAAAACCAGGTGTTGAGTCAACCTCTTATTTCAAAGAAGAGGTATTCAAGCATATAACCCCCATATGTTTGCCATTGACTGGCTATGTTATCACCTCCCTTCAAACTCAAGGTCACATAATATGTAACATTCTCGCTTTAGTCAACCCTAAAGCTCTCATACTACAGATAGATCTCTTCCAGGCATGTCCCACCCCGTAGCCTATGGGTTGTGTGTGCCCCAGAATAACATGAATGCCACCTAACACAAAACCATAAACCTTGTGGGTTCTGTACGTGTGTGATCTGTTTCTGTCATCAGGTCAAGGGCAGATGGATAACCGTGGTGTTATTAGCATGCTCAGGTGTCTGCTGACCTCCAGGGTCTCTCAGTACCCGTGGCTTCTCTCAACTCTTCTCACTCCACCCTTCTCTAAATGTCCCCTGCTCATGAGCTTCACCGCTTCTAGCTTCTCATTCCTATATAACTCTGCCATTTCTGCCATGTGCTTTCTCGGCCCCTTCTCTTGGTTGTCCTCTGTCATCCCTCCCCTTTCCCTGACCCCACCCCCACCCCATCACAGCCTGGTTGTGTTCAGTCTACTGCTTTTTTCTCTCAGCTCTGGACTTTTCCAGAGCCCTCTGCTGGTACTCTCCCTCAAAGCAAATGGAAACCTTCCCCTTGACTATACCTTGGAGCTGCCATGACCTCAATTGTCCACAGTTGTTTGTAATGTTATTGCCTAGTTTGGGAGCGTGGAAAATTTCATGTCACAAACTCAAATGTTTGCACATATTTGAGAGCTGTAGGCCATTCCCAAAGATTCCTAAACCCAGGCGAGGGCATCTCTTCATTCCATTAAAACATGCTGGGCAGAGGATGGAGAGGAGAGGACTCCATCACCTACTTGTCTTTTGTAAACACAGATCAATGGGGTCTTGTCTCACTAATCAAAACTTAGTTCTGAGATATGCCCGCTGCCTTCTGGTACAGGTTTCTACTGCCAGGCTTCGTGTCTCTCTTTTAGACCCTCAGGTTCACTCTTGTGATCCTTGGCTTTGGGGTCTTTTTGTTAAGAATGGGAGAAATGGCCACAGGGGCTCTGAAGTGACCCCCAGTCAAACAGCACTCATTGTCACTTGAGATCCTCAAGTAGAAAAGAGAGTTTAGGCATGAAGAAAACATGTTTTTTCGAACTAGAGAAAACATGTTTTTGTGAACTAGTCATGACCCCACCCTGCCTGTTAACTAGAACATTAGGTGTTTTCCAACAGCCTGCAGGTGCTTCCCTGTCCTTCGCCTGACCCAGCAACCGCCCATGCCACTTCTGACATAACCAATCATAGTAAATACCCTTAAAATGAGCCAATCCCTGCATTTGACAAACAACCCACTGTAACCCCCACCCTGAATATGTGGGGGGGGTGCCTTTAAAAGTAGCCTATAATAGTTAGTCGGGGCTTCTCTTCCTCACCTGGCTGAGGAGCCCGGTTGCACAAACAAGAATAAAATTCTCTTGCTTTTGCATCAACTGGACTGGTGAGTGGTTCCATGGGGCTACCCTCCTGAGGAATTAGCATCCCAGAGTTTGGGTCTAACAGGCAGGCCCTTCAGCCAGGCTGGAGAACTGCCAGAAGGGAGGGGCAGCCACTGGCTTCCAGGTAAAGATCTGAGGGCGGGATGTGGGCTTATTCTTTCTGGCAGACTTCCACAACCACAACTGAGGAATACCCACAGAGGATCATGCAGAGGCATATAACCATGACAACAAGCGACATTGCCTGCCCCACAGTTTCTGGAGTCTTACTTCTAGATAACTAGTCACTCAGGACTACACCCTAGGCTTTCCTGAATTTATTCCTTCAGTGGTCTATTAGTACAGCAGAAGTGGGGGATTTCCTGTGTGGATAAGACTGAGATTCAAGACCAGACCTTCTACCCTCTCATTTGGTTTAGATCTAACTACACTCTAAACTCCTCTTTACACACCAGGATTCTTGCTCCCCTCTTGATCTTGCCCCCGAAATCTCTGGAGCCTGCCTGTTTGCCCATCTCAATAAACTCCTTAAATTCTCACATCCCACCTCCTCCCTCTTAGGCGGTTTGCATTAAATATCCGTCTCCACCTCCACATTTGTAAAGTCCCGGGTTGATCCTAAGACCAACTAACCTCCCCCCAAACCACATCTTCCTCCCTTTCCCCCTGACCTTGTATCATACTGCTGCCTCATAAAGTAGCCACACTTGACCTGCTGAAAGCGTCTCTGTGATTTATTTATTTATTTGTGGAAAACGAGGTTCCAATTACTATACATCCGTCCAGTGGAATGCTATGTAGCCATTTCAAATAATGGAGTAGAAGAAAGCTTAATGAGGCAGAAAAATGTTCACAGTACAGCGGAGGGTGGGGAATGACAAAATTGCGTGTAGAGGTTTCCGTTTTTATGAAAAATGCTCACATTTTTATATACAAAGTGGTGAGCGTTGCAGTCAATGTTGTTGAGACTGTGTGTACCTATACGTTCACAGTGGTCATCTGGCTTCTGGCGGTAAGATGATTGCAAATGAGATATTCTTATGTGTGCTTTTCTGTAATTTTGAATTTGATTTACAATGAGGAAATACTACTTTTGTAGCAAAGGAAAAAAACAATCATGAGCATTTTTTTCTTTTTCTTTTTTTACCTTGAGCTATCAGCCAAATGTCTTGTGCACAACCTCTGGCCTGTACTCCTGCTAGGGCCTTTCTGTTCATCCACGTTGGCATATGCCACTGTTATTCACAGCAAATGAGCCAACGGAAATAAGACTCAATTTGTTTGAGCAGACTGTGGCGCTTGGTAGTCCAAAAAATAAAGAAGTGCAAATAAAAATGATCAACCAGGACAGAGGAAAAGGGAAAAGCACTGTCGTCTCAGTCCGACCTGAACATGCTGAGTGCTGCCCAAATGGTCTAAAGGCCGTATGTAACCAGGCTCTTCATGTTCCCTGGGAAAATACAATGGCTGTGTTTAACTGTGGATTATTGTGTCCCTGGATTGGCCATTTAGGCTGGGATTTAATTTCTGCCAATTACTATGACTACTGACTTTCTTAGCCTTGGTTTCCCACCTGGAAATTGAGAATAATGACAACATCTGCTTATCCTATGGTTTAGAAGACTAAATGACAAAATACAATCAAGCACTTAGAACATTGCTTTGGCAAGTACTTAAGAAATGGGTGTCTTTATTAACCCCTCAACAATCTTAATCCTTAGAGGACTGACGTTGTCGGCTATTTTAAGTTACATATGCTTGATTTTCAATGAAGAAGATAGAAACAGGTTTCAACAGCTCCCAGAGGGCAGAGACAGGATGGGTAGAGGTGGGGTAAGATGTTCCGTCTCTTCCATCGTGAACAAATTGACAGGCACAGGCACAGTGCTTGAGCAGCTTACGTTTCTTTGAAAGGTACATCTTTAAAGGATCAACAGTGCTACCACCCTCGGTCTGGCTCCAGTGAGCCCCAAGAATTAGGATATGTTCCCATAACAATGGTAAAATTTCTGATGAGATTCAGAGATTCTGCTTTGTTTGGTTTTGTTTCCTTGTCTTATTGACTGAGTGAAAACCACTTCCACTCCAATCTGCAAGGTGATGGATGTTTGAATCACCTTCTACATAGATGTTATATAGTCCTCTAGGCTACAGTTAAGGATCTGCAATTAGCAGATAGTCTTCTCTCCTAGGTCAGCCAATAGCAAAGTGGGCACTCCGAGTTAACTATGAAGATAAGCTGCTCCTTATATTTAACCTAAACATCTATCTTTATATGTTTGGGTGTATTGTGGCTCTACTTCTAACCCTTAGAGTGAACATAAAGCCTAAACAATTTCCCACCTGCTGGGCTTCCAGATATCTGCAGCCAGGGACGATGTATCTTCTCAGACCGTATGTCTGACACTATATGTCAAAAACTTCCCAAACAGTTCCTTATATGTAAGGTTTTCTTGATTCTCATTATCCTAATTTCTTTCTGTGAAATGTGCTTTGCACAATATGGCTGACCCAGACCACTGGGCTCAATTTTGAAGAAACTGATCTAAGGTAATTAGTGGAATAAGTTGATTGCTTCTGCCACTATAGACACTGCACTTTCATTCACGTAGCTAAGAGACCACTTGCTTCTGAATGACTGCCATCAGTCTGCTCTCCACTAGGTCTTAGACTATCCACACATGTATTTCCTTCACAAGTCCCATTTGAACATCATAATGATCTCACCTACGGATGGGAAATTGTTCTTCTGAACCCACTGTAACACATTACAATCTCTATGGATGTGAGATTGTTCTTCTGAACCCATTGTAGCTCATTACAGTCTCTACGGATGTGGGATTGTTTTTTCTGAACCTACTGTAGCACGTTATGTTCTCTTTGGTTAAACTTCATCATTTTGATTCCTTCCATTGTTTCAGATTGTTGAGAACTTTTAAGCACCTGATTCTGTCACCGAGAAAATATGCCAGTGAACACAGAGCCAAGCTGGCCCCTCAAAGATGTTCCAACTAATTTCACCAATCTGTCTTTACCTTCTGTATTTTTTGCCTTTGGGGGTGTGGTCAAGGAATGATCCCAAACTGAAGGTAGCATTTACTGCCTAGTTTGTGTCATCAACATATTTTATGTCTACAGTTTCTACTTTCATAGGAACCATTGAATAATTTTTTGCTAGTACTAAGCTAAATTAGAACAACGGGGATGTTGGGAAAGTTTCTGCCCATTCATCATGGATCTGAATCTTCGGTTTCTTCTCTAAGTTTTTTTCTGCTTAGGAACTCCTTCCACCTTTCATTACTACATCTTAGTATGGAGTGATCTGGCATATTTCATAATACACTGGCTTTTGTTTGGTTTGGTTTTTCTCCCAATTATCTTAGTTGAAATCCAGAAACACATTTTCTTAATTTTACTTTTTTTTAAAACATTTATTTATTGATTGATGTCTGGGAGACACGTCTGAGGTCACTGAACAACTTACAGGAATCAATTCTCTCTTCCAACCATGTAGGTTTCGAGGGACTAAACTCAGGTTTGATAGCAAGCACTTTTATCCAGCAAGCCATCTCACAGGTCCAGAAACACATTTAATTAATCTACCAACCTGAAAGTCCTTCTGAGGGAGGGTGGGAAAAGAGGAGGGAACAAGGAAGAGAGAGGCAGAAACAGAGACAGAAAGACAGTGAGAGACACAGAGAGTCAGAGATAAAGAAAAGAAAGGCATGAAGGAAGGAAGGAAGGAAGGAAGGAAGGAAGGAAGGAAGGAAGGAAGGAAGGAAGGAAGGAAGGAAAGAAAGAAGGAAAGGGAGAAGGGAAAGAGAGGAAAATCTGTTATGATATGGTCTCAGAACACTCACTCTGATTTTATGATTTTCTACTTCCTTTTCTTCATATTATGAAACTACCTATTTCATAATCCATTTGGATGTTTATATTTTATTTCTTGCTCTCTTTTTAAGTAATTTGCTTAACACTGACCCTCTAGTTTCCTGGCAGTTCTTTATGCTTCAAAATTCCTGGAAATTTACAAGAAACACCTAAGAAATGCAAGCAGAGCAACCAAGAGGTGCAATGTCTGGATACAGGAGACTTCATTATGCTTCTATAAACCAGTTCTGGAGCCATTATTTATTTATAATGAATTTATCTGCAAGGGTCAATGTAAGAAAATATAAAAATGGGGGAAAAAAAACCATTGAGAAGTAAATGCTACCTTCAGTTTGGGATCATTTCCTGACCACACCCCCAAAGGCAAAGAATACAGAAGGTGAAGGCAGATTGGTGAAATTAGTTGGAACATCTTTGAGGGGCCAACTTGGCTCTGTGTTCACTGGCATTGACCGTGGCTTCAGCTACATATGTGTCATAGTTTAACCTGCTCCTTAGCCCAGCACTGCTTCTTTCACATCCTTATGGCAGAGCTCCCAAGAGCACTGTCTAATAAATATCAACCATGTAAATTCCCATCTCAAAGTCTGATTTTAGAAAAAAAAGATGTGAGACAATTGGTAACAAGAAACATATTTTAAAGCAGAATTTTGAGACTACAGTTGTAAGTGAAGCCCATCACTGGTGTTCACTGGAGTCTGGTGGTTTGTTGACATGATGGGACGGTGCTGTCATTAGCATCTTTCCTTATGGTGAGCTGAAATGAGTTGCCAATGTGAGAAGGAATGGGGGAGGGGGTGGAGGTCAAGTGGTGTGGGAAGTCCTTCTGTATATGTGCTTCTTTTATTGTTTAATGAATAAAACTGTTTTGTCCAGTGGCTTAGCATAATTGAGCTAGGTGGGAAAACTAAACTGAATGCTGGGAGAAAGTAAGCAGAGTCAGTGAGACACCACATAGCAGCCAGAGGAGAAAAACCCGAGCAGCCACCTGGAACCTTGCCAGTAGACCACGAGCCTTGAGGTAAAATATAAAATAATAGGAATGGGTTAATTGAAGATGGAAGAGCTAGCTAGAAATATGCTTAAGCTATTAGCCAAACAGTATTACAAATAATATAGTTTCTGAGTGATTATTTCATGTCTGGGCAGCTAGGAATGAACAAGCAGTCTCTGCCAACAAATTGGTACCAAAGTGGCCAACTAAATCCACTTAAAACCTGAGAGAGTTTGGGAAGGAATTTGAGACACACACACACACAAACAGAATTTAATGCAGTTCTTTCTCTGTTTACTGGCAGCAAGTAGAGACACAACTCCTTTAAGAGGTTTTCTGACTTAGTTTTAGTGGCAAGAACTGCATGGTTTCTTTAAGGGAAGTCTTCCTGGTTCATGCTAGTTACAGGAACAGCCCTGGCTCTTTTAGGGGGCTGATGCCTGCCACCCACTTCAGATCCAGATGCTTATGTGCCTAGTCAGGGTCAGGAGGAAAGTGGCTGAGACCATGCCTCGGTTCAGCACTCCTGCCTGGGCAGGGGATGGGACTGGATCTGTTAGGCGTGCATAGGCAGTAGGGCATGGCAGATTCCTCACTACCATACACAGAGATTTTCCAGGCCACACAGTACATTACATGTCAGATTTAGCTTTTACTCAGATCAAAAGGGTTTATAAGCTGCACAGTGCTTCCAGAGTCTAGGTGGTAAGAATGGCTCCCACCTGGCTGTCTCAGAGGCAGTGAACATGCCTCCACCATGTTGGACTAGGAGGAACCAAAAGGTAGGACTGAATTGGTCCTAGCCACATCAGCTTAGCATTAAAAAAGAAAAGGTGCTCCTGATCAGAAAATAATTACAGATACACACACAACAATGACAAATCCAAATGTAAAAATCCTCTAAATGGGACATAGTGTTGGATAAATGTACGTAGGCTTGGGAGAGAAAAGAAAAAGAACAACAGAGACAGTTATAAAGGGAAGTAAAAGTTTTTTAAAAATAAAATAAAGTCTTTAAAGAGACAAAGTACAGACAGTCATAGATTAAAGGTATAAAGAAAAATAAGGCAGGTGAAGATGGAAAATAAACAGAGAATCTGGATTATGTGTATTACTGTATTTTTGAATTTTTTGACTGTAAGTGAGCTAAGTACAGAGAGAAATTTCATTGTACAAGCTGCTAAGATAAACCAACATATGTACTTTAAAGGTATCTTGCCTTCAAAATTTGGGTCTAAGGATATGTTGCTTTGAAAAAGAGGTTCTGCTTTTGTTTCCACAGAGGACGAGAACCTATGGATTTCTTCCAGACTAATGTGGTTTGATGGGCCAAGATCCCCTGGAAGGTCTCTGTAAAACCCCCAAAATCTGTCATCCAACAAAAAGCAGGAAGCAGTTTGGGAAGAACTGCACTGAAACTAGCAAATATTGTTTATAAATCTTTGTTTACATTTAAAGGGGATATACTATAGAGATGAATACTTTACATTGGTATGGATCTTGGTTTAGTGATACAAATTTAAGGTTAATTTTGTTATATGTATATTTCTGCTCTTGATGAAGATATTGTGTTTGTGAAGCTCATTTAAAAATTAAGAAATACAGGTTAATAAGGAGTCATCTATAATAGTCAATCTTGTAGTCATGTTATTTAGGTTTTCTAGATATACAGAGATATATTTTAGATGAATAGTTATTCTTCAAAATTTTCAAATATTAACAGAACATGACATTTAAAATGTTTTAAGAAATTAGGACTTTTCATGACAATGAGACACATCTGTTCCTGGCAGCGCCAATCTACTTCAAGAGGATGATGGGCATCAAAGAAACTCCTTATGAGGTTGGTTAGCCATTGTGCAAGAAAATTGCTCTTGCCTGGACTGCTTGATGTTATGCTGTATAAACTGAACATGCAGGACCCATAAAAAAAATGACTGCTGAACTTGCCTAAAGGTGAGACAGTCCTTCAGGGTTTCTGCTTCATGAAAGAGTCGGCAAAATATTGCACAGGACACAGAAGAAAGTGACTGACAAACTGTCAATATAGGCAGAATTGTCTTTAAAATTCCCTGCTTCATGGGAAAGTCTGCTAGATATTTATAGGCCTGTAGGCTGAAGATGAATGCTCCAACAATACAGATGAACTTTGGGTGACTGTCCAGGCAGCAAGATATCTCTGTCAATTCTAGAGTTTTGGAAGTTGCTTACAATGCACTTACTGTTTACTTGGGTAATATTATATCTTTCTGGAGTCTTTAATGGAGTTGAAGAATAGATATAGTTTTCCTTAGTTATGATAAAAGATAAAGTATATATAAATGTTATAATTGTAATTCTTGGTTGATACCTCTTTTGTTATGTGTAATTTTACTATATGAAAGTTAAAACCTTCATTTTCATTTAGGCAGAAAAGAGGAAACAGTGTGGGAAGTCCTTCTGTATACATGTTGCTTGTATTGGTTAATGAATAAAGCTGTTTCAGCTAGTTGCTTAGCAGAATAGAGCTAGACAGGGAAGCAAAACTGAATGTTGGGAGAAAGAGGCAGAGTCAGTGAGATGCCATGTCTGCCAGAAGAGAAAGACCAGAGCTGCCAACTGGAACCTTGCCAGTAGGCCACAAGCTTTGTGGTAAAATATAAAATAATAGGAATGGGTTAATTTAATAATTAAGAACTAGCTAGAAATATGCTTAAGATACTGGACAAACAGTATTACAAATAATATAGTTTCTGAGTGATTATTTCATGTTTGGGCAGCCAGGTATGAATGAGCAGCCTCTGCCAACAGCCGAGCTTCAAACCTATGGAGCGGAGTGAAATGGTTGTTGTTGGGTGCCACTGGTACAACACAAGAAAACAATGAAGAGCAAGGGGAATTAAGTTGAGGTACAGTATGAAAGTCAGCATTTAAAGAGAATCCTTCCTGGTACAGTAAAAGGCAGGAACAAATTACTCTGAAGATTTAGAAACAGCTCCAACAAGTGTTAGATGAGTTTGAAGACACAGAGCTAATCAGCTCTCCCATAGTCAAGACTATGAATGGAAGGGAATAGCAACATCAGTAGGAGAGGGGACATCTGTATCCAAACTCCATGATCCTTCTACTCCCCACAAGTGCCTTACTCTTCCTTCCCAACGGCTGACGTTTCCTCTCCTCTTAGTTAAAAGAACTGCACACGCTCTTATTTGAAGATCACAGCTTACTTCTCATTACTATCTCATCTTTCGGGGCATCTCAGCACATTTCAGCTGTGGAAGTTCTGGGCCTACCAAGAGATAATGGGGAGTGTCTTCACAAGTCTGCTATAGCAACCAGAGCTGGGAGAGTCAGCAGTACAACGTCCTGAGGGTGTGGGGTCTAGACAACAGAATAAAATTAGAGAAAAGAGACTCATGGGATGGGAATACTCTAACAGGATGCAACATGTTGCTAATGGTAGGAGATGGTGCCGACATTTTAAAAAGACACAGAAACTTGAAAGGAAAAGGGGTGTTTCTCACTAAGTGGAATAAAACTGGTGTACTACAGTGGTAGATGACTAAAGAAGAAATATGAAACCTCAGAGAAGGGACCAGACCAGAACAGACATGTCATATGAAGCTAGAAGCATTCATTTGAACATGGTGCCTAGGAAGACTCAAAGGAAAATTCATTGGTGGGGAGTGTAAAAAACATGAGTTTCATGGTCCTACAGATGGACCTGTGTCATTCCAAAAGTCATCTGTGCAACCCCCAGTCCTCAGTGTGACTGTGTGTGAAGACAGAGAAAACCTTGAGGGGAAAATGGAGGTTCACTGAGGTCAGAAATATAGGATCTTAACATCAGAGGAGTGGTACTCTAGTGTGTGCGTGCGTGTGTGTGTGTGTGTGTGCATGTGTACGTCTGTGTGTGCGTGCATGTGTATATCTGTGTGTGTGTGTGCATGTGTGTGTGTGCTTGTGGTAGGTATACCTGGGTGTCTCTGTGTGTGTGTTTGAGTGTGTGTGTCTCTGTGTATGTATGTGTGTCTGTATGTGTTTGTTCTTGTCTGTATGTCTACATAAGCAGTATGTATACACATACTATGTTGGCCAGAGCGGGAACTGGTTGTCACTTTTCTGGTGCTCTTTGGCTTGTTTTATGAGACGGGTTCTCTCTGGCCCAGAACTCACCCAGTGGCTGAATTGGCTGGTGAGAGAGCTCCGGGGGTTTGCTTCTCTTCTTCCCAGTGCTGAGTCCATCACCACATATGGATTCTCTTTTACATGGGTTCTGGAGACTACACTCAGGTCCTTACATTTGCAAGACAAGCCCTTTAAAGGTTGAGCTGTCCCCCAGACTGAGGTGATGTCCTTTTAAGAAAAGACCTTGTTGCATAAGTGCAGCTGTCTGAAAGTCAGGAAAAGAGCATTAATCACAAAGAAAATTGACTAGAATCTGGAACTTCTAGTATCCAAAACTGGAACTAAATATATGCCTATTGCTTAGGCCATGTGGTTTATAGTCTTTTTGTTATGGAAGTTTGGAGCTAACTAATACAGAAGAATTCCAAAATCTTTGAAAGATTTATAAGTCCATTCTCTGTGACAGGCTAAAGTTCTTAAGAAGAGTAGCTGCCATGGAACTGTATTTCCCACAAAGAACAGGGAAGGCAGTCTTGGGATAACATGTGTCAGACAGTGGCACTTAGACATCCAAAATAAAGTAGGCACAATGTCATAATGATTGACAGGGTCACTGAGGCAGCCACATGTGGGCATGTTCTACAGAGGGTTGTGAGGATTAGAAGACTCACGTTACTGAAAAAATTAGGAGTTCCATGCCTGCCTGGGCTGTGGCAGGACACTCTTTCCACAATCAAGGGGAAATTGGACAGGTTATTGTGTGTTCCTTCTCCTTCAGTTGAGAAGGAGCATTAATGCTTAGTGAGCATCTTCCTGTCAGAGCCAAGGACACTTCCCACTTAGAAAGACTGGGCCGATTTGCCCCATGGCTGAAGGGGAAGTCTTTGAATGAACTGCTAAGCAGGAAACGGCTGAAACATCAGCTCAAGCTGGGGAGGAAGGAGTCTTAAGGCCTGTGCCATAGGCCTGGAAGATCTGAAGGGGCCAGACGTATCAGTACAGAGAAAATGTACCTGATGGAATTCATAGCAGGTCATTATGGGAAAATCAGTGCAAAAGTCCGGGATTCTATAATAAAGCCATGAGATGTGCTGCAAAGCTAACGTACACACAAACAGAACCTCTAGTGTGCCAATGGGCACCAAGAGAAACTCCACATGTGACCATAGACTAGCAAGAGGCCATGCAGCCATAGCTACCCTTCCTGAGCAGAGCTCTGTCAGATCCACCAATCAGCTTAGCCAGTGTGGCAACAGCCCCACTGTAAGGTGGAAGTAACTCATGATCAGAGCAGACCCCAAGCTCAGCTACAGGATTCAAACAAGCCACAGATGGTCCAGACTCTTCCATTCTACACCCGTATCACATTGGTATCCATCTTCAAACTCATGCTATAACCTACTCTTTGCTCACAGCATATCTGCTAGGAAACCACTTGGTACAGGAGATACAAGACTGAACTGGGTCCTACATGGGTTGGTTAGGCGCGTGACTATGAACTGAAAGGAGACTTTTACTGCACTGTAGTACTAATTGGGCTAGATGCTGAAAAAGCAGTGAGGAGACACTCTGTCTGAAGGCAAGACTTTCAAAGGCTATGCGTGCTTGTCGACCTTGTATCATGTCAGCACATGCGACCCACTTTACAGTAAAGGAAGGCACAGGACCCCAAGGTCCATTTTGCTGTTATTAGAGTTCCAGAAGTTGTCGGCCTAATAAAGTCTAGAAGCAGAGGTGGCATGATGCAAGAGTGTACATGGCTTCGAGGGCAGTGATGAAGAGGTGGCCATTTTTCAGAAGCTTATAAGAATGTATGGGCCTCTGGGAATGGCCTGTAGTATGAATACCCTCTAGAGAATGATCTAAGAGACACTAAAGTATAGTCAACCTTTGATATTCAGGAGGGATTAATTTCATAACCCCTCCCCCATCTTGCAGAAACGCTCAAATTCATGAATGTTCAATATATCCATATAAAAGAACTTAATATTTGCTTAGAACCTGTATGCATGTCCTTATGTATTTGAAATCATTGCTAGATTACCTTTAAATGTTATATAAATACATGTTTTACTGTATTGTTTAAGGAACAGTGGCTGGAAAAATGTCTGTATATGCTCAGTATGCGTGCAATTTTTTTCAAGTACTTTTTATCTGGTTGAATGAATTTGGAACCTACCGATATTAAAGGCCAGCTGTATTTAAACATCCGCCAGGCTCCATTGACAAGATCTTGACTTCACAATGGGGTCACAAACACAATGACCCCTAGCGGCAGGAATCGAAGCCATACACAAGCTCAACAGTTTGAACTCCACTTACGGAAGCCACCAAGCTGTCAGCCACGGACAAATGTTACATTTACCGTGTAGGGTCATTCTCAGAGGAGACCCACCTGACAGTGGATGGTGTATGGGTTATTTTAACTTCTTCGCCCTGGAGGGAACAGAAGTTTATCTAGGTGTTACTGCAAACATTTTAGGCATGAGTCTTGCCTCTCCTACCTGCAGGCCCTCACCTTGCACACTGTGTAAAGGTTTAGCTAGTGTTTAACCCACCAACATGGGATCCCACACAACATCACAACAGAGTAACAGATCCACTTTGTAGAGAAGGAAGGCAAACAGTTAGATGACTCGTTTGTTCCATTCCTACACCTTCAAGGAAAGACGATAGATGGCCCTCCAAGGACATAGATGAAACGCCAACCAGGACAGAATCTTCCGCAATAATGGAACACTGTCTTCTAAGATATGACATACTACCATGCTGCCTAAATCAATGACAGTTCTATCCATAGATGAGAGATGGAAGAGGGGAATGAAGGGAGAAAAGGAAAGAGTAAGAAAGGGAGGGAGGAGGAGGATAGAAGAGAAAGAAGGTCAGAGAGAGAGCCCTGCCCGGTTTACCAGTACTCCTAGTGACCCTTTGTTCTTCTCAAAGTGAAAATTTCCACTGCGGTCAAAGGAAAAATGTCATCAAAACTTGTGCTTTTGCACTTCATGGACACTTTGGGCTCTCCATGCCATAAAGCAGAAGGCAGGGAAAGTAGTCCTTATCCTGGCAGAGTAATTTACACTAATGATGAGCAGACGGTGCACTCTCTACACTTGTGGGTAGAGAGAAATGGATTTGCTATTCCAGTGAGCCTCCTTCCTCCATAGTCCTTCATGACTGAGTGGGATAAGCAGGAGAAAATATGGAGCAGCTACAACCTAGGAAACTGGTGGCCAGATTACATCATATGAGGGGCATGAGTGGGAAAGGTCTTAGGAAAGAGAACAAGGAGTCTTGGAGAAGCCATACATGGACAGGTGAAAGGGGGCCTAAATATAGATACTGTAATGCACATCAAGATCTCCCCTTAAGCCCTAGGCTCTCTACTCCATGAATGGCAGGATTAGCTGCTGATGGATCAATGGCCAGTCACTTCCCAGGAACTGTCCTTGGCCACAGGTGCAGGGCTGTTACTCTCCCTCCCTGGTTATGGAGGTACACTAGTTGTACCATTCTGCCTATCTGGGGTAACCTTGAATGAATGTCTCAATCCTCAGCCTTTTGGGATCTCAGCCAAGACCTTTTTGATGAGTGTATCGAGGTGCTAATTCCAAATCTGTACATTTCTGCAACCCCCTCTCACTCTTACAGGTGTTAGGAAGTCAATTTTCACTCCAGTAATTCTCTTACTCACAAATCTCCATCTCAGAATCAATTTCTAAGAAATGTGACCGAAGTCCATGGTCAGGCAGTCATATCAATTTACCCACTTGTCTGATTCCTCCCCCACTATGTTCATGTTTTGGTTACATGTGAACACCAAGAAAGTTGTTTCTGTCAAGATGAAAGTTTTTCAAAGTAAGTGAGATTAAAACAAAAAATAAATAAATCAGCCAGGCACAGGTAACAACTGATTTAAAGGTGTTGCTGCAGATGGACACAAGTTACATAATAAAAAGTGAATCTGAAGAAATGAGGAATTATGATATGACTAGAAGGCGGGCTAATGATAGGAATGTGGTTCTTGGATGGAGAGATGGAGGCTGGCATCCTCAAGCTGGAGGAGGATTTGCAAATGAAGTGGAAGGATAGCAGATTTCATTACCATATGGGTATTGACTATATGCGTAGGATGAAGGCAGGAGCTGAAAAATAGAAGATGGAAAATCAAGTCTTAATAAGAACGGATATCAAGGAGAACCTCAAATAAGGATTAGGAGAATGGGGGAATAGCCCCAAGTCGGCAAAGTTTTACAAAAAGGTGGGTAAACAGGATAGGAAAGGAGGTGAAGAAAGTGTCTTCATAGCTCCTAAGTAACCAATAGAAAGGGTAGGCACGAGCTTTTGGCTAGGGCAGAGATACACTCCAAAGTGCATGGATTGACTTTGAACGTCCAGCGCTGCCCATGCTGTAAGCAATGGAGTCAAGATTTAAGTGCCAGCAGCTTGACTGCAGAGTGCATGCAATCAATCCCCAAAGGCTTGTCACAGGAGGAGAATTTAAGCAAATTGCGTTCCTTATATCGAGCTGCTGTTGATGCTCTGACAATTAAATATACTTTGGAAGTGTACTGCAGTTAGATAAGCTTGGCGGAGGTTTACAGAAGTTCCTGGGTCACAGACTCTGTAAACAATGCCGTTCTGTAGTTGGGGGACAATCAAATACCACTGAGACAGAAATAAAATTGTACAAAATATTTATGTACTGAAAGGCTCCAGCCTTGAGAAGATTTGTGGATTCACTGTTGTCATTTAAAGAGACCCCCTTGAATTCTTCGTCTCCACCCGGAAGTGACCAGGAGCCTGCAGACTGCTTGTCTAGGTACCCTTGATGGTCCCAAGACCAAGGCATCAGATCTCTATAGCACAACATACTTTTGAACCTGTAATCTAATAGAGTGTTGTAGAATATTATTTTAAGGTGTGTTACTTTTATTCATGCTGTGGAACATTTGCTTTAATGATGCAAAGATGTGCTGCATTCCTTTATGTTGCATTTGTTTAGCTCCGTGAAGCTGTGTTACTTTACCTGTCTAAAACACATGGTCTAATAAAGAGCTGAACGACCAATAGCGAGGCAGGAGAAAGGATAGGCCAGGCTGGCAGGCAGAGAGGATAAACAGGAGAAATGAGAAGGAAGAGAGAGATGAGAGCAAGTAGAGGAGGATGCTAGGGGCCAGCCACCCAGCCACACAACCAGCCACAGAGTAAGAGTGAAAGTAAGATATACAGAAGTGAGAGAAAGGTAAAAGCCCAGAGGCAAAAGGAAGATGAATAATTTAAGAAAAGCTGGCTAGCAACAAGCCAAGCTAAGGATGGGTGTTTATAAGTAATAATAAGAGTTCGTGTATGATTTATTTGGGAGCTGGATGGCAGGCCCCCAAAGAACAAAGAGCCCCAAAGAATAAAGAATAAAAAAAAAAAACAGCAATAGAGTCTCACAAACAGACCTGTTTGTTAGCATTGCATGTCTCCAGTTCTTTGAGTGTCTGTTTCTTAAAGATGTGTAAGGAATTACATTGTGTGATGATTTAAAACACATCTGGTGTATAAATCATGAACAGGTTCAAAGCATATGTCTTACTTGAGAAATTATACAATAGTGTTTTGTAATTTGATCTTTATTTCTAAACAAAAAGTGAGATTATGATTGATATTTATGAAGATTGCCTTAATATTATCTCCTTCGTGTAAACAAAAGGTGATATGGGTATACACGATCCTTGCAGCATAATGTGCTGGCTTACCCCGAGACATGGGAAGTCATCTGTTTCCTGGTGATCAAAAATGCAATTTCTCAAAGCAATGCATGTGTGGCTGCAGGACTTTTAGGCTCTGCTTAAGTGCACTAAGAGTTTTGCTTCAAGGGTCAGGCACTTATTGTGGCCTTGAAATATCAGCATTGCCCTCTACACTGGAGACCTGCCCTGTTTCATAACAATCACTTTACCCCTTAAGATGACAAAAAAAGACTACTTATAGCTGCAGAAATTGGGTTTTTCTCTGGAGTCACTTTTATTGTAGCTTTACTTCTTCTCATGACACGGCATCAATGTACAATATCTTGGGATAAAGAGCAAAGTCTCAGCCATCCTCCCTTCGCCTGAGCCATTCTCTGATAAGGAGATGGTCATCTTAGCATCTCTACAGCAGAAGCAAGAGACAGACATCTTGGCATCACTCCGGTACAGTCAGCGACAGGCTGCGTATACCAGCTTCATAAGAGCTCGGGGTTAGGGGAGATCGGTTGTAGGGATTGACGGGTTGTTAATACAGTGAGACAGTTACATTGTCTCTTTTGGACAGTGCTGCCACTTAGCATCCTCATGGGCGGGCACCGTGACCCAGCCTCATAGCTAATGAGACTTGGCACACCCAGCTCACTCTCTCTCTTAGTTAACATCAGTGTCCATAAACACAGAAGCTCAGCCAGCCTATGGCATTAGAGAATGGAGCACGGTGGTCCTTACACTTGGAAGGAAGGTCCCTGGAGCCTGCTAAGATCCTGCAGATGAAGCTATGCTAGACATAGGGGCCTTCTTCACACTGAGCACTGAATGAAGGCATTGGAGGGTGTCTCAAAAACACATTTTGCCTGGAGTCTTTACTTTATGAGAAAAGAATCTGAAAGCTTTAGGGGAGGGGACTCCAATCCAATGCTTCTGAGTCTGGTGACTACCTGCTCCACAACAGAAAGGTTTCTCACACAGAACCTATTTCCAAAGGATGCTTAGATTTCTATTCCCCTCCAGCTTAACCTGTGATGGTGCCCTTATTCTCCCACCATGACCAGGGCTGAACCTCTTGTGTCTGGACCTCTTACCAAGCTCACTTGATAGGGCACACATGGCTTCTTTCCTCATCATGGCTACAGCTTCTAAGATGACCATTATCACCCTCCTGGGATTGGGCTTATCATGTCCTTTGTATGAGATGCATAAATCACAATTCTTTGCTCTCTACTTAAAGAATCTACATGGAGCCAGGTGTTGGTGGTGCACACTTTTATCCCAGCACTCAGGGGGCAGAGGCAGATCTCTGTGAGTTTGAGGCCAGCCTGGCCTATAGAGTGAGTTCCAGGACAGTAAGACTGTTACACAGATGAAACCCTGTCTCAAAAAAACAAAACAAAACAAAAAAGTCTACATGGTTCTCCACGCACGCTCTCTGTGTTCACTTGAATGCTTACCTAAATATTCAAGGCTCTATTTTCTGTCTTAATGTGTTTTAAATGCTTTCCCTTAAAGTTCCCATCAAAACACGTTCTTCAACATCTCTAAATACATTATCAGCATTCTTCTGTGCTTGAATTTTCCCCTGCCCACTTTGGAGCTCTTCTCTATTGCTTCCCAAGAGCAAACAACACTCTTTCAAACTTACGTCAAATTTCCATTTTGCAAGGAATGTTACTTGAATATGGCAGCTGCCCCACCCCTCACTCCTCTGTTCTGGACAGACAATGATCTATGATAACCATTCTCTCAGATTTGAATGAGTGAGTTTATTAATTTTATATCAAGCAAAAGAATAAATGGCAGATAGAGAGCAGTAGGCTGGTAGCTGTATATCATCAAATAAGGTGCTTAGAGAATCCAGCAAGATTGAGAGAGCAAACAAAGGTAATACCATTATATGGGGGTCAGCAAATATCCATCAAAAAAAGACTGGGGGAAGTCGAGGCAGTTGGCTGGCACTCTCCACAAGAAAGCTTCCCAAGGCTAAACTTCTGGCTCCTTGTTTCCACTGGAGTCATTTTTGTATCACTGGATCAACAATAACCAATGCCTGTTACTATATACCTCCTAGCTGACCTCAAATAGATGATATTTGTAATACTCTTGCTGCTTGCTGGATTTTGTTAGTTTGGGGTTTGCTTGCTTTCTCTCCCTGTTACAAGCCTAGGAGAACAGTCTTGCCCAGAAGAGGAAGTCATAGAGAACACTTCATATAAGGTTCTAGAGTCAGTTTCCCAATAAGTTTAAACAACATACAGCAATTTATAAACTTAATGTTCATTGCATTCTCTAACCACTGACCTCCTGCAGTTACCCCAGAGCCTTTGTGTAACTTACCTGCATTGCTGTTTGTACTTCTATAGCTGAATGCAGTGTCTTTTCACGCAACTTATACATAGGTTACAGAAGATTATGTCTATACTTGGTTCTCCCATAATAGAGGAGCAAACTCATAGCGTCATTCATTCATTCCCATTCAGGGGGCTGTAAGCAAAGTCTTTGTCCTTTGTATTTCTGGGTAGCACTTATTGCCTTCTCCTGTGCCTTCTCCTGTGCCTTCTGGAGGTAGCACCGATTGTCCCCCAAACATCATAGAACTTCTGAAAACAATTATCACTGTCAAGTCCCCACTAACCTTAAGTGGCCCAAAGCCCAGTTATTTCTTTTTAAAATCCTGAGTACAACAACCCCCCCCCCAAAGATTCAAGTAATTCTTCAGAATTTGTCATCTAAAATGTGATACTCATGGTGAAACATGTCACAACTTAGTCTAGATAAAATCATGTCTTAAGTCTTTTATTTATTTATTTATTTATTTATTAAAGATTTCTGTCTCTTCCCCACCGCCACCTCCCCTTTCCCTCTCCCTCCCCCAATCAAGTCCCCCTCCCTCGTCAGCCCAAAGAGCCATCAGGGTTCCCTGCCCTGTGGGAAGTCCAAGGACCCATTTGGTTTCTAACCATAAACAAAGGACATTGAGCCTATAATTCGTGATCTTAGAGAAGCTAAATAAGAAGGAGAACCCAAAGAAAAACATATAGGCATCCTCCTGAATATTAACCTTCATCAGGCGATGAAAGGAGACAGAGACAGAGACCCACATTGGAGCACCGGACTGAAATCTCAAGGTCCAAATCAGGAGAAGAAGGAGAGAGAACACAAGCAAGGAACTCAGGACCGCGAGGGGTGCACCCACACACTGAGACAATGGGGATGTTCTATTGGGAACTCACCAAAGCCAGCTGACCTGGGTCTGAAAAAGCCTGGGATAAAACCGGTCTTCCATGTCTTAAGTCTTAAATCTGCCATAGCTCAGTGCTTTGTTAAGTCATACAGCATTTCTCAGACTCATTTTCTTGGTCTATATGAGTTCCTATCATCTTATGTTTAACAGAAGGAAAGACTAAATGCTTTTGTGAGCTTGAAAGTGCTTAGCATGATATTTGTTATATGTCAAGAGTTCGTTAAATGTTTAGTTTCCTTGTGATCAATCAATTGATTGGAGCCCCAAAGAAATGGATCGAGGCACCCTTGATTAGTGAGGCTATTCTGTATTCAGCTGTGGGGTCAAAGGAAGAGTAAGTGCTGAGATCTTTTCAAAGAGAATAAAAGATCTGCCCATTGGAAAGCAGCACACATCACATTGTTCTCTACTCCTTATCTCCATGCTTGCGCATCTCGTCTCATCCTCTTCTCTCCCTTCCAGAATGGTTCAGACACCGGCAAAGCCCAGCCATGTGTCACTCTCCGCATCAGCACTTGCTTCTGTGCTGCAAAATCTGGGTCTGGGTCCCAAGAGCTAGATGAAGCACAGGCAGCCAGTGGAGAAACATTCGAATTTTCTCTCCGTCTCTAAGCCCAGTGAAGGCAGGATTCTAGGTTCACATGGAATGGATCTCCAACATAATGTCTGTTAATCTATGGTTTACTAGTAGAGCTTTCACTAAGTGAAGAAATTTAGATAATCAAGGAGAAATCAAAAGAGGAAAATAAGTGATTTTATATTTGAATTCTTTTATAGATTTTCTTTTCTTCTTGTGTGTTTGGAGGGAAGACTATGTGCATG
Source organism: Alexandromys oeconomus (assembly GCA_963919705.1). Classification (NCBI taxonomy): domain Eukaryota; kingdom Metazoa; phylum Chordata; class Mammalia; order Rodentia; family Cricetidae; genus Alexandromys; species Alexandromys oeconomus. Next base: position 24,449,547 of record CAWTZB010000064.1, read on the forward strand.
CGAGGGCAGGTGTCTGCCAAGGCCAGAGGAGTCAGCATCCCTCTAGAGTCGGTGCTACAGCTGTTGTGAGCTACCCAGTGTGGGTGTTGGGAAGCAAATCCTTGTCCTTTGCAAAAACAGAACCTGCTCCTAACCGCTGAGCTATTTCTCCAGCCCCCAAAAATCCTATGGGGATGCTGAGTCTCAGTGTGTTAGCCCACTTCTTGAGAGCTTAATATACTATGTGGTGTTATTTTCTCCTCCAAAAGGCAACAGAGCAGGGACAGCACAGGGCACAGTGAGACCATTCATAGTTCTTGCCTCTGGCACCTCACAGATTTCCTTCATTCTCCAAGAGAGATGGCGTTTCAGAACAGACAGCTTCTCTCTAAAGCTATGCACTAACTGTGATAAGTGAGAAAGGCAGGCCTCCCCTCCAGGTGGGGCATTGCAAACAAGAATGAACTGTACAAAATTAACCAGAGACATGTGACAGGAAAGGGAAGTGTGGGAACTCATTCCTACTTCCATCCCCTACCTTCCAAACAAGCGCTTCCGTGGGAATCATGGCAGAGCCATGAAGGAAAGAAACGTAATTTCTCCAGGTCTATCCCTCTGGTATACACCAGAGCTCACACCAAGTTCTCGGCCAGAGGTCAAAAAGCATTGGCTGGCCAGTCCTTTGTGACCCAGAGATCTCGTGACATCCTTACCCTTATCTTGGGATTACACATGGAAGTTAGAAGTTTGTGAAAATCAGTGTTTGGGATTTTTGTTTTGGTTTGGTTTGGTTTTGCTTCTGGGGAAGCTACTTAAGATGAATCATCATTTAGCACACTGTAAAGTTTGATTTTACCCAGGAGGTATGCTGACAAAATTATGACAAACAGTAGTCAGAGGACAAAAGGAAGTAGATTAGAACATCAGGCACTAACTAACCAGTAATAGAGCCAAAATTCCAGTGAGACAATGAGGTCCTCATCAGTGGAGTGGTCCTAGATGGGCCTGATATGGTCATTATAATATATATATATATAATATTATATATTATATGTATATTATGTAATTCTTTGAGCATTTCATGCATTCATACAATGTATTTTCATTCCATTCATCTCCTATTCCTCCAAGAGTCATTTTCTACTTCTTTACCACTTTCTAACTTCTTGTTTTCTTTTCCTCGTGTGTGTGTGTGTGCTATCTGGGCATGGGACCATCCACTGGAGTGGAAAGATGTATTGGGGCTACACCCTTACAGAAAACGGACTCTTCCCTCCTCTGGAAGCATTAACTGTCCCAAGCTACTCAGGCATGGTATAATCTGAGCAAGTTGTTTCTACTCTATAAACCTCGGTTTCTTCACTCTATAAACCTCAGTTTCTTCATCAGTCAAAGGGCTCTGTACCTAACTAGCTCATGGGGATTTGGGGCACTCTCTTATATGTTATGTGCTGTCTTTAATAGACTACCAGAGATCAGGTAATTTGCCAGTGAAAGAAGCTTTCATTTGGTCTACACTTTGGAGGCTGAAAGCACAAGAGCCAGATGTTGACCTCTGATGAGGACCTCATGCTGCATTATCACATGCCACAAAGCAGAAGGGCAGTGGACAAGAAAGAAACCATAAATACCTCGTTGATGGATAAGAGCCTACTCTCACCGTAGGCAGGCCAATTCCACAAGAAAGGTTTTAATTCCTTTAAATAGCCTATTACACCTTAAACAGCCCACCTTCCTAGACTAACAACCATGAAGTAAGATTCTACATGAACTTGGGGGAACACCCTCAAGCTAGAGTCAGTGCTTAATCTATCCTATGCAGCATTTGTCTGTTTTCCCATGCTCTATGGTGATGTCTAACCCTAGCCCCAAGGTCTCTGCCCTCCCACAGCCAGCCTCTGCACTTGCTTCCACTTCTCTCTCGCATATTCAAGGACATTACTTCCACAGTTCCGCAGCCCCCTTGCATCATCGATTTTTTCATTTTCTCCCAAAACAGTTCTATCAATATGCAAAAATATTGCTCTGTTTCTATTTCTCTTATCTTAAAGAAAAAAAAAAACTTCTTATGATTCTCACTTACCTGCCAGCCACCAACCTACTTCTCTCCCCTTTGCAGCCAAATCCTTTAAGAAGTTATCTCTACACTCTACCTCCAATTCCCCCTCTACTATTCTACTAAAGTCACTCTGAGCAATTCATTGGCTGCACTGAGACTGCACTTTTCAAGGTGGCCTGTGACCTTCGCATTGCTAAATCAGTTTTCTGTCATCCACCGCAGTGTGGTGGAAAGCACACTCCTCATGTGTAGCTTTGTCTTACTCAGTTGGCAAGCTGTCAGGTTCTTCCCTGATGCCTTGTCTCCGGCCTCAGTGGCCACACCTTTCCAGCTTCCTCCTGGGTCACTCCTCTCCATCTGTACCTTCTAATGCTGGGGTGCCCTATGAGCATCTCTTGGTTCTTCATCTCTTCAGTTGAGTTAATCCCCCATAGCCTATTATAGCCCGATAAGCTTTACACAATGCCTATGTTCCAAGGATGCTAAGCTGACATTTTCCAGGAAGATTCGGCACAATCTAAGAATTCATTAGCTCCTTGCCTGCTGCAAAAATAAATTGGGCAGTCAATGCTACTGTGTGACAAGCAGATCAGGGGGATGTCTGCACCAGGGTACATATTTGAAGGGACCTGAATCTATCTTCTAGGTGGGATGGTTGACTTTTCAGTCAGTCAATCAGTCAACCAACCCATCAACCATCTACTGAACCACCGCACTCTTCACTATGAGAAGATGGGAGAAGTTAACACAAGGTCCTGCCCAAAAGGCAACACTTAGCCACATAAAACAATAAGCAGACAGTGCCAGGCAGTATATCATCAAGTGCTAAATTGGGTGTTATTGACTCTAAGTGCTGCCAGAGTTCAGAGAGGGGAGAAATCAATGACACTAGGGCTGGGTACAGAGCTCTGGGCCATCACTCCTCAAGTTTCTTGAGGGCAGGGGCTATTTCACGTTTGTCTTTTCTTTCTGTTTTTCTTGCTTGCCTTTTTTCTTCCTTTATCTTCCCTCTTGTGCACCCAGGACAGTGCTTCCCCGTCAAGGATATGTAGCAAAGCCTCTCTTTATGTTTCCCTTAACTACTCTCCAAATGGATTTGAAGAAATGTTTAGGGATATAAAATAAATAAAAATGTTTCAAAGGTAGGTATTGAAGAAAAATGCAAAACAAGGCCAGAGAGAGAAAACAGAATGAGGGACGAGGAAACAGAATGGTAATACACAGCCCGTGAACTCTCATTCCTGTGTAACAAACGAGTCCTGGATTTGGCTCTAAGGTTTCTGTGCAAAGTCTGAGCAGGAGCACCTGATTCATTACACAGTTCATATTGTCCCTTTGATGAAACAGACCAGTTTCGCAGCAGACACAACACTATTCTGGATACTTAAGACTTAAATAAAGCCATCTCGAGAGTTCTTACAGAGCAGGCATGATGTAAGGTAATGAACACCACCCTCAAGGAGTTCTCAGTGCACACTAAGCTTGGAGCTTTATACGACTGTTGGTTCCATCCATGTTTTCCACTGTCTGGAAATATTCCTGTGTTAGGAATCTTGAGTGTTAGTGGACAACTTTGGCCTAAGTATATAAGCTGAGCAAGATGGAAGGGAATGGGACAAATTCAAGAGGGGAACAAGAGCTGTTAGAACTTTATAGTATATAACATTTCTACCATATACACCCCTCCTCACACACACACACACACACACACACACACACACACACACACACACACACACACTCAGACCCTACAAGGGCAGATATTCCAGGGATACACGGACACCCTGGACTATCAAAGCATCATCTCTCCCTCATTCTAACTTCCCACATTTTATCCTCTGCTTCTACGGAATCATCTATTTCTGGTCTCCACATATAAGCAAGACCACACAGAATTTGAATTTTCACTTAACTCGATGGCCTCCAGTCACAACCATGTTGCCACAAATCACAGAATTTCATGCATTTAATTTTTGACGCAGGTCTGAAAATTACTAAATTGTATACTAAAATGTAAACACAGAAGTAGTGTCTGTTCTTCAGATAACTCTTTTGCTAGAGTTTATGTTCATCAAGGCTAAGTTTAAAATGGAATGGACCTTTATATATCTCTCATAGTGTCTTGTACCAGGCTTTGCTCTACATGAAGAATTTTTTTCTATTAGAAAAACTTTCATCCACAATGGCTTCAAAGAAATTGAAATGCCAAGGACTACATCTAATCAAGGAGTTGAGGGATCTCTGCAATGGAAACTTAAACATGAAGAATAGGAAATTGGAGAAGACATTAGAAGATGAAAAGTCTTTCCATGCTCATGGATTGGCAGAAATAGGACGGAAGAAATGGCCGCATTGGCAAAAGTAATCTGTAGATTTGATTCCATTCTGTCAAAATTCCAATTACATTCTTTACAAATCTTGGAAAGTTAACTCTAATATTTTTATGGATGTAAGAAAGATGAAGACTAGCCAAACCAAGACATCCTAAACAAACACAACAACGCTGTAGGCATCTGAACTGCAATACAAACCACAGGAACAAAACTGCTTTGCACTGACACAAATAGGCATTTAGGTCAATAAACTGGAACAGAACAGGCTAGAGGACCCAAGAATAAGGACTCACAGGTGGAGCCTCCTCATTTGTAGCAAAGGTATCAAAAATATGCCTGGAGGAAAAATGATGCTAAGAAAGCTTGTGCTAGGAAACAGACACTGGAAAAACAAATGGCACTAGAAAAAGTAGACAATGCAAAATATTTCAGAGGGGATAGGAAATAAAAGAACTGAATTTCTGAGATTGCTAGAAAACAGTCAAAATACTTCAAATACAGGTATAGGCAGTAACTTTCTGGGGGGGGGGGGAGACTCCAATCGCAGAGGAAATAATCCCAGGAATTGACAAATGGGATTATGTGAAAATTTAAAAAGCTTTCAGAGAAAATGGTCCAATTTCGAGGATGAAGAGACATGCTATAATAACAAACCTAGAAATATTAAAAGATTTTTTTTCTTCATGTAAAGGAGATATTGTATCTCTCCAGGATAAATCCCTTCAGATAGTGGCTCAAGGATCCAAGTCTGACTCCAAGCGCTACCCTCTTGCTTTCTGTTTCCATGGTAAACAAATCAATGGTCAAAAAGCCTCATTATTCTTTTATCCTTTGGCTCGGAGTGACTCACACACTTATGTTATAGCTCATTAACCAAAGTAACCCCATGTCGCAGCCTAATCACAGGAAACCCTGATTTCCTGTCATCTCAGGCAAAGGAAAGGAACTTAGTGAGCCAGCATTGCCTTTGACAGAGAAGAAAACAAGTCAGACAGCGTTTGAGTTTGTGACATTGCGGGCAGGTTAACCTTGATTTAGATCCCATTCTGAAATGAGTCTGTATTATGACAGCAATTCCCAGAAATGAAGGGGTAAACTCGGTCAAGGTCATAATCAATAACAATATCTGGATGACTTGTTTTATGCCCTAGATCTTCAAAAGTTAATAAAATGATGATTGGAGAAGATTAAACCCGTGTTCTTCTGTAAGAGCTACACATATATTATCCTCCCATCTAGTCTAACAAAATGACAGAAAGGGAACCAAACATACCCTGCAGAAGAGTTCCATAAATTATGATGCTAAATATGTCCTAAGAAAGATTTTAAATTATTTACCTCTAAGGAATAATAAAAAAATATCAATATGTACCTGAGAGGCATTATCTACTCCAGAAAAATCATTCTGCTAATTTCTCCTGGTGTATTTTGCAGTCTTCCTATGATTGTCTTAAACTAACCTGAGAACACACATGTAAATATTTTCGATCAGGTCCTGTTGGCTTATTTCAGATGTTTATCAGTTTGTGTCACCCATGGCTCACGTCTACATATTAAATAACAGAGGGAAACTAGATTTCTGCCGTAAGTAATAGTGAAATGTTTTCCTCCAGGTTCATGTTGTTTTGCTTTGCTCATTACCTAGTGGTTATTTCCTACACTTATTGCCTCCTCGTTATCTTACACTCTGCTTGGATGGGTTTCTCCATTTCCACCTTTGCTAGCCCTTGGCTGGTGGCTTCTCTAGCCACACATTCAGAGTACACTGTGTAATAGATAGAATACATTTTCCTCCCACCCAAGTACTACACAAACTCCACCCTGGATAAAACACGTTTCTAAACTTGAATGGCTGTGAAAAATTCCAGGTTTCTGATAGAGCTGGAAATCCTCTTCCCCTTGTGTCTTTAACATATTGTGGAGATGCAATGTCACGTTACAACCACACTAAGTCCTGCGTACAAGGCATCCGTTTAGACTTTATAATCTTGCTTTTAGAAAACAGCTAAGTTCCAGCAGAAGACAGCCATGAAATCAACTGCTGGAAAATGGGCTCAGCATGGCTGAATTCTCTGCAGTTGAAAATAAGATAAACAGAAGGAGACAGAGATGTGGTTCATGTGTAATGATACCGTAATTTTGGAAGGTAATTTAAATTTCACTCACTTGTAATCAGAATGTGAAGGCTGCGTGTTCTTTCTGGGCTCATTTTGGTCAGTTTCTCTGCCAGCAAGTGGCTCATTTTGGTCAGTTTCTTGGCCAGCAAGTCATCCAATTCCTTGAGATGTTAAATAACATCACATAAAACTGAAAAATATATCTTTTTGAATTTTAAGAACTATGGTTGAAATTTCATAACACAATCTTGAACATGTTTATGTTTAATCCCACTACTTCTGCTATTTATTTTGCATAAATATTTCTCGAACAATTCTTTAATTTTTGTTTCTAATTTTTATTTTTCACTTTCTGAGTCATTGATTCCTGTTCTGTCATTACTGTTTCTAAATTCTAATTTTCCTATTGATTTTGGTTATTTGTCTTGCATCTGAATTTTTAAATTATTAGTTTTTACTTTTAATTTATTTTATAAAGTAATTATGATTTGCATTTACCTTTACTCCAAAGGAGTTGAAAAAAATGTTCATGAAACTGTACTTTGGGAAATCCATCAGTGTTATTGTTTTGACCTTGGGCATGATCAAATTTTCATGTACATGTCACCATAATTTGAAGAAAACTATATTACCTTAGGCAATACATTTTGATATACATATATAAAATTAACTGTGCTTGTTATTATTCAATCATTATTCTCCTATTCATTTGAGTCAATCTGATCTATAAAATGATATTTTAGAGCTTCATTCTTTGTGTGATGCAATTATTCATGTATTCTGAAGTCATTTCTGATCTTTAAAAGAGAAACTTTAATGACTGTTATATCTTTATCATGAAAATGACCTTATTAACCTGGTAAAAGGCTTATTTTGAATTCTCCTTTTCTGTTACTAATCACCATTCCTCACTGTATTGGTTTGATGTAACAGAACGTGTCATTTCATTCTAAAATTTTATAAGCAAATTTGCTGTAGTTAGATCTTATAAATGATACATAGGGAGGTTGTAGGCTTTGTGCTTTGTGGTGTTCTAACAGTTTAAGAACCATTGTGCCTTTAATATGAATATTTAGCTTGTCACAGTTTATTTTTTAACACAAACATTTATTTTAAGTTATTTTACAGGGCTGCCAAGATGGCTTCATGGGCAAAGGTGGTCACTGTCAGTACTGACAGCCTAAATTTAGTTTCCAGCCTGAATTCTATTCCCAGAACCTACATAGTAGAAAGAGAGAATGGAGTCTCATGCTGTCGTCTGACCTCTACATGTGCACAGAGACATGGGCACTACCCCATACAAGCAAAATAAGTAAATACGGGATAAATAAATACATGTAAAAACATTTTAGTTCTAGATTTAAGAACAAATCACAAAGGTAGTACAGAATCCATTTCCTTGGTACTCAGCTCTGCCTGTTATGTACACTTAGGTTAGTAAAAGGCACTTGTCATAGCTGGAGAACCAATGCTGACATATGGTTACCAACTGAAGCTGGCATCATTTTCAGGATCCCTTAGCTCTTACCAAATAGCCCCTTTCTGTGGGATCCAACCAGGGATTCTCACATTACCCAATATGATTTTAGTCTCCTCTTGTCTGGAAGAGTGCCTCAAATTTTCCTGGTTTTTGATGATCTCAGCAGCCTTGACACGTATCCTGATCATGTATCTTACAAAATGTACTTGAATTGGACATTGTTTTCTTAAACTTGGGTTATGTGTTTGGGACAAAATGACCATAGATAGTAAATGTTATCTGGATTGTGTCTTGTCAAGAAAGCATCTCTGGCTGAGGAGATGGCACAGCTGGTAACCTATTTGCAAAAACCCTCGCACAAAAATGCACTTGGTCATTGGTACAAGCCCAGCACTGAGAAGGCAGAGACAGGTGGATATCTGAGACTCACTGACAGGCCAGCTTCATCTACTGGACAGGCTCCAGGCTGAAAGAGAGACCCTGACTCAAAAAAACTAAGTGGGTGACTCCTGAGAGACCACATCCAAGATTGTCCTCAGGCATCCACATATTCACACTCACACACACACAAGTGTATATACATGAATGTGTGCATATACACACAAGTGTACCTTCTGTGAATTTTTATTGCTGATATAAACCTGGATTGCCTACCTGAGGTATAATTGTAATGTTAGACTGTCCCTCTAGAAAGTTACTGATTTATATGTACATCATGGACTTCTATAGATCAATAAAAGGAGCACGCTGTTGACACGAGAAAGAACCTGAATGGGTTTTAAAGGTATTACTTCTGGTCCAAAAGCTATTCTCTAAATTCTGTATAGTACATGATTCTCTTTATGTAACACCTTCAAAATGGCAAAACTGCAACTGTGGAAAGACATTTGGGTTGCATCTAGCTTGGAAGTATTGTGCACAAAGCTGCTATGCGATTTTTTTGTGAGGATATATTTTCATCTTTCTGGGATAGGCTCCCAAGAGTGTGACTGCTGGAATCGCCTGTGCATGGTTAATTATAAGGAACTGCAAAGCCATATTCCAGAGTGGCTGTACCACACTGCCTTTCCATGCACAGTTCCCATCAGATCTACCTTGTTTGACTTATCTTTTTATTCTTTTAAAATGTTATCCATGTAATACGCATATGGCAATGTGCATGGTTTCAATTTAAATTTTCTAAATGTTTCATGGTACTTAATAAATTTAACCTTTGGTTATATGCTTCTGTAACCCCTCCGAAGCATGTCTGTGTTTCATTGGTGACCCGTGAGGCTTTTTTGTATATTCTAGTGTGATGACGTTGAGAACTTGACTGAATTTAAGATCACCTGGGAGAAAGAAGTCTTGAGTATTCAAGTGAGGAGTTTTCCTGGTTACATTGAGACGGGAAGACCCATTCACTGTGGATGGCACCATTTCCTTGGTGGCATCCTAGAATGTATAAATGGAGAGAGGGAAACAAGCATGCACTCATTCTCTGTTTCCTACTTGTGGGTGCAACACAACCAGCAGCTTCAAGTTGCTGCCCCCTTGACTTCCCCTTCTCCCATGATTGAATATGCAAGCTGGGAGCCAGAATGGACCCTTTCTTCACTGAGTGACTTTTATTAGAGTATTTTATCCCAGCAACTAGAAAAGAAATTAAGATCTAGTTGTGAGGCCCCTATAATGCTTTGGTAATTTTTTTTCTCCCATTCTCTATCTTGGTTTCTTTTTTTTTTTTCATTTCTTTCATAGAGCAGAGATTTTTTATCTAAGGAAGACAAATTAAGTAACATTTTCATGGATTATTTTTATTATCATATCTAACAGCTTTTCATATCTATGAACCTCTAAATTGAGACAATTTTCTCCTCTTTTATTCTAATAGCCTTATGGTTTTGTTTTATATATAAATCCATGACTGCCTATAATTAATTTAGATGTCTTTTGCCTACCTTCTGTTATCTAGTCTTATGCTGTATCATTTTTACATCCTTGGGGATTGTGATGATTAGCCTTACCGACGTGACACAACCTAGAATCACCTGGGGAAGACTTTCAATAAGAGATTGCATATGTGGTGGAGGGTTGCTTTATTCAGTTAATTGGTGTCAGAATCGTCAGTCTACTGTGGGCAGCACCATTCCCTAGGTAGGGAGCCCCAACTTGTATCACAGTGGAGAAATCAAGATGAATAAAACCCAGTGAGTGTACATGCAATCATTTGCCCCACTCCAGACTGTGACTGTACCTAACCAGCTGCTTCAAGCTACTACCACAGTGGCTCTTCTACTATGATTACTGAATCATAAGCTCAAAGCCTTTCTTCTCTAAGATGCTTTTGCCAGGGAGCATCATCACAGAAATTTAATTAGGACATGGTTCTTATTTTTCTCAGTCTATTCCTCCATGATTTTGTGATTTGAGCTGTATAATTATAAAGTTTAAAATAATAGAATGAATTTTTATAATAATCCATATTTAAATAAAACAAATTTATTGATTTTGTCATAATAAGATTAGCCTTTTCTTGTTTTCCCCTCTTTACTATAAAGATGAGTATTTTGGATAGACTTTTTGCCATTTGCATTATATTTTCTGGTTATAACAATAACAATTAATTAAATAATTTTAGATTTACTTACTTTTATTTTTCATTGCAATTCTATTTTTCAAAAAATGTTTTGTCTATAATTTCATTGTTCCACTGATTATGATTCATTATTTCCATAATTATTTGAATAATTAAATTCATAATATATAAACGAATGTTAACATTTTTAAGCCATACCTAAACATAACGCTTGTGATATTTACCTGGGAATGCCAATTTGGGCAGATATTATATTCTAGGCAGACATATGTTATCTATGCATTTGGAAAGACAGGAGTTCAAGCTCATCCTCAGCTACACAGTGAGTTCCAGGCCATAGACAAATAAATAATAAACAGATAAGTAAATTAATAAATTTCAAATATTTGAAAGTTTCAAAAATAAGGAAAGAAAGAAGGAACCCTAAGGCCTCTATTTCTTCATTTTGTTATGATTTTATTGTAATATTTTGTGGATACTCTATTTTTTAAAAATTTGACAATATGTAAAATAAAGCAAGGTACAGAAACAGTATAAGCTGAGAATTCTCAAACAAGAAAAGGCTGAGAGCTGGGAAAGGAAAACCAAATCAAGAATTAAATGTTGTCCCAAAGGTCAAGTAGAATAATTACTGAGAAAAAAAATCATTGGATTTGTAATTAGAAAGTAATTATGACTTTTGAAAGAATGATTTCAGAGAGATTGTGAAACAAAAGCCCATTTCTTAGATGTGTGCCGAGACTTAGAGATAGCCTTGTATGAAGGATCCACCCTCCTGTCCAGGCTGTGGGGAAGTAACTCCCCTAAGGTTAATAGCTAATATTGTATAACACTGTGGCAACATAGCAAGGATGCAGAGAAGCTGTGCACTTCTGCTTGCCTGCTCTATCTGTGATAACAGCAGAAATGAGGAGAGAGGTACATTCATTGAGTCAAGTGGTTCTCAACCTTTGGGTCACATGACCCCTTAGGGTGGCATATCAGATATTTATATTGAAATTTATAACAGTAGGAAAATTGCAGTTATGTAATGCAACAAAATAATTTCTTTTTTTCTTGGTTGTTCAAGATATGGTTTCTCTGCAGCTTTGGAGTCTGTCCTGGAACTAGCTCTTGTAGACCAGGCTGACCTTGAACTCACAGAGATACAACTACCTCTGCCTCCTGAGTGCTAAGATTAAAGGTGGGTGCCACCATCATCCAGCTGTAATGAAATAATTTTATGGTTGGGGGTCACTGTAAAGTGAGGAACTGTATTAAAGGGTCACAATATTAGGAAGGTTGAGACTTCTTGATGTGGGATTTCCCTCTGTATGCTGTGATTACCATTAATAAATAATGAAACTGCTGAACCTATAGCAGGGCAGAACTTAGGTAGGTGGGGAAAACTAAAATGAATGCTGGGAGAAAAAAATGGCGGAACAAGGGAGAAGCTATGGAGCCACAGCCATAGTCAGGCATGCTGAAATTTTGCCGGTAAGCCACTGCCACGAAGTGATACACAGATCAATAGAAATGGGTTAAATTAATATGTAAGAGTTAGCCAATAATATGCTAGAGCTAATGGGCCAAGCAGTGATTTAGCTAATACAGTTTCTGTGTGATTATTTTAGGTCTAAGCTAGCAGGGAGGCTGAGAATGAACAAGCAGCCTCTTCCAACAACCACTGTTCTAGAATCACTAGATTCTAGTCAGAAGAGAGAATCAGTAACAAGGGGAAGCTAGAAGGATATAGAGAGACTCTTTGGATGGTGTGAATGAAGCAAAATGAGAAATGTAGAATGGTAGGGAAATGGAGATATGCACAGGAAATATGCAAAGCTGCATATGGTATTTTCAATTTGGAGGGGGAAAAAGCAAGAAAAACATCCTGAGATGCTGTCAGCATTGAAAAGGACCCCATTCTTCCCAGGTCACCGTGGAAACTGACAATTGCCATAATAGACCTGGAAATCGGCAAAGCCAATAATGTTTTACATGTTCACCCTTACGTGTGGAAGCAGTGATGACAGAAAGTCCAATCAGAGCTGAGCTAGAGAGAGTCTATCATATTTACTGTGTTCCTCTAGCCTAAATGACCTAGAGCTATCAACACCAAGCCACATACATCGCCTGTAGACTTTGACGCATGGAGGATGAGGGAGAACCCTCAGAGTCACGGAGAAAACACAGCCAGTCCCAGAGATTGCACTTTACTACACACACATTTTCAGATGTGATGAAGCATGGTACTAAACACATTTTCAGCTACAGTAGGTAACATATCTTACGTTCTTGGCACTGTGTATTTCAGCCATTCTCATTGATATTTTACTGTTTAATTTCCTGATTTTATATCATACTTGATTTTACACAATACCTTAAATCCTAGTAAAAATAGAAAAGCTATAGCTGTCCTTTCCTTCCACAATAAACCCTCACCTATAAAAGCGGAAGTCAGTAAGTCTGTCAAACGCGAACGGCTTCACTATTATCATCACGGGGACTGTGACAGTGATGGATCTCGTGCTGTCCTGCAGGCCACAAAGGGCCTGGGGTCAGCGAGCTTCTCTGTTGGGTCTCCAATCACTCCAGTTCCGAGCCCTCCTAAGCCAGCTGGCAAGCAAACTGGGACCGCTATCCATTAACATTTTTTCAGTTTTCTGCGGTGTACTCTAATTTATCCCTGTCATTTAAACCCAGGCAGTGGTCTTTAGCTTATTTCTGAGATCTTATTACATTTTTTATTCATAGAGAAGTAAGATTTAGGTATCGAAGATCAATAGCAACCTCTATCATGCTTACATTATTAATAAGAAAGATGTTGTGAGAAGACTGCCTGCTCTATTGGATTTGTTCAGCAGTTGGGCTCGTTGCAGAGAGGTAAAAAAAAAAAAAAAACACTTGCCTTGCATTTCACTCTGACTGCTCTCTCCTTTATCTGCAAGGTGCACCCCTTCTAGGAGTGTGCTCCAGCACTCTCTTGCCTTTCATATGTTGGTTTGATACAAACAGCCATCAAAAGGAAGAAGCAGCATCATTTATTGTAAGGGGTCGCAATAAAGAAGACATCTATGCTTTCTTTGAGTTCTTGGGTTTCCGCTGCTTTGTAGGCTCTCATGACCTTACCAATATCAACAGCATCATCAGGAGAACAAAAGGAAGGGAAGTATCTGTGTCTTTGTTTACCAGACTTCCTTTTTTTTCTTTTCTTTTTTCTCATGTGACCTCATATCAGGAGTCCCTCTCCCATCAGTTCTTCAGCACCAATTTGCTCTCCATGTTGCTCTCGTACCCACTATTTTGGTAAACAAATTAAACCAGTGTTCGGCTGAGCCCAAATCAAGAATTTCGTCGTTTGTATTGCCCTAGAGTTTCTCAGAGAAAATGTAAGAAAATCTCAGAGGCCTGGGACAGTCGTTTTCCCTTTCGATAAGAAAAGCCATAATATCTCTATCCCTGGCTGTTTTTGCCAAGCAGCCCTGAATATTATGCTATTGTCCAATAGTGATCCTATAGCTGAGGAAAATACGTCAGGGTTGTCTGCACTTTGCCGTGGTCCAGCACGAAACAAAACCAATGGTTAGCTGTCTCAGCTGCCATGGTAAATTATCTCTGTAGCACTCAATACCATTGGTAACTACCTTCTTGATACCAACTCATTCTTGGCTCGTTCCTGAAGCATGACTCTGTCTCCTCTTCCTCCTATCCCTTCTCTGATGAACTTTTCTGTCTGGGTTTGTTACCTCATGCTTTCTCTCCAGTCTCTGCTCACCAAGTTTCTACTCTCAGCCTGTTCAAATCAACCACCACATGGTTCGTTTGCAATTTCATCTTCATCGGGGTGTCAACTACCTCTATACAGCATTGACTTTCAAACCATGAACTATGAATAACAGAAATTAGTGCGAGAAGCTCCAGACTGGGTGGCTATGCCACTATTTGCTTGGTATTATACTTTGAGGCTATTTACAGCTAATATGTTCAGAACAACTCCACTGTGGCCTTAGGTATTCTCCTTCTACCCATGTTTTTGTGTGATTGGCAGCACCTAACAACTGAGTCGCTATGACCCACATACGCTTTGCTGTTAAGGTCCATCTCCATCTTTGCCTCCTTTTGGTCTGTCACAGTTGTCCTACCCCTGAGGAAGCTTCAGCTGCCCCTTCCCTGTCATGTTCTAAGAGGCTAAGGTTTTTCTTATTTTCCTAGTTTTTAACAGAGCTTCCCACAACAATTGTCCCAAAGCACAAGCATGACCTTCACATTGCCACTTCTGGATCCTGTTAGTGGCTTTCTGATGTACAGAGGGAAACTTGAACCTCTTAGCCCAGTCCCATCTCCAATTTCTTTGCTCGTTCGTTTGTTTTTACTGAGCTATATATTTTCTCAATCCCCTCCTTCCTCCCCCTCCTCTTTGACCCTCTTTTGTGACCTCCATGTTCCCAATTTACTCAAGACAGCTTTTCTTTTTCTCCTTCCTGTGTAGATCCATGTATGTCTCTCTTAGGGTCCTCTTTGTTGTCTAGGTTCTCTGGGGTTGTGGACTGTAGGCTGATTTTTCCTTGCTTTATGTCTAAAAGCCACTTATGAGTGAGTACATATTGTTGGTGGGAGTACAAACTTGTACAGCTGCTTTGGAAATCGGTGTGGTGATTTCTCAGAAAATTAGGAAAGAATCTACCTCAAGACCCAGCAATACTGCTATTGGGTAGCTACCCAAAGGATATTCAATCATACCACAGGATATGTCCTCAACTTTGTTCATAGCAGCATTATTCATAATATCTAGAACCTGTAAGCAACCTAGAAGTCCCTCAACTGAAGAATGGATACACAGTGGAGTACTACATGGCAGTAAAAAATAATGACACCTTGAAATTTGCAAGCAAATAAAGGGATCTAGGAAAAAACATATTGAGTGAGGTCACTCAGACCCAGAAAGACAAATATAATTTATGCTGTCTCCAATTTCTATCAATAACCAGTTTCTGCCAATCTCCATTCCCAATATTATATCCAATTCTCATTCATGGAGACCAGCTCGTAATACTATCTCAACGTTCTTTGTTTCTTTCTCTGCTGACCAACTGCTTTCCTATCCCCTCCCATGCTCACCTAGTCATCCACCCTTCTCTCTATACCTGACCAACAACTCTTCACCTTCAAGATCAAATCTTGGTTACCTCTTCTCCTGCTGTACACATTCCTCTTTATAAGACTTCCTCTGTCCCTAGGTATAATAATGTTTCACTCTGGTAAGCACAGAAATCCTATACAGATCTCTATAATATCTCATTAGCCTGGAGTTCTCAGACTAGACCTTTCCAGCAAGCCCCAAATACTGTCTATCTCCCAAAAACTGTAATTAAAAATCCATTCTACCACACCTAACATCTCACACAAGTTCTGAGGCTGTAACTCAGGTTCTACCAGACAGGCTCTTTATCAATCAAGTTTTGCCTCAACCCCATAGTTCTTAAATATCATAATTCAAATGATTATTTTTTCTATCCCATAATTCCCCTCTATGGAAGTTTCTATTTCCTTATTATTTCTTTCACCCTTCCAGGGAGAAAATTCTTAGTCTAAAAAGCAGTAAAAATCCAATAGGTTGATGAATGTCAACACCATCTTACAAAATTTATCTTGGTTTCAACACTATTTCATCTAACTACCAGATCACTTTTCTCCTTAGTAGATATTGACAATAATGATAAAGGTAGACTCATGATATCCCTAGTAGTCAGAAGATAGCAATTTCTGTCTTATACTGCCTACATTTTTGTCCCTTTCTCACTTCCAAAGTTATTTCCTGCAAATTCTTCACAGTTAAATGCTATAATCTCTATTCTTTCACCACTCTCTGTGGATTTATTAAACATAACCTATATTCTCAACATAGAGCAAAAGTAGAGAGGAATTCTTTGAGACAGGGCTCTCAAATTCACGAAGAAATAATATTGCTGTCTCAACACTAGAAAGATGAGAATACAGGCTTGCAAAGTTAAGTAACATGTCTAACATCAAACAGCCATCAATAGCAGAATCAAGATCCCAGGCAGGTTTTTATAGTTCTAAATCTGTGTTCTTAAGAGAGCTACTCTCCTGTAATAACAATAGAATTCAGAGTGAAAGTTGGTAACTGGAACTAGGGTGGAGAAGGGTACTTGGAGGTTGCTATATATCAGATCTTAAATGTCATCCAAAGGCCAGTGTTTCAGACTTTGTCACTAACCTATGATACTCTGAGAGTAGTGGAACCTTTTAGTAAGTGAGTCCCAGTGAAAGAAAATTAGGCAGAGAGGCATGTTCTCAAAAGAGATATTGAATGCCTGTCCTTACTCTTTTCTCTCCTTTTGTGCTATGAGATAAGCATGTTCTTCTACTATGGGCTCCTGCCATGATGCTCTATTTTACTGCAGAAACAAAAATTAAGCCCAACATGGGCCAAAACATACAACATAGAGCCCCCCCAAAAAAATACCTTCCTCTTAATAAGTTGATAATGTCAGTATTTTATGACAGGGATAGAAAGCTGACTAACACAGAAAATGTGGGATCATCGACTAGACTTCAAAGCTCTTTGGGATTGGCTCTAGGAAGAAAATAGGAAGAGAATGTCTCAGGGTCTGGTGCAGAGTGACCACACACACAGAGAAAGAGCTGTGCTCCAGATCTCTAGGGGGCAATGAGAAAAAAAAGAAAGCAGTCAGCAAAGCAAATGTTGCCTGGGGAGTGCCAGGGGTGGCTCGTGGTCTTTCGCCCATCTGCCTTTAAGATCAGGCATCTCTGAACACACTGCTGGCTCACTCCAGACAGACAAGGCCCTTTCAGCTTCCCCATATCCCCTCTACCCTGGCTCCCCCTTCTGAACACCAACCAGTGGGCAGCCCAAACACATTTCTCAAAGTCTAATTAGCATCAACAATGGTTCAAGCTAATCGGCATAATTAATGGAGAGACGAGGCAGTGACGGAGAGAATTATACATGGGCATAATCGGATGTGATTGAGTCTGGAACAGCCGCTATTCACGGAAGCTGGAGTGGGAATGTGTCCCTTCGTCCTCCCTTCTTTTCATTCCTCCTAGCTGGGCTCCCTTGCTACCCTGGCCCCCTGTCAGGCAGCATGAATGCAAGGAGGACAGTCTCATCAAATCAGATTCCATCCACAATGCAGGCAGTGACCTCTCCCAGAGAATTACTGTTATTAGACTTAATTATATAATAATAGTTTCACAATGGCCAGGGCCCCCTCCTCTTGTCTGATAACACCCACACACCCACAGGGAAGATGTTTGCAGAATGAAACTATGTTTTCTGTCTGTTATTGTCTCTCCAAGTCACATTCGTTTTCCTATCCCTCTCTTTACCATCTTTAGCAATCTTTATTCCTCATTTCTCTTTTCCTCTCACTCCTGCCTCCTCCTCTTCACCTTCTCTTCCTTTACTCCCTCTTTCCTCTTTTCCCTTCTTTTAGTTTCTCCTCCCTTTCTCTGAGCACCCCATGTTTTGCAATCATTATGTAAACACTGGGCTTCTTCATTGCTTTGATTTTATTCAAAGGGTCCTCTTTGTCTCTGCATATTTAGTGTTCCTGCAAAAGGAAAACATGGAGTTCAATCATCTGTGGGGTTCCTCTGACACCAGTCAGAGCTGTCGCGTCTCCGGCTCTGCTGTATACAGTACACATACCACTCCACCTCCATCTTTCCTGCCTCTGCATCATTGTTTTGTTCAGCATACTGACACTGGAAGCCACGGTGTGTCACGCAGCATACCCTTTTTGTACAAACAGCTTTACTTGCAAGGAAAGGTACACTGCAATGAGTCATTTAGTCTGGTTTAAGGTCTCTGACTTCTGCTACACCATCAATACTGGGCTCTTTCCTTGAATCCTCCCAGATACCCTGATGTTGCCCAGAGCCATGGAGATCCTGTGGCTATGGCCCCGCAGGACTGGCCCCTTCACTGGCTCCAGCAGCTCACAGATAGGGTGGGTGTTGGGTTGGGCCATCTGAAGGCCCTGGCTCTGGGCCTGGGTGGTAGCTGAGTAGGTCAGCCTGAGTCTTCACGAGGCCTCCTTCTCCCTCAGCAAGGGGCAGGGCTAGCTTTCCCAAGTGTGGTGGCCAGGGATGGGCAGGGCCCATCTTGCACCCAAGTCGTTCCTTCCTTCTTTTTAATTCCCTCCTTCCCTTTTAACTTGCAGTATTGACTGAATCCTTAAAGTATAGCAGACCCACAATGGCTGAAAATGGCAGCTGTGGAAATAAAGCAGGCCTCTGCCTCAGAACATCCACCAATTTCCACCTTAGCTCCTGCTCTAGCCAGAGCATGCATGCAAGTGGTTCTGACATTCTCGCAGTAATGAGCGTTTCCTTCGTCCTGTTTCCTAGTTAGAAACTGTCAATGAACTGTGCTTCTTCAGGGCTGCTTCTTCTTTACATGAGAAAGCCACTTTTATCGCTTAAGCCTATCCTACCCATTTCAGGTCTATATTTGATCATCAAGACCCTGGAGGTTGGGAGTTCAATTCCAGGCTTGGCCTGGTGTTCAGGGCTGAGGGCTGGATTGTCAGAATCTAACATAATGATATATATATATATATATATATATATATATATATATATATATATATATATATATATAGTATCCAGGGCAGATGATCTCAATGATGGCTTTTGTTTCTCTTCTCCAAACTATACCTGTAGCTCTACAAAGCCAGATGGCATATGTCTACTATATCAAGACAGTATGGTGTGCAGCCTGATCCCATCAGAGGACTTCCCTAGACCAGCTCTGATGACCCTGGAGAGAGAATGTGAACATAACGGTTGGTGGGCAGAAATTAAAGTATATCATAGAATCTGTAATCCCAGCACTGGAGTCTGAGGCAGGAGAACTGTCATATTCAGGGCTGGCAGGGGCTACATGGTGAGATTCAAATGAGCTTGTTTTACAGAGTGAGGGTGTCTCAAAAACATGAACAAACAAAACAAAAAAACCAGAAAGAGAGATCCCAGTACCACTTCCCGGTAAAGAAAGTCAACTCTAATGCAGAGGAAACGAAGAACAGAGACAGAACGCATGAGCACCTGGCCTGCAAGGGTTAATCTAGGTGCCCACGCTGGCACTTCATTAAGATGAGTAAATGTTTGGAGTTCAGGAGTTTCCTGGCAGAAAGCGTGATTTATTTCCCCTCTCATTTATATATGCAACCCAGGGGTCAGCAAGATTTTTTGGAATTCATACTACATACAGCCCTGGATATTTCAGCAGTAATCTTTAAACACCACACCTCTGCTCACATATATTTGCAGAAAGTGGAATGGAATGATGAAGAATACAGGATTTAGAACCTAAAGACCGGCGCCATAGTATTACTATGTAACGTGGCTAATAGATTCGCTCTGCAAAACAGAATGCAGTAACAAAGGTTCAAATAATATGTAATATTATCTTTGTATTTGTAAGTATCTTTAGTCTGACCCTATGTATTTATAGCGAACATTTCACAATAAAATATGTGCTAAAATGTTCCATAATCATCTGTCACTATATAAGTTGGTTTTCATGTTGTTATCTCAAGAAGCAGGATACATATAAAATTTCATATAATAGGTATGGAGTGATAAGTATCTGCTTCTTGTTTAATACAGAATGGAATGATTATAAAGAAGTGACTAAGTCTGCAGTGTGGAGGTCACATCACGTAGAGAATGATGCAAAGCTCTCTGTGTTCCTGGAAGCCCCGAAGAACACCCTAAAGGTGACATCAAATAAAAATCCAGGATTGAAGGGAGGTAGTCCCACACGTGGTACATCTGGGTTTCCCCTCCCTGTTCAGGCTTGCAGGGCAGCTCTTGAAGCCCTGGATAAATGTCCATTTCTGGTTTTCAAAGGTGAATCTTTCCTTTCCCGTGCAGTGTCCAGCCTCCAACATGACATCAAAAATAACATGTGCCATAAAACAGGATAAAAGTCCCAGCCATTTTTCTCTTGTATGTTTTCTGGGGTCTCCACAACCTAGGGAGCCAGTTCATAAGTGTCACAATGAGTCCCATAAAGGCCATTTGGAAGCAAAGTTTGCTGAGCTAGCTGCTAATAGGTGAGACTTGGAGAGCCTTTGAGTCGTGTGGTGTGGACTGTGCTTGAGAGTGTCCAGTTCAGATGTAATTGTCCATCATGTATTTCCACCATCCCCATGTTACCACCTCCTGGGAACCAGAGTGCTGGCGACATCTCTCTCAGTGGTCTTTCCATAGAGTGCTCTGCCCTCTGGCATAGGTTCATGATGCTCTATCTACTCTCATACTGCTAACATTCTCACTAGACTGAACACAGAAGAGGTAGCGGGAGTAGGGACTTCTCCAAAATCCCAGAGCCATAGTCTCCAACCCTCCCTTTCCTCTGGAGCACAGAGCACCATGTACCCCAAGGTTATATCTACCTCCAGGTTCCCTAAGTAAGACCCCTCACCTCCAAAGCCTCCCAAAGCTATCTAGCAACCTCCTTTCCTTGAAGAAAACCATTGCCTCTCCATGTGTTTCAGAAAGGCAGGTAGCAGAAAGCAAAAAGCCAGCAGGAAGCTCATAAAAGGACTTTGAGCTGCTATTATGTATTCAGAGCTCTATTTCATCAAATATCCTGATATATTTGCAGTGCCTAAATCACCCCACTCTGCAGATGACAGAACCAAGACCCACAGTGGTGTCAGGGACAGTGACCAGCACAAGCATGTTTAACAAACTTCAGAGTTCCAGTTCTGAAAGAGTTCTGGTATCCTTGCCCGCCTCCCCCATGGAAGAGCCTGAGAGTGTGCCTGGTGAACCAGCAACACTAGCCAGCTCCCTAGGGCTCAGAATTAGAGCCCAGAGCCCAGAGAGTGTGTGTCTGGCAGACTTACACTCTCCCGGGAAAAGGACGTGGTACCTGGGCTCAGTGCTGGCCATTGCACTGGAAACAGCAGAACATTTATTCAATCCACTTGGAAACCACCAAACATTCATCCCAGAATGCTCTCCTGTTAAGAGCCCCATTCAGTTCTAACTGTCTCTCAGAACTTAAAATTGTTGATATATATATATATATATTCCTTTTATCCTCTACTGGAAATAAACTTAGTTCTTGATGGGAATGAAAGAAAGAATTTAAAAATGTTAAGTACTTTAAAATGCTCTATTTATTATACCATGGATTGTATTTGGTTTCCGAGATTCTTCTGTCATTATGTGATTTTGGAGAGGGTTAGGTCCATTTTACATGTTTTTTTCTACTATTCTCCAAGGAGCTTGTACTGTGCTTTAAAACCGTGTTACATAATAGATAGTATAATCACTGTAAATTAAATGTGCCTCTGCCAAGCTCTGCTTTATGTTAATTCCATTGTACAGTGGCAGCTGTTTGTGGAGAAGAAACTATAGATTGGCAAGGGAGTGTGCGTTTCCAGATTGGACAAGCATCTGCAGCCACAGGTACCCTGTTGCATCTGCTGCATCGTCCCATAGTGAATTGGTACTTTGGAAGGAAAGAGAGGCGAAGAATAAAATAGTGTTCCCTAATGTGGCCTAGAAAGACCAACCTTGATTCCCAGCACAATGGATTTCCCAGAGACCATCAGGAATTAGAGTGAGAGAAAGACCTGCTTCTAGATATGTTCAGAATCATGTCTCTCAAAGCAAAGTGGTTACCCAGTGTAAGACACTATTGTTATCTGCTGCTGCAGGCCCTGGACCAGGATGTCAAAGGAGCTTTGGATTTACTTAGAGAACTGGGGGGGGGGGGGACCTTGTAAGGACAGACAGCTTTTCTCTGTTACATGGCCTTGGAGACTGAAGAATCCTTCTACTTTTAGTGAGAGAGAAGATGTCAGGACAAAGAGGTGACAACACAGATCCAGCCCAGGAAGAGAAGTCAGCTGGGTAAGAGTGGATAAGAAGCCAGAAAGATGCCCAGGAGAATCTCTTTGTCGTGGACACGGAAGACCAAAGACGCTAATGTGGAGAGAATATTACAAAAGGAACAAAGCAGGCTTATTGTTTGAACATCTATTATTTATCAGCCACTGTGTGATAAAAATTGTATTAAACCTCACTTCATTCATATTATTATTATTATACCAACTCATTAATCCAACACTAAGATTATTATTCTATGGAGAGAGAAACTGAATAGAACAGTGATTAATTTGGCCAAGGCAAATTAATATTAGCCATTGACCATTACTAAACTGTGACTGAAGATTCCTTGTAACTCCAAATGCAAAGTCAAGTGATGCCGAGAGGGAAGGCCAGGGGAACAAAACTATCTCATCTCTTCAAGCATGGAACTAGTGTGGCGGTTTCAGAACCTGCCATGGTGTGAAAGGGCAGGATGTTAGCGGAAGGGGATGGTCCACTCAACAGAAGGGAAGAGACCAAAGGACAATGGCCCACTCAACAGAAGGGAAGAGACTGAAGAACAAGGTTCCATACAGATTGTGCCCATCAGTCACCTTGGACTGACATGCTAAGGCATCCCACCTATATCAGATGTTTATTGATTAGAGTCACAGTAATTGGGAAGTCCCAGCCCAAGGTATCCACCTACTAAGCTGCTGGTGTGGTCTCTATTCCTGGCCACTTTTTCATCGTGTCCTTGTTCATATGATAGAGAAAAAAAGAGGCACTCTACACGCACACATAGACACACACACACACACACGTACACTTTTCAGGTCTTTGGTGAAGACACTCCTCTGAATGGGTTTTACATTTCAGAGGGGTATATATTGCATGTTGAGCATACCCACCCTCACTGTAATCCCTTTCCTGGTTTTTAACCCTGCCCTTGCCCGCCTTTGTTCCAGTAGATTGTCTCACTTCAACTTTCAAGTCATATATTCATCTATGATTTTGTGTAACCATAACAAAATCTGCCAGCCACAATAAGAAAAAAATATATGATATTTGTCTTTCGGAGATTGTTTTGATTCATTTATTATAATTATCTCTAGTTACATCTATTTTCTTGTAAATAGCATATTTTTTTTCTCCATAACTACAGAAAAAAAAAACCTTGCACTGCTCTGAGTGCTACATTTTCCTTATCTATTTCTCTGCTGTTGGACACCTAGGTTGTTTCCATAACTCAGCTATTGTGAACAATGCTGCAATAACCATTGTGTACAAATATCCCTGTGATGAGTTGTGGCATCCCTTCTTATAAGGGATGTCAAGCCTGTGGACCTCACTTAACATCCATTCCCTCTAGGCAGGCTGTTTCTCCAAGTAGTCACTCTGAAGACTGGAACTATAATAAGGGATTTAACAAGGCCAAGGCTTGGGGAGACGCATAAACATTCGATCCATGGCAGTATGATTTTATCCTTATTTTTTAAAATCTAGTTGTCTTTGTAAAATAAACAGCAAGATGGTTTTGGACAGTTTGTCTTTGCTTTCCACAATTCTCTGAGCATATTTTTGTGGTTGCTCAAAGAATTAAGTTGAAAATCATTTTAGCCAATTCGCCTCTCAGGTCCCTGGCACTTAACAAAGGCTGTGTGTGCAATGGTTGCATTTAGACCCATCTGTTTAGCCTTACCAGCTGGACTCAAGTATTCTTGCATGGTAACTGGAGGTGGTGGGCAGAGGAAGATTCCTGGAGTGGATCAACACCCCTCTTGCATCCTTGTAGATATCTCCTAGTGGCTTCTTAAATTTGGGGATTATCTTTTCTTTCTTCTCCATCTTTTGATGCTGAGGCCACAAAATGAGACCAGCAACAGGCTGCAGAGCCATTGATATGCAAGGAAGAGCTTTGACTGCCTTTGTATCAGAGATTCACAAAAGCAATTCTCTGTGTTGATATAAAAAGGTGTCGGTGGTGGTATAAGTACTGTATTACCAGCAGAGATTTATCTTCCTCGGAGCCCAGCCTCACCTACCAAGGGAATAAACAGCTCTCTGCTTATCTCGTTCACAGAACACAATATTTGTCAGGTCATTTCTGTCTCCAAAAGGACATTTTCTTTGCCTTCTGCAGTTGGTCTCCAGCAATGTCTGAATATAAACAACTCATTCCAATGATGATGATTGGGTTGATAATGGGAGATGCCCCTCATCACCCTCCTCCTTCACTTGGCTTCTGGGAAGGCTGCACAATAAGGACAAAGATAATCCAGAGGACTTTTAAATTGAAAGCAAGTGGGAACGTTGAGCTCCAAAAAAAGCAAAGCTGAGGGAGGGGAAAGGAACATTCCTTTGCTCTAAAGGGCTAGGAAGAGATTGGCTAGCTTGCACATGCAGTTACTACAGCTGGCACTATTCCTGACATCACTTAGGAGATACTAGGCTTCTATGGAGGAGGATGAGGCCACGTGTCTATTTGTCATTTTGAGGATCTCTTTGGATGGTGACAACGCAGACAAATGTCTCCTCTAATGGGCAAGGTACCCTCTTCCCAGTCAGTTCATCTTCACTTTTAATGTCAAGCATGGAATTGTAGAAATCTTGACTTCACGCCTTCTGAGACTAAGACAAGTTGCTTTGGCCTCTCTAAGCCCCGATTTCTTTCTCCAAAACAATGAAGATGCTACAAATGAATCTTCTGTTTGATACAGGTATTATGAGTAGGGAGGATAAAAAACAGGCACTTTAACAGTTGTCCATGGAAGATGGTGTGCACTCACAAAGAGTGTCTATACACTGATGCCTGAAATCTGGACGGGTAACAAGCCATATGCAGGTGCTTGGCAAGGCCCATCAAGGGATGGCACTATGTGTCAAAAGATCAAACACTGGGAGTATAATTGTGTGACTGGAGATAAAGATGGAGAAAAGTGGTAGGGAGGAACTTGTGTGGAACAGTAATAGCAGGGATGGGAAGCTGGGAGGGTTGTCTGTGTAACGGGTGACACTGATGGACAGCCCTCTTGGTTGACTGTCTAGTAGTCACCCTGGTCCTCCATTTCTTTGTCACTAACATCAGAGCTGTCAAGTGCTTGGGTCAAAGCTAAATGTAACAAGATCTTTCCATTTTCCCTCCAATGAGTGGTGTAGACAGGGCAGGTAGTATGAGTTTATCCAAAACCAAGCCAATTGCAATGGAAACCTCAGGCTGTTTAAAAAGTGCTCTTCTAAGAGAAATAGTCACCACTTTGCCTGCCTTTTGATGTGACATCCTCAACATATCATCTGGAAATGCTTTAGGTGTCTTGGGACCCCAAAGGGAACAAGTCTAAAAAAAAAAAAAGCCAAGTGAATATCCTCAAAAACAGAAAATTAACAGATGGAAGTACGTGCACATTAATGCCAGTAAATCCCTATCATGATTGGTTTTCAAGATAATAAATTACCACTACCATTAAAGTTAATTTTGTGCATCTTTCCATTAGCTTCAGCCAAAACCACCCCAGGCTAATACACCAGAGGAGGACAATGGCATCGAATCTGTAGCCAGAAGTTTGGAGTCTGAGGATCCCTCAGGAAAAACAGATGCGACTCCATAGCGAGCTGTTAATGAAGACCTGGAGCTCCAGAAAGACACAGATCTGGCGGCATCTGTGTGGATTTGCTTTTTGAAACCACGAGCAGAGAAAGTGGCAAGACGGCCAACACGCTGTAATGCATGTTACGAAGAGGACAGAATAGCCAGTCATGGGAGGCCTTCAGGTAACTTCAGTGCAGGGTAGAGACAGCACATTGTATTCATCAAGGATGTGGAGGAGACATGAAGAAGAAATGATCCAGTAAAGAGTGTGTGTTTCAGGTCTGTTGGTAAAGGAGAGGAGAAGGGCGAGTTGGTAACTGAAGAGCAGAGCCATTCCAAGGGAAGAGGCTTCAAGTATGAGTGGTCCAAGCATGTATAGAGAGAAAACAACTGGAAAGGATGCTGAGTGTGGAGGGGAAGAGGGCTTATGGTACATACACAGCAGGCGGAGGACAGCCCCTTATTAGAGCTTAATGCGAGAACATTTAGAACTATGAAGAGAGATACTGAACTGGGGAGGGCAGGGTAGGAGTGCACAGTCTTCTGTCGCTTAGGGAATATTTGCATCTATTACTACTCAAGGTTTCACCTAGACCCTGAACACTGGGCAATTGTTTTTATTTTAAATATGAGGGGCCTGAGTGTTGGGAAAGTACACAGTAGACAACTGAAGCTCTAGCGTGCTCAATGGAAAATCCTGTGCCTTTTTATTAGACTTGATTAGAGTGGCTGGCATCACTTGGGAACAGAAAGGTGGAAGAACAGGTGTGGTTTTCATGCTGGCTGTTTTTGAGAATCTCTGTGCAGCATGTAACAGTATAAAGTACTAGACTCTACTCTTTTGCCATACTGTTGTTCTTGGCCTAAGACAACCAAAATAGGTCTATTTTCTGTTAAAACTACAAAACAAAACACTGGAGACTTAGTAATTTATAAAGAACGTAACTTCACGGGGCTCATGGTCCTGGAGGTCGGGAAGTCCAAGAGTATAGCTTTAGCATCTGCTTGGCCAGAAAAGCAAAACTCTTTAAGGGAGAGGGGGCCTCATGTCCCAAGTTGGGACTGGAGAGCTGGCTCAGTGGGTAATGACACTTGCTGGGCACACATGATAGCAAGAGTCTGGATCTCACTGTCCACTTTAAAAGCCAGGTGTAGCCTCACTCATGCCTGTGGCCCCAGAGTGTTGGGGAAACAGGATTACTGGTATTTGCTGGCCAGCAGTCGAGCTCCAGGGGAAGTGAGAGACCATGTCTTAAAGGAATGAGAAATAGTCACAGAGCAGAACGCCAATGCCTTCTTCCAGCTTCATTGAGGGTGTTCATTGGTACATGTCCAAACATGTGAGCACATACAGTGCCTTCACATATGTCCATACAAAAAAAGTCACATGTTAAGCTATATCCTAGAAAGTCAAAGGCTACATCACAGCTGGGGAAAGTCTTTCAAACCACCGTGCCTGTTCTTCCTGCTGTACAGTGTTTATTATTATTACTCTTTATTCCCTGCTTCCATCTGCCATAGAAAATCAATACAAGGGCAACATCTGACATATCCTCAACTGCCAATAGCTTGTTCTCAAAGGGAAAAGAAAGAGGAGAAAAGAAACCCTCTGCTTTCTTGTCTGACTGCCCCAAAGGCATGAGAAGGCTGGCACTGCTCCCTCCTGCACCTCGTATGTCTGCCCAGTCCCATATATTTTACATGCCTGCACAATGCATTTTATGAGGCATATAAAAGCCAGATGGGAATTATCTCCCTCCCTTGTATGGGCTCTCTCTTTTTGGGGTAGAGATAACGGAGAACTATTTCATTTTGCTGCTTGCTACTGGGTGCTCTGCTATAAATTGAGAAAAGCAGCTCTTTTTTGAAAAATGCTTTCTTTGACCCCATTGTCACTGAGAAACCACAGTGAGAGAAATACCATGCTCTGTGGGATCTCTTTTTAGAGCAGAGCAAGAGTGGGGAGCAGCTCTCTCTCTCTCTCTCTCTCTCTCTCTCTCTCTCTCTCTCTCTCTCTCTCTCTCTCTCCTGTTCTATTATCTTTTCTTCCTCTGCATTTGCACAGAGAAGAATGCTTGGCAGCAGGGGTGGGGGTGCAGGGAGGAATGGGCTCTCATTTGGAGGAGGGGCTACCTATATGAAGGAAGTGGATAAGAAGTGCTCAAAGGACAGAGTCCTGGGAATCCACCCCACCTCACCCCATCCTCACAGACAGAGGTACAGACTCCTGTGGGAATGCATGCACCACCCTATGCTGCATCCAGAAATGCTCAGAGTACTATCAAATATGCACCACCAATATTTCATTATCAGGTCCTATGCAGCCCAGTACACGCCTGGGTGAACCTAGAAATTAAACTGTACTTTCACCTCTAAAGAATGTTGTCCCTGCAAGTACTGAAGGAGAGAGATTGCCAGGCCACTGGGCTATCAAGGGAGGCGAGAAGAGGGCGGAAGTACTCTGCTGGCCTTGATGGATGGCTCTGTCTGCAGACCACCTTCCTGGAGCGGAGTAGGCTCCTCTGCACAGTTCATGTATGCTCCTTGTGCAAATGGAAAAAGCGTAACTGTGGTACCTCACTGGATCTTGGAATCTCTTCTCCTCACACGTATTTCTTTGAAAGATGGTATCTTCCCCTGCTAAAATTTAAATGCCTGATTTTAGCCTCTACTTACCTAGCTGGTTATTCTAGTAAGTCAATGCAGACAGGGTTATCAAAGGCTGCCTTTCTGGGGGGATTTTCCCAAAACTAGCATTTGTGAGGGTTGGATGAGTGAATGCTAGTGGCGACTGTTGCCAAGAAACCAAAGTTGAGGCAGAAAATGTATTGCACTGGCATCACGGTTTGATGGGACTAGACATTTCCACTGGTCATTGCCTTTGTGACAGCCACTGTGTTGAGATAAGAATGGAGGGGAGGGAGTATGGGCTAACGTACCCCTCTGCATTAGGCAGTGAGAGCCAGGAGGGCTAAGGAAGGGCAATGGGACGGCCATGACAGTTCTCACAATTGAAAGATGGTCATAGGACTCCTGCGTTCAAAATCTTTCAAAGTTTCTTCACATTTACAGTTCAGCTCAAAGCTCTCTATGACCTGGTTCTGGCAATTCCCTGACTTCATTGTCCGCCGTTATCCCTCCCCTCACTACTCTTCAGCTGAACTGGTGTCTGATATTATTAGGGCCTTCTATGAAAGAGTCCATCTCAGGGATATAGCAAAGATAGATCTCCTTCCCAAGGAAAATACAGGAATGCCAATCCTATCAACCACAAAGGTTTCTGGATATGAGGAACTCACAGCAAGTAGCAGAGTTGTCATAAGTACAAACAAGTTAGTGTGAGAACTTGAGATCAATCTCAGAATAATATCAGGAAGGACCAGACATTATTTGAGACCTATTCAATCTCGTGCCCAATATTAATGAAGAAACCTGAGGGACACACACACACACACGGAGGGAGGGAGGGAGGGAGGGAGGGAGGGAGGGAGGGAGGGAGGGAGGGAGGGGGGAGGGGGGGAGAGAGGGAGAGAGGGAGAGAGGGAGAGAGGGAGAGAGGAGGCCTCTATTCTCAACATTTTAATTAAGAATTTTCAAGAGAAAAGAAAAATATAATGTGAACAGATAATGAATTACATAGGTGTTTAAGATGATCAGAGTTAGTTTTGCCTGGGGAACCAGGAAAGAACTAATGGGAGATGGATAGTCTGGAGATAACAGATTAATATGAGCAGAAAAGAGGTGTCTATATGTTTCTCATGAAATAAGGCATTTTGTTTGAACATCATCCATTTCACAGATGTGGGGAATGCTGTGCCCATAAGGCTTTGTCCACCTTGTTTGATGTAAGGCGCCAAGTTCTCAACCTATAACTAGGGAAGAGCCTCTCACATATAGGAACCGTGGACATGCTCTGTTCTGGTACTATGCTTGGAGTTGAAAACAGAATAAACTGTTGAGTGACAGCAGCCACAGAAATCTCAAAGATTTTCTTGGCTTCTTGGGATTGAGAAGAATGACCCAATGGTTGGTTCTAAGAGATGACCTACTCTGTCTGAGGCAGGGTCCTGAGGTTCTTGTGAGGTTAGCCCACCAGACACTGCCACAAGAATATCCTCAAAGCCGAAAGGAAAAGTCTTATTGTCAGCCAGCAGCTGCACAGAGAACTTCCCCAAAGCACACAGCCCGAGCCTTACAGTTGTATGTACAGAAAGCACCTCCTGGTTGTCACAATTCGTTTAGCAAGAAGCAGAACTAGAGACTTTCCTAGAAGTAGGGACCAGGTCTTTGTTCTCATTTTGGCAGATATTAGGGCCTGTGTATTGGGTTTTAAGGTCGAAATTGTACCTCTAACATAGCATTAGCCATGCTAAAGTCTAGGGGCCTTCCCCACTGATTCTACCAATATGAGTCAAATTGTGGACTCATCTTGAAGCAGGCGGTTAATTATAGTCCCCTCAGAACTAACAATTTCATAGAATTTACTCTCTGTTTTACATAGCTAGGTAGGCAGTTGAGCAAGCGGGGTCCTATAATGAGGACCAGAAGCAAAAGCATCAGTGGCTCAGCAATAGATATGAATAGAGTTGTTAACCAGGGAGGGCAAGGGAAGAGTTGATACCAGTTGCCAGGTTCTTGGCATCTCTTTCCTTAATGTTACTTCTGACCACAGATAATTACCCGTGACTGGTTAGCACAGAAGCAACAAGTTTCTCCAGTGCCATTCAGAGACAGCCTTGTTTCAGGAAGAGGAGGTCTAATCCTCTGCCATTATGAAGAACAACCTCCTCTCAGGAGTCTCTCTGGGTTTCTAGACAGGAAATAGATTTTTCTAGATGGCCTAGGTCTATGTCTCTCTGAGCACCAACTTTTTGAATTTTTTTTGTCCACCACAATAAGGGCTGAAGTTTCAGTTGAAGCAAAGGCCACTATGCTTGCCCCTACCAACAGGGGAATTAGAATGAAGATGGCTAGCCACAAGTGAAAAGTACAGAACCTAAACTTAGGTTCCCTCTTCTGCATTATTGAGAAAAACCTCTGGTATGACATATAAGAGGATGCAAAGCAGTGGAGTTTCCTCCAGTGCAAACAATTCAGAAGATGTACCCTTGGTTAAACCGTTAGAACAAGCAAACCAGGCAGTCTCTGGGGCCTGGAGGTATACTTGAACACGATTCCCAGGGTTATGTGTAGCTACAAGAGTTTGCATGGAAAGACTGTCTGGGGGAATCTTGGTGACATTAGGCAGGTATTCTTTCCACAGAGGTCTCCCAGGATGAGCTTATATTGGTCCCATTTATAGTTGTAAGGACTGGAAGTGAAGCTTATTTCATTAATTTCAATCCCAACAATGTATGGGGGTTTGAGGTCCAGTAATAGCCACCAGTCTTTAAGTCTCTGTGAGAATGGATAATGTACCTCTTCCAGCATCCCAAACACCAAGGATGTGGTCTCTGTTCTTTCCTGGATCTTGACCCCATGGTTATCAAAGGAATGTCTAGAGAAACTGGAATTTGGGGGCTTGTTCCTTTAGGGGAACTTATATTCTGGGGGGTGATAAATGGGCATATTTGGGTCAATGGGCTGGATAACCTGAAGTGGAAAGGTTTTTGAATAGTAAATTTGTTTCCTGGATCTCAACCATTTACATAAAACCTGACTTCCCAGGTTCTAACAAATTCTGAATCATGATCTTTGGTTTCCTGTCAGGTGCTAAACTTTATAGACAAGGGATTGCACCACCTGAGACAACCATCAGGTTGTGATGGTTTCCCGTCTAGCTGTGAAGGAGTCCGTGTGACCCCAGGAGAACTCAGGGAGGTCTCAATTTTACAACCTTACTGGGCATGGTGGTATTTCCCAGGTATTGGCAGTTTTAAGGTAGGACATCATCAGGGCAGGTGCAGTATCAGGTAGACAGGAGCTCCCATTTTTCAATAGTGGACCCCTAGCCCCAAGAAAGGACTGCTTTGTGGCCTCTTCTTCCATGTGTATCTGGACGTGATATTTTATAGAAATTCCCCTGGAAGGTGGACTGGATCTCAGTGGATAATATAGCTATAAGCTTCCTGCTTTCAGTTTTTCTTAATTCCCATACCCAGGGTCTTGGCTTATGGGGGTGATGGGCCTCGCCCACTGGAAGAAAAAGTAGACAAAAATAGGACAATAGTCATCAAGCCCATGTCAGTCTTATCTTTAGTGGGTCAGAAGCCCTGGTGATGAACCATCTATTATTGTCTTCTGTAGCCCCTTTCGGTGGAGTGGAGTGGATCTGTGGGGTGACACCAGTGACCTTCACTGCTGACCTAGTAGTGGAGACCAAAGGGTATGGGCCTTTCCACTAGATGGGTATTTTTTCATCATGGGTCAGGTCAAAAGAATATGGGCTGGAGGCTGGTTAGGATTCAAATTTGCAGGGTAGTGGCTTCCCCAAAGGATATGGGGGTCCACAGATACTGGACACCTGCTTCAGCAGGATTCGGGTATCAAAGAGCTGTGGAGTCAGTGTAGGGAGAGCATGGGACTGATACATTCTGAACGTGGTCAGGATTGCTGCCCACATTTATTTTTTTAAAAAAGGATATTATTGAAAAGGGGTTATATCTTTTATGTTCTCTAGATGCGCATAGGATTAAATGTGAGCTAGGGTGTGGTTTGAAATCAGGGATTGAGGAAGCAGGCATTGACTTTGACAGATTAATAGGCACCAGTCATATGTTAATAGAGAGACCCCAAGTTCCTCTTGCCAGAGATAAGCATGCCTCCCTTTTCAGCAAGCAGGAACTTTCTTCAAGCCCCTGAAGGAATGGGGACTTTTGTCCAAATGCCTGACCTTGGGAAAAGGATTTTCTTGGGGGATCAAACACTCCATTATAGAATATTGCAATTTCTTGTATGACTTAATTTATTCAATTAACTTAAAATTGACCAAAGATGAGGCTAGACTAATATTACTATAAACCTTCGGAGACCCTAGGAATTTATAAATCTTGATTATCAAAGATATCTTATTTATTCAAGCATATATTACATATTTAAATTTTTTAGCAGCTTGGTGTTAACTTATATGGGAGTAGGCTGAGTTATCATTCTATATGTTTTTACAATAGTAGGGTTTTTTTCTAAAGAATTATTTTGTTTAAAGAGGCTACCATTTTATCTGTTTTCATCCTTCATCGAAGCTCACACAAAATTTTCCAAAGGGAAAGGCATAAGGGAATTTAGCACAGAGTGACGCTCATTTAAAAGGAAGGTAAAAGGGTGCTGAATAATTGTGATCTGCAATGTCAAAATACTGGAACTTTGTCAAGCCACAATGGTCCTCATGAGGTCCACATCACATAGATTTATTTTATAATAGACCTCTTCCAGTGAGGGGGAAGTCTAGTATGACTAAGGAGTAGTTGGTCATAGTTCCTTGTCCCAAGTCTACTGTCCTAGAGGTCAAGCAGAGGAAAAGCAAGTTTTTCCACTGAACAGCTTGAACTACTGTCCACTGAGACTTCCCTGGTCCCAGCAACTCTCTCAGGACTAAGCAGGCTGCTCTGAGCTAGGCAAACTTCAAACTCTGCATCTCCACGCCAGATGTTAAAACACTCTCCTGAATGCTCACTCCATTCAGCTGTGGTGACTACAACACACTTCTCTCTCTTGGGCTGGTTCCACTCCCTGTTTGCAGCTTTCCTCAGCAGGTATCCCATGACTCTGGCATCTCCAGCGTCTCGGGGTCTCCAAGACAACCCAGGCCTCACCTTCAGAGCTTCACACAATGGACTCTCTAGGCCTCCATGCAGGGGCACCCTTGATACATTCCTGGCCTAAGCAGCTCTCCTTAGGTGTGGAGGCTAATTCCATAATCTGTTTTTTTTTTTTTTTTTTTTTTTTTCTATCCTTAGCTCTACAGCCAGAACCATGTGGCCAAAGCTGTCAAGTCTCCTGCTTGCTGGAGCTGGAACATGGATCTCTCATTCAATTGCATCTTTGCAGCTTTCTAATTTTGATTGTTACATTTACTGTCTGAGCTTGGCTGCTCTTGAATTGACTCTATACACCAGACCTCTCTCAAACTCAGAGATCCATCAGCCCCTTCCTCCCCAGTGGTAGAATAAAGTAAAGATGTGTACCACCATGCCTGGCTCTAAGGCTTTTTTTTTTCTTTTAATTCCTTTTACAAGTTGGAAATTTAGCTGGGTAGGATCATGCCCTGAGATCACCACTCCCTTTATTCAATCTTAGTCCATTTATCTCCTTGAACACAGAATTTAGCTCTGTTCTACTTCCTAGTGCCCCTTTTCTCAATCTGAACATTTTATATTTTCATCTGCCCAGTTTGCTCCTTTTCATCATAAATCTTCACCAGAGTTAACACTAATAAACACACAACATAGTCCCTACTAGATTGTTTTGAAATTTCCTCTGCCAACAGAATTAATCCAACCCAAACCTGCATGAGGCTATAGTCATTTTGGCCTCATGCAGATTCTGGGGACAAGGGCAAAGGATAGTTACTTTTTTTTCATCAAAATATCAGAAGAATGATCTATAGGAAACATACTAAAATTCTTCTCCTCTGAAACCTCTTGAGTGAACTCCCCACCCCCATTCAAAAACTCAGCACCACTATCTTTAATGTTCCTACTAGTATGGCCAATTAAGCAGTGCCTAAAGCATGTCACTGCTATCTCAACCCAACTCCCAAAGTCCCTATTTCTCCAAACAAAAACATGGTATCATAACAATATCCTAGTCCCTGGTACCAACTTCTGTCTTAGTTAAGGTTTCTGCTTACTTGAGGAGACACCACGACCATGGTAACTCTTATAAAGGAAAACATTTAATTGGCGTGTCTCCCTTACAGCTCAGAAGTTTCATCCATTATCATGGTAGGGAGCAAGGTAATGTGCAGACACATATGGTGCTGGCTATCCCTTGATCAGAAGGCAGCAGGAAATGGACTGTGACAAGGGAAGTAGCTTGAGCATAGGAGAACACAAAGCCCACCCCCACAGTGACACACTTCCTGCAACAAGGTCACACCTACTCCAAAAAAGTCACACCTCCTAATAGTGCCATTCCCTTTGAGGGCCATTTTCTTTCAAACCACACCTTTCCTCCCCAACTTGCTTTTTGGTTATGGTGTTTCATTGCAGCAGTAGAAACCCTAACTAAAACATTTCCCTTACCTTTAATGTTACTCTGGGCTCCTGGAGGCTCCGTGGAATGGAGCCCTGGACTTGTTACTCCTTACCCAATTGACGAATGGAGCATCCTTCTTCCTTCTTCCAGTTCTGACATTCATTCTTCCAGTGCCCTTTGTGTTTACAATAAGCACACTGGTTCTTTTTTTTTTTTTCAGGTGTTCTCCCTCTGGGTCTTTCTGAGCACTTCCATTACTGCTTGGGTCAATCTTTTCTGCTGCTTTTCTTCTACATCATCACAGATATTGTAAACTTTTTACGAAATCTCCAATAACCAGGATCTATTCATACTCTTGAACTCTTCTAACTTCTGAAGTTTCTAATAACTGGGGCGAGCTGCATAGCAAAGGCAATATTGGTTGCTCGCTATTTGTTGACGTGTGTGGGTCTGTGAGGGTAAACAGCAGGTAAACCTCACCTAGGCACTCAGGAATGCAATGGGAAATCTGGGGGCTCTTGTATAACCTCACTCACCTTAGACAGATCGGTGGGTTTCTAGCAGCTGCCTTTATCCTCCTAAAAGGGCATAGTGAAATAATGACATTGTCCATATCCTCCTTACCTTTGTCAGGGTTGGGAAATCGAGTTATGTCAGGCAGAGGGGAAAATACTCTCCATTGGGACTTTCCTGCCCACTATCAATCCACCACCCAGCCAGAAAGCAGCTTTCCTACAAATAAGCCAGATCCTTTTGCCACTTTTCAACCATGAAAAGGGTGGTCAGCAGGTGCGGGCAATCTTCCCAGGTTATCTGGTGGGTGTAAAGGACTGTCTCAGGGAAATGAATGAGAGCCTGAGGATGTTCAGAGAAGGGTGGGTTCCAAGATTTACAATTACACAGACCATTGGTTGAAAAGCAGACAAAGCACAAAAGGGGTAGAAGGGAGATCTTCAGATATTGGGCATATTGGAAGCACCTCTCTTAGAGGGAAGATGGGCTCTGCCTCTGACCCAGGAAAATTCTTCCTGGAGTCCCTGCAGCCAGAGTCACCTCATACGTGTGGAGGGGAGAGGTGGCCTGAGGTAGTAGAGATTACCTCTCCCTGGTAGTATGGTAAGGGGGAACTATTTCCCTCTCTCTGGGTGTGGCCAGGAGTCACACTATAGCATACATCGGGAGAAAGTCAACTTCATCCTTCCACGGGTGGAGCTGACAGAACAGCCAGAGGTTTAAATTTCTCTGGGTAACCTCATCAAACCAAGAGGATTCAGGTCCTCAACAGGAAGGGCATAGGTCTAGCAGCAGAGCATGTCACTGGTCAATACGGGGAAACTGGTTTGAGTGTCTGGAGTCTCTAACCACCATGTTCCAGATACACCAGTCAGAATGGTTAAGATAAAAAAAAAAAAAAAAAAAACAGCAATGATAGCTTATGTTGGAGAGGATATGGACTGAGGGGAACACTCCTCCATTGCTGGTGGGAATGCAAACTTGTACAACCACTCTGGAAATCAGTATGGCAGTACTGTGGAAAATTAGGAATCAACCTACCTTGGATTTATACCCAAAGGATGTTTAATCATACTACAAGGACATTTGTTCAACTATGTTCACAGCAGCATTAACTATAATAGCCAGAATTTGGAAAAAATCTAGATGCCCCTCAACTGAAGAATGGATAAGGAAAATGTGGTATATTTACACAATGGAGTACTACTCAGCAGTAAAAGACAATGACACCTTAAAATTTGCATGCAAGTGGATAGAACTAGGAAAAAAAAAAAAAACATCCTGAGTGAGGTAATCTAGATCCAGAAAGATGAACACGGCATGTTCTCTTTCATAAGTGGGCACTACCTATAAAGCAAAGAATAACAAGTCTACAGTCCACAAGCTAAGTAACAAGATGAACCCTAGGTCAAACATATACAGATCCCTGTGGGAAGGGGAAATAGACAAGATCTCTGACAAAATTGGGAGTTGTAAAGGAGAGTAGAAGAGGACAAGTGGGGGAGAAGAATGTGAGGGAATGAGATAGTCAAGATGCAAGAAGGACAGAGATGAGAGTAATGAAGGCAATGTTTTGATTGGGGGAGTGATTATGGGGCTAGCAAGAAAACTGGCACTAGAGAAATTCCCAGAAATCCACAGGGATGACCCCAGCTAAGACCCTAAGCAATAGTGGAGAGGGTGCCTGAACCGACCTAGCCCTCTGCCAAATAGATGACTATCTTAAATGTTGCCATAGAACCTTCATCCAGAAACTGATAGAAACAGAGGCAGAGACCTGCAGCAGAGCACTGGGCTGAGCTCCCAAACTCCAGGTGAAGAGTGGAAGGAGTGAGATTATGAGCAAACAGGTCAAGACCATGATTGGGACACCCACTGAAACAACTTACTTGAGCTAATGGGAGCCCATTAATTCTGGCTAGACAGGGAAGGAACCAGCATAGGACCAAGCTAGACCCTCTGAATGTACATGACAGTTGTATGGCTGGGGTAGACTGTAGGGCCATGGGTAGTGGCACCAGGATTTGTCCCTGCTGCTTGAACTGACTTTTTGAAACCATTCTCTTTGGATGGATACCTTGCTCAGCCTGGATATAGTGGGGAGAGCCTTGGTCTTTCCTCAGAGCAACATGTCTTACCCTCTCTGGGGAGTGGGTGGAGAGTGGGGTGAGGGAGAAGGTAAAAGGAATGGGAGGAGGGGAAGAAGTGGGAACTGGGATTGGTAGGTAAAATGAAAAAAGATAGTTTGTTTTCTAAAAAAAATAAAATAAAAAGTGAGGGAAAAAGAAACAAAACAAAACAACAACAACAAAAAACTCAACATGGAGCCCTTTAAAAAGAAAACAAACAAACAACAACAACAACAACAAAAAAAAAAAAAACAGAGAGAGATTTAGTTCCAGGACAGGTAACAAAGCTACATAGAGAGTTTCGAAAAACAAAAACAAAAGTAACTCCAGATACCCTGAACCATCTTGGGTTTCAGAGACCCTTTACTGGCTACCTAACTCCAACGATGAGCAGATGAGTCAATCAATTTTGTAGAAGTGCTGAAGTTTTCCAGGTAATCAATGAGCACGACATTCTCCCTTGTTCACACCATCCTTGTAAAGTTTTTAACATACATTTCAACAGCACCTTGGGAATGAACACTTCCCTTATGTTTTATATTTGTTTCCCCAAACAACAACTGCCACTAACATACACAGATACACATCAACAGGCAAGTGGCAAAGACAAGCAGGGATGGTTACCACACAGACTTAAACCAGAGGTAAGGAGATGTCTCGTGTGGATCCCAGACACTGGAATTAGGGCCGTGCCCAGCCTTTCAGTAGTATCCAATTCAGAAGGTACCATACACAGCCTTCTCTCTGGAGGTGACAGATTTTGATGACTTAATGTAATTTCTCATTTTAGGGTAGAAGCACTGGGAGCCTGTCAGGATGTAGGACTAGAGGTGACTGAAGTTCATGGGGAGCTGGAACATCTCAGGGTTCACACTCCCTAGAAAACTGTCCATTTTCCAAACTATTGCCCTAGAGGGGATTCCAGATCCCAGTGTTCTAGATTCTCAATCTCTGGTGATTTTGATGGGTCCTCCAGAGTATTGCTAGATAAGCCCACCAGAGACAGTCTTGCAGACTTTTTTTTTGTTTTAAAATATTTATTTTTGTTATTTTTTTAATTTTTATTTATTTATTAAAGATTTCTGTCTCTTCCCCACCGCCGCCTCCCCTTTCCCTCCCCCTCCCCCAATCAAGTCCTCCTCCCTCATCAGCCCAAAGAGCAATCAGGGTTCCCTGCCCTGTGGGAAGTCCAAGGGCCAACCACCTCCATCCAGGTCTAGTAAGGTGAGCATCCACGAAACTGCCTAGGCTCCCAGACATTTTTTAAGCTAAAAGGAAAGTATTCATTAATGGTTAGCAGCTGAGTGGGGAAATTGTGAAAACCATGCAGCCCCAAGATTTGCTTTAAATACACAAAACAGCATATCCTGATTGGTCCACTTCAGTTAGCAAGAAATAGAACTATAGAGGTTAGCATATTTAGGGACTTCTTACTTCAGGACATCTCTGGAACTATGGACTAGGTTGTTGTTCTTGTTTTGGCAGGTACTGGGGCCCACACTCAGGGTTCTAAGGTCAGCTAGTGTCCTTAGCATGGTGCTTGCTAGTCATGCTAAGATCTGGGGGCCTGTTACAAGGTCTTCTACCTTTCTTCTCCTCATTGATCAGGAAGCAGAATTTTCCATTCTTTCTAAATGGATCATGAATATTTGATAGGTGATTGGTAGCACTTAAACTTGGAGACACTTCTTATCCCTATTCACCTAAGCCTTTCAGTTGCAAGTAAATAAGGAGAGGGAAGGGTTAATCCTTTACTTGGGTATGTCTATGCAAGGATTTACTAGGCTAATGTGAAAAGCTGAAACCTCTTAAGGACTGTCTATATGTATGATGCTCATCCTTCCTTTTAGAAATAAACACTTTTATATCAAGTTGTCTTAAGGAAAGAAGGAATGTAGTTCATCATAAGTTTCCATCTGATCAAGTTTTATAATGAGATTTTGGTCATGGAGTTTGTATTTCTATGGATGTTATTATACAAATACAGAGTTACAGAGTAATATTGAAATAAAGATGACAGATGATAGATACATAGGAGATAGATAGATAGATAGATAGATAGATAGATAGATAGATAGATAGATAGATAGATAGATAGGAGATATTAGGTAGAAGTGTGAAAGGAATGTGAATTATTTCTAGTCATATTTATTCATTCTGCATTCCAGTGTACTTAATAGAAGCCAGTCTTTGCCTTCTGAGCAATTATACAAACTACTGCAGCGGATGCCAGAAGGGTTTGCATCCCACCTGAATGCAGATAAGTCTGTAGTCCACAGAGGATAGTCGGGCACTGCTGAATCCTTGGGTGCAGTGCTTTGGGCCAAAGATCTGAGTTTGTTGAGTTTCTCAGAGGCCATGGCTGCTGAAGGCCAAATATCAAAACAGTCCCTACCAATAGTCTTTTTTTTTAAATATTTATTTATCTGTTATGTATACAATATTCTGTCTGCGTGTATGCCTTGGCCTCCAGCCCGGGGGGAGGGGGATGCTCTGATTCTACATGTTTATTGACATAAGCCAGGTATCTCTGCCTACACCTACCTGACTTCCTCAGATTTTCTAGCCAGTCTCCACAAGCTGGAAGCAAAACGGCTCAGTTTCAAGGCAAAAGGCTGCATTGGGTGATGAAAAGCCAGGGCTTCCTCAAAGCAGCGTGGTATGTGGCTTTCCTCCAGCTCCTGAAGAAGAAGGAAGAAAGAAATGACAAATTTGGAGCCAGCTCCAGAACCTGCCTAGTGGCTAGCAAACCAGCAAAGAGAACATGTTTTAGAGGAAGGGGGTTTATTCATGGACACCTGTCAGAGGCTGTCATTCCTCTGGCTGAAGTATAGTCTGCATTTTACCATGACATAAATCAGCTCCTCCCGCACTTAATAATTCTTCTTTATGGGTTTCTTCCAACTCATAAATAAACCTCATTTCATATGGATATTCTGTAAAAAGCCTCCTTGATTTGCAGCACGATTCATTGGTAGAAGTGCATGCCAGTCCCATATTACAAAGGGGCTTTAATACAGTTACCCCCTTATGGGAGAACCCTCTCTTCCTTTGGGTAAGGTTAGCCTTGAAGAAGGGTTCCTTCTAAAATGTTCTCATTGTGTGCACAGAAAAAAAGCCTATCTGCCAAAGGTGGAGAATACTGTTATTTCTTCCCAAAAAGACAGGCATAAATTTCAGGTTCAGTTCAAGAATGGCAAAGCTGGAAGCCACATGCTTCTTGCTGGAGGTCAGGGAGAGCAAGATGTCAGTTGTGGGCACTGAGTGCCTGGCCAGTTTTATTGACAGATGTTTGAGGTTACAGGCTCTAGTAAGATGGGCCAGCTAGCAACTGCCAGAGCCTAAGGAAGATCTGGAACACTCTGCCTACTTGGAACATCAAGCAATGAGACTCAGGCTTTCAATCTCTCCACAGAATCACACTCCTTGACACTCTGGCTTGTGCTACCCTTCACGGTAGGATTGGTTTTGAACCCCAGATTCCACTCTTCTATAATGTGACAGGATAATAAACTTCACTTTTTAAAATTATACATTGTAGTATTCAGTTTCGTATAATCTCAGAAAGGCCTCCATAAATATTCAAATTCTAATTTTAAAAATGTAGTTGGAAAGGATGTTAGCAGGCATCATGTCCAACATCCTACCCAAGGAAGTAAACACCCCCACATCCACCCTCACAGACAGACACT
Organism: Alexandromys oeconomus; assembly: GCA_963919705.1. Classification (NCBI taxonomy): domain Eukaryota; kingdom Metazoa; phylum Chordata; class Mammalia; order Rodentia; family Cricetidae; genus Alexandromys; species Alexandromys oeconomus. The sequence continues at coordinate 24,491,010 of CAWTZB010000064.1, forward strand.
TGGGCCATCCCATTTCCCCTAGAACAAGGCTATAAAGGGATACATCTCTATTTCAAACACAACTCTTAAGCTTTAACATAGATCAATTAACTCCTTCTAAATAGTACTTTTAAATTGTGTTATTAAGATCTTGCAACACTCCATGAGAATTCATCTTTTAGGAGGAAATATATTAACAAAATATTTAATTACTCGTAAGATGTGCCTTATAATACAGCAGGCACTGCACTTACAAGATACAAGATAAATAAAGATACAAGACAATATCTGTAACTACCTGAAACAAGAGTGCTTCGTATCAAAATCTGTGTTCACTAAAAGTTAGAAGATGACAAGTGTTAGCCAGGGTGTATAGATGTTGTATCCTTTGTGTATGCTACCTAAAGTGGTTCAGAATCAGGAGCAAGGATTGGTAGGAGCTTAAGTAGTTAATAATTACCACATGGTTCAATAATTCCATTAGTAAAAAGACTAAGCTAAATATAACTACACACATCTTCCAAGCAGCACTATTAACAACATAGACAAAATTAACAAATTAACAGATAGACAAAACTATATATATGTTTGTGTGTATGTACACACACACACACATGTACATATAGCTATAGTTTAGCTGTATTTCAGTTAGCCATATATTTCAGCTAGAGAAATAAACTAAGTATTGGTACGTGCTGTATAAACAGACTTCAAACATACTATGTGAGAGACATCAGACATAAAAGACTATTCACTGTGCAATTCCATTTATATAATAGATCCATAACAGATAAATCAATGGGGCCAGAGAGCAAACTGATGGTTTCAGAGTTTGAAGTGCAGAGAGAATGTGAAGTGATTGGTTGATGGGAATAGTTTCCTTTTGGAGTACAATTCATGGTTGAACAAGAGTCTGAGTGTACAAAGTGTTACTGAATGTTTACTTTAGAATGCTAATTTTAGGCTTTGTGAATTTTACCTGAATAAAAACATTTTTTTTCCAGAAAAAGATTTATGTGTTTGTCTCATCTCTGGGACTCATCACCCATGTGTATCAGAGCACATTGCTCAATTTTTTTTCTGGGCTTTTATTTTTTTCTGGGTCTTCCCTACCACTTAAATCTACACAAAACCAAAGTTACAATGATCTACCTAAAAATTTCTTCCATCCTCTCTTACATACAAAACCACCAGATATTTTGGTGCTGGCTAGTTTTCTGTCAACTTGACACAGACCAAGAGAGGATCTCAACTGAGCAACTGTCTCCATCAAATTGACTGTAGTCAGGTCTATAGGGGTATTTTTAAAATAGTTGACTTATGTGGACACAACCCACTGTGGGCATTGCCACCCCTGGGTAGGTGGTCCTGGGACATATATGAAAAGTAGCCAAGCATGAGCCCGTGAGCAAGCCAGTAAACAGCGTTCAGCTATGACCTGTGCTTCAATTCCTGTCACTGGGCTCCTGATTTCAGTTCCTGCCCTGACTTCCCTCAGGGATGGAGTGTGACCTGGGAGTTGCTTTTGGTCATGGTGTTTAATCACAGCAATATAATATAAACTAAGACAGACACCAAACAAGAAAAAGATATATAAGTGATCACTCACCTACTTTTTTCTAAAGGCTGGGTCTCCAGTACTCCAAGTTGACCTCAAACTCACTATTTATCTTAGTATGATCTTGAGCTTCTGATAATCATGCTTCCACCTCCCAAGTACAGCTTACAGATTATTGTGACCATATTCAGTTCGTGTGCTCTTACGGATCAAATCCAGGGCTTTGTGCATGCTAAGCAAGCACTCTACCATCTGAGTTACATCTACAGCTTCCTCCCACCCTTGTAAATAAAGTTTTATAGAAACACGAATATACCCATTACCGTATATATGATTTCCCTAGTAGCAGAGTTTTTCCCAGGAGTTTACTGGGTTTTTTCACTAGGCTGGATGGTCAGAAATCCCACCTGATGCTCTTTCTTCTCCCCCACCTGTACCACTAGCACTGAAATTTAAGACCCAGGCCCACAGACCAGTCCAGGATTTTTACATGGGTACCAGAAACCCAAATTCATGTCCTTTAGGGCAACAGGTGCTCTTAGCCACTGAGCCACGCCCCCAGCCCAATACTTTGTTCTTATAATCACAGAAGTGCTTTGTTCAACTCTAGTCACTAAAGTATCTAATATGTGGGCACATATTAAAATTCTTCATCCTCAGATACAGAGTGACTTAATAGGAATCTTTTCGATTGGAACAATAGATAGACAAGAAAGTAAGAAACTCATACAGAAAGTGAGATTGGCGCCCCAAGGAAAAGAAACAAATTGAGGACCAGTTGTTTGAGCATTTGCCAACAGTAAATAATTCTGAAAAGCAAGAATTTAACAAACATCTCCAGAAATTAAATCACTGCTATAAAAGTAGCCTAGATAATCGAGTTACAAATCTTGTAACCTCCTAATCATTGTGAATGTCAATAGCCAAACACCCAAATGAAGTTTCAAAAAGAGATTGAAAGAGCAAATACCATTTACAAATAATAGCTTCCACCTTTAATGTGTTTTAATCTTCCATTTATTAAGCAGAGAAGGATCATTCTGGAAAAGCACCCTCCCCACCCTACTGCTGGCAACACAGCTATTCAGAGATCAAAGATGTCAACAGTCTAATATCAGTCTGGTTTTCTTCTGTTAAATTGAAATGAAATGCATTTTAAAGCAATACTTTATTTCTGTAGCTATATTTTCCTAAAATACAACCTACCCTGTATAGCTATAGACTCACAATGACATCTAGAATGATATTCACTTGGTTAGGAGCATTATTTATGAATGGTAAGATTTGGAGTTGATTTTTTATTGTTATTTTTGTTTTCACATATTGTTCAAAAAAATTTTTTTTTACTTGAGACCCAAGGAAAACATGATGAGATGCTGTCTTTAGGACATTAGTATCCAAGTAATGGCCTACTCCTTCCTTTGTATATTTTTGAAATGTCTCTTAAACAAAACTTTAAATAATATTTTTATTGATTTTCTAGTAGTGTTTTTTATTATTAAATTGCCCACAGTACCTAGCATAAGCAAGGCACATAATCCATGTTCATTAAAAATCATATTGATTTTTGTTTTCTAAAATGTCCCAGGGATTGTTCATACTCTACAACAGTAAGAGTTTGAAATATTGTTGACATGAAGTTACTTGTAATTTATTCTCTAACTTATTAATTGCAATAGAAATACAACTAATTCCTTTCATAATAACAACAAAAAGAAAAGGCAATTTAAGTAGTTTAAAGATGCCCCAAGCCTTGCATGCTTACGACAATGCATGACATTGAAATGCACTCTACCCGGTTTTCTACTGCCCAGGGCAGCAGCCCCAGACACACTTCCCAAATTCTTTTTTTTTAATTTATTTATTCATTTATTAAAGATTTCTGTCTCTTGCCCACCACCGCCTCCCAGTTCCCTCCCCCCTCCCCCAATCAAGTCCCCCTCCCTCATCAGCCCAAAGAGCAATCAGGGTTCCCTGCCCTGTGGAAAGTCCAAGGACCACCCACCTCCATGAAAAAAGCCCGGGATAAAACGGGTCTCGCTGAATATAACGGACAAGAAGGACTACTGAGAACTCAAGAACAATGGCGATGGGTTTTTGATCCTACTTCCCAAATTCTTAAGACTTCTCATTGAACATAGTGGTGGTGCCTTTTCTCTATTACAGTTTATTTATTGATGGGGTTGTGCTGAAACACACACACACATACGTGGAGGGCAAAGGAAAGCATCTCTTCTTCCACCACGTGGGACCCAGGGATTGAACGCAGGTGGTAAATCTTGGCAGGAAGTCTCTCTACCTACTAACAGCCCCCCTCTTAAGTTGCATTTTTTCTAATGAAACATCTTGTGTTTCATGGAACTTACCATTCTTTCTACCAATGACTTAGATCAACACAGCAGAACGGTCCTGGTACTACAGAAAAAGAGAGAGTAGGAGGCACGTGGGTATCAGGGTAGAAAGTCCTCAAGGGTTCTTCCAACGTGCAGCTGACTGTGACTATACTCCTCCACACACAAGAAGATGGCAACTGATTAAGCTCATTGAGAACAAGGCACAAGGTATATAATTAAATGTTTGAATGGATGTGCTGTTTGTTCAATAAACAGTACAATCGATTGAGTGGACTGAAATAGCTGGAAGGTATAGCCTGGAGGTCAGATATTTATAGTGATATTTACTTACATGATGGGGGAAGAAGGTAATCACAGAGCTAGATGATAGATAGATAAATAGATAGATAGATAGATAGATAGATAGATAGATAGATAGATGATAGATAGATAGATAGATGGATGGATGGATGGATGGATGGATGGATGGATGGATGGATAGATAGATAGATAGATAGATAGATAGATAGATAGATAGATGTGTGGGGGATGGGTGGGGGATGGATGGATAGATAGACATGTGACAGCCAAAGCCATCTTGCTAACAATGTATAAGTTAAAAATTAAACATGCACTTGCCTATCTCTCAATTCATGGATCTAAGGTTGATGGAAACCACCTTTTAGATGGGGAACATGGGAAAAATATGATAAATGGGGTAAAGTAAGAGAGAGCTGTGGTTTGACATATAGAGTCATTTGTGGTACCATATCTAAAAAGGTTAGCATTAGGAAGTAAGTACTGATAAAGATGCATTCACAGTCAGACACAGTCAGGCACAGGGTGCTGGTTTTTCCTTCCTGCTCACTCTAGGGACTCTTCCCATCTCATGCACTCTCTATCAGTCCTCCCCCACTTCCTACTCTACGAAAGTAAATAAATGCCTGACCCAAGCAAAGAGATTCTGGGCAACAGGAAGAAAAGGTTCTATCAAACAAGGAAAAGAGAGAAAAATCAACTCTTCCCTATCCTTAGAGGAGCTATAACTTGAAACTTCCAAGGATTGAAAAGGAGAGATTACAGTAAAACCAGACAGAGCTACATGAAGACACAGCCAATGGCACTGAAGCCCAGCTGCTATGCTGGGCTCCAGGCTAGTCTAAATACCTATCTGCTGTAGGCGGTCCTCTTCAGTGTCTCAGAGAACTAAACACACAACCCAGTGTGACCCACAGGGACTACAACTTCTTCATCAACCATCCTTGTCTCCGTGTTTTCTTCTGTGCATCTACGTTTTGAGGTCCCCATATTGTTTCTCTCTGGTTGCTTAAGGCAGTTTCTCCTTCGCAGAATTTATTGACTCTAACGCAAGCTCTTCCCTTCCTGTTTCCATTGTTCATTTATATCCCCTGGCTATATTGCTGACTGGGACTTTCTGACCATTCTCCATGCCTTCACCATGCCTTATTCACTATTTCTTTGGCACTGTGGCTAGGACTGACTTTAATGCTACAAGTCAGATCACAAGGCCCAGCTCTGAAAAATCATATGAGTTGCCATTACCTGCATCAAGATGTCTAAATTTCTTAGTCAACCCCTGCCTGGCCTCTGAACTATGACTCTGCCCACAGTTTGGGGACTTACCACTTCTTCCCCTTGCTTTCCCTATTAAACACTAATGTACCACTTCATTGATCCCCTTAGAGTTTTCTGATGATGGCACTTGTGTTATAATGTGTCCTCTGTCACTCTCCTTTCTCTTTTGCAACCTACACAGTTTATCTGTCACAAGGCTCAATTTCAATCATCTCATCATTTTCTTAGAACCACGCCTAATCACTCCAGGTAGAATCGACTAGAACACAGTAAACCATAAAACACTTACGTGAAGGAACCCCGTCAACGATCAAAGAGATAAATAAAAAGAATTCTCAGCTCCGTTTGTGGGACTTCCCTGCATCCCACAGAGGTATTTCGCTTTGCCCAGACTGACCCTTCTCAGAGTCTGCCTATTGTAGTCCGTACAAAGCATCTACTGAAGTCTGAATGATGCACCATTTAAATATAGAATTGGACTAGTTTTCTTGTGGGCACTTTGGCATGAGGCATCTACAAACACCTATTGATTTAACTCATTGTGCCCTGAGGCTTTATTTTTGACACCCCAAATATGAGAACTCACTCATATTCAAATGAGCAGGTTCAAAGTCAGACCAGATCTTAATAAAATGCTTAGAAGGGTCCTCTAAAATGAAAACAATCAATGTCCATGCCACGTGCCTCAAATGTCCACAGAAGGCAGGTGCTGAGGACCAGCTCATCATGAAGGGGGCTTTGTGAATTCCTGGGAGTTCTGTTCCTTACCACTCAACCTGACTTTCAGACTTGGAGGATCTGAGGGGTTCTGGTTTTAGACTCTCCCCTTTTTAAATTCCCACACCTGGGGATTATTCCCTCACAGGAATATGTATTCTGAAGTAGCACCAATCTTCAAATGCCATTACAGAATTACTCTGTGAAAATCATCATTAATCTTGAATGACTGGAGAAAACCCTATAATAAAAGTGCTGGGTTGGAGGACAGAGACCATGGGTAAAGGTTAGAGGACCCCGAGAACGTCACTCTGTGAACATTTTAAGTGGATGGAGAAGATGGCCCAGGAAATGAATGAACAGAGAATGGACAAAGAGGGGCAAGGTAAGAAATTTCTACAGACACAGATAGAATCTCAAGATTGTAAAATGGTTTTATAGCTCACAAAATAAATTCCGAGGTATTGTCCCTTTTGGTCCTGATGGACAACTATTGTTTTTCTTCACTGCATAGGTGGGGAAACTGAGTCTTGCTGAGCTTTTCTGTTTTATTCAGAATCAAATAGCTAGTCAAGGAGTGATCTACCAATTTCAAGCCAGTCTTCTGACCTCTGGTTGAGTAGTCTTAGTATCATACTGCCCTTACTCTCAGAGAATCATTTTAGTATGCAAGCCTCTATAAATCTGACATATATCCTTATACACAACAGACTACTGCCTTTTAATACTGATTGTCATACTGGAAACACTAGGGGCCTAAAGACCTGGGAATCTATGTTCTTGATTACTCCCAGACTTGTCAATTACCAAGCTCTCAAATGTTATCAAGAAATGGCCAGTGTTACTAAAGCTTTAACTAAACCGTCTCATTGTATCCACATGCCGGTAAGCATCCCAAGCCAAATTCAGCCCCGAGTGATGGCAAAAATGGCTGCTGAGAACTCCAGCCTGCTTCTCCCACATCCATGGTGAATTATTCAAAATGATAATTCTGCATGTGGTAGTAACTCAGAGCAAGCAGGTCCATCATTCACATAGCAGTGGGCACAGCCTCCTGGGTTCTTACGTCTTTTGCCAAGAAACAGCGTTTCTTCTCAAACCCTCACTCATCCTCTGCACAGTTGCTTTCTCTAGCATGGCCTTCATACATAGCAGCACTGCTCACTTCACCCAGAGTCAAGCACCAGATGCCAAGACTTTGGAAGGTTTCCTTGGGAGGAGATTTAAAGAGAGACTTGGCTTCCGGGTCACGAGGGGTTAGAGCAGGAATAACAAGGGCGGCAATGAATTGCAACTAAACTCCGAGATAGGACCCAAGTAGGCCCAGTCAGGGAAAGGTGGGCAGAACAAGAAATAGGAAGGCCGAAAACAGCCCACTCCTAGCTGTACCGAGCAGCAGCTGTCTACTCTTGTCCTTGGACTTCTACTTGTCCTGTTGTTTAGAAGTGGGAACTACTTAGTCCCACCCCTATGGTTTCCAAACACAGAGAATTTTCAGATGACTTTGAAAAAGATAAAGCAAATATAAGAAAAAATGGCACTGTGAGACTCAGCTAATAATACCGTCTCCTTTACCGGAGCTTAGAATTGGGAGACAGGCCTTTGAGCTCACCAGGTGAAGACCTGGCAGAACAATGCCTCAATTCCCAGCAAATGTGAAGTTAGAGACTACATACCGATACTGAGATCCTTTCTCTATTTGATTTTTTTTTGTTTTGTTTTTATTCTTTGGAAGTTTTATAGGTACACATAATAGACCTTAGTTGTTTCCACTCCTATTTCTCTCTCATCTCTTCTCCCTCTCCTGCTGAAGCTCTTGTTTCCAACAAGATGCCCCCATTTTATACACACAAGATGTGGTGTGTGTGTGTGTGTGTGTGCATGCATGCATGTGTGCGTGTCCTGCTGAGTTTAATTAGAATTAATGGCAAGAGCATAGATGGGAAGTTGTTTTTTCATATAGTACGCATGCATGCATATATATATAAATATATAGATAGATAGATAGATAGATAGATAGATAGATAGATAGATAGATAGATAGATATAGATATAGCCTTTGTGTGTGTGTGTGTGTGTATCTGTGTGTGTGTACCACATTCATGCCTAGTACCCATGGAGGTCAGAAGAAGATGTCAGAGAGCCCTTAGGACTGGAGTTATGGGAGTCACCATTTTGGGTGTTGAGAACCAAACCTGGGTTTTCTATAAGAACATCAAGTGTTCTTAATGGATGCATCATTTCTCCAGCTCCCATTTTGTGTATATGTTAAGCAAGTGAGCTCAGTAGCTTAATATCACTCTATTCTTAATGACGTTACTAACTCAGGCACCGAAAGCTCTGAACATCATCAGGCTCACTGTCTTAGTTACATGTTGGGATAAAATACTGTGTCTTGTGTGTTTAATCAGGCCTATGGTTTCATGGGGCTAGAGTCCATGATGGTAGAGAAAAGGAAAACAGCAGCCAGGACAGCAGAGAGCTCATATCTTAGTGTGCAAGCAGGAGGCCAAAGGAGAACACTGGGAACGGCACCAATCTTTGGAGAGCTCAAAGCCCACAGTAGCACACCTAATCCTTTCCAAAGCCCCTAGGGACTGAGTATCCACACATGAAGCTATATGGGGCCATTCTTATTCACACATGTAAGGCTCCCTGAGAGCAAGCACTGAAAGCAGCTGTTTTCTGTAGACGGACAGGCTCAAGAAAGGGAAGAGTAAGTATAAGATTTGCATATGATCCACCCCTCTCAAACTCATCAACCAGAGAAGTCAAAAAAGTAAGGTCGTGGGATTTCAGGGTTTGGTGTAACCTGGTAGAGCATCATCGACAGTTATGTGTTTCTAGAGGCTTGTAGCTTCCTCACGGAGCAGAGTAGAACCTGTTTAAACGTGATGTTCTCCTTCCAGTGGAACCATATGGTCACTTCTTACAAGGTTTCCTGTGTCTGCTCTCAGGATAACAAGACAGATGGAGAGAGTTAAGGGATTACTAGGGACAAGCAATAAATCTTTTCCAGATAATATGATTTAACAATCATTTCAAGACTCCCCATTTTTTTTTTCCAATCTCTCTCAGTGCTGCTCATTGTCCTGGTTTCTTACATCTGGTTGGTTGAATTCCTTCTCTCATTCCACAGAGGTTCAATTTATGTACTACGCATGCATCTTCTTTATGGATGCAGATTAATGACATTTTTAGCATCTACTTATTGTATAAATATCATGTGGAGTGAATCAACAAGCGTGGATTTTCTCACATAGAGTATCTCTCTGGATGCCCATTATAATTAGCCTCCTGTCTATGCTATTAATTAATCAAGACCTACCCTTTTTCTTATTCTTAATTTATTTGACAGTTTCATTTAGGTATAACTAGAAAACAATAAATTGTACATATTTAAGCTAATAATCTCCTAAGATTTGTGTCTATTACACCAATGAAACTGCCACCACCATCATAAATCTCGTCTTCTGCTGTTTCCATATGCAATCTTCTTCTCCTCGCCCCGCTTTGTTCCCTCTGACACAGCCCACTGACCCAACACATCGCTTCTTTTTCTTTTCTAATCATCTCACTGGTGTCCGTTAATGTACAAATAGACTAAATTTCTATACATGTTGTGGAATTTTGCCATGTTCACTCTTCTTTCTGTGTTTTCAGAAACTTCTCGCAGGCTCTTTTAACTGTGCATTTCCTTGGAACAGTTCAAGACTCCTGCTATTTTTAAAATTTTATTCCTCTTTACTAAGTTTAGAGAGTATATATTCTGAATACAATCTTTGTCATATGTATATATTGTGAATATTTTCCCGTTTTGTGTCTTGCCTTCCTACTTTATTAACAAACTCTTTAATGATCAAAAATAGATATTTTGACAAATTCCATTTGACACATTGTAATTTCATAAAGTGGGGCTGGGAAGGTGGGTTGTTATACTGAAGAAATCTTTGCTTGACACTAAATCACAAAGATTTTCAATAGGTTCAACAGGTTTAGGGTTTACACTTACTTACTTTTTAATATCATGAGTAAGTTTGAGCCAAGCTTCTTTTCTTACATGGAGATGCTCAGCTATCCACTATAGAATGGCCTTTGAGTCTTTTTCTTTTTTTTAAGCAGTCAGTAATCTCTCTTATGTGGATGTATTGTTTAACACGCTATTCTGTCCAGGTCAACCGTTTGTCCATCTTTACACGCACAGCACACTGTCCATTAGTGTGCGCTTTTGTGAACCTTCACAATAGATCTTGAGTCAGAAAGTGTTACCCTTTAGCTTTACCACAGTTTGGATTATTGCACTTCCCTTGAACTTTAGACATGCTTGTCAATTTCAATACAGAAACATGCTGGGGTTTTTATCGGAATTGCATTATACCTAAAGATCAATTTGAGGAGACAGATCATCTGAACACATTGACCCATCAGTGTGTGAACATGGTGTATCCCTCTTTTTTTTTTTTAGAACATATTCAATTTCTCTCATCTATATTTTACACTTTTCCAAAAAAGAAAAATAAGTTTACATGGGAGGCTGAGGCAGAAGGATGGCAATTTCAAGGCCCACCTAGGCCACAGAGCAAGCTCAAGGCTAAACTGTGCAACTTAGTAAAACATGTCTCAAAATAAAAAGTAAAATAGGCTAGGGATGTAGTTCAGATGTAGAGTGCTTACCTCAGATAGACCTAGACTCGATCCTTCAAGTAGGAATGAAGAAAGGATGGGAGGAAAGAAAGAAAATAATTTGTGTACATTTGATGATATTATAAATAGTATTATAAAATTTTTTATTTCTAATGGTTTTTTTGTTACTAGAAATATTATTGCATTGTTATATAGTTCTTCTACAATTTGGTACACTGGCTAGTTCTAGTAGAATTTTCAGTATATTTCTATATTCAAAAGGATTCTTGAAAAGGCATTCACTTTGATACAAATATTCACTCATGTTGCCTACATTAAAAGACAATACTTATTTTCATTGTTGCATTGTCTAGGATCTCCAGTATGATGGTGAACAAACATGGGTAGAGTAGATGCTCTTGATTTAGGGAGAAAGTATATGGTGTTACTTTGCAAGATTCCATTAGATGCTTAGATATATATATATATTAAATATATTATATTTTATGTAATAAAATATTAAAATATTGAATTTTTTCTTATCAAAGCAACTCAAAATTACTCACAAATATTAAACCTGAAAATGGCCAGAAAAAGAACAGAGAATAAAGGTAAGTATAACAGAAGATTTTTATATTAAAAACCATGTAAGTGAGAAGACAGTGGAAAATATATTTTCAATGCTAAAAGAATAAAACTGTGATCCTATACCAAGAAAACATATCTTTCAAAACTTCAAATAATAAATTCTATTGAAAGTCGTGACTTTGCTGGTAAACATATACATGTGTGTAATTTGCCTATGTGTGTATTAAATATATATATATGTATAATTTTAAGTTTAGAATTTAAAACACATTAAAGGATAATTGACCATTTTATGGAAAACTTTAACAATGTAGTCTAGAATGTTATGCCATATATAGAGGGAAATGTCTGAAGGCAGGAGAGCGAAGGAGAAGAAAGATACATAGTGTGGTGAACTTATCACGTTGTATGTGAACTAGTATATCACTAGAAGGTTGACTATAATAGGTTACAAGCTCTGAAATAACCCTTACAATAAAAGAGTAAAGAACTATGAGTAATAAGTCAATAAAATACAATAATAAAATTTAGTCAAGACTAAAGAAGATGTGAAAAACACAGATATGAACAAAAAACAGTAGAATGACAAATTTAAATCCAGCCATTAATTTTTCAATAATTGGGGGCTAAAGAGAAGGCTCCTAAGTTAAGAGCACTTGCTTCTCTTGCAGAGGACCTGGTTTTGGTTCTTAATACACACATAGCATTTTACTTTCACCCTTAATATCAAGGCCTGGGGACCCAGTACCTTCATCTGGCCTCCACAGGCACCAGGCACATTCCTACATGCATAAAAACACTCATAAACATTTGTGTGTATGTGTGTGTATGCATGTGTGTGTATGCATGTGTGTGTGTGTTTGCAAACATTTTAGGTTCAGTCAGGTCAGAACTATCACTTTTTATTCCTCCCTCATGGCATCTAGCACAGATCACATACAAGGGCTTTCTTGATGTGGGATTCCCCTCTGTATGCTATGAAAATATTTTATTGCCATTGGTCAATAAAAAAAAATGCTTTTGGCAATGGCTTAACAGAATATAGCCAGGCTGGAAAAGATATAGAGAGAAAGTGGGTGGAGTTGGGGAGATGCCATGTAGCCATATCAGGAGACAGATGCCTGTTGGAAACTTAAAACTTACAGGTAGGCCACAACCAAATGGCAATACACAGATTACTAGAAATGGGTTAATTTAAGAGGTGAGAGGTAGCTAGAAATATGCTAAAGCTATTGGCCGAACAGTATTGTAATTAAACAGTTTTTGTGTGATTATTTCGGATCTGGGCAGCTGGGAAATTAACAAGCAGTCTCCATCTACACTTTCTGAATAATGACTAAAGAATATTATTTCATCTAATGGACTTTAAAGCCATGGCTCTTCATCCTTGTTCTGTGGAAGAGAATGGTGAGCTTGCTACTCCCCCAACTTCGTTCTTAAAGTCATAGTTCTGTAGCCTCAAACTCCTTCCAAGGATTTCAAATCTGAACTGTTTTGTGTGTTTTAAAAAACTCCCTGCTGTGATCAGCAGGAGATCTGATAGGGAGAAAGAATGCCCCTCTGAGCTTCCTTCTCTGGCTGCTGCTTCCTGGAGTTGCCAGTGCTTTGCTCACACACTTCCTTCTGTCTCCCTCCTCATGTTGGGGTGTCACATAATGGTTATGTAGGCCCACAACCCTCATGAGCATAGATTTCTAGCGATCTGAAAATCCTGTTGAATGAGTTTAGCAAGCAAGCTATGCCTTCTAAAACAGCATCTACAGAACACTGCCCCCACAGTGTTCCCTGGACTGGCAGCAGCTCACCTTTTTCCCGGTCCAGTGCTTAATGAGGCTTCCTTACAAGCCTGAACAACTTACCTTTACTTTGTAGCTTCACAGCGTGTCATCAGCTCAGGTCAAGTTCTTGGTCCTGCTCTCTTGCAAGCCATGTGCCTTATCCTAGCTAGCAAGGGAGGCTAGTCATTCCCTTACAGACTCAGTATGTTTTATGCACTGTTGTCACCTCAGGGAGTGGCCTTTCTGCCCTGGCCCTTCCCCCTGTGGAGAAAGGGATGATTTTCCTTCCGTGGCTGTTTTCCACCAGATGTGGCTTCCCATATCCTTGACTTTATCTTAATAAATAAGCCTGCATAGTTAGCAAAACTCATTGCATCTTTGTTTAGGGATTAGGACTGGAGATATATTCAAACTACGCTGAGCACTGCTAATCCTGAAAGGGCGAATGCAATCCTGATAGTGTTATGGGGCCACAGCAGTTTACTGCAGTCACTCAGCTGCAGATGTTATTAAAGCAGCCGTCCGGGCTCAGCGTGGAGCAGATAAGCAGAGATCAGTATGCATGTTCACATATGTACACAGGCTTGCTCTAGCTTGCAAACATACATGCTGCACACTTCAAATGCAGAGACTTGTAGTCAGGCTTGGCAGTCACACAAATTCACATAAGCCTGCACAAGCACATGGGAAACATGGCTGCCTGTGCACGTAAAAGCGTGTATACCCAGCTGTGGCATTTTAGAATCCTGAGCTGTGGCTGAGTACACAGGCACACGCAGCCACTCCCCTGCACTTTTCCATGCGCAGATCTAGAAATAGTTGCTCAGTAGTTGGCTAACCCAGAGGGTAGTGCTGAGAGTGGAGGGCCTGGCTTGCAGACACGTTCACTCTTCCAAGCAGTGCTGATGACTTAAGAGTGTTTTTTCCTACTTTTATGCACAAAGGTCTCTAGCTCTTGGGGGTTTTAGTATAAGTTTCTTCTCTGCCTTATCATGATAGGAAAACCCACTACAGCCTAATCAATTTGGCCCTCTAGCCGCAGGAGAAAAGATACCACTAATAGCATTAAAGTATCTCAGCTCCTTGCCCACAGTCTGGTGTGGGGCCACCACCCCAACCACTAGTGGCTTTGACATTTCCTTCATTTACTCGTGCATCATCTTAGCAGGTACCTCTCAAATTCCTGCCTGCTGCCCAGATCTGTGCAATAGTTTCTATAGAACAGGGGTGCATACATAAGGCATAGACCTTGAGGTCTTGTAGGAGCGAAAGGCTCACCAAGAAACAACAGCTTTATGGTAGTAAATGACAGCTATCAGTGATGTAATAATGATAATGGATCCAATGACCAAGTGTTGAAGGTTCCCAGGAATGTGCTAGGATATTCATTCTAAGTACTTGTGGGGCTCAGTGTATAATTGGGCTCACAGCTAACATTCACTATGATAAAGTAGTAAGGACACAAAGATGGACCAGAGGGGAAAGGCACAAGGAGCATCTGGGGGAATGGGTGGGCTGGTTCCTGTATGCTGTCCCTCCCTTGGCAAGAGAAGTGCAGTAATGTGTGTGATATATCCGCCTGGGTGAACAGTTAGAAATACAGCACCAAGGCTTCCACTGAGGTAAGTCAAATAGGTACCTTCTGCTTAGCAGGTACCATAACACTGGACTCCCTGAAGAAAATCAGGTTCACAGAATAAACTAAGTCAGGGCACAGCAAGTCACCCTTATCATTGAGGGGACATATTAAATGGGTGAGCAGAAGTAATTGTTTGGTTGGAACCTCCAGATCACTCCTGTTTGACTCAGAAAACCCCATTCCTTGCTCTCTGTCTCCAAATCTCACTCTCTCAGAGAATCTCTAACAAAGGGAAGGCACCAAAAAGCCCAGTTCCACACACTTGCTGGCTGTCGTAGCTGCTCCCCTGAAGTTGCTTGCTGTCCAAGTTCCCACCTAAAGTGCTCAGCTTTTGACCATACTTGGGCATAAACCCAGCTTGCAGTGGACACATCATCAGTCATCACCCCTCACCTACAACCTAGATAAGCTTCCTCCTTTAGTTTGGGCATGTGACTTCTCCAGCCCTGTCCTCTGGGACCAGAGAACCCACTTGGGAGTGGCTTTGTTCTTTTTCTTTGACTATTCGTCTTCAGCAGAGAAACCTATCATCGGGGTACAGAAAACCTATTAGTGACTATTTACCAGTCAAGTTCTCGGGTATAATCAGCCAAGAGCACATCTGCACTCAGGGCTAAGACCTGTGGTGCCTAGTCCATGCTCTCTTTCCATGGTAGCAATGAAGATGAGCAGCTTTGGAAAGCGTGGCATGAGTGTGAGCTAGAATTCATAATGTACCAGGGGCTCTTGAACCGAGTCATGGACTGTGGTGGCATCTGGCCAGGCAGAAGCGATAGAAAGCAGAGCATAGGGTGGCTACTTTTTTTCCCTCAGTGGGAGGACAAAGAGCAGTGTCTGGAGAGCAGTGAACAGAACGTCGGTCTTCTCAGACTGGTTGATAAAAATTCATGAGGATCTGCTGCAAGCTAGAAACTACCAGACACTGAGAATTTAAAGCCAGACCTTAGTCCTTAAAGATTTCTTAGACAAGAAGGGAACCAGGCAGGCGGCACAATGATAGCAGGCCAGGTGGGGAAGGAAGTCCTTGAGTATTCCCAGCCAGCCAAGACTTCAGAGACAGAGTTTTCCAGAAGAGGAGGTAGGAAGAGTGGAGCAGAATTCCTCTTCTGCATATGCAAAAGCTTAGCAGAAGCAGGGGTTGCGAAGCCAAGAGTTTGGACTGTGTCTGACGAAATCTTTCTTCCCAGGGTCTGTGAGAACTACGACAATATTCTGTATGGTAACCCGTAGGCATTCTTCAGTTACATAGGATTAAGTGGAAGAAGATGCAAGATCTGTGAACACTATCCATGTGCAATAGCAAAACGGATAGAAGAGAGCCCTGCCTATATTGGAAACTCTGTCCTGAGTGGCCTGCACACACTCCTCTTCCTGACGGCGAGTAGATCTACACTGTTTGTAAGGATGCAGCTCCCCAGCAGATGGTGAATCAGACCTCGATGTCTCTGTGTGTGCTTTGTACATTTTACTTGTTGGTAATGAATTTACAAAACCTTTAAGTACGGAAAACAGAGCCTTCCCACGAACTGAACAGATGGGAGAGGAGGCTTTCTAAAGGCTTTTCAAAGTGGCCCCTGTTTCACCCCCCTCCCGGTTTAACATCTCTCTGTGTGGCTACAAATGCTTTATTAGTTGGGGGCGAGGGAGAATCTGCTCGGCCTTTCTTTCTCCAGCTCTCTGGAAAATATGAGGCAGTCTGGCCACAGTCAGGAGACCATTAGCAAGATGGCACTGGGTCCTGGCCAAGAACTTCCTACAGCCGTGTCCTGGAGTGTGACATAACTCATAGAGAGACTCAAGAAAGGGGATTCCTCTGACTGCCTGAAGGCTTCATTCCAATATAACTGAATAGATTATAGTCACAAGCCAGAGGTTGGTCTCATTAATAGCCCCATGTTTTCATGTTTCAAGGTTCCCTTAAGCCATATCGTGAACCTTGTCACTGGTGTTATGCACCTGCCTCGGGGGGGGGGGATCATATGAACGACCTCTTTTTGAAATTCTATTTTTGTTATTGTGTGCATGTATGTGTATGATGTATGCATGGGAGTACTTATATGGAGGATATAGGACATCTTTGTAGAGTTGATTCTCTCTCCCCATCTTCATGTAAGTTCCAGGAGTCAAACTTAGGTTGTCAGGCTTAAGTGGCAATTACTTTAGTTACTGAGCCCGTCTTGCTGGTCCTACATCCCGCATCTCTTGATGCCGATCTCAGTTGGTGACTTTCCTTGTTGAATGAAATGTTAGGTGGCCCGAGGCAAACGAAGATTTTTCTCGATGGTTGCTTTTGTATGTCAAGTTGACAATGAGGAAGGCTGTCAAGAGAGCTGGTGAAAGTATGTTTCTCAGCGTGACTATTGAAGTTGATTCTGGAAGATACTGCTTTTGAACTGGTTGACTGAGAAATGTGGGTGGCTCCCTTAAGTGCAGGTGAGCATCACCCAATCTAGGGAGGACCTAACAGTGAGAGTAAAAATGGCGGGAACAGCAAAGTCCCTAATTCTAAACATTCCTGTCTGTGGCGTGCCAAATTTGCCTTGTGAGTGGGTGAGCCCCTTCCAGGGAAATCCTAGTCATAACTACCAAGAGACCTGCCCAGGAAAAGTCAGCTTTACAGCATATCAGAAGAAATAGCATTGCAGCACTCATTTGGGAGCTGCATCATCCTGAATTTAGGGCCACAAAGTCTATGGATCTCTGGCTTCATCTGTCAAATGGGTTTTCCAAACTGGGATGCCTCCATTACATCCCAGGGATAGTAACGGAGAGAAACATTGCCAACCTACTTCCTCTATAACTTCATCTTCGTAAGTGTCCCAACTTGCTGCTCTAGCTGTGGGTTTGATAAGCCCTCCAGACTTATATATACCTCCGTGGCCAGCAATCGATGTGCTAAAATTGTAATAGGTATGCAAATACAGTGTGTAGAACTCTGCAACAGTGGAATTCTTCTCTGCCAGAAATCAATCGTGAAAATGTATGTAAAACCACAGTAACATTAACTTCATCTAAAGGGGCAATTGTGCTAAGTGAACACCTGATTTCTGAAGAAGCTCAATGGAGCAAGGCTGAACCACACTATGTCACCTAGCTGCAGTGAGGACCATGATATATTCCAGGTGATCAGAAGGCTCTGGAGGAAGGGAAAGGTGTGATGCCAGTCTGGAGGTAGCCAAAGAGGCCAGGCTGGCAAGTGAGGAGATCTCCTCCACTGGCAGACCCCTGATTTGGATCATCTCCCTTGGTCAAAGTCCCTTTTATGAGGATAAAAGGGTAAATGAAGTTTAAGAAACAAAGGGAGGGGCAGGAGAAACTAAGAATGAAGAAGAAAGGCAGAAGGGGGGGACTAGAGGGACAGGAAGGAAGTACAGACAGGCTGAGAATGAGTTCCAAAGGAGAGAACTACTCTGAGAATTGCAGGTCTAGCTAAAGGTCCAGCATAGCCTGGGATAGACAGGGATTAGAGAATTGCTCATTTTCAGGAAAGGAGAGAGGGTAAGTCTTAAGTGAGCTGGAATCTTCCTTGTATTGAGATGTCCCAATCTTAGAGAAATTGGCATTGCTAAATATTTTATCCCTTCTCAAAATGGTGTTATTACATTTTTTCCAGTCCAGTTTCTGGATCATATATGGTTCTCTCTCTCTGTTGTCTTTGAAAATCCAACGTTCTGAAGATGCATAAGAAGAGGTGGGCTGGGCATCCCAAGGGAAATATGTATCCCCAGGTATGGAGACGGTACCTAGTAAATGCCAGACACTGAACAAGGAGATGGATAACACTGGGAGGACAAGTTTCATCCAGAAACTCCTGACCTGATAGAAAGAGAGCTACAGTCCTCTGTGCCTAAGCTTGTGGGAGACATAGACAAGGAGAAGGATAGCAATGGGGGAAGGAAATCAGTACCGTTCCTCAGTGTAAGAGAAAAACAAACAAACCAACAAGCTAAACCTCAAAGATCAGGCATGACTCTCAGAGTAAAGAGTGAAGGCTGGAGCTTTGTTACAATGCACTGGGGCCAACTAATGGAGACCAGTGTGAAGACATCCAGGTAGACAAGACTTCAGAGTTAGGAGGACTGACGCCATGACGGTCATCTTTGTTTGACAAGGCATCGTCTAAAAACAAATGTGTCACGGAGCTGACCCAGGGTTTGTTGGTTGGCTTCTCTACGTGGTACACAGATGGGTTACATTAAGCCACAAGGCTTCCCTGGTCTCTGACTGAGACCCTCTAATGGAGGGAAGTCTCCATGCTCAACGTACTCATAGAGACATTACATCTGGATGAGAATCAATCAAAGGGGAAAAGAGTTCTCAGGGAAAACCAGCTCCACATCCTCATGCCCATCCTTCTCCATCTGGAGAAGGAAAATCCAGGGAAGTTCCTTTTAGAGATGGTACTAGAGGGAACAGGGAACGGGAAAACAAGGTTTTCAACGTGAAGGACAGCCAGAAGGTGAGATAAGGGAGTGACTGTCTCTCACTTGCTCTCAAAATAGGCCAATCCTGCTTATCTTCTAAATTCCAATTCACTTCCTTTCGCTCTGTGTCACCCACTCAAATCATTACTGGGTAGAGATGTTGGACTTTTATATTTTGGTACTGTATGTGTGTATGCATGCACGTGTGTGTAATCACATGTACTCTGATAAATGTATATATTGTAAGTAAATCTCTTCATATGTATGTAAGTACACATATATGTTTATACACATACACACACATATATACACGAAAAGAATAGATGTTTTGATGGAGAGATGCTTGTGCTAGCTGTAAACTTATTTCTGGATAATTAAGGAAGTGTATTACTCAAGGGCAGAAAGCTACTATCCCGCAGTCAGTGATCTAATTTCCCTGTGGAAGTTTACTGGCTGGAAGTTGCTGGTGCATACACCTTCCACATCGGAGTCATAGGCACAGAGCCTGAAACCGTGAAGGTTTGTCCAAGCAGCTTCATGGCTGCCTTCCCATCTTGACAGGGTGAATGAAATCACGAAGAAAGTTCAACTAAAAGCAACAGCTAGCTTGGGAGCAGACTGGGTTCTAAGACTGGGTGCTTACTCTTCATCTCTGGTCAGCAATGGCCTTGGAAGGGAAGTCATTAGTGCCCACTTCTGAAGCTTGTCTTCATTGACTTCTGCTGGGCTTTAGCCCATTGCCCTTCAAAAGCTTAGAGATAGAAGACTGGACCCAGAGATGGATTAGCCTTCTTTTCCAGTTTTAAAGATTCTGGGATCATTCTTCAGAGGTTCTTCCATTTGTTTGGGCAGAGTTGGTTCTTCATTTCTACAGCCTCCAACTTCTCCCCAGCCCCCATCCATTTAAAGGAATGTCAATGTTTGCATTCCTACCAAAAAGTCTCCTCCCGAAGTTAAGTTACTAATTAGAAATTATTTATGCCCCTGACCATATGCAAGCAAACTCCTGCTCAGCATGCTGTTTGCATGAGCACCCTGATTCACACCCGCTGCTCTTTAAATGTCCCCATCACTCTGGCTCTCGAGGCTGATTTCGACAGGTACCCACCCCTTGAAACCTCCATCTGAACAGCTCTCCTAATCAATGCATGCCAGAACCCAGTTACCTCTGCTCCATCCGTCTTCCTAAGGGTCCTTTGTCACTGGTCTGTGGAGCACTGGGGAAAATCATGATGGAAACGCTTTCTACCACTCTTCCCATGAAGGAAGAGCTGGCAAATGACTGCAGAAGGCCACAGCTTTTCACTGTGAGAGGGCCTTTAAGACACCATACAGACCTCAAGGTCTCTCCCTCTCTCTCTCTCTCAAACACACATGCACAAGCACGCACTCACATACACATGGCATATACACACATACATGTATGCAACCCTTGTCAGACTAATACAGCAGAACTACTGAAAATACACATGATTGTCTTCATGAGTCAAATGACAGGCATAGAGGTAACCGTAAGTCCTGGGGCTGATGTCTCTATCTCTGCTCTCGTCTGATTGTTGTAACACTTTCTCATTTAAAAGAACACCTTTAATCGGCTGTAAAAACAAAGCCAGAGAGATGTGCTTAGAGCTTGGAGTGAAGGAGAACGCCTGACAGAGAATGTTGGGACAATTAAATCCGTTGTTACCCTTCCAACTTACAAATTGGAATCACCTGCTCTGGGTGTGCCTGGCTCATTCCGCCCCTCCCCTCCAGCCTTATTAAGGATTCTAGGCAATGGACTCCTGCTTCTGAACATGCATCAAGCAAACTCCCTGATCTGCAAGCCGATTCACATAGCAGCCTCCCTAATAAAGCACGAGGCACAGCTGTCTGAGCACATCTGTTTTCTCGTAGATCTCTAGCAAATGCTAAGAAAACATGAGAGGTAGAGGCAACCTTGACCCAAAATGTCTCCATCTTCTTGCTTCAAGGAGGTTTGGTGTAAAAGACAGGGACCCGAACATCCTGGAAGTTCTAACAATAGAGCTGGGTTCAGATATAGGATTTATTCTGAGGTTATTTAATTCCTTCAGTGAATAACCACTGGGTGGGCGAGGTGCTAAGGATGTGGGAGAAGGAGAGCTGTGAAAAGCGGTAGTGCACACACTGTGTAGGTAACATCCTGGGAGTGACTTGTCCCTTGTAAGCAGGCAAAGACTCAGGGCCATCAATACCAAGAATGTATGACAGGATGAAAAGCCACGGAGGACTCCACAGCAGAATAGTCCCGAAGCACAGGATCCAGGGAGCTATTATCCAGTAGAGGGAAAGTTGGCTCCAGGTAGTTCATTATGTCTGGTTTGCTCTCATACACTGGCGGGCCACGGTTATGTTGAGAGCCCTGTCACTTTGCTTGCATTCTTTTCAGCCACTAACTGGGGCTGGGCGCCTTTCATTATTGCTTAAAATACAATCCACCAGCTCTTCCAACTCTGCCCCAGGCTCCTCAAAGGCAAAATGCCATGCTGCTTTAATCAGTGACAATGGGCAGCCCAAAATCTCTAGATGGAAGAATGCAACCTTGGCAACGACACATTTTCGATATCTTACACCCTTTCCCAGAATACCTCTGGCTGGGACCAATCCCCGCTTGCCTGAAGATCTTCAGAACCCTAGCTATTATTCTGTCTAAATGAATGATTTCTTGACACTGTTTCAGGTTAGAGGCTATAAGCAGAGTGATAAGATGCCTACTACACTGTCAGGCATGTACTGTCTGATAAAACTATTTCTTATTATCAGTAGATCGCAACTTATAGATAATAGGATGTATTCTTCTGCGAAATGTGCCTTTTTTTCTTGTGCATATGTCCACAGATGGTCACGCAGGACTGTGTTGCCAGTGAAAATGCAATGTCTAATTATTACAGTTGATCATTCTAAGACAAACAGTTGAGGGCCTAGCAGACCCAGCTCTGAGCTCAAAGGTAAACTATACTTGAATTCGGGTCAATATTCTGATGAAGTGAAAAGATGAACATATGGGGATGGGGGCAAGGGATGTTTCCTCGTTCAGCAAGTTAAGAACAAGAGCCAACTGTGCTTCTCACAAGTCCCTAGTATATTCTAAGAAAGAGAGAATCTCCCCTCTTCCCTGTGAGCCCAGTGAATAGAAAAGATTCACTGAGGCAGATATATTTTGTGATCTTAGGCCACTGGGCAACTCTGATGAGATGAAAAGTCAGATGAGTGGGATTGGCTGCGGTGGTGGAGTGCCTCCAAGTCCACAAGAAGCCTGGGGTTTTCCCAGCTCCACAAAACTGAGTGTGGGGTTACATATTTGCAATTCCAGAGTTCGAGAGGCTATTGCAGAAGGTGCAAAGTTCAAGATCATTGTAAACTATAGGACAGACTGGCCTTAGTCAGACCCTGTCGTAAATAACGACAACCCCAAATGAAAATAAAAGCATTTGAGCATTCGAGAAAAATCCCTCATACTCAAACCTAAGGGCTGGTTTGAAGAACTAGACAAAACCAGGTTAAGAGCGTAAAATGCCGAGAAGACTCTAGAACAGTGTTTCTCAACCTTCCTTTCTTCCTAATGCTGTGACCCTTTAATATAGTTCTTCCTTTGTGGTGATTTCCAAGCATAAAATTACTTTTGTTGCTCCTTCATAACCTTAATTTTGCTACTGTTAAGAATTGTAATGCAAATACCTGTGTTCTCTGGTGGTCTTAGGCAACCCCTATGAATGAGTCTTCAACTCGGACTTTGAGAATCACTGCTCTAGACTGAGCATGGAAAAGAAAATCTTTCAAGAAACGAAAACTCTGAATGAGAGAATTGATAATTTTAGTGAGTTCTATGACCATCTACAGAATGGAGCAAGGGTTTTCTGTAAGTGGCAGCAAGCACCCCATTGACCCAGATCTATGATTTCTAAGCTTCAGACACCTAGACAAGGCATGCTACTGCTCTCCCCATTGCCTTTATTTTATAATTGCCAAGTTTTCTTTTCTCAGATAGCTCACACTTCATCATGTATCCCCTTTCCACTAATTAGTCAGGCTAAAATATTTCAAGGATTCTTTTTTTTCCTGGAAACCTACCAAACTTGTGTAGCAATAACAAAAAGAATAATAAAATTTTGTTCAATTTTGCTCAAGTGGAAGAACTTGAAAAACCAGACAGAAACGGCTAATTTCAGGAAAATTAAAATTAGCAAAATTGATCACAGGGAAAATAAACAACTTGAGCAGAATAATTACCAAAGAAGAATTTTAACTTTTGAAAAACAATGTCAAAATGCTCCTGCAAGAAAACTGAAAGCCAATGCTTTTCACAGAGTAAATCTGCATAATGTGTAACATGTGTCTGCAGTGCTGCTTTAAACGTCTCCCGACCGTTTCTAAACGACGTCCATAAATTAGAACAGCATTGGTTATAATGCCCGACAAATTGGAAACAAAACAAACCCACGAACCAGTTTCCCTGATAAATGTCAATGCGTGCTTCCTGAAAGGAATACAGAATACAGAGCTAGGCAAGAATGAAAAGAAACATTACCCACAACTATGTGACAATTTTTCTAAGAATGCAAGGATGGCTTGACTTTATTAATAAAGTTGGGTCAGGATAAAACTTCCATAAATGTTGTAAGAGCTTTTCTCAAAAATTCAGCATCCTTTTCTGACGTAAAATGCTTAAACGCTTAAGTTCTTGTTGTGATAATAACTTCATATATCTCAAATCAAAAGCTTCATTTCTAATGGAAAAAAATATTAGGACCTCCATTATTAATATCAGGGACTAAATAATAGTATTCAACTTTGTACTGTCTCTTAATATTAGTTAATATTAGTTAAGATATTATTCAATATAACACAAACTAGGAATATAAGTAGAAAGGATATAAGTAGAAAAGTAGAAACATTTGCAGTATTTAAAGACTATATGACTGAATAACGGAAATTTTCTGGAAAAATCAACTAAAATTTTTGCTATGAAAAATGAAAGAATTAACAAATAATATAGATGTTCTATACTTTTCTCATACCATTGAGAACTCTAGGAAGCAAAGATATTCATGTATAACAAGATGTATGATAAGATGAGTCCCATTGCAAGAACATTAAGATTTTATATATATATATGGCATATACTAAGAGACTATTAAGCTTCACATGCCACAAAAGGGCATATGAGCAAATGCAAAGATAGGCTAATTGCTGCTGGGAACGTTCAGTGAGACAAAGACATTAATTCCCTTTTAATTAATCTATAACTTTAAGATTAGCTTACCAACTACATCCACTTTTAGGCAGACTAACTTTCACACACAATATAACAAATCTGTAATAAACATCAGGAAGAAAAAGACAAAAGAAAGCCCACAACGGGACCTACCAGAAATTGAAATGCATTATTGCAAATCTATAGCAGTCAACAGTATGGTGCATGGTGCAAAGAACAAGCTTTTACGTTTGCGACACAAGGAGTCCAGTCAGTGTTGCTCACGTGGGCATGGGAGGAGAGTAATCCACTGGGTCATAAGCTCAGGACTCAGTGAACTATAGGAAAGAAAAAAAAGAGAACATGAAATTAGGAGGGAAATGGGTTTGGGGAGGAGATTGGAGGGAAGTATTTGGAGGGAGAAAATGGAGGTGGATATGATTAAGATGCATTATATACGTTTATGGAATTTTCACAAAATAGAAATAGTAATTAACAGAAATATAGTCAAATATACTTAAGAGTGAAATATTATATATGAAAAATTACTTTGCCTATTGGCATGGAAAGATGAATTATTCAATAAATGTTCAAACAGAATAATAGTTAGAACACCTGCTTCACATCCAAAAGATTCATTAACACCTTAAGCATAAAATATGTACTATAGGAAAACAAGAAGTATGTAAAATAACTTGTTTTCAGAATTGACAATTATGGTTCATCACAAACTTTACTACCTAAACTTAAAAAATTCTCACTGAAAAGATGCCATCAAAATATTTCGCTCCAAGATGGTGTTTGAAGTAATTGTCAGTGAGATAAAAGAAAAATCAAAGTTTCCCAAATTGGAAAGAAGGAAGTCAAATTGTCCTCTTTAAAGATGACATGTTCTAGATCTAGAAAAACATAGAGCTAAAACATCATCCAGACTAATATACAATTTAAGTAACTTTGCAGAATACAAAATCAGCACACAATACACGATAGCATTTCCAGGCCCTAATGATGATCTATCTGAAAAAGATATCCCCCCCCCAATAAAAACAGTTTAATTTATAATAGCCATAAAACATCCACCTGCAAATTAATTTAACCAAGAAACTACAATTGTAAAATCCATGTAAATGACAAGATTTAAACACACACACACACACACACACAAAATAATCTTGACAGAAAAAGAGTAGGAAGTAGCATACCACTGTTTAACTTCAAGATACACTATAAAGCTATAGTAACCAAAATAGGACTAAAGATATTAAAGCAGTCCCATAAACCAATATATTGGAATGTTCCCCAGTAATAAATACAAATACACACAACTAATTTTCAACAAATTTGCCAGGAATGCATATTGGATAAAGCAGTCTTTTAAAATAAATGTTATGGGGGAAAATGAACTGGAGCACCGGACTGAAATCTCAAGGTTCAAATCAGGAGCAGAAGGAGAGAGAGCACGAGCAAGGAACTCAGGACTGCGAGGGGTGCACCCACACACGGAGACAATGAGGATGTTCTATTGGGAACTCATCAAGGCCAACTTGCCTGGGTCTGAAAAAGCCTGGGTTAAAACCGGTCTTGCTGAACATAGCGGACAAGGAGGACTACTGAGACCTCAAGAACAATGGCAATGGGTTTTTGATCCTACTGCACGTATTGGCGTTGTGGGAGCCTAGGCAGTTTGGATGCTCACCTTACTAGACCTGGATGGAGGTGGGTGGTCCTTGGACTTCCCACAGGGCAGAGAACCCTGTTTGCTCTTTGGGCTGATGAGGGAGGGGGATTGATTGGGGGAGGGGGAGGGAAAGGGGAGGCAGCGGTGGGGAAGAGACAGAAATCTTTAATAAATAAATAAATAAAACAAAATGGATTAAAACCTAAATGCAACACTCAGAACTATAAAACCATGAGAGGAAAACTTGAACTGTTTCATGAAACTGAGTGAGACTTTAAAAGCACAGTCAAGACATCAAATGGGCAAATGGAACCACATTAAAATAAAATTAGAAGTAACATGTAGAGTGGGGAAGGGCATCTGCATAGCTGCAATGGAGTTAAGGAGTTGAAAATGTGGAAGACACAAGTAACCAAAGCAACTTTGTCTTCCATATGTGACTAATACTTAAAGAAGCAAATGGGAGAGGAGGACAGGTTTATTTGGGCCCAGAGTTTCATAGGTCTTTTGCCATCATTGTCTTTAAATATATAAGACAGTGCCTCATAGAACACCTAATGATAAGGTGTGTATTTCATTTCAAAAGCCAAGATAGGTCTTTTTTACCATTATACTTTAAGGGCCAGGCAATACACTAAGAGAATAAAAGTATGTAAAAGGACACAGATTGCCAAGGAAGAAATATTACCAAATTTGTTCATGACACAGTTCTCACTAAGGGGCAATATGATGGATTAAGGGTATCAGGAACAATAACTTTTGTAAGTGATAAGTGATTGTAGCCAGGTTGTAAGATACAAAGGGAATATACTGGCTTGACTCACTTTCCCATAGTCTAGTAGTAAATGATTGGATTTTGAGATTAAAAACACAGACTCCCTCCCTTTAGGATGCTCCAAAATCAACTATTGACATAGGAATAGAATAACTAGCATGCATGATATTATGACTGGTAAAGTAAATTTTAAAGACGAACTATATAAAGAACTAAATGCATAGAGAGACAGTAATGTTGATAAATATAAAAACCTAACCTTGCTGAAATACCAATGGTCAACTTGATCTATAGAGTTAATGCAGCTCAAAAGATCTGGAAAATTTTATTTTGCATATAACAAATGAATTCTAATATTTACATGATAAGGCAAAAGACCCAGAAAGATTAAATAATGTGGAGGAAGAAGAGGAGGAAATAGGGGAAGAAGAGGGTAGTAGAAAGAAGTAGGAAGAGGGAAGAGGAGGAGAAAGGAGGAGGAGGAATGATTAAGAAAACTGAGCCTATCTGACCGCAAGACTTGCTACAGCACAGTATTTAAGACCACAGTTAAAGGATAGACGACCATATCAGTGGAACTGAGTAGAAAGCACAAGAAATAGACCCATGTAGGAAAAGTCAACATATCTTTAAGAAAAGGAGCAAAGACAACAGAAGAAATAAAGTTCTTTCAACAAATGACATGGCACAACTAGACAATCACATGAGTTAAGGCCACTAATAATCCTAGACATTGATCTTAATCCCTTACAAAAATTAATTCCCGGCAGATTATAGATCAAATTGAAAGACTATAAAACTTCTGGAATACAGCAGGAGAAAACCTAGATTGTCTTTAGATGACTATGATTCTTAGATAAAGTGCCAAAGGCATGATCCATGAGAGAAATAATTTTCTTGATTTATTTAATGCCAAGTGTGAGGAAAAAAGCCCACAGTGAGAAAAAAAAGTCACAAATGGGGATAACAGTGTCTTCAGAGGACACATGTAATAACAGAATGTGAGCCAAGGTATAGATAGAATGACACTTAAGTTTCAATAGTAAGGAAAAATTGATTTTAAAAAATCAGACAAAGCCTGATGGCACACATCTTTACTCCCAACACTAAATAAACAGAGGCATATAGATTTCTGTAAATTTCAAGGCCAGCCTGGTCTCCATAGTGAGATATAAGTCAGTCAGGGCTCCATAGTGTGGGTGTCAAGGGAGCAATTAACCAGCACCCCACCAAAGAGGATCTGTACAGTTTGTCAGTAAGCACTTCGAAATATTCCACATTTTATGACATCAGGAACATGCAATCTAAAATGCAAAAGATAAGTACACCTCATACTAATTAGAAAAGAGTTCAAATCCATGAAACTGTAGCTCTAATGACCAATGTCCAGGATACCAACACTGTCAAATGACAAGGATCTAGAACGATGGGAACTTGAATCGGTGGCTTGCGAGAAGGCAAACTGGTCAGCCGCAATCTGTCTGTTGCTGTGATAAAACGGGCTTTATGAATCCAGGGCAGGAGGAAGGCAGGAACCTGGAGGCTGCACCTGAAGCAGAGACCATCGAGGACCATTGCTTGCTGGAGTGCTTTCACATCCTCTTCGGCCTGAATTCTTGTACATCCCAGGCCCAGATGGTCCAAGGTGGCATGATTAGAGTTTGTGTGTGTCAAGTTGACACACACTAACCAACATAGCCACTTTGATAGTTCCTTTTAAAACAAAATGTCTTTAGCAAACCCTCAGCAGGTGTAATTCTTCTACCCAAAGAAGTTCAATACATGTCCACACAAAATTTGCTCATGGATATTGATGTTGATGACTTATTACTTATAACTGCCCAAAGCATGACTCAATCAAGATGCCCTTCCTTTGAGTCAATAGATAAACTGTGACGCATCAAATCCATGGCGTTTAGTGTTAAAATAAATATGATCTCCCATGAAAAGTCAGAAGAGAAGCTTTAAGTACATATTATAAAGTAGAAAACACTGATCTAAAGGCTAGTGTTACGTAATTCCAACCACAGCATTCTATAAAAGGAAAGAACTTTGAAGATAGTGAAGATAGGAAGGGCTAGGAAGAAAGGGAAGGAGAAGAAGGGAAATCAAGAACCATATAAATTGGAGAAATGGCTGTCTAGGGCAGTGAAAAATATCTGTCGGGTAATGTACACTAATTCTCCATAGGACATAGGAGTGGGTACATGTCAGTACACATGGTTTCACAATCTCCATGGGGTCGCTTTTGAGCCCCTCTCTCATCTAGAGCATAACACCTTATGAATAAAGTCTTCTCACCATAATCTGAGTGTTTCTTCCCTCCAAACTCAAATGTGTGCCAAAATTTAATCCTCAGTGAGATGACACTATAAGGTGGGGTTTGGGGGGGTGGGGGTAAAGTTGATTATGAATGCTCAAGATTCAGGTTCATGTCCTCATAAGGAAACCCATTTGCCTTAACGCCAAGTAAAGACACACATGAAGTTTTAGATATGAGAAACTAGCTCTCACACAACACCAGTCTCCTAGCACCGTGATCTCAGAACTTTATACTCTAGAGCTCTGAACAATAAATTTCTTTTGCAATTGCTCACTCTAAGGTATTTTGTTATGGTGGTCTAATGAACTAAGATATGGCATACACACAAAACACACACACATGAACACACAATGCAATACACACACACAAAGAAAGTCTTTAAGCTTCACAGTGCCTTAAAAGTAGGAGGGTCATCAGTATTGATGATTTTGGTTTTTTGCCTTTATTGATCAACTTGTATATCCAATATCACTTGGGGATCTGATATAAATCAATGCTCTGAAGGGAACCATAGAGATACCCTTACATATTGACAGAAAGCTGACCAGCTAAGGCCAAGTTCATGCACTAAGAAC
The DNA here is from genome assembly GCA_963919705.1 of Alexandromys oeconomus. Lineage (NCBI taxonomy): Eukaryota > Metazoa > Chordata > Mammalia > Rodentia > Cricetidae > Alexandromys > Alexandromys oeconomus. The sequence continues at coordinate 24,520,811 of CAWTZB010000064.1, forward strand.
CCAATGACACATCCCCAGGGCCCATTCCACTAATGCTTGATGCTCACCAGCCGGAAATCTACAGCTCCCAACATCCCTAGACTCACAGGCTTTCTATCTCCCAAGACTGGAGAGATCACACTGTTGAATTTATTCTTTAGCTCAGGCACATCCTGCTTCTGGCCCTCAAGATGCAAGGGAGTTCAGAAGAAAAATAGGAGGGAAAGAAAAAAAATACTTCCAGAAACATAGCCAGAACTGACTAAAGAATTTTAAAAAGAAAATGCAATTCCGAGTGCATCAGAGAAGGAAAAGATGGCAGGTCTGGAGGTGGGGGCCTCAGGATGGCAGAGCCTGGTCCACTTGGATGTTTGTTCTTCTCTAATCACTCCTCCTTCACCCCTAATGGGGTCACTGAAGCCCAAGAAAGCACAGGTCAACAGCTAGAATGAGAAAGTACCAAGAAAATCACAGCAGCGGAGGACACTGTGCAGGGAGCCCAAGGGAGGCTGAGTGATACCCTAGTCTTTTCTTGCTGAGCCCCCTTTTTGGGGGTGAGGAGGGTTAAATTATTCATTTTAGGAGCGGAATCCTTTTCTTTTTCTCAGTGCCCCTCTTTTGATCTCTTTTGGTGCAGGGTTGCTGTTAGCAGAAAATACAGCATGTTTGAGACAAAGTGTGCACAATTCCTCCTGCAGGCCTTTGAAGCAAAGCCCAGTGATCAGAATAGAGAGCGGCAGTGGGAGGGAGGGGCTGCAGAGGCGCAGCCAGGAGGAGGAATCCAGGCTACCAGGGCAGGCTTTGATATCCCTACTCAACACAACTCTGAGGCTTCTCTGCTTCACTGTTGGGGGTGAAGGGAGTCCTCTTGCCAGGAGGTGAAGTGGTTAAAAAGGAAGGCAAGGCATACATATTTGAAACGACAGTGAAGCCAGCGATCCTTCACCCAGCCCCAGAAAGTGTTATCGAGAGCAGGTTGGTGAGAGGCAGTGGGTAGATTCATGCTCAGTGCCGTCTTATGTTTGGTCAGATGCATCTCAAATGTTTACATATGGTTACACACATGCACTCACATGCTCACTCAGACACATTCATACATTTGCTTCTCCATGTACTCACAAGTTCGCACTCCACATGTACACATATGCACACATATGTCCATGCACTTACGTGTTCACATCCTAAGGTCACATATACTCCAATAAACTTGCACTATCACAGACTCAAACACACACACACACACACACCTAGAGTGAGAGAGAGAGAGAGATGTTCATGTATCTACAAACACACTCTACATCATCTGTCTCACATAATCATATACTTGAGACCACCCATAGCATCTTATATAGACATATCCACACACTCACACATGGTCATTCATGGGCACACACAGTACTGTCTGACACAATCACTTAGCTGTATACACACACAAACACACAAAGACACACACCTGCACTCATATCTTATACAGATTTACAGGTTGTATACACACACTCTAATCCACCATCACACAGATACAAACAAACTCACCTTGGACAGTTGTCTTGAGAAAACTCTTTTCACAGGTATAACCTACAATAGGTCTTACAATTCTCCTTCTCTGGGGTTTCATTTCTCCCAGTCTCTGCCTTCTCACACCTGAGCACCACATCACAATTTTTCATCCAGCTTCTCAGCTTCTTGCAGCCTGTGATTCATGTCAACCTCTCCCTGTGACCCTTGCTCTGGGCCGCTTTACCTCCTTTCTTTACAATGCCTGCCTTCAGCTGGCTAAACTAAGCCCAGGCAGTAATAGCCAGTGACAGTTTATTAAGCAGTGACTCCTGATGAGACCTGAACTTTGATGTGAAACTGGCCTCTTCACCTAGGGGCTGCAGCTGGCATCTGGGCTTTCAGCTGCTCTAGCAGATCATTGTAGACCCTGGTGTATAAAGGTTACGGGTCCAGCCTTCCTAGGAATTTCTCGAGACAATAAAGCAGAGTTGGTGAAGACTCAAGTTCACTAACCCCACCAATTAGCAGTCTTCACAAAGTACTTAACCATTTTGATTCTGTTTTCTTTGCTCTGGTGTGGGGTCTGTGACTCCAAAAGTGATCATTTCGGCATAGACCACTCTCCAGCTCCCACAGTGCAGTCGGCCTGTCAAGTGTATACAACACTTTTTACTTGGGTGTCTAGTAGAAATCTCGCACTTAGCAAACTATAAACTAAACTGATGGCCCAGTCCAAATTATCTCTTCTCATGGTCTTTCTATCTTGGTAAGTGTGAGAGTCAGGTTTCATTAGAGTAACAGAATTTATGAATGTATAGAATAAATATGTGCACATACACACACAGTGGGGGTGGTTATTAGAATGACGTTCAGACTGTGGTCTAGATAATCCAACAATGGCTGCCTATGTACAGAAGGTCCAAGAATCTAGTAGTTGTTCAGTCCGTGAAGCTGGATGTCTCAACTTGTTTTCAATAAAAGCTGGAATCCTGAGGAAATAGGCTCTAATGCCAGTGAAGGCATGGACTTGCTAGTGAGATGAGAGTGCACTTCCTTCTTCCATGCCCTTATAGAGACATCAGCGGAAGGCATTGCACAGATTAGAGATGGTCTTCCCACCTTGGAAGATCTGTATTAAAGGTGTACATTCCCACCATAAAAATCCAGATTAGAAATGGATCTTACCACTTCAAATTAAGCAAAAATCTCTCACAAGTGTGGCATATTTTTGAGTTTTAGATAATTCCAGATGCAGTTAAGTTGACAATCAAGAATAAGCATCCTAAGTCCACTCCTTATAAATTTGACACAAAACCATATCTCCTTATGTCATGATTAGTTTCCAAATAAAAACAATAACCAGGTCATAATTACTTCAAAACATGACTTAACTACCCCTTGTATAACCACAACCACATGATAAATTTAGAACAGGTGGCAATGACCCTTGATGGACATTCTTTTAAGTGTCTCAAACTTAAATATGTTAACTATTGATATTATCTTAAATGATGTTATATCACATGATAAAGAAATTGAGGAAAGAAAACACAAATATCTGCACAAACATTCTTAACAAAATACAATAGGAAAACTCATGACAATTATAATCCTCATGTCTATAATTTGTCATATAGTCCTAGGTATTATTTATAACTACCTTTCTCCATTATCTAGTCTGCATTTCCTCTGACTTTAATCACAGGATATGGTGGCACCAAGAAATACCCTGAAAAGTCTCCTGCATTCTAGGCATAATCTTTCTTACCTCCACTATGGAGAAGCAAATCAAATTTTCCCATGGTAATCTCTATCAATCACCCTTCTTAACACTGTTATTTCTTTCTTAGCATGTTGACTTAACAGCATCTGAAGTCCAAATTGGCCATGGGGAAGGCTGAGCTTCCAGTTTCATGGAATGTTAGTTAGAACTCCTGGAAGGAGCACTCCCCACTCTGGAACCCAAACTTCTAGACCATCAGAACTTAAGGTTGTAGGAATAGGAAACAAATTTTTTCCTAGGGGGTCACTAGGAGTGATAGTGTGTGGAAATGATTCCTTTTCCTCCTCTTGAATCCTGGATCCATGGATCCTGGATATGGGAGAAACTGTACTATATACCTACCCATAAATCGCCTTCTAAAGAACTCTGCCCCAGACCTCCAGGCTCCTGTCACCTTATTGGTGCTGTAACTGTGTCTTCAAGAGGATATCTCATTCTTCTATCAGGCCATCAGCTTCAGGATGGTGGGGAGGATGCTAAGAGCAGTGGATTCCAAGATCATTGGCCCCTGTCACACTTCTCTGCCTGTGAAGTGAGTTCCTTGGTCAGAAGCAATACTGTGTGGATTACCATAACAGTGGATAAGGCATTTTATAAGCCCATGAGTGATGATTTTGGCAGAAGCATTACATGCAGGAAAGGCAAATCTATAACCAGAGTATCTACTCCAGGAAGGACAAAGTGTTGTCTTCTTCATAGAGCTAGTAGTCCAATGTACTCAACCTGCCACCAGGTTGCTGCCTGATTACCCCAGAGAATGGTGCTGTATCTGTGGCCCAAGGTTGGCCTTTGCTGTTGAAAGATCTGTCACTCAGCCGTAGCTGACACCAGGTCAGCCTTGGTGAGTGGAAGTTCAGGTTGTTGATCTCATGCAGAACCCCTATATCTGTCACCACTTTGTTCATGGGCCCATTGGGCAATGACAAGAATGGCTGGGGACAGAGGCTGACTGTCCACAGAATAGGTTATATTCTCTACTTAATCATTGAACTTCTCAGACGAAGCCACCTTTTGGTGAGCATTTACATAGGACACAAGTTTCTTCACATCTTTCACACATTTGGAAAGATCTGTCCACTTTTTTCTTCCCCAGATGTCTTTTTCTCTGACTTTCCAATCATGCTCTTTCTAAGTCTTTGATCATCCAGCCAAAGCACGGGCTACAGCCCATGGATCAGTGAACAGTAGCATATCTGGCCATTTCTCCTTCCAAATAAAATGTGCAACCATGGGTAACGCCCAAAGTTCTGTTCACTGTGAAGATATCCCTCCACTGTTGTCTCACTAGGAAGGAGTTGTAATGCTTCAACTGGGTGGTACCAGCAAAATGCACAGAACCATCAGTAAACCAGGCTTCACAACTTCAGTTAACTGATCATAGGGCACACACCCTATGAGGCTATGGGTACATGTTTGGCTGCATATGGCATTTTAATGGGAGTAGAAACCATAGGCATTTGGACAACTTCTTCATGCAAACTGTGCCTTAAAAACCTGCTTTGGTCTAATCATGTATCTGTAATTTTTATTTAATAATGGATCACTGATGTGCACATTCTACTTTATAACTCAGTGGGTTAGATAACACCCAGCTCATGAAGAGCAGCTCAGGTTGCATGGTAACTCGGTAGCCCATTGTCAAATGTTCACTTTCCACTGAGGCCCAAAAGCAGGCCAAGAGCTGTTTTTCTAAGGAAGAATGGTTGTCTGGAGATGATGGTAGAGCCTTGCTCCAAAATCCCAAAATTATCTTCTGTATTTCACTTATAGGGCCTGCCAAAGTCTCCAAATAGCATTGCTTTCTGCCACTGACATCTCAAATACCACTGGGTCTGCTGGATCATATGGTTTGAGTTATAGAGAAGCCTGCACAGCAGACTGGACCTGATGAAGAACCTTGTCCTGTTCTAGGTTCCACACAAATATAGCATCTTTCAGAGTCACATGGTACGTGGGCCAGAGTAACACACCCAAGTGGGGAATGTGCTGTCTCCTGAATACAAATAGACTCCCTAAACATTGTGCTTCTTTCTTGGTGGCAGGAAGAGAGAGGTACAATAGTTTATCCTTTACCTTGCATGCCCCACATCACTGCTCGCCTAAGAATTTAACTAAGGCCAAAGGCCCTTGAGTTTTTTTTTTAGTTTTAATTCCCGTCCTCTTGTACATATGTGTTATCAAGGAGTCTCAAGTGGTTGCTACCTCCTGCTCACTTAGTACAATCAGCATAATGTCATCAATATAGTAAATCAATGTGATATTTTTGCGAAAGAGACAAAAGATCCCTTCAAACTAAGTTATGACACAGGGCTAGAGAGTTAATATATCTTTGATATAAAACTGTGAAGGTATACTACTGGCCTTGACAACTGAAATCAAATTGCTTCTGGCTGTCCTTATGGACAGATACCAAAAGAAAGGCATTTTCTAGGTCAATAGCTTCATACCATAACCAGATATGTTACTCTGCTCAAGTAGGGATACTACATCTGGTACAGGCGCTGTAATCACAGTCACTGCTTGATTGAGTTTTGATAGTCAACTGTCATTCTTCATTATCCATCTGTCTTCTGAGGAAAGGCTAACAGTAAAACTTTGAGGTATTTACTAAGGTAAACGTAGTCATCCCTTCATTCAAGGGGTTCTGGGTCTGCAAACTGACTCCAGTCTGGAAAAGGATTCATGGGCCAAGATTCCCATAATTAAACTCTGCCTTTCTTTCATTTGTCTGAAAAATTTCTGACTCATACCCAAACTTCATGTCTGTGATCACCAGGATTGATTAGCCAGAACCAAAGGCTCATACATGTCATGCCACCATAGAATTCACTTTTTCTCTGCTGACCACTACAGTTGTCTTAGAGTTTCTATTGTTGTGAAGAGACGCAATGACCACAGCCATTCTTGTAAAGGAAAACATTTAACTGAGGATGACTTACATGTTCAGAGGTTTAGTCAGTCATCATCATGCTGGGAAGTGTGGCGGTACACAGGCAGACATGGAGCCTGGAAAAGGAGCCAAGAATTCTATGTCAGGATTAGCAGGTAGCAGGAAGGTCAAGGGACATTTAGCCTGGCTTAATCATCTGAAACCTCAAAGTCCACCTCCAGTGACACACGTCCTTCAACAAGACCACATCTACTCCAACAAGGCCACACCCAATAATTGTGCCATTCCCTATGAACCTATGGGGGCCATTTTCTTTCAAACCATCACAAGAGGTCAGGCCATTATGGCCATTGTATTGCCTGTCTGTTCTGCCCACTATGGTAACTATGATCAGCTTGCCTTTTGGCTATTCAGAGCTGCCACCTGGCCCCAATCCCACTTTCTCAAACAAGATCCCTCAAAATTATCTTCCATACTGCATAATCTAACCTAGATGTGTCCTCAAAAGACTTACAAGAAACCACTTCCCACTGACTCTCCATCACCTCCCTCAAGCCATTGTTGCCTCTGATAACTAGTCTCCACGGTTCCTGATCTCTCTCCAATACAACCACAGGGATGTTTGGGGGTAATACTTAATTAGATTGAAAAGTTTGTGCCACTTGAACTTTGTAAAGGGTATCCATATCACTCAGAATAAGGACAAAACCTCCCAATGGACTACAGGGGCCCCATAGACTCTCCCTTAGCCACCAGCCCCCTATTGAGTTCTCATTCAGTGTTCATTTCCTCTGGTCTTTTCTCTGGTACCCTTTCTAGCCATATCAGCCTAATTGCCTTTCTTCTTCAATTCAGCAATCACTCAGGCACTAAGCCCTTTATACCTACGGTAGTTTTTATTTAGAAGGCTAGTTCCCAGATAGCCTTCAAAACATGGGGAAACAAACCTCACCTCTATTTCAAAACTGACCTCAAATGCTACCTTAGTCAAATTCATGTTGTCACTGACCCACCCCACCCCCACATATACACAATGTCCTCTTTGACACCCAACATCTTGCCTTTCTCTAGCTTATTTTCTTTGGTTATTGTTCACCTCCCTTTGTTTGAACTGATTGATGCTTGAATATAGTTTTTGGTCTTTTGTGGTTATGTACATATCCCAAGAGATCAGAACAGTGCCTGCAACATATTGGGATGTGCTAAACCTTGGATGAATGGCTGAAGCGATGAGTGAACCTGGGTGATATTGCTTCCATGCTCAAGTTGCATCAGGCATCATGAAAGCGCTCAAGTCTATTAACTTTCCCCCATAACTCTGATGAAGAAGGGACTCTGGAGTCCCAATGGGGTAACAACTGGCATCTTCTGTGCCTTGCTAGGAAGAATCAGTGAGATATCACAAGCAAAGTACATGCTCATAGTCAACTCTGACAGCATGGTGGTGACTGTCACCACAGGCAAGTCCAAGCATTCCCTGATGGTCAGGTCAGGGCTAAGCATAAGCAAACAAAGACAGCTCGGAGGGGAAGAAAGAAGAACCTCACTAGAACAGGTTTCATTGGCAGCCTAGGTGGAGCCTTAGATCAGGCGAGACCTCAGATTTTTAGAGTGGTTACTCTGTCTCTAACCAGGTAAAGGTCTATGATGCCCTAGAGTAATGGGCAAACCCATGTCCATGGGCGTATAGGAGGAGACCGCTTCCAAGTTCTTGGGAGACTGTGAGAAGATTGACTCAGCTGAGTACTGTTGACCCCATTAGCACTCCATACTAGCCTTAGGTTTCCTCCTATATAATCCCGGAGGCGCTGTCTCCTCCCATTTCAGCCTCTGGTTTATCAACAGCAGAGTGAAGGTGGCTATCTAGTCATCTCACTACATTCCACAGCCTCTGTGAGGAGCAGTCATCCCGCTTGCCATGGTCTGAAATGCTAGAGGGTGCAGGGTGTCCCTCCTGGCTTCCTGCCCACTGAGTGGAATTGAAGCTGGGAGCTGCCTCCTTTTATCTTCCTCTGCCTCGAGCACGAGGCAACTGGAACTTTCTTAGGGGCTGCCCACTGCCAGGTCCCCCAAAAGTGCTGACTCCTATGAGCCTCTCTGCTCATTTTCTATGCATTGAACTGCAAACACCGGAGCGGCACTCAGGCAACAAGATGTGGGGGGATTTGGCCATTATGTTTACTCTCTTGCTCCTTTCCCCTTCATCTCCCTCCAGACAGGATTTTGAGTTGCACCTATTAATTCTTGTCTGGAAGCAACAAACCAATCTTTTCTCTTGGTGGAGGTTTATAACCTCCTCTGCTGAGATGGAGAAGTCTGGAGCCTTTCTTCATTCCCACAGCTGTGTCTAGATGGAGGGAGGTGCTCAGAGTTAACCTGCTAAGGAGGCATTGTGGGAGGCCCAAGGGCAGAGGTAGTAAAGGGAAGGGAAGGGAAGTGTGCTTAGCCTGTGGGACCTCTAGAAATCCCCTAAGCTTCTTTCCAAGACAGCTAAGGCAACCAAACAGAATGTGCCAGTGAACTTATTTATTCATCTTGTGCTTTGGATAAGTAACCTCCCAAATTCCAGGCACACTGCTAAATCCCAAGATGCAGGACTAACTAGGCACAGCCTGGAAGCCAGTTATTAGACAACCTGAGCAAGAGACAGTGAAATTCCTGCTTCCAGTTGTCTGATCATGCAAAGCAGGAGGCATTCAACTCTTTTAGAGAGACTGGGGAGGCTCACCCATGCAGCCACACCCCAGAAGCATTCTGAAAGCTAAGTAATAACTATAAAGGGAATAAAAAAAAAAGCACAGGTATGGGCTTATAATATAAGATACTTCTCCAGTTATGTACCAGATGGCTAAAAAAGAATGGTTATAAAGAAGAATAGGTTAACTAAAGAAAGACACGGGACCTGGAACATCCTAATGAGGGTGGGTGGTTGATGGTTAGATGCCCTAAAAGCGTAATCCGGTTTGATTTTTCCAACATGGGAGGGGGAGGTGAGATGGAGTTGTGGCTGGGGATTTGTACAAGGCTGGACTAGAAAAGGCTTCTCAGAGAGCTTTGTGGTAACTATCTAGTTGCGGTGGCCAGAAATAAGGTAAGCAATAGGTACAAAGCAGAGCAGTGCTGTGTTCACAGGTGGAATTTGCAGGCCTTTCAAATGGATTCCATGACAGGGCTAAGAGGAAGCAGGGAGGAACAGAGGGAGAAGGAGAAGGGAGAGGAGAATCCTGGATTACTCATTTTGGTGCCTGGGTGGATGATAGTGACATTTGCTGAGTAAAAATATCCAGCCTGAGACACAGACTTGCAGAGGAATGGCAGGCTCGTTTTTCAGAGCAGGCAGCAGAGTCTGTGCTCAAAACCTTGTAGCAGGAGAAGCTCAGAAACAGCTTCAGGGACTGGGTCTGCTGCTCAGGAGAAAAGTAGGGGCGGGGGGAGGGCAGACACAGAACAGCCAGTTGTAGGAGGCAACCCAAAGCCATAGGAGTAGATGTAACTTTTCTTAGAACAAGAGAGCCTGGCATGGGTTTAAACTGGAAATGCTAAGGATACGTGCTAAGGAGATCTACACAGGAGGCTTAAACTTACTGAGTTAAAAAAGAGGAAAACACACTTGGTCTCTGGGGCTGTCCCCAGCTGGCCATGGTTCTCCAAGAGAAAGAATTGCTTGTCAATGGGTTCTCACAGATCCCGAACTCCACAGCTTTTATCCTCTACCCAGAATCCCTGCTGCAAATTCGTTGCTTCCCCAGCATCCTACAAGAAGCCATAATACAGGCACCTAAGCCAGTTAGTTCTTCCTTCACAGTCGCTGTTGGAAGTAAACCAGGATCAAAGCCAAGACATAAGCTGTACCCCAGATCTGACAGCAATCCCCAGCCCACATCTCCTCCCCACATCCTGTCTCTTGATTTTGCATCAATTCCTGTGTCACACTCTCGTCCTCCTCTACTTCCTTGTCCCTATAAGTTTCTTTGAGACTCTAGTAAGCCTTTGTTCACTTCCAATTCCTGGCCATGTCGGTCCTTATAGGAATCCCTACTTAGTGTCTAAGGCCTCATACCCTACCCCAAACTCACAGAGGTATGAGAAGTCGAATGCCTACTGCTGGGGTTTTTGGAAGTCATCCCTTCTACAGTATGAGCCTTGGCTCTATTTCTGGGTGAGGATACCTTGGGGCAGTCAGAATATTGGGCTTGGAGCTGAGTTTTAAATATTATTCCTTTCAAAATAAGAATCTGGGAGCCAGCTGCCAGGCTTCTTTCTGTCTGTCTTGATAGCAATTTATCACTTCACCTTTACCTGGTCCCCATACAGTGACTTGATCTTAGCCATCTACTTAACTCTCATGCCGGCGGCCTTTGCGGCTCTCCATTTACTGCTGGACCCTTCCCACAGGTACCTTGGAACACAACAGCCATGCAACAATTGCTCTTTAATGGAAATGATGGCTGTAGGAATGCTCAGTGGTTTTTCCCAGTGATAGTTTTTTTTTTTTCCAAAGCAGGAGTCTGAGATCTACCTTCCCTGTCCCAAGCATCTCTTCTATCTTGAGTTCTTCTTGCTTGCTTCCTCTTGAAACAGAAAAAGCTCTCTTCAAGGAAACCATGCACAACAGGGCAGGTGCACATAAGGAATCAGAGCTATCGTGACAGCATGCAAGAGACTTCTGAAAGCCCAAACCGGACAAAATCCCAGCATGAAGTTGGTGAGTTTGCCATGAGATCCTACCACTAGCTGAGTAGCTCTTGATATTTGATAGCTGATGGAAATGGGAGAGTCATTTTCCTTTAATGATGTGACCCCCCCCCCAGCTAGGTGGACCACTCCAGGGCAGGCACAACTTCCAAGAGCAGTTGGACAATACAAACAGAACTCAATGAGCAGGGGAAGATATAAAACTCAAAGATGGTGGGTAAGGACTCGCGGCTAGAGCAAATGTATATGAAAGGAGTTGAGGACAGTGAATATGATCGAAATACACTATATGAAATTGTCAAAGACTCGATAAAATATTATTTTTAAGGAAAAACTACCATTATCACTTCTTGCTTTCTCTATAAAATGGGTTTAAATATTTTTATTGTTCTCCAGTTGTGACTCAGGGAACACTCTGGTCGACTATTGACCTGGGGTTCCATGACTAAGGCCTGGCTCCTGAGAGTTATGAACCATGCAGAGAAGGATCCCAAGGTCACTCAAGCAGCAAGCAGAGCAGGGGCTAGCTTCTAAAGCCTGTACTTCATATTCCCTGGATGGATTAAGAGCTTTTCAGGTAAGGAAAATAAAACAACCTGTGGGGATATTTTGTTTGTGCTTTAATAAACAAAGCTTGCCTGAGGATAAGCCCTTAGTTAGCCATAAAGGCCAGGCAATGATGGTGCACACCTTTAATCCCAGCACTCAGGAGGCAGAGGCAGATGGATCTCTGTGAATTCAAGGTCACCCTGGGCTTTATTGATCCAGTCTCAAATTTGAGATCAATTTGAAATCGATCAGTCTCAAAGAGAAACAGAGACAGGAGGTGGTGGCTCACCTTTTTAATCCCAGTACTTGGGAGTCAAACGCCTTTAATCTCAACACTAGGGAGGTAGGGACAGGAAGGGATATGGGTAGGCAGAGAGAGGAATATAACGGAGGAAGAGGAGACAGAGCTCTGAGCATTCAGTCTGAGAGCTTGTAAAAACAGGATACCCCATTCAGTCACAGAATTTTTGTAGAGGTAAAAACTACTGACTGGCCACTCTGCTTCTCTAATCTTTCAGCTTTGAACCCCTAATATAAAGCTGACTCCGGATTTTTATTACTAAGACCAATTAGAATTTGCTCACCAACAAACCATTCATCTCTAAATGTCACTTTGAAGGGCAGAAATTCCATCTTTTAAAATTCTATAAACTGTTCCCATGTCTCTCCAACCCACACCTTTCACCAGCTGAAGATGTTCCATACAAACATACATGCACACACGTAGACACACACACACACTCACACACACTCACACACACACACACACACACAGGTGGGAGGACTAATGCCTCGCTAAAATCCATTCTCTACACCCAGAAAGAGGTAGACTGTGCTGCTCTTGATTGTATGAAAGAGTGAATAAGAGTAGATACCTGAATTGACTCTAGGCTGCTAGGGGAGGAGGATGAGAAGGAAGCATTTCTTAGCCTTCTAGCAGGGAGTAAAAAGGAAGGAGCTACCTCCTCAGAACCTGGAAATTGGTCCTCCCAGGTGACTCTGTGACCAATCATGCTGATAGACTCGGGCTTCCGCCAATTCCTTGATTTTTCTTCTTTGTTCTTCTAACCCTGGGCAAAAATTGTAGGCTAAGTCAAGGCATTTTTCTCCTAGCAAAGAAGACTGAACCTGATCTCCAACTAGGGCGAGATATGCTGCCTTGCACAGCTAACAAGACAGTGGTGCTAGATGCTAGGAGTCATTCTCAGTTGTCCCTATGAAAGCCTGTCTTGTTGTTGTGTTGCACAGAACATCCAGGCTTGAGGGGTACATGCAACAGGAAAAAGTAAAGGAAGTTTTGTCACTGGAGCCATGTAGAGTATACTCTTCCATGAAATCTTGCTTTCTGGTATGTGGCATGCTGAGTTCCTACACAAATCCTCAAGAAATGGCATCCCTCCATCATCACCATCAAGGCTGTGCAATCAACTCAGTCTCGCACTGTCACAGCAGGTTTCCTTCAAGGAAAAGTAGGTGGAGGGGAAAGTTCCAAAGACGTTTTTCCGTTAGAATGCTTAGGTACACTAACTACTAGAGTTGACAACCATGGACTCGGTTCCAAGTCCCTTAGCCCCAAGACATGCAATGGTTAAGCTGAAGAGCCCCTAACTGGAACAAATTAGGTGTTTTTCTGAGCCTTTTACTTTGTGAACCCTGGCAACCATAGGAAGAAAGCATACAGCAAATGGGTTATCAGCATCATCCCACACATCAGGCCTACATGTGTAAATACACTCAGCTGTCCCAGCATGCACGGTCTGTCTCCCATGATAACTCCAGGTAGTTCCAGTCAGTTCTTCTCATCCTCCATCTATCTGTCCTGACTCTCGCTGCCTCTGATCAAACTGACACTGTCCTTGCAGCAGTTCCTGGGACAAGGAAAGAACATCTGGACCGCTTGCTGAGAGCCCATGCTTTGTGAGACCATTGGAAGCAGGAGCAGGGGAGTAGCTTCCCCATAGGATAGCCCATAGTGAGTACTCTTGCTGGGTCTGAGGATAGATGAGAGAGCCAGGAGGGTTTGGTTCTAAGTGTGGAAGTCAGTCACGTGTGCAAGTTTGATAGGATGGTACTACGTCGGTTTGACATACAGCTGCCCTTCCAAGCATGTGTTCCTTTCAAAGTACCCTACCTGACTCTTCCAGCTGTATCTCCTATATCTGTCCTCTCTCTTCTCCATCTCTACACATACACACTCCTCTCAGCCTGCTTCCTTTTTCTCTACATGTGTTTTAACAAATCTCTACCTCTAGTTCTTTCTCCCTCCAATCCCTGTACCCCACAGCCCCTTCTCTACACCGTCCCTTGAACTCTGCCTTGGGAATACCCATTCGTGCCCATTCCTGAGGTCACTCCAAGTTCAGCTTTCAGCCAAGACAGGCTGGGTTCACTCTCACTCTCTCTCTGCTCTGTGTCCACTCTACCCCACTGCCCACCCACATGCCTCTCTTCTGGAGCTAATGTCCCAGTTGCCAGGGCCCTAACAATTATTGCCAAGTGCTCAGGGAAAAGAATGATTGGTAAGTGGTGCCTGGCAAGGAGGTGATGGCATCACAGATCAGCTTTGCCTCCAGAAACCTCCCTGTTAGCAAGGCATCAGCTAGACCAAGAAGAGAATGGAAGGAAAAGGGAGAGGGAGAGAAAAGGAGGAAGAGAAAGGGAGAACCAATGTCTGTTCTGACTGCCTTGTATCTAAGCTGTACCATGTGTAAAATGCTGTCAGGAAGATCTCTGGCCTACCTTTTCTTTCCAACTATCACCATCAGGCTAAGGCATTAGAGAAGCCATGTTATACACAGTGAACGATCCTAGGCCCTCAAAAAGAATAGAAAAGAAATACAGGGCCTTCTCTCAGGAAATCCAGATATGTTAGAATGGCTGGCATTCATTCACAAGACAATCTGAAAGGGGGATGATTTGAGTAAGAGTGGCCCACATAGACTCATATATTTGGATTCTTCGTCACCAGAGAGTGAAACTCTTTGATAGGATGAGAAGAAAAAGGAAGTATGGACTCACTGGAGAAAGTGTGTCACTAGGAGTGGACTTGGAGGTTTTAAAAGCCCATGCAAGACTCCGTTTTTTCTTTGTCAGTGGATCAGGATGTGAAGTTCTCAGTCACTGCTCCAATGCCTGTCTGCATGCCTCCGTGCCTCCCACCGTGATGACAATGGACTAAGCTTCTGAAACTGTAAGCGGGTCCCTAATTAAGTGCTTACTTTTATAATAGTTGCCTCAGTCATGGTGTCCCTTCACAGCCACAGAACAGTGACAAAGTTGGAGAGCAATACAATAATGGATAAAATTCTAAACTATAGACTTTGAACAGAGCTTTAGGAAATGTTACAATCTAAGTAACGTATAAACAATAGGAATGCATTTCTCATGGCGTGAGAAGGCTAAGACCTGAGTACCACAGATTTCACATCTATTGAGGGCTCAATTCTCACAAGTTCTGACTTCTGGCTGTTGTCCCACTGACAGAAGGGCCAACTTTAACAAGCACATTAATCCCACTCGTGAAAGTCTCACCTTCATGGTTTAAAGGCCCCTTGCTATGGTTTAGGTCTGAACTGGCCTTTCCCACCATCACCACCACAAATAACTCCTGTGTTGGAGACATAATCATTGGGTTAATGTATTGATATATTCTTGAGTTTTTAACATTACTGGGAAATGACAGAACTAGGGAGTGACGCCTGCTTGGAAGAAGTAGCAAACTAGGAACATGTCATAGTCATAGTCAGTCCCTGGATTCTTCCTCTCTCTGCTTCCCTGTCACACGAGATAAACATATCTGTTCCACCCTAAATGTTTGGCCATCACCACAGGCCCACAGTCATGGGACTAAGGAAGCATGGATAGAAACATCAGAATCTGAGGGAAAACATTCATCTTTCCCCCTTTAGAGCACTTCAGAGGTTTGTCCCAGCAACAAAGGCCCAACTAACACACTTCCTGAAGCCCTGACCCTTAGCACTGCCACACAGGTGACCAGATATCAACATATGAAACTGGAAGACACATAGACAGATGCTCAAGTTGCAGAGGTATGGAGCGGATCCGAGACCAAGGGCTGCAGTATGAAAGGAAGCTCCCCCAGCTGCCATTGCTGTAAATAGACAAACAATGATCCCCTCAGGGCCCTGAAAAAGACCAGGGCTTTTATGTATTTCAGCTTATTTAATCAGCAGTATTAACTAAGCACAGATTAAGTGTTTTATAATGTGGAAGAATAATGAGAGCATTGGGGAAAGTCTGACACGGCTTCTGTTGTCAAGAGAAATGCTACATGGCTTGGATTAGCTGTCTTTCATCATCTATCTGTTTATATATTATTTATGTGTTTGCCTATATTATTTAGCTATCATTCATCTATCTATCTATCTATCTATCTATCAATCACCTATCTATCTATCTATCTATCTATCTATCTATCTATCTATCTATTCTATCCATATATCTATCTATCTTCACTGGTAAAGGATCAAAGCCAGAGCTGTGAATGCTAGTCAGTTGTTCTACCTCTAAGCTGTACTTCCTTCCAGTCCTTTTATTTTTTTAGTTGTTTCCAGAATGTAGTTCAGATGGCTTTGAACTTTCTGTGTAACCTGGTCAGGCCTCAAACTTGCTATCTTTCTGCATCTGCCTTCTGAGAGCTTTGATACAGGCAGGTGCTAGTGCCCCGGCTCTAAAGTCTGGCTATAGACCATATAGATTTGAGATAGAATCCTGACCTTATCCCTCACACTAAGAGTATGGCCAAATCACAACTTCTTTGGTTCTATTGGTCCATCTTTGAAAAGAAAACAAAATTCTTTGAGGGTGTTTGAGCTATCAATAGCTCAAATCAGCACACAGTAGCACTCACAATCCATCTCTCTCTTCCTCTCTTTTCTCTCCTCTCTTCCCCTCTTCCTCCCCTACGCTTTTCTTCTTCTTCTTCTTCTTCTTCTTCTTCTTCTTCTTCTTCTTCTTCTTCTTCTTCTTCTTCTTCTTCTTCTTCTCTCTCTCTCTCTCTCTCTCTCTCTCTCTCTCTCTCCTTACCTAATTCATTTTCATATATACAACTTTATTTTTAACTTTTCATAGGACTTACTAATTTATAAAGCTTTACATTTTAAGAAGCATTGGAAAGATAGTATGTGATTCCCATCCCCATATCCCATTTCTTCTATTATTAAGCCTCACAGTGCACTAGTCATAATTAATTAACCAACATTGATTCAGTGTTGCTAACCAAGTCCTTACTTAGTTCAGATTCTACTAGTTGATATTTAATGACTTTTCTTCCTCCTTCACTACCTCCTCCTCATCCTCCTCCACTTCTTTGTTTGGGATCCAACTAGAAGATGGCATTACAGTTACATGTTCCCTCGGGTGTTTCTTGGTTGTGGCAAGTCCTCACACCTTCCTTTTTTGTTGTTTTTTTTTTGTTTTGTTTTTATAATCTTGGCAGTTTCCGTGAATACAGGTCAGGTATTTATGCAATGTCTTTCCATCATGATTTGCTTGATTTTCATCATGATCAGAATAAGTTATGAGTTACAGGAAGGGCAATCATGGTGATGAAGAGCTACTCCCATTCCTTGGCATGCTCACTCCTGATGCCACTGTATCCTTGTTGACCTTGAATTTGATCATCTGGTTAACTAGTTTGCCTAGATTTCCCTCCTATGAAACTCCTTCTCCCTTCTCCCATCAACTATTCTTCCTTAGTAGCTAGTAAGACAAAAGACGAACAGAAGGGCAGACTCTATAAAGAAATGCATTGAAAAACGAAAACAACGGAGGGCAATAAATTCAAGAAAGAAAGATCAGTAAAGCTATCAGGGTCAGCCTAAACGCCTGAGCAGAAGACTCCTTAAGCTGAGGTGTTCATGAGGAAGCAACTAGTATGAGGGCTGAAGGCGAGAAGTGAGAAGATTGTTCCAGTTATGAGCAATGTCAACAGAAAGGCAGAGGCAGGAAGGAGAGCAAGGTGTCTCAAGTCATGATGGGACTGGCACTACCTTACTGTGTGGATGGTCATCTGGGAATGACTAAGGGTGTGAAGAGACTTGTGTAATACAGGATGTTCCCCACTAGACCTCTGAATTAGGCACAGATCACACTCAAACAACAATTTCCAAGTGCAAGGCAAAGAGGCAAGATGACTGGATCTGAATCAGGCGGAAACAGTACCAAATAGCTTTGCAAGTGTTTTTTTTTTTGTTAGGTTTTGGTTTTTGGTTTTTTTTTGGGGGGGGGTTGTTGTTGTTGTTGTTGTTGTTGTTGTTTTGTTTTGTTGTTTTTCAAGACAGGGTTTCTCTGTAGCTTTGGACCCTGTCCTGGAACTAGCTCTTATAGACCAGGCTGGCCTCAAACTCACAGAGATCCACCTGCCTCTGCCTCCTGAGTGCTGGGATTAAAGGCGTGCACCACCACTGCCCAGCCTACAAGTGTTCATTTTAAGAGGGAAAAAAGGGGGAGATGTGTGTTTGAATGGGTTAGGATGAGTTGGTAAGTTCTGATTGGGTATTTTAATTATGATAGTCAAAAGAATGCATTTTGATTGCTGGACCTTGATGTTTTGATAATTGACACTTGGTGATCAGTCTCAGGAATGAGTGAGGCACAGCAAAGTGACCAAATAAAGGAATATACTTGGGTGGCTAGCTTTAGGAATGTAATCTAATTGTTTAGCAAGGGAGAAGGAAGGGGATAGGGTTAATCTTACAAGCGACATGTTGGCCATGCTCGGGCTTGCTAGAACCCTTCAGGGTCGGCATATTGTTCTTCAGAGAAAAAATAAAGTCATCTTCTTTGAAAGTTTCTCTTTGAGTCTTGTCACTGCACAAGGGAGCAGAGGGAAAAACAAATTCAATGAGGAGAACAAAGAGATTTCTGCAGGCCTCCAGGAAGGACTCTCCATGAAGCCTGCAGCCTATCTGCAGCTCTTGCAGAGCAGCTGAGGATCAAAGCACAGAGCTAGCACAGCGGCAAAGAATAGTGAGACCCGGCCATTGCACACACGGCCACATGCCCCAGTGCACATACATGTGGGTGTCGGAGCCTGATCTGGTCCTTCCTGCCTGACCCATGGTTTTATAGACAGGCCCTCTCAGTATATCGATGCCTGTGTATCTAGGGGTAAGGACTCACATATGCTGCAAAAGTAACAGTTTACTAAAGCTGACACCCCAAACTTGAAGACCCCCTCCCTACAAGCTGTCAGATGAGCTATTGGCACCCACTTTCCTTAAAGGATCAGCCCTCCCTCCGCTGCTGCAATGGGCGAGTCTGATTAATCTTCATTTCTTACATTTCTGTGTCCATCAGTTGCTTGACTACCCCCAGATGGGCCAAGCTTGGGGATTGGACTACAGTTCTGGCTTTCTCGAGGGAAGTTGCTGAAGAGAAATCCAGTAAATACTTAATCTCTGACTGGCTGGAACTGCTGATAACCAGTTTATGAGGAGAAAATATGCCACATGTGGTTTCTGAGAACTAAGTTGCTAGTTCATTTCTGTCGGCCTGGGGGGAGGGGGCGGGAGGATGGCTGGAGGGTGGGAGATGTTGGTTTGAAAATGAGAAGCCATTGCTCTTTGGTTTGTCCTGGCACCCAGAAAGGAGAATCTTGTGGGATCTGAGGTGAAAGATGTAGGTAACCTTTGCTCAGCCAGGAAGAAAAGGGGGGGGGGGGCATGACAAGTTGACAAGTGATGGTCATTAAGGCAACCACAAGTTGAGAGGTTGGCTGGTACTTTGGAGTCACTGAGAGCTGAATTCAAATTCCAGTTTCTCTCTCTCTCTCTCTCTCTCTCTCTCTCTCTCTCTGTGTGTGTGTGTGTGTCTGTCTCTCCATCTCCCTTTCATTCTCCCTTTCCCCCTCCCTCCCTCCTTTTCTCCCTCCCTCCCTTTCTCTCTCTCTGTCTCTGTCTCTCTCTCTCCATCTCCCTTTCATTTTCCCTTTCCTCCTCCCTACTTCATCTCTTCTCTCTCTCTCTCTCTCTCTCTCTCTCTCTCTCTCTCTCCCCCTCCTCTCCTTCCTTCTTCCCTCCCCCTCCCTCCATCCCTTCCTCCTTTGGAGATTCAAGCCACCTTCACCAAGATCCCTGAAAGCTGAGGCCTTTAATTCATGGCAGGTGGTACAGCAGAATAATTAAGAGGCCCACCACTGGAACCAACCCATCTAGACTTGATTAAAACTCTGCTTGCTTCCAGATGGCAGTCAGGGGGAAAGTGGCATGCCCTTTCTGTGTTTTAGTTTTTGTCTTCCAGAAAATGCCTACCACATATAATCACTTAATAAATGCTAGGTATTTATTATGTGCAAAATAATAAATTGCACACCCTACAATGAAACCAGCCTTAGAAAGTAAAGAATGGCAGCTATTTGCACTCGGAACGCAAGTCCTCCAGCTTCCTTTCAGAAGGCAGAGCCTACAGTCAGGGTGTCCTTGTGTTAAATAATGGCCAGCATTTAATGAAATTGTTCGAGACTGTTTATTTAACCCACGAAGCTATCCTGCCAGGTTAATATGCATTGAGTTTAGAGGTATATTGACTCCCATCTTCTGGGCTTTGGCCAGTTGAAACAAAGAGCCAGCCACAGCAGGTCAGGGTCTCACTGCACTGGCCTTGGACCTGTGATCAAGATGAGGTCTCTTGTTGGTCCTCCTATCGTGGAGAAGGGGATCCTCACGGGGTTCTCTTCTGAAAGAGGACTTTCCAGGCCAGCAAAAGCTGCCAGATCCTGGACAAAGGGAGAAGTGGCCACTTGCATGAATGGAGAGGAAAAAGAAAAAGGGTTTTATATTCTTTCTTTGAGAAAACTGTACTAAAAGAAAAAGTTTAGAGACACATGAACAGGAATAACAAAAAATAAGGGTATATTTTCAATCCTGTCCCCTCCTGGAGAAACACTTGAGCCAGCAGTCCAGGCCTGCCTTCGTGTCGCGGCTACCTTCTGTAAGTGTAGAGAACGGTACAGACAGGCTAAGGGACCTGCACAAAACTTCAAGTTTCAAAACCAACGAGAAAGCCCAGTTTCTGTGCTCCCACACCTTGCCTACCCCCACATCCCGCAGCAGCCTGTCCTGCTTTTCCACGGGACCGCAGCCCTTCTCCGCACACCACTGTCAGGAAGTGACGCCTTCAGACCGTGATGATTAACCACCCGAACGAGTGGCACAGATAGTAAGTGCGGCAGGCTTTAAAAATAGCCCTGAAAGCCCTTGATGCATGCAGAAAGGGCAGAATGACACTCGGAGCATCTCAAGGAGGAGGATACAAGGAGTGCAAATGCTGAACCAGATGACCTTTCCCCACGCTGCCAGCTCAGGCTGGAAGGACTGTAGGCAACGGGGAGGATCGCTGGGCCACAGAGGGGCCTCTGCCTAAGTACATGTGACAAAAGGCCATTGGCAGTGAGGTCTGCCCAGATGCGGCAGAGACAGGGTGGGGATGACGCTATTTTAAAGGGAATGTTTGGAATGAAGTGACCAAAGGCTTGTAAAGGAAATTCTGCTGATATGAGCAGAGAGAGAGAGCTATTGCAGTGGGGGAAGAACACAGGAGGAAGAGGAAGCAGTCCTGGGATAACCAAACTAAGGCACAAAGGCTCGAAAACCTTATTCTGCCCTGATGAAGGGTTAATATGGCTGCTGTGATCATATAATACCTTAAGGGCCTAAGCAGACAGGAGGGCTGGGGGATGCCCTGGAATCCAAGTGCTCAGAGCCAGGACCCCAGAGTATGGCCAACTGAGATGGATCAAGAGGACTTGATCGAAGGCAATTCCTGGACTAGAAGAAGTGGGGTAGAGCGCAAATGGAGAAAGGTGTCCTGGGAGACCAGTTCATGCAGAGGGGGCACTGTGTGATAAGAGCCAATATTCTATCATAGATTTGAAGATTTTGCTATAAAGCAGAAGTAGTACATCCATTGAGAGTGAATAAAGGGGACCCACAGGGATTCCTGCACCATGATTACCATCTTCCACTATTGCCATCAGCACTGCTGCAGGTAGAGTCCCCAAGAACTGCTGTTCTTCCTATGAAAACACCTGCCAGCACCAGCTAACTGCA
Source organism: Alexandromys oeconomus (assembly GCA_963919705.1). NCBI lineage: Eukaryota > Metazoa > Chordata > Mammalia > Rodentia > Cricetidae > Alexandromys > Alexandromys oeconomus. Next base: position 24,542,274 of record CAWTZB010000064.1, read on the forward strand.
CTTGGCAGTTGCTGTTTGTTCCTATGTATTCCTTTCTCTGACTCTCAGCTTGCCCATCTCTCCTTATCCTAAGCATGCAAACTCTTGCAGATGCAAGCATCCTTCTTGCCTAGGAACCTTCCCCATAGCTTCTGTTTACCATGGCAGGGGCATCTGTCCAGCTCTTTGGGAGCAGAAACCTGACACCTGGCATTGCTTCTCATTCCGGCTTCTCTGTAGCCTAGCAATTTCACAGGTGAGAAATTTCCTCTGAGCCTATGTAAACCGACACCTGATTAGACTGGAGAACTTAGACGATGAGCACCAACACAAAGATTTTCGTATTTTTTATTGTAAATAGCCCAAATATTTGGTCCCATTTCCAGTTTAAATGGGCAAACCATAATATTGATGGCTCGCAACAGATGCAAGATGAATTGAGCTTCTCCACCAGCTAGCTGAACCACTTTTAATGGGGAATATATCGAAGCTATAAATTCCTGCAGACAGGATTGCTATGCAATAGCATAATATATCGTCTATTCAATCTTTTATACATTATGTTTTGTCCTGCATCCCCGTGGATATATTTATGGATCCGGAGCTTTTCGGTGAAGACGCACCACACACCTCTTCTTCTCCTGCTCTGCATTTTCACAGGCCCTGGAGATCAACCTCATTTATTCTTGTTCTTTTTTTTGTTTTGTTTTGTTTTGTTTTGTTTTGTTTTTCAAGACAGGGTTTCTCTGTGGTTTTGGAGCCTGTCCTGGAACTAGCTCTTGTAGACCAGGCTGGTCTCGAACTCACAGAGATCCGCCTGCCTCTGCCTCCCGAGTGTTGGGATTAAAGGCGTGCGCCACCACCGCCCAGCTTATTCTTGTTCTTTATCAGAGAGCTGGAGTCTGTTCTTTGTCCTAGGGGCTGAGCTTCCTCTGTGAGAATTAGGCTTTGTGGCTCCAGACCTCTCTGGGATGTTTTTGTCCACTAGGAGGCAGAGATGCCAGGCAAAATGAATGGGCGCTTACGACTAGGGACAAAAGCTGCCATTGTCCTCTCTCTTTGCATAATGGCTCAGTGAACTCTGACCTCTAGCCGTATCTTCCTATCACAAGCATCATAACCTACCAAGCCACAGTTCCTCTGCTACTGGGGGTGCATGGCTTTTCCCACTGGTCAGAATGAGACTTGTAGTTATTTTTTCATTTCTGCCATCAAAGTATTGGAGGGAGCCAGTTTGGTTTGGTTCACCGTTTCAGAGAGATTTCAATACACCAGAGTGAGAGGCTATGGTAGAGGCATGATGGTCAGATGTGTGGCAGAGACACCTCAACGGTGATGAATGAAGAAGACAGAATTGGGGGTGAGTAGAACCTCAGAACCCTTCCTCTAATGACATACTTTCTCCTGCCAGGCCCCACTCCTCAACACTCCACAGCATTTATACCAGTATCACCAGGACCGAGCCCTCAAATCATGAGCTATAGGGAACATACCAAGTTCAAACCACATTGATTGAGAACCTAATAAATCTAAGTCCGCACGCCATGCATTGGATGGAAACAATACAAGACAGCCACAGTAAGAGTGCAGCTAACTCATGGGAGCAGCTTTGAGATAACCGACCCGAGTCTGCCTCTCAGCTCGCCAGTTCTCAGTTGTTCGACAAGCGCTTTGCTCAAAACCCAGTTTCTTCATCTAGAAAAACAAGGGTATTTCCAGTGGTGTTCTGGTAAATATTTAATGGCCCTATTGTGTTCATTACCTTTGCTTTGAATGCATTTTCTCTAATAGCAAGTTCATATACTTTTATTTTTAGTAACGACCCTTTTTAACAAATAACCTACTCATCGGATTTCTTCAACTCTAACAGCAAGCTTTTGCAAGCTGGTAGGAGGCAATTCTCACCCAGCCCTGAGTCCCAGAGATCATGCTTCCAAAGGTTGAATCACTGGAGGCTTGTGATGTGTTACTGATGCCCAGTCTAGAGGAATTCTTTGCTTAGTTATGGCTGTAAACACTCGCAATAGCAGGACAATTAAGGAGAAGGGCAGCATGTTTTAACTGTGGATCAAGACTTAAAGACGAGTACAAAAATAGAGCCTTTTTTTGCAACAGAAAACTTGTTTACTTTGACTTTTAATATGCATGAGAACGGGTGTGATACACTCATTCACCCCCATAAAGAGTGAGGAAAGTGGAGAGGGGAGACAGCGAGGGTGTTGGTGCTGAGAGGTGTTTTAAGCCTCCACAGGAACCTGAGGAAGGAAAATCAGTGGCCCTCCTCCCATCCTTTTGGGGTCCGAGCATCATAACTCACCGGAACTTCTATCATGTCTTCAGTATGGTTTGAATTTGGGACATTCCCCCATAGTCATTTGTCTCTCTTTCCAAACATAGGCCTATGTGTTGCATTCCCACACTAAAACGGAGTGATCTTTGCATCATTCACCACAACCAGTCCACTGTTTCCATCTTTTCATTTACAATGGCGGCAGAAGCAGACTATGAACACATCTGCACAAACAGCTGTGCTTTTAGTTAGGTCATTAACGGATTGATGGCAAGGAAGATTAACGGAGCTCTCTCCTTGGGTAAAGGATGCTACTGCTAACAACAACCTTGCTGGCTGTCAGGAAGGTGAGATAACCCACAGAAAATGGCTGGTGTGTGTTTCCTGATGCCAGCGTCGTTTTGCTGGGCCTGGGAAAGCCTAAACTAGTGATGTGGGCAGCTGACAACCGGTTAAAAACAATGATTGTCTAACAAGCTTTTACCTTTCTTGGATCATGAGTCTCAGAGATCCTACCCACTGCTCCCTGGATCCCCAGGTCCCTGCATCGTCAGTAAAAATAAGAGTCCTTTGACCCAGTGACCCAAAGAACCACAGAGCCCATGTGCACAAAGGGGCATTCTGAGGCTGGCTAGCTCACCCTCCCACACTCTGCCAATTTCAAGCATTGTGAGCCCTCCACTGAAACGGAGATTACTATTATCCTCCCTCCCCTAGCCCCTGCTTTCCTTCCTTCTCTCTCTCTTCATTATGCTCCTTCTCCAGAGATCGAGAAAGGGACATCAGGGCCTAGAGTCAGAGACTCGGCATCTCCTAATAGCTCAGGTTCTTGCTCACCTGTGCCTTTAGCAAGCTCATAAGGATTTGGATTTGGGAGCAAATCCTAACACAGGGATGATAGAAAGTAATTAAAAATGCTTTATAAACTGATTAGTATCTTTAGTGTAGTAATATGTGGCCCAGGGGGCATTTAAGCCCTATTGTCTTGTCTGTGTGCAGCCCTAGATAGAGATGGGGAATAGTAGTTTTGGGGTGCTGTGGAGAGCTCCTGGGCTGGAGAACAGTGGTTTGGGGTGCTGTGGAGAGATTCTTGACTGGAGAACAGTGGTTTGGGGTGCTGAGGAGAGTGGTGTTTAGGGAGTTCTGTGGAGAGTGGTGGTTTGGGGGTGCTGTGGCAAAGCTCCTGGACTGGACTTAAAGCTTCACTCTGAGCTGAAGCTGAAGGTACTTGGGGAAAATAGGGTGAAACCAGATTATGAGTTCAGGCTTTACAGTGCAGGTAATGGGATATTTAGGAGCTCTGAGCAGAGGGATGACATGTAATTGAATTTGTGGAGTCTTGTCAACTTGACTTGCTCTCCTGTCTCCATTACCTCGAGTAAATAGAGGCAGTTCTCAGGGCTTAACTTCCAGCACTGCTCTCGCTCTCCCATGGAGATGTAATAGGACAGTGGCTGGGGACGTCCAGGGTACTCCAGAATTAATAACCAGGACCTTCATAAGGCATTAAAATGCCATAACTGAAAACTGTTGCTGGGCCACTGACATTTAGAGGGCAGGGCAGGCATGACAGACAGTCTGCAGTCAGTGGGACAGTCCCACACGAAGGAGCATGACAGTATACTTTGCCTGATCTATGCCACAGATTCACTAATGTAGAATGTGCAGCCCATTTGTGTCCTTGTTTTTACACGAGAACAGCCTGTTATTTCTGTTTCATGCAAGGTCATTCTGTGCTGTTTCTTCTCCTACTGAAGAGTTTCATTCTTACCCTGATAATTTTGCATTTTAGTATCCACCTATGGCTTCCTGCTAGCATTGCCTTTTGTTTTTATATAGAATCCCATCGGCTGGTTCTCAAAGTCGAAAATACTGATTCTCAAAATATAGGTACCCATCTTGTATCATGGTCATTAGTATACATTTATATTATATATATATTTATATTTACATAATTATAGTATATTACATTTCCATAGTATAAAATTGAAATATATCTATGTATTACATAGATATATACACATACACATTTTCTATATTAATGTTGTATTGTATAAATATATATAATTTTAGATCTATTTTAAATTACAAAATTATAAAATATGAAAGTGGATGTTTCTCTAACCACAGTACCCTAGCCTAATTTCACCCCACCCTAAAACATCTCCTGCTAGGCATTTTATATGTATCCTTCAATAGGTGCTCTGTGTATTTAGAGAGAAAGAGGGAGAGTTTTCATTTTTCTTGCACAAATTCTTGCATAGTTCACACAGTATGTTACAGAGACATTCCTCAATCGATACCTATCTGGATGATGACTGATCGTGCTACTGTGGCATGATCATCATTATTTACCAGCTCCTGTTGACGGACACTGCCTTCATATAGACAATGATATGTTCAATAGCCAGATGCAAAGAATGTCCTGCATTCGCACAAATGCACCTGCAGAACATATTCTATAACTGGACCTAATAAGCTTCACTATCCTAATAAAGATATGTCCATTTAATGTGGATAAGGAATATCTGATTTATTCCCCCATCACCAATGGTAGGAACCTAGCTCACTCACAGCCTGCCATTGCAATTTGAATAGAAAATGACTCTCGCATGCTCACGGTTACAGTTGGTTCTGATTGGTGGTGTTACTTTAGGAGGTTCTGGAAAGCGTAGGACTTGGAGCCTAGCTTGAGAAGTAGGTCAGGTCACTAGGGGCATGTTTCCAGTGTGGATTCTTGTCCTGGGCTCCTGTCTCTGTCGCTCTGCATCCTGTCTACCATGCTGTGTTCCTGCTGCTGTGGTGTTCTGCTTCGAGGTAGCTCCTGAATGAGCAGAGCTCAGACAGACTGACACCTCTGAAACCATGAGAGAAGTAAAGCCTTCTTCCTTGTCACTTGTTTTTTTTTTGGGTGTGTGGTTATAGCAATGACAAAACTAATACACTTGTCTAACAGATTGCATTGACTTTTTAATTTTAGTCAATATAATTATCTTGTTATAGCTGTAACTGAGAAGCAGAGTATTTTACTATTTAGATTTCCTTTATTCCTCCTTTCTTTCTCTCATGTTTCAAGTGGACTACTAGACTTTCCCCCTTATTGGTGTTTTGGCACACATAATCAATGAGCAACAAGGTTACCAGCCAGAGATTGGGCCAGGCATTCACAGATCTGAACTGGGAATGCAAAGCAGAGAAGCTCCCCTCCCCTCAGTAATAGGCGGGAAAAAGTCGCAGGAGCAGGCTGGTGGGAAATTGCCAGGTCGCTACAAGGTGGGCCAACCAAATGGTTTGCAGCTGTGCACCAACGGGCTAGCTCAGTCACAGAGGGGTAGAGGAGCTGTGTGGGTGGGTAGTTTAGCGGGTGTGGACTCTAGCCACGTGGGTGCCAATCTGTTGCAATTTAAAACAAAATAGTCCCAAACTAGCCCATAATGGAGTATAATAAAGGTTTATTTATTTAGGGGTAAACTCACACAAAAAAAGCAGTGATCAGCATTCCTCTGCAAGAGTGGGGAACTGGAACTGAATCCAGCAGCCAAGGGGAGGGCACAGGCTCCTACATCTGCATATATAGTACCCAAGACCACACCCAAAGTAAGCCAGCATCCCAAAGATCATTGGCTGAAGGAGTTCCCACAGCAGCAAATATTATGTTTATGTCATTTACTCTCTAATTTATCATTTTATGTTTTTGTGAAGTAATTTTCTGTATAGGCCAAATTCCACTTCTTCGTTTTCTTTTGACTTTCCTCTTCTTCCTCATTCTCTCCCTCTTCCTTTACTTCTTTTTTTCCTCCTCCTTCTCTACGTCCTCTTCTTCCTGTTCCTCCTCCTACTACCATTTTGCTGAGTTACTGCATTTTTAAATGAAACTATAAAACACCTTTCTTTCTCTGGTGTGATTAAGAGCAATAATTGAAAACTCCTATGAATTATTTGGATATCATCCTGGCCCTTTTGTGGTTCCTTAGCAATTTACTTTAGATTAGAGGATGATTTAGAAACTGGAATTTATTATTTTCTGAATGAACTATACGGTTCCTCTAAAATTTGTTGAAGAGGTTACTTTCATTCATTTATTTAAAAATGAACCAGTAGCAAGAAAGAAGGGGATTTATTTTAAATGAACCTGTAGTAAGAAATAAGGAAAGTGCAGGGCATTAGATAAGGACCTGAACTCTGACATTAGGTGGCAGGGGTTCAGTTGTCAGGTTAGAATAGAATTCCCCATGTGTCCTCTAATGTTACGGACATGGCATCCTCCGTGCATTGTTGCCGTTGGACCTTCAACTCTAGTGAGCTTCTCTTTTTCATCTACTATCTATATAGACTCCTTTAAATGTGCATTCTCACTATTTTTTAAGTTCATATATTATTATTTTGGATACCATTATAATAGTGCATTTTTGTCCCATTTTAGTCTCTGCCTGGTTATTTGTGTATGAAGAGTTCCATTATCTGAATATTGCTTTCTGTGAGCCTTCATATTAAATTCTGTTAGAGTCTATAGCAGTTTGAAGTTGTTTCTCTTAGCTTTTCCTACAATGAAATTCATGCAACCTGTAATTACTAATAATGTCACCTCCTCCCCCTCCAATATTTATAGCACTTATGTCTATCTTATTTAATTACCTTATGGAATATCTCCACTAGTAGACTTTCTTATCCTGATATTGACTTTAATGCGAATGTTTTGCCATCTTATGCCATTATACATAATCTTAGCTTAGAGCTAGAGGTAGAATTTTTTTTATCAAATTAAGGAAATATCTGTCTGTTCTATCACACTAGCATTTTTATCATGAGTCAAGTTTGCATTTTATTCTAAATGCCTTTTTCATGGTCTATCCATAAATGTTGTGCATCAGAGCTGGCCATATGACTCAGTGCTTGCTACAAAGCCTAATGACCAGAGTTCTATCCTGAACCTACAGAGAGAGAACTGACCCCCACATGTCTCTGATTTCTACACACCTTTTTATGGCACATGTTTACAAAGAGAGAAAGAGAGCAAAACATAAATAAAATAAAAGATGTTGTGAATTATGTCCTTTATTGCATCTTTGTTTTTTGAGACAGGGTTTCTCTGTAGCTCTAGAGCCTGTCCTGGAACTAGCTCTTGTAGATCAGGCTGGCCTCGAATTTACAGAGATCTGCCTGCCTCTGCCTCCCGAGTGCTGGGATTAAAGGCATGTGCTACCACTGCCTGGCTCCCTTATTGCATCTTACAGCTCTATATTGCCTACTACCTGCTAGGCACTCTTCTAATCCCTATATATTTAGAAGTGAACACACAAAAGTGGTTCCTGTCGTCCTGGAGCTTACTGTCTACAAAGATCATCCGTGTCAAACAAAAAGATGTGTGATAAGACGTCAGGGGGACTCCGTGAATAGCTCACACTTCATGCTGCATGACCCGAGAAATGCTAAGTGGGCCAAGTGTTCACAACAAAGATGAGCAGAAACTTCTTCTCAGATTGTCTCAATCTGTCACCCAAGGAACCGCAAAGGGAATTTTACCCAAATCCTTGAAGGGAGTAATCATAGGGAGAAAATTCAATTATGGGCCCTGGTAAGATTAGAGAGTTCAATAAACTGCCTTTTTATGACATTGTATTAGAAATTCGGGGGGGGGGTCAGAATTATAGAATATGTAAGTGCTTCAAAATGCACAGCTCATATTGAGACAGGAGCGCATGGAGTCATTCGCTGGGAAACACGAGGTGAGAATTGAGTTTCTCAGACAGCCTGTTGCAATCCCCACTGTCTTACACCAGTGTGCCCAGAGTCCCATTTCCCATCTTTTCTTTAGCAGGCTTTAACACCTATCAGTTAGAGAAGAGTCTCTGATAAGAAGCCATTCTATTTCCACATGTTAGCTCTTCTCTCCTCTTAGATACCAAGGGGCTCAGACCATAGAAATGTCCGAGGTGGCTCACAGCATTATAGTACACACTATGCTCACATAGTCTTTATTCTTATCCTTTTGTTAGCTCAACTACTATCTCCAGGCTTGGCCACAGGACTCACTTTGGCAAATGCGTGACTCATCTGTTTCACAAGCAATGGCATTAAAAGTGCCGTGGGCTAGGAAGATAGCCCAGTAGACAAAGTGGGTTTTACACAAGCTTAAAGAACCAAGTTTGGATCCCCAGAACCTCTGTAAAGGCTGGGGGTATTGCAGGCTGCCTGTAATTCCAGCACTCAGACAAAGGGTCTGTGGAGCAAGTTGGCTAGCTAACTAAGTCCATATTGGTCAGCTTAAGAGAGACTTTCCTCGACGAATAAGCAACTGAGGGAGAGTCCAGCCTCAACTAGCATGAGCATACATGTACACATGCACCTGCTCACCTGCCTGCCCACATAGATGCATACACTCATAAACACACACACACACACACACAGAGAGAGAGAGAGAGACAGAGAGACAGAGAGAGACAGAGACAGAGACAGAGACAGAGAGACAGAGAGACCAAACCTTAAGATTTGCAGTAGTTTGTTTAGAATCCAGAGACAGCCTTACAAAGACCCTGACCTCCTGCACAACAAAAAGATGAAATGACTTAAAAGAAAGTCCTCTGGGTGAGTTCCCTACATCAGCCAGTTTGCCCAGGCCTGACTTCTGAATAATGTCAGCCTGTGACATCAATTTCCAGACTAGTCACACCCACAGAAGAGCCACAGCTCGCCAAAAGAAACTGGCGAAATACTGGAAATGAAACTGGGAGAAGCTTTGTTATCCACCAATCCCTGTCTGGTATATCTTCCCCCTCCCTCTCAAACACAAGCATAGTGAAGGTCACGCTTTTATCTTATTTAGAGAACACAAGAGCTATTATACCAGGGGACACAGAGTACCAGATTTCCTTGAAAACCCTGACGTCAGAAAGAGGGATTCTGACTGGGCACTAGCCCAAGCCCCATCCGTCACCAAGCTCCCCTAGGCACAGTCTGTTCCTGCGATAGATGGCACTTAATCCATTTGGGGGCGCTTATCTGCATAAGTGTCTTCTGCTGCACCCAGTGAGCTGAATGAGAGCAGGGAGCTCTTGGGCTCTCTCACTGCTGGGTCACAGTACCTAGCACAATAAAGTGGCAGGCCTCTGGCTAATGTCTACTGAAGAAAATGAACCAACTCAGCCTGGCATTAAAGCGTCCAGTGAAGTGGCCTGATGGGAGATGGATGATTAATAATGGTACTAATCATTGCATCTCCCTCATCCACAGTCTCGCAGCCCTGCTGGTCTCCTTGGGAGGTTGCCAGGAGAAAAGCTACTCTAAAACAGAGGAGCAGAGGACAGAGTTGAAGAAGATGTGACAGGACGAATGGGGTATTCTTAGGAGTCAGGCAGGGTTGCCACTTTCTGTTGCATCTAGGCTGGTAGTTACATTTGCATGGTTTTTTCCACTGGGCACTCATTCCCAAAGCCCTTGGTCATGGGAAGAACAGTAGCACAAGAGTTGACAGGACCTCAGTCCTGATCTGCTGGGTGCCCAGTTCTATCAGCCTAATTCCTCTTGGGGCCCCTCTTTCCCTGTCTAATACACCAGCTCATAAGAAGATCAAAGTGAATATGAAATTGTTTTCAAGAAATAAAGTCAAGAGACCACCTTCAGCTTACAAGTAGACTATGTTCTCCACATTTATGTTTCCTAAGGCTGTGTGGAATAGAGGGTTACATTTTTCCATAGAAACCATATTTAAAATGATGGCTAGATTCTCTGGCTCCCACTCAAAAGCCTATTCAAACCATAATGTAACTGAAATAACATATATTTGCAAAGAAAATCAGCAGGGAAAATACTGTTACAATACTAGTAATTAAAACCAAAAAATAATACTGTGGAATATGAAGCAGTATTTCTGACTCGTCTCAAATTCACTTGAAGAAAAATGGATTTAATTAGGAAAAAAGGAGGCAGCAGAAAGGTTTTGTGGGCAGCAGCAGGCAACTTTCAGTCACCTGGATGGGAGCTTTGCTCACCCACCTAAGGCAAGCTTGTCCCATTCTTTAATACTCCATTCTAAGTGTATAACTTGTGCTGTTATGTGGTCCAAGCAAAACAAATAAAGACAGAGGAGACTTCATCTGTTGAATTTGAAAGGTTAAAAAAAGGTATAAAAAAGAGACTAGTCACCTTAGAGGAACAGCTAAGGAGTGTTTTCAAGGCTCCTTAAGCCCCACCCTACGCTGTTATCTTGTTTCTTCATTTCTACCACTACAACCTGCTAGAAGGTTTCTATCTATTTTATGAATGGGAACACTGAGGCTGGGCAGGAAATGACCCTGTCAAGAGGTTCAGTGATGCACGCAGGGACCTGTGTTAGGGTTGTGAAGTTCTAAAGCCCGTCCCTTCTCCTTGACTGCAAATGAAGAGAATTAAAGGAAACAAGAAGCACCGTTTCTATGGAGAGGGAAAGGAGGCCACTAGAGGGGCTACTAGGAGCCAGGGGACACTGGCTCCCAAGGACACCAGTGCTCAAGCAGAGCAAATGGTTGAAAAAGCTGCAGCCTTGAGCGGTGAAAAATAACCAGTGAAACCCTTGAGCTACCAGACATCAGTGCTCAGGGCTGTGGGAAGAACCAGTCCAGATATGAGGAAGCCTTCATCGACCAATTAGACTGCTATAAAACCATCCTGATCCTAGTGTTCAACACAAATGTATTATTCCTTACTCTCTGAAGATTGGAAAGTATAAGGTCCCATTGCTTGCAGGGTGTATGACTGTTGAGAGATTTCTTTTCAGCTTTATGGATAATATCTTCTCCTGTGCTCTGGCATGGGAGATAGATCAAAAAAGCTTACCCCTCCTCTCTTATGATTACATCAACCCCATTAATGAGGTTTTCACATCCGTGCTATCCACCTCCCTAAGGTCCACCATATTATACCATCCATGTTATTGGACATTGAGCTAAAACACATATATTTGAGGACATAAACATTCAGGCATGCAAGTATTACTGAGGTAGGTGTGGTTCCTATCTTTTAGGAACTATAGCCTAAAATGCACAATCCACAGTGTGATTAAATCCATAAAGACCCAGGAAAGACACCAATCCAAACACGACAGGAGAGAAGCTAATAAATAAAGCAAAATTAATCACAGAAGGTAGATGCTGAGTGGGAAATGCATCTTGGGAGGAACTCTTTTTCCTTGGGTAAACAAACCCAGAGAGTGCAGAGGAAAGAAAAGAAACTTTGCAAATTACCACTTCCTCTCATGATAATCAACCCAGGGGTTCTTGCTCATAAAATTAAAAGAAATAAAATTAAACTGGAACTAGCTCTCTAGCTCCCGTGGCTCCAGGGAAGCCCTTGGGTTCCTGGAGAGCGCCTGCACTGTTGGGAAAGGGTTATCCACCCTCCTTGCATTCTGTGACTTCACTTCCACAGCTGCCATTTAATGATGGAGTTGCATGCTCCGAGAGGGGAGCAGCAGTTCCCAGAGGGCAACGGGCCAATTTCCTGAGAGCCATGCACTTTGACTCTGAGCTTAGCCCCATGATGAGGGCAACTCTTTCATCCTCCAGGGCCACATCGCTCCTACTCAGCTCATCCAGCATGAATGTTGCCATCTGCTCTGTGTCAATAGCACAGGAGTGCTACTGGATATGCAGATGGCCCAGTGTGGCACCTCCCCTAGAGGAATCTGTGACCCAATTGCAGCGAAAAGGCCAACATTGGAAGCAAACAGAGAACAATTTTCTGACAAATTCTATGAGCTTTCTACCGAGGTCTACAACTTGCATCATTTCCCCCCTCCAAACCCCCTTGAACTGTCATTGAGAACCCTGTGTTTTAATATATATATATATATATATATATATATATATATATATATATTCACTTCTGAGCCACGGCAACTTCCCTTTCTGGAAAATAGGATGGAAATGGAGCCAGAGATGACAATTAAACCTAGCTCTTTAGATCTTCAAGCTAATGCTCTCCCAACTGAGCAATTTCAGGACAGGCTAAGTCTGGCTTTTAATTGCGCAGGTTCCCTTTGTAAGCAAATCATTCATTCATTTTTAAGCAACTTATATTAGCGGTTCTAATTGATGAGTCAAAGGTGATAACTACAATAGAACAGAACTGAACTTTGGACCACTCCTGATGCCAAATTAAGTATGTTCTAAGAGGGAGAAAGCTTTGCTTTAACAACTAGGAAATGAGCATTGGCCTCCAACAGGTCAGTCTCATTCCTCCCTCTCAAACAAGCTCTTGTTGACCTGGAGTGAGATCTTGTAATGCCTGCTTTCCTTCTCTTCTTTCTCCTTTGGCCTCCCCAGTCCCTCCAGCTCCCCAGACCCCCTCCCCACCCCACAAGAGTAGAAAAAGGAAACTTGGTTTCAGAAGTATTGTATATCCAGGACTCACTAAGAGCCCTGAACTGGAAGAGCTACTTGTGAGCACCATGTATCTCATGATCTCTGCCCATCCACCAGTATTTCTCCTCTGCTATATTTATCCCACTAAAGAAAAAACAAACTCTGAGACTCCAAGTTACTTGTCCAGCATTATTCATCTGATGAATGACAGAAATGAATATCAATCAACTCCAGCCTCAGAGCCCATACTCTCTTTAACATCTGGGACCAGGAAAGCCTTCTTTTCATTGACAAATGAGAAACAAGAACTGTGTGAATAAGAGACTCCCATTAAACTACTCAAGAATCTCTCCTCTTGCCCCTTCTGGGATCTCCTTTTGAATCCCATATTCACAAAACGTTTCTGTGTGTATATGTGTGTGTGTGCCTGTGTGTCTGCCTATCTGTATATGTCTGTCTGTGTGTGTCTGTGTCAGTATATGTCTGTGTGTGTTCTATTGGTAAGAGAGGAGTTATTATGGTGATTGACTTATTCATAATGGACATTGAGAGTTCCTTGACCTTCCCTCTATAAACTGGACAACCAAGGCAACCTGGTGTATGATTCATTCTGAATCCAAAGACCTAAGAATTGAGTACAAAGAGCATCCGTGTCTGAGGAAGGTCTGGATGATGTCACTGCTCAGCAGAGAGTGTTGTTACCCTCTCTCTACCTTACATTGTTCAGTTAGGGACCTCAGAAGTTTGGTTGGTTCTGCCCACTGTGGGAGGCTGAATATTAGTAACTTATTCTTTTTTATCCTTCTTTTTTTAAATTTATTTATTTATTAAAGATTTCTGTCTCTTCCCCACCGCCGCCTCCCCTTTCCCTCCCCCTCCCCCAATCAAGTCCCCCTCCCTCGTCAGCCCAAAGAGCAATCAGGGTTCCCTGCTCTGTGGGAAGTCCAAGGACCACCCACCTCCATCCAAGTCTAGTAAGGTGAGCATCCACGAAACTGCCTAGGCTCCCACGAAACCAATAGGTACAGTAGGATCAAAAACCCATTGCCATTGTTCTTGAGGTCTCAGTAGTCCTCATTGTCCACTATGTTCAGCGAGACCGGTTTTAACCCAGGCTTTTTCAGACCCAGGCCAGCTGGCCTTGGTGAGTTTCCGATAGAACATCCCCATTGTCTCAGTGTATGGGTGCACCCCTCGCGGTCCTGAGTTCCTTGCTTGTGCTCTCTCTCCTTCTGCTCCTGATTTGGACCTTGAGATTTCAGTCCGGTGCTCCATTGTGGGTCTCTGTCTCTGTCTCCTTTCATCGCCTGATGAAGGTTAATATTCAGGAGGATGCCTATATGATTTTCTTTGGGTTCTCCTTCTTATTTAGCTTCTCTAAGAACCCGAATTATAGGCTCAATGTCCTTTATTTATGGCTAGAAACCAAATATGAGTGAGTACATCCCATGTTCCTCTTTTTGGGTCTGGCTTACCTCACTCAGGATGGTGTTTTCTATTTCCATCCATTTGCCTGCAAACTTCATGCATGCTATTCTTTTCTGAACACACCTTCAAAGCATACCAAAGAATATTTTTGTCATTTATCTGGCCATCCATTAGCCACATAAAGCCAAAAACTTTCAGAAGTTCTAAGTTCTTTCAACAATATACTATTAAGAATCAGCAATTACTTGGCACAGAAAGAAACTAAATTAAGTCTTCTGTGGTCCTAAGAGTGACTGGTGTGGGGAACTATCTGCTTCTCTCACATCCTCCTTAGCTTTCCCATACATATGTTAAGAAGCAGCTGGAGGTTTGTAGAGACACCTCTGGGACTAATTTGACAACCTGCGTTCATTTCAAAACATCTTCCATGTAAAAATTTGCTTCTGACAGCCCTCTACTCAAACACAGACATCACTAAAAATAGTGGTTCATGAAAATCCTCTAGCTCAGAGAGCCCTACCTTTATCTAAGCATGTTGGTCACCCAAGGAACTCTAAGACATTTGGTTACCAGGACTGTATACCTTGTGGTTCTTAGAGAAATAGACTGGAGTTCAGACCCATTTAAAAATATGTCCTGAGTGATTCTGATCGGTTAAATGTGGGCACTGTTGTAAGCTTGAAAATTCCCAGGTTGAATCACTCACTCCCAGTACCTCAGATTATAGTTTTGTTTGGAAATAAGTTCTTAAAGAGAGGATTATAGAGCTGGAGAGATGGTCCAATAATTAAGAGTGAATTGAGTTCCCAGCACCCACACTAATAGCTCACAACTACCTGTAACTTCTACTCTAGGAAATCTGAAACCCTTTTCTGACCTCTGCAGGCACTGTATTCATGTGTTCCCCCGTACAGACCCACACATATGTACATAATTAAAAATAAAATATTTTTAAAGATTAAAAAAGAGGGACTTATGTTCAAATGAAGTTATTGTGGTGGGCCCTTATATGACTAATGAGCTCATAAAAAGAACTAGAGACAGAGATGAAATATAGACATAGATGGGGACAGATCATACAAAGAAAAATTAGAATACCACCTACAGGCTAAGGAGAGAGGTCTCAAAAGAAACAAGCCCTTGAATTTAGACCTCGAGCCTCTAGAACTATGAAAACAGTACATTTGGGTGTGGGAGCCATCTGATATGTGCTACTTTATTATTAAAACCCCAAGGAACTAATGCAAATATTTCAAAGTTAATTCAAACTTCTCCTGCTAAAGATATAGAAACAGAGTTCTTGGTAGATCAAATGAGCTTCCAAAGGTCACTAAGGATTAAAGTACGGTTGAGGGTTAAACACACACACACTAGCATATAGTCCAGAGTTCATCTCAGGACCTGTCTTTGGTTTTTGTTTGCTTGTTTCATTGTTTTACATATCAACCTCAGTTTCCTTTCCCTCCTGTGATCACATCACCCACTCCCATCTACCCCCTCCCCATCCGTGCGTCCTCAATCTCCATTCAGAAAGGGGTACTCCCCCCTGCCCCTGGCCTTGAATAAAGTGTGTCACATCACCCAGTTCCTCCCCTTGCATCAAGGCTGGGTGAGATAATTCAGTATGGGGAACAGTCAGCTAAGCGACAGGGACAGGTTTTGATCTCACTGCTAGGAGCCTTACAAAGAGACCAAGTTATACAACCGTCACCACACACATGTAGAGGACCTAGGGTTCCATGCAGGCTCCCTAACTGATCATCAGGATCTGTATTAGCCCTAAGGACTAGCAAGCTGTCCCAGTGACAGTCTTCTTAAATCTTGCCCTCGGGGCTGATAGCACCATCCTGATACCTTACCCCCTTGAGCATCTAAACTAACTTCTTGATGCCTTTACTCAGCACTAAGAGGGAACAGTTCAACACTGACAGTCTTCTCCCCTTCCTTCTCTCTGAGCCTTGCCACACAGAGCAGAGAACAGCACTGGACTCAGAATACAGCTTTTTTTCAAAAGGTATCTGATTAATTGGCCTGGAAATGATGGAGATAGGAGGTTTATCTCTTTTAAAGAAACTTCCACAAGAATATAAGAACTACTGATTCACTTGCGTAGCACCTGAATTTTATTTTCTGTAGAACTCAAAGGGGGTTACTTCCATATTCATCCTTTGGAAGTATCTTCCTCCAATTACAGGACACAGTCCCAATCCTGTCATTAATTCTCTCTTAATCTTGAACCCATCTCTTAGATGATCCAAGCACTCATTCCTTATATGTAGATGGGAGAGAAAAATAAAAGCTTGTTCTATCTACCTCATAGATGCCCAGAAAATATCAAATAAGATAATGGACAAGAAAGCTCTTGGAAATGTGTAAAAATCTTATTCAAATAGGAAATGTGACAAACTCTTCATCCTTTTAAAAAAATATATGTGGATCAGAACAAATGCTGTTTGAAAGAGGCGGTAGCAATCACAATAAGAGTATGAAGTCTGATTGACAGGCAGCTTACATGAGTGGTTTTCAAACTTACAGATGAGATTTTGGCACATAATGACAAGAACAGAAAACTTGAAATCTAAAGATGAGGTTTGGGGTTCAGCTCCCCCCCCCTATGAATATGTGTGATTTTTATCGAAGACCCTAAGTTCCTTCTGAGGCTGTGTCTCTTCATGCCAAAACTAAGATTAATATGTCCACCTCTACTTTCCAAAGATGTGATTTTAAAGGTCAATTATATATAAACACAAAGTGGGGTATCGTGTCTAAATGTATAATAACAACAGTAATGCTGCCCAAAATATAAAGTGAAAATGTCACTGAAAGAAAAATTCTATGTCCCCATGATTCTAGCTAAAGGAAACAGACATTTAGGCAAAGGTATGTTTAGTATATAGTGAGAGAGTATCATAAAGTAGCAATCACCCTGCTTTAAGAAGCAGACCAACCAACCACAGGAAAATATTTAAAATCAAGCAAGTCTGCAAGTGAAGATTTTGCAACTTTCAGAATCATCAACATGGCTGGGGAGATGGCTTCGTTGCTAAAATGTTAGCTGTGCAAGCATGAGGGCCTGGGTTTAGATTCCCAGCACCCACAAATAAAAATTGAGTGTGGAGACATGGGCCTGTAATCCCAAGGGTGGGAAGATAGAGCTGAGAGGATCTCTACGGCTTGCTGGTCAGCCGTTCTGGAAGAATCAGTGAGTCCCAGCTCCAGTGAGGGCACTGATTCAAAGAATATGGGATTCTGGAAAATCCAGAGCGGCAAACTTCGGCTTCTACACATGTACACCCATGTACACGCGTGTTGGTATACCCATGTTCTTGCTTCCTTGTTCCTTCCTTGCTACTGACAGAGGTAGTGGACTTTGGAGTTCACAAGCTGTGGGGCGGCAGAGCATCTTTCTCGCTTCTGAAAGCTCACACAAATCTTTATTATTTTAGAACACGAAGATAAGAAGAAGAGAGAAAAGAACCAATTCCTCCCACCATATGCACGTGTATGCACTGCACACACACTCACACAAACACACTAATATGCTTGAGGATTCCCCAGTTCATTTTGATGCATGTGGTGTCAGCTCATTCTAGCCCTGCTGCTAAATGGGAAAATAAAGGCTACGTGTTTTGATCACTGCTACTATTGCTATTATTTAGGAGAAAATCAGGCTCCATGGGAAGAATGCACTGAACACTGAAGAAGCACCCTGAAGCTTCCCCCTGTCCATTCAACCAGGAGATGACTTTTATGTACTATCATGAAAACCATGGGCGGAAAAGTTTCTGATATGAACGCAATTTGGATGGGAAAGCACCAAGGCAGCAGAAAAAGAACGGCTAGAATCTGGTTAAATCTGCCTCTCTCTCGATTGGCCTTTGATCTTGCTGAACTGAACATTTCAAAAGGGAAGCACAGCAGAGATGAACTCTACAGTTCAGGGGGAAAAAATGCTCTAGATACATTTTGCAACTGTAAATAATTGTGAGAAAAACACCGTGATTGCAACAAAGTGCTACACAACCGCACAACCAGCTGGTTCTGGAAATCAGTGTGAGGAGCCAGATGCCTGTTATGGTCACTCATAACACTGCCTGATATCTGCAGCATCCAGGAGGTATCAGCTGGCCTGTCATTCTCTAACCTGGGACCCCCAGCAACCCCTCAACATGGCTCCAGGAGCCAGTGCTGGCCCCTTCATACTCAACTCCAAAACCAGCCTACCTGAGCTCTTTCTGAACTATGGAGTATCCCGACCCCATTTGCCCTACACTGAACTGTCTGTGAATGCCCATCCTCCCCGTCTCTGGATCGCAATAACTCCGTGCACAAAATGAGCAAAAGATCAGCAAATCATAGGTTCTTTCAGTTTCCAGTCTTACGAGCAGTGAGGGAACCACAGTGCAATTACTGGTAAACTGAGGCAAACAGGTGAGAACAAGCAGGAAATAACTAGAGCAATTTAGTTCCTTTAAATTTCGTCACTAAATACGTGAATGTCTCTGACATCTCTCCAGCAATCTCTGGTTCATTCCCATAGAAGCGGCCAGACACCAAGCACTATTTGAACACTAAGTGAGGATCTGAATGCTCCCTCTCCTGATGCAGACATCAAAATGCAGCCTTTTAAAGGTTTAGACTTCTGACTCAGGCAGATGGAGTTCAAGTCCAGATCAGCAGCTTCCTGGCGATGGTGCCTTCCTAAACTTTCTGACTCATTAGTTCCCTGAGCTCTGCTAGAAAAATAGCAATATTTATCACATTTGTTAAAGTGAATGACGTCACACACACAAAGCTCCTCACACCGTCTGACTCAACGAGCCTCTAAGAGATAGAGAAGCTGGGCTGGGGAGCTAGTTTAGCCGGTAAAATGCTGGCCTTACAAGCATGACTTCACATTTGGAACTGATGTGAAAATGTCAGTCACAATGGCGAAAGCCCCTATACCAGGAGACAGGCAGACGCCCCCGGGCTCAGCTAGAGTACTCAGAGCATTCTACAGGTGTCTGTGAACAACAGCTCAGGCTGCCGTCTAGCATTCAGTTTCCTACAAACATATACACATAGGCACGTGCACACATGGACACACGCACACACACACACATATACATATACACACAGATAAACATGCTTATACAGACAAAATAAAACTAGAATATTTACTTGTAAGGTGTAGAGGTGGAGGAATCTGGCTCTGTGGGAAGCTGAGGTTTGTGAGCCTGTTTGTAGGCTGTCTGTGCAGTAAAACTCAGTAGCATTCGTATGTATTAAAATGTTTTGGCTCAGGACCGGGCAGACAGGGTAATTGTTGAGAGCATGTACTGCTTTTCCAGAGAATGCACGTTCAGTTCCCAGAACCTATATTACAACCCCATCTCCAGGGGATCCAAATCCAGCATGCCCTTCTGGACTCCATGGGCACCTGCACTTAAAGGACACACACATACAGACACACACACACTGAGAGAGAGAGAGAGAGAGAGAGAGAGAGAGAGAGAGAGAGAGAGAGAGAGAGAGAGAGAGACAAAAGTTAAACCATTTTGGCCCCAAACTAGCAGGGCTCCACCAATTAATTAAAACCCCAAACTGAAGGGTTTATGCATGTGTATGAGTATATATGTGTTTGCATGTAAGTGTGTTCATATACATGTGTATATGTTATGTGTACATGCAAGTCTGTACATGTGTATATGTGCATATACATGTATATGTGTATGCACATTTGTGTGTATACATATGAGCATGCATATTTGTATGTATATGTGTGTGCATGCAGATTTGGGTATACATGCACATTTGTATGTTTGTGTATAAGCTTGTATGTGAGCATGTGTGTGCATGTTTTTGTGTATTTGTATGCATATTTGAATATGTATAGGTGTTCCTGTGTGTATGTATTTATGTGTGTGTGATTTGTGTGCAACTCAATGAAAGCTGCAAAGGAAAGACATCTTGTTTTCTAGAACCAAATGGGGGAAATGAGGTGGAAAACTTTGCAGTTACGGTTTCCCTTTCTCTGAGCTTTTAGCCACATCCAGGAAGAAGTCACTACCGACAGGCATTACCTGGGCATGTAGCACAGAGTTCATCTTCATCAATGGAAGCGACACTACTGAAATTCTGGTGATTTTCCTCCCGAGCTGACAACATGGTAATTTATATTCTGCACAGCGTAACCAAAGAGCTTGTTATGCAAACACAGGCCACTGATTTGACAAATCTCCTGGAAACAGAATTAATGTCTGTATTCTGTGCAAAGATGTAATTTATTTTAATATTTTAAAGAGATAATATCTAGCTGTCTATATGTATTCAGAGAAGGAGCTATAGACACACATAGATATATGTGTATTTTAATAGAATCAAACTTGGGGGCTGGGGCTGAGGAGCTGCTGCATAGGAGGTCAAGGTACTACAAGGGAAGAAGCTCCGGTGGTTAAGCCTGTATCTCTCTCTTGCCTGTTTCCTTTTCTACCCATGGTGATCATGTAAATATTATTCTTTTGTGAAAATGCTTTATTTATGGTGCTGGAGCAAGGAATGCTTTTCATGGTAATTGAGGATATTTTAATGGTGGTAACTTGAGCTCTACCCAACTACAGAAAAAGTTTTAATTGGGTGGAAGCTCCAGAGGTTAGTTCTTAAACATGGGATTTTCTTTCTTAAAAGGGAAATTTTCAACACAGAATAAAGCAGTGTTGGACTGCTACATGGAGTAGAATGGGCTGTCAGTGTTAGAATGTAAGAACAACAAAACCAGGGGGTCAGTGCTCCAAAGGACTATATCATAACCATATACGTTGAAAAAAGATGCAGCCCCTCTTTAAGGAAAGCAGTCTGGATCCTGGAATGAGGCTCCATATACTCCCCACTCCCATCTTAAGACAGTGACTTAAGAAATTAAACCACTCCATCCTGTCTCCCGGGGGTCCTGAGTCTGATCACTTCCTCCCCCCTCCTGTGAACCCTGTTGAGAGATACTTAATCAAACCTGCCACATCTGTTGTTGATTCCTAGCTAAGGATCTAAACAAACAAAAAAAAAATCAATGCTCCGTGGCCAAGGGGATGCTGTTTTCTTTGTTTAATGTCGTGTTAGGAGATGTCATCAGGAAGCTAGGCTGCTTCAGAGCATATCCATTTATGGTTGGCAGGTGAGACTGGGAGGATGGTCCCACCCGGAAGGAGCTGTGGGTGGTGGGCAGCACACATCCTGAGCTCCGTCCTATCCTCCTAACAGGAGAAACCAAAGAAAGAAGAACCCAAACGATAGCCCGCCCCACTACATGGTGCCATTGATAACAAGTGTCAGCCAAGATGCTATGCCACATGCACTTTCATCTTGAATCTACATATTCTGTTCAGGTGCACTTAGGAAACTTAGCCTTGAGTACCCTACATCATTCCGTATTGCCTGATCTTAGATCCTTCTCTGTTGTTCCATGGACCTCTGGCACCTCTTCATTAACAGAATTCAGACATGTACAGTTAGCAAAAGCTTATGTCTTTCAGATGCCAGATACTGCATGTCTTATCAATGACCAGGAAGTCCTGGTGTCCCCACCCAGCCTGGTTAGGGTGGCTGTTGTGACCCTAGGCAGGTTGGTTAGAGCCCAAGGCCAGCCCGGTCTGTTCCTCTCAGGCTTGTCCACACTTTCCTTCTCTATTAGATAAGGTGATGGTAAATGCCTCTTCCTTTCTACTCTTTCAATCCTCATTACTTCTGCCCACCAGCAATACCTCCTTCACCCTGGTTGATCCCTTCTTTACCCATCTCCCCAGCTTCCCTAGGAGGTGCTCAGGAGTAGCGAGTGCTCCGTTTATTCATATCCTCCACACCCAGATCAGCAAACAACTCTACCCTCCGTCAATAAGCACCAGAGAATACAGGGATAAATTCAGAGGAGAAAGGAAATAAAAGCAGATACGTCCCCTTGACACTACCGATTTTTTTTTTCTGGGTATGGCGAATAGAGAGGAAGCCTGTTCCTATAAAGCTGGCTGTACTTGAGTTCTTCTGCTGGAGAATTTGGTAGCTCGTCCCTATACTCTTGAAAATCAGGAATATTAATTTAGGCAAAGTACAAGCCTGGATTTGAAAAAAAAATTTGAAACCAATCAATTAAAACCACACGGAAGCACTCACAACATTTTAACCCTTTTTAGTTACAAACTGCAATCCATTGGGCCGTGGTTGTAAAATACTCAGGATGAAAGGCTCTAACTCTGTCCCTGTGATGTTAAGGTCCCGGGTTCTAATAGCTGGAAGACAGTTCACTGTCTACAAATAAAATCCCCACAGAGATGAACTCCACACTGAGCTGAGGGTATGATTAATAACTAAATAGCCCCCACGCTCTCTGGAGTGGACGGTGTACTCTAAATCAACAGCATTCATGGGATCCTTGAAAGCAGCCTAGGAGGCCACCATTCACACACAGCCATGCAGCAACAGAAGGTGTGGAATCTTTGTTCAGAATGGCTTATCTTTCCCACCCCGCTGTCTTCTACCCTAGAGCTATAAACCTCGCATACAAGGGACTGACACTACAGACATTTACCCAGAATAGAAGCAGAACTCCAAATTGGTCCAGCAAGGTGCATAACTGAAGGCAGAGGCAAAGAAAGCAGGCAAGAGCAAGAACCAAACACATCTTAGATGAAGGGAGGCACAGAGTTTTTTTTTTTTTTTTCTCAAAGTATTAAGAACAACAAAAGAATCCCCTTCAGGTTGAAAACATGAGGTAGAATTTACCATGCAAAAGGGCTTTCACACAGACAGTTTTTATCTTGACAGTGGTCTTTTCTTAACATATATTTACTTTCTAATTACCCAGAGCTGTGTGATTAACCTGTCACTAGACAGCACCTGCCACACCAATGAATGGATAAGAATGCTGAGTATTAATAACCAGCCGGTGGAGGTGAGGCGGTCTTTGCTCCGATGACTCACTTGGCTCGTCTTGTGTGTGGCTGCGTCTTCCTTGTGCCTGTATTTCCTCTGCTGAGGCATCAACCAGAAAGAAATTCCCATTTTTCATGTAAGGATAGTCTAAGATGAGATCATACTGGAAACAGACTCCTCGGGTGGACTAGAACTCATGAGAAGGAACGGAGGGGAGGGTAGTTCAGATGGACCCTGGGGTGCTCCCGGGTCACGGTGAATGGCAAAGAAGCCTGCGTTTGGCAATGAAGCCAATGGTGGGGGCTAGAATTGTGTGTAATTCTCTAGGAACAAGAGTGCTGAGCAAAAACCCAGCCCGATTGAACCACAGCCAGGTAACTGTCGCTTATTAGCCTTATTATTTATATTCTGGGCTTTTGGTGTGCTTGGGATTTTGGCTTTATTTAAATTTTAATTTTTTTATTCTTTGGCGGTGTCCTACATGAAATTTAATGACTTTGGTTGACTCACACTCTCCCCCATGATCCCCTCTCAGCCTCCCTCTTTCTCCCACTGAAATCTTGTTTAGTTTAGTTCTGCTTTAAGATAAGTTGTCCTATAGCAAAAGACGTCTTCTAACATGGAACTCATGGAAATAGAGGATGACGTTGAAATTCTCACCCTCCTGCATCCACCTCCCCCGTGGTTAGATTACAGATCTATCCAACCATGCCTAATTTGTGTGGTGCTGGGGATTGGACCCAGGGCTTTGCGCACACACTCTGTGTTTTGGTCAGTGTTCTATAGTTGTGAAGAGACACCATGATCATGGTCTCTCATATAAAGGAAAACATTGATCTGGGGCTTGCTCACAGTTTCAGAGGTTTGGTCCATTATCATCACGATGGGGAGGAAGATGTTGGAAAGGCTATGAGACGATGCCCATACAGGGATCCAAGGCACACACTCACTACTATGCCAGCAAGACTTGACTCCCCATAGACTGTTGGCCTACCACTCCGGTCACCTTCCTTGCATGCTCTGGAACAGCTCAGGGAAGGGTATGGTAGAAAACACAGACAGGTAGAATTAGAAAACAGTACTAGGGACTACAGCGAGAGGAAGGAAAGCAGATAAGCTCAAACAATCAGCCTAGATTCAACCCTTTGTGTGTGCACATTTTCAATTAAGGGAAATGGGTCTTGGTTCCATGCCTGGTACAGGTCTCCCATCATGATTAGATAAACTGCACCGAACTTCTTCCTCATCTTTCCAATGAGCCCAGTCATGCCAGTGTTTATTGTCCATTAAAGGGTGCCAACAGATAAACCGTGGCCTGTTGCATTTATTTTATAGCATAAATCACTTAATCAACAGAAGATCCACCACCCTCAGCCTTGCTAGAGCTGTTTTGTTTCAACACACAAATACACATACTCACGCACACACGTGCGCGCGCACACACACACACATGCAGAACTTCAGGATATATTTAGATGCATATCACCTAGCACATCAAAATGTGGGAATACTCCGTATATTCAACTGCATTCAACAGTTAATTACTAAGTTTCAAAGATGCATTCATTAGCATACATTTACTGCACAATGTGATGGATTTCCTAATGCCTTCATTCAGCTGTATCACAAACCTTGACCATCCTCTACTACCTACTCCTGTTCCTCTCCTGCTAGTCCTTTCTTCCCAAGTAATTCTCCTGTTTCTATGCCATACATAAGATGTAGGTGTCACATTCAAGAGAAAGCATGCAGTATCTGTCCTTCTGAGTTGGGTCTACTTTTTTAATATGATGATCTCAGCTGCTACCCCTTTTCCTACAAATGACATGTTTGTTCTTCTGAATGAACTCTACTGTGTGTCTATACTACCCACCCCATTGTTGTTTGAACCTTCTGAATAAAAAATAAGAAGAGCTGGAATCCTATGGAGAATTGCCATGAAGAAGTCAGTAATATTTAATAACATTAGCATTCTGTTTCTAGACATGGGGTGTCTCCCCAGCAGGACTATCCCCCTGGATGGCCAGTGAAGTAAGGTTCCTACTTCATCACCAGAACAGTGGAAATATCCTCTAGCACACTATCCAGGCCAAGTCTTCCAGTCTCTTTCACGAGAAATTTGGGCAAAAGCAAAGGCAAGAAATGGGGAAAGCCCAGCCCTAGCTCTAAAACTTGTTCAAGACCCTGGGACCCATTTGCTGCCTAGATGACCACTTGTACCACTGCAACTGGCCTTCCATCATCCCTTACAAAGACAGTGGAACCCAGTGTATTCAATTTCTGCTAAGTATCAGCACATTAGGAAGGTATCATGAAAGAAAAGTGGTGAGGAAGATCCTATACGGATGAGCCCCTTAAGGTAACCATGCAAAAGGCACTCTACAGATAGAGGAAACCCTTATCAGATTGAGTGAGGGGCTGGTGCTCATCTCTAGGAACTTTGTACCAGTGGCCAAATGCTGCAGGTTTGTTCCTGGGGCTTCCATAGCTTTCCTGGCTCCTGAGCTCTAAGGTACCCAGAAGAAGACACAGTGGACTGTTGGCGCCAGAAGGAGGCCTGTTCTCACACAGCAGTGGAGAAATTCACTCCCCGAAGTCCTCTGAAGCCCTTCTGTCCCTGTCCTCACCACATATAGATTTCTCTTACCTTCTATGGTGGTTTGACAAGAATGGGCCTCGTCGGCTCATATAGTGGAATGCTTGGTCCTTCCTTAGTTGATGGAGCTGTTAGAAAAAGGTTAGAAGGCATGGCTTTGTTGGAAGAGATATGATGACACTGTGGGTGGGATTTGAGGTTTCAAAAGCCCAAGCCATTCCAGTCTCTCTTTGCATGGTGCTTACGGAGGAGACGTAAGCTCACAGCGACTGGTCCGGTGCCATGTCTGTCTTCCTGCCACCTGTCACCAAGCTCCCCACTGTGATGGTCGTGGACTCAGCCTCTGAATCTATGAACGAGTTCTCAATTGAATGGTTACTTTTAGAAGTTGCCTTGGTTGTGGTGTTTCCTCACAGCAATAGAACAGCAAGCAAGACACCTGCTTTTAGCTACCACACCATCATCCATGTCATGTCATGAACGCCCTTGTTTTCCTAAAACATTCAGTTTCCCTTCCTCGGTCGCTTCTTGTCTGTCTCTCCTTGAGTTCCCTAGAGCAGACCCATTCTCTGCTAAGTCCAAATCCCCCTCAACAAGGTGTCATGTCTGAAAAAGCCCTGATAAATTAATCCTCGCTAAAATGTCCCAGCAGAAACTGACAGTGTCTTAATGTGCTTTTAGCTTAATGCAGTTTACACTCTCCCCAGGGCGTTTGCATGTCATGAGGGGATTCCTTAAGAAGCAGCAGATGGTCCTCCAAGAAGGAAATGAAGCTGTCTTGTGTGCCATACCAGAAGGGGTGAGCAGGAAGTCTTGCAGGGCTTTCAAGGTCATTCCATCTAGCTGAGGATCAATCACATTCCTCAGATGTGTGGTACGCGATTATCCTGATGGCAACCCTATTAAGTCCTCATAGATTGAGAAGTATTAGTGGTGACTTTTTTTTCTTTTATTTAACAATTAAGTTTATAGGGTGTTCCAGGGGGTAGAATATGGGTAGATTTTATACTTGAGATGGAAAACAGGTGAAGTCTCCTGACCTCTCCCTAAGGATAGCAAAACACCCCTTTTAGAGTGAAGAACCAGATGGCAAACATCTTCGCTATAAGAGAGGCACAGAGTCATTTAATCAAAAATGTCCCTTACTCAAACATGCCCACAGTTAGCACCCAATACTAGACAGGAAGCCCTTTGATGGAGAACGGCCAACACTAGTCATGGGCAAATTCACTGGGCATGCAGAAAAGTAAAGTGCCAGGGGGTTACTGTGTGGGGGAGCAAAGAGAGGAGCAAAGGGCCCAGACTCTGAGAAGAAAAGAGACACTAATGAGCAAAAACCAGGTGACAGAGTGGCTAGCAGGGCATGCATTACCCGTGTGCCCATCATCAGACAGCTCTCTTAATGCAGCGCCCTTTTGGCTTCCATGGGCAGTACAATCCTCTTTGATTGCAAATATTAAGCTCTCTTCCCAGCCACCTGCATAGAGGTGGCTCCACTTTCCAAGGTAGTCTCAACTTCAAATGGCAATTTGATTATGATTGTCTCTTGACTTTACGGCAGGGTATTAGCTGACCAGATTTTATAGTAATGGGTCTTAATTGCGGGTTCAGAAAAGATGCTCAGGAAGCTTTACTAGCCATATGGTAGACTTGTTTCTTGGGCAGCACACAGTATTTGTAAGGAAGGTCGACTCCCCACCAACATTTTCCTCCCCAGCTCATTTTATAGAGGACAGAAATTCAGAAGCACAATGCGTCCCACACTGCTACAGCAGAAGCAAATGTGCTCGGGACCCCTGCTCTGCTCAGATCCCCCCTCCCTTCCCAGTCATTTCTCACCACTGAATTTCCCCTAAAGACTCAGGCTAAGGAAGTCCCTTCCCAGTGCATGCCTCCCTGTTACAAGCTCCCAGCGTCTTGCCCAAGCTCATTAGATTCAACCCAAGTCCACATTCTCTGCTATGCCATCCCTCCCTGTTTCCCCAGCAGGAGAATTGGAGGTGACCTTTAAATGTCGCTTGCAAATGCCAGCTGATGCTAACTGGCTGCACAGGCAGAGTTTTCCCCAAAGCTAACCGGAGAGAGAAACCCAGGCACAGGCAGGGGAAGGCTGGCTTCTGAGGACAGATCAGTGGCCGAAGTGGGGGCAGGGCAGTAGGTTTCCCCAGAAAACCCCAGGTTCCACGGCCAGACTCTTATTGTGCTGGGATGTCATGTCTGTTATTAGACAGTGACGAGGAGCCCTTCATCCTTCATGACTCCTGGGAGTCAACCCAGGTCTCA
The DNA here is from genome assembly GCA_963919705.1 of Alexandromys oeconomus. Taxonomy (NCBI): domain Eukaryota; kingdom Metazoa; phylum Chordata; class Mammalia; order Rodentia; family Cricetidae; genus Alexandromys; species Alexandromys oeconomus. The sequence goes on from CAWTZB010000064.1 coordinate 24,570,091, forward strand.
AGTTTCTTTCAGGAATTCTGAAAAGCGCTTCCTTAACCTTGAGATATATTGAATGAACAAACGATAGGAAGGCAAGAGTACTTCACACAATAGCCTTGAAAGCCAAGAATCATTTCTGTGTTAAAGATCTGGCCACACACGCTCAAGGGAATTGATTGCATCATCTACCCAGATGATAAGAAGTGAATCCCAAATTTCATAGAGTGCTGCCCAATTCCAGAGCAATTTTCAGTGGACCATCCTACATCCTGAATGTTCCTTCTTCCCTATCCCAGCAGAGATGTCTCTGACATCCCCTGGAGGTTTCCCCGAGTCTCTGATTTAGTTCAGCAATTATTTACTCATCAATTACCATCCTCCTGCTCTGCTGCCTGAGGACTGTATTTCCCATTACCTGGCTTTATGTGTTTGCCAGAACAAATTGCCTGAAGGGAGAATGAGAGGGAAGAGAAAGCACCTTCTCTCCAGAGACACCCCATCACCAGGATAGAGTTACCCAGGGCTATGGGAGACTTGAGTCCTGATCTTTTCTCGCCTGGAAAGTAGAGGCATAGGACCCAGTATGGTATCCTAAAGAAAGCCCAGCAAGAGCGATAAAGATGTAGCACAGAGGAGTTGGGGAATAGCACAGAGCCTGACCAATGTGATCCCTGGGGCCAGATTCTGGTCCCTTACATTCTGTGTCATGTATGTGGTGTGTGTGTGTGTGTGTGTGTAGATTCTCATTGTGTGCATGTACATGGGGATGCATGTGTATATATGAACATAAATAAGTCTGTGTAAACATGTTTAAACCAGAGGTGTTCTCTTCCATTCTCTACCTTATATTTTTCCTATTTTGAGACAATGTCTCTCAATGAATCTGACACTCAGCAGTTGTCTACACTGGCTGGCCAGTAAGCCCCAGACTCCTTCTGTCTCCAGTACCTTAGCACTAGAATTGGAGAATCAGACTCTTTAAAACACTAGTGATAGAGACCCAAGCTCTAGTCTTTGTGCTTGTATGGGAAGGATGCTGCCTACAGAGCCACCTCCTAACTCTCTATTCTGGGCCTTTTTTAAAGTGTCCAAGTGGCTCAGTGAGTATCATACTGACATCAGTTGATGACAGTGTGGTATGCTGCAGAATTCCGTATCTAACCAGGCATGTCACAAATCAGCACACAAGAGTTTTCTGGTGACCCAAGGAGAACACTGGGCTGCAACCCAGACACCTCATCCTTGCCTCCTCTGGAACAGTCACATGAAAGAGTTCTTAAACAATAAAATTAAAAAGAAATGCATAGCTCATGAGGAAACCCAACCCTCGAGATGGTTTAAAGCATACCCCAGTATTCTGTGAGCCATCAGCCTTTTCAAAGGGTCATGCACAAAACAGAGTTCTTCTAATCAGATTCCTAACTTACAAATGATGAGAGGAATCAGACTCTGCGATTTCTCACGTTGACCAGGATTTTATAAGGGAATTTTTATGTTTAGTTGTCAGTTGGTCCCTTTGTGCATTAAGTCATTTGCTCATTAATCAGAATCCGGTGGCCTCTCGTTGAGTATTTGGTCCTTTGAGGGATGATAAGGTGAAAAATATTGCCCATGGCACCAAGAAATCCACGGTCCATCTTGTCAAGGACAATAGTGAAGGTGCCAGAAACCTCCCGCTCAGATCAGTCTAGATATAAGGTACTGCCACCTCAGAAGCTCGTGGGATCTGCCAGCAGACAAAACCAAAACACATCTCTGGGTCCACTCCTGTCACATCTACCTTTGACATCCTCTGATAAACTTTGAGTTTTTTTCCTCATATAACATAAAGATTCTTCATTAAGGAATTTTCTATAAACTCATTCTTACCAATAATGCAGACCTCAATACCAGAAAAATCTCCTGAATTAAGGAGAAAATAAAAAACATAAATAATAGGGAAATATTTTTATTTGTATTATTTTTAAGTCTATACTGTAACATCATTTATCCATTCCGTCCTTCCAAATCTTCCCATATATTTTTCTCTACCCTAATTCAAATCCATGGCGTCTTTTTTTATTAATTGTAATTACATGCACATGTATATGTAAATATGTGTAATATTTAATATACATATTCTAAATAAAACCTGCTCAGTCTGTATAAATGTTACATGCATATGTGTTTTCAGGGCTGACCATTTGGTATTTGATAACCAATGGGTGTGCTCTTTCTAGTTATTCTGCTCCTAGTATTCCTTAGTTGTCTACAGTTTTAACTATACGGTTGAGACCTCACGGGTTTTTCCCCATTCACTTTGGAATGTCTATTGTTGTTGTCCTTGTTTAGCTTCTGTTTAAGCTGTCAGATTTCATGGACATCACTTCTGATATTACTAGTATATGCAGTCTCACAGCAAACTCCTTGATCCTCCAGCTCCTACTGTCTCCTACTGTGTTTGGGGATAATATTTCAGTAAACAAATCTTAGAGTTTTAGTAGAGTGTGGGAGTAAACAAACTAGAGGCTCCTTGTGTCTCTGCTCATCAAGGGCCACAAAGATGAGTTTCCAGAAGCCTATCCACACTCAGGTATGATTCTGAGAATTCTGATGCCCTGGAACTGGGTGAGCCAGAAACACAGCAAGGAGGTGAGGAGAGCAGCAGTATATTCAAGGCATGCTCCAGAAGATGATCAGGTTCTGGTCCCACAAAGTAAGACAGATAGCTTGGGTTTAGAAGTGGTTGACATGTTTCCCGTGATAATCCCTTTGCTGTTTCTTCATGGTGGCTCTGTGCGTGGCATTCTGTGCTTTTTTCCCAGCCCATCTGAGTGGGACGTGGAAACACACAAAGGGATCTAGTTTAGTTTTCCCAGGAAGTAAGTCTATTGCCCAGAAAGCATGCATGAACAGGGCAGCCAAGAGAAGGATGAAAGAATTGACCCTGAAAAACGGAGGAGAAAGAAGAAGAAGAAAGACAACTTTTAAAAATGGGGGAAACAAGAGAAGAAATAGGAAACAGAAGAAAGAAAACAAAGACCAAAAGATATTCATCTGAGAGAGGGCTCGGTCCAAGAAGGCAAGAACAAGCCAGGGCAGAATGAAAGAGGGAAACCTCAGTCCTCTGGACTGAGGTAAACCGTGGGAGGTAAAAATACATAATAAATGAGGTTTTTAGAAAACTTTGATGTGTAACAAAAAACATTTTATATTGATTGAATAATTTGGAAGTCCTTATCCCAATGCTTTGTAATGTGGAAGTATACTTTCCGTAGACGCTGTAGAAAGAATTCAAGGACACCAGAAGCAAATACATAAAATCCATCTTTAGGATGAAATATCCTGTCTCCTTGGTTATTAAAGGAGAAAGGTATAATCCACTTACTCATTCTAACCTGAAAGTAAAAGTGAGAAAAGAAATAGGAATGTATTTTACTCTTGGGAATGGAGAATTGTCTATCTGACATCTATTTTTCTCCACTGATAATTTTATTCTGTGTGTTTTTCTACCAAAGAAGTTCCTTTCCATTCTTTGTCTAGGAGCTAATAGGTGAGGTTGGTGCTAGCCCCAGAGTTGATGGAGCACTTGATCTTTCTCAAACCAGTCAGCTCTTCAGACACATGAACTCACTAAACCAGCCAGCACAGTTCTAAGGGTTTCTATGGTGCCTCCAGGAACATGGATAACGCAATGACAGCTGCACTCCTGAAAAACCCACCCAACATGGCTGAGAACTCACGAAAGCCACATTCTCTAGAGCTCCCTGCATGACTTGCAAGTGTTGGCAGTGACCACCAGTTTGTTTCCCGACTGCCCTGACTCGAAAAAATCACACAGAAATTATATTATTTGCAATACTGTTTGGACAATGACCTAAGTATATTTTTAGCTAGCTCCTATATCCTTAACTAACCCATCTCCATTAATCTGTATATTGCCACATGGCTGTGGCTTAACGGGTGAAGTTCCATCCGGCATCCAGCATCTGTCTCCAGTCGCTTCTAGCTCACTTTACCTACTCTCTCTTTCTCTATCTTCTTGAAATTCCCACCTTGCCCTATTCTGCTAAGCCACTGGCCTAACAGCTTTATTCATTAATCAATAAAAGCAAAACCTAGACAGAATAACTTTCTATATTATGGAAGCAGCTTGCCTTCCCCTGCCTCCCAGCAACTGTTACCTTTTATGGAACTTCAAAGAAGCCCAGTCCAGTTATGTAAATTTCAGGAACTCCCTGTGTCTTGTAAGTGGTATTTACTTCTCATTCTTCACCAGCCTCCTCTAAGATGAGATATTTAATTCAGAAGAAATAGCTACACCACACTGTTAGTAGTGTACTACATAGTGTCTTACCTAGTTCTCCCAGGAAGAAAAGTCAGTTGGTCAAGAATTCTGATTTACAAGTGAGTCAGCACTGATGTGTATTGTACCCCCTAAAAGTGTGTCTATGATTAAACCATCAAGCCTTCCTGGGCCTCCCATTCCCCTCTCTATACAGAGAATGGAGCATTCCTCCGTATCGTACTAGGTTGGTTCCCAAGATGGGGTAATATTGACATTATGTGGGAAACTAGGAATCTCTTCCTAAGGATGCACCAGCCTTAAGACTCCTGTAGGTAACAAACAAACAAATAAACGAGTTGGTGGCATAATCACAGCTAAATTGGAAATGCTGGCATTATCCAGAACAAGCTATCTATGCAGAGAAGCTGAGAGTCCTCGCGTGCACAAAATCATATTTCCCCAGGCATAGGATTAATTAAAACTATCAAGTGTTCCCAGCTTTTTGAAATTAACTTTGAAAGTGTTTGGTGTGAAGGGATAAAGAGGGGGGCGGGGAAGCAGCTGAAGGGTGGGGCTGCTGGGAGGGAGGCCTGCTGTGGAAGGGAAGCACAGGCCAGAACTGAGTGTGTGCACCTTATTCTCGGGAGGAAAGAGGGGATTAAAAAAAAAAGTATAAGGATTCATTAGGAAAAGATAGAAAGGCAGAAACAGCATTGCACTCACTATGTCCCCATAAGACCATATCAGTTCTCCTTCTTGATTAACATGGCCTCAAGGCTCATATGAGATGCCAAAGCAAATGGAACACAGGTAGACAGACATTCTACTGTGGGCATATGCCTTGTTTCCCAAAGGGTTATGTGCTGGAGGATTGGTCCTCAATGTAATGGTATTGGAAGTTGGTGGAAACTTTCAGAGGTGAAGAGATGATTGAGAACACCTTCCTTGGAAGGACTTAATGCCCCAACCTGAAGAGCATCTTGGGTTTCAGATGGATGCTCTCATCTGAGCTGCAGCTTGGGTTTCATGGGCCTAAGGTGGTCACAGCAAGAGTGGGTAATTACAATATAGGTTCTGCTTTCTCAACTTGCTTTTTGTTATCATGTGTGTGTGCATTGTTTCATGTGCGCACACATGCATGCATTCACACCTCCAGGACCACTTGTGTGTAGGTGAAAGCCAGAGATGAACCTTAAGTATCTTCCTCGGTTGCTACACATCGTTTTTAGAGATTGGGTCTCTCACTGACTCTGGAGCTTGTCAGTTTGGCTAGTTTAAATGGCCAGTCTTCCTGAGGACTCATCTCTCCTTCCTCAGCACTGGGATTACAAGCACATGCCACCACATTCACCTTTTACTTTGTTTTTGTTGATGCCGTTGTTTGTCTGTCTGAGTATCAAACTAGGTCCTCATACTTGCAAGAGAAGCAAGCATTTTACTAATTGAACCTTCTCCTCAGACCTTTTGCCATCTTGTTTGCTGTACTGTTTCTCCTTGCACAGACCTCACCATGGGATGACATCTACCATAAGATCCTCTCCAAAGACAAATAAGAGCCTCATGTTTCTGAACCTTCAGAACTGGATGTTAAATAAACCTCTTTTCTTTACAAATTTCCAAGTCTTAGGTGTTCTGTAGTAGCAACAGAAATCAGACTCAGACAATGAGAGAGAGAAGTTGTGAAAGGAAGATTTGATTGTACAGCCCTTCTCTCTCCCCGTCTTGCCTTTACTTTCATTTAGCCTCTCCTTCTTCAGTCTCTTGTGAGTAAAACCACTTCTGGCACTCCTCCGAGCTATTGGACAGATGGTCACATTAGGAACAGAAGTAGCGGTGAAGGAGTCTGGAGTCTAGTTCTCACTCCACCATTTATTAACTTTGGGATCTCAGCTAAGTAATTCATTTCTTCCTAAAACTCTTTCTCTTTATTTGTAAAGTGCCATAGAGGAAGGGAGTTTCTTTGTCAGGAAGGACAAATGGTATTCGAGAGGTAAGTCAGAACACACAAGATCTGCCACAAAAACCCCAGACGCCCAATACAGCCTTTGCATTCCAAATTCACTGAGGCCCCTTTAAGCCGGTGAAGAGGCTTAAAGCCCTAGTGGTGGTGGAACAAAAGACATTCTTCTTATCAGGATTCTACTTTGTCATGGCAGGGAAATGCACTTTGTCTTTTACATTCAGTGATACAAACTCACAAAAGTATAGCCAGTTTTCAGCCATGCTCAAAATCTTCTCCCAATCCCTGCTCATCATCTGCTTCTGCCCTCAGCCTCTGCAAGTCTCAGAAGGAAGTGCTGCAGATGCCTAGAGCTGCCTTGGCCACACCCATCTCCGAATCTCAGGCCTGGCCTGTAAAGTCCACCTAGTGGAACAAGGGGTCTGTTTCTTCAATCTATGTCAACTTCCTGCTTCCCTTTCCAGCTACACTTGGGTGTTACCCAACACAATGATGCCTTTCTCTTTAATTCCCATCAGAACCAAAACTAGGGCCAACTTTGTCCCCTCTCCTTCATTCAGACATCTGCTTCAGGGTTAAACGCCTTATCTTCATCCGTAGGGACAAGAGCTTTAATTTGGTTGCTCTAAGCCTACTGCAGCAGTCCTTCTCTTTGTCAATGGTTGGGCCACTGAGCTTGTTAACTCTGACTGGGGAGAGATTAAGAGAGGTTTGTTCGTAGTTCCTGTGCAAAATGCAAGAAGCGCTTTTCTGTCCCTGGATGTCACAGGTAGAAATGCCCAATTAGAGTCAACTGGCAAGAATTAACTCCCGTATGAGGACACACTGAAACAGCAAGTGAGCATTTGGCGCAATTAAACCTCTGAGCTAACAAGCTTGTGTGCCACCCCACCTTGGGACCACACTGTATGAGGTATTTTATTTTTAAGCTCATTCATATTGAAATAGTTTTTTTTTTCCTCCCTTGCATCCCACTGTATTTAGCAGATCACTGGTTCCCACAATTTTTCAGTCAGTCTCTGGTTGTGACCTTATCACTGGGTAGTTGGAGACACTGCAGCAGATAGATATTATTGGATGTTCTGATAATAGCTGCTGGGAAGACAGTTACCAGGACCCGCTCATCAGGCGCAGCTCTCAAGGGCATCCTACATATTGTCAAAGTCCATGCGGTTTCCACAGATGTAAATCACGATCCTCTCCAGCCAAGCGCCTCAAACCCATGGACTGTTCAAGCATATGGCCACTCCATTGCATGGGGTAGGACTTGTACTTTTTCCCTTGTTAGCATGCTACTTCTACTGCAGCCAGTGACATGCCAAGAGTCCCAGCTTGCTTGCTTGACCTTTATGTCCCCACGCTTTGTGGGCCCCTGGAGTTGTTTACTGTTTCCTACATTCCCTGCCAATGACTGGAACAATGCTGTTGCTGGCCATACCAAACGTTTGATGAGTTGGATGCTCCTCTCTGCCTGCTCAGTATACAGATCCTATTGAGGGCAGCTGCAGTTTGGTATGCTGGTGGTGGCCATCACTGACAACCTTTTCTTTTCTGCTAAGTTAACCCCACCCCCAACTCCAGGTTCAAGAGCTTAACTCTCCCCATTCTACCTCTTCTAGATGACTACACAACATGGATAAGACCTCCCTAGACTTTCCTACTGGAACTCAGAGTCAGGCACTGGCACTGACTCCATCCATACACCTAGCCTGACTAATGCTGAAATCAAATCATTAAACAAACTATTTAGCAATTTAGAATTTTCTTCTGACCTGGCTTTATTTTGCATTCAGATTGATATTCAACGGCAAATTTTAGTCCATACAAACACACACACACACACACACACACACACACACACACAAACACACACCTCCTCTCCATTCATTCTGTTTGTTTCATTTATTTAACATTCATACATTAAAGTTCAAATTAGAAGGTGTTTACATTCTAAAGGGTTTTTTTTTACTATTTTAAATCTATTGATACCTTCATTTATTAGAACTACTGATGGCAACATAATTTAAACCTCAGTTTTATTATAATCTTCCCAGAGACCTTTTACATAAGCATGTGAGTGTGTGTTTGTGTGTGTATGTGTGTGTGTAAAATTTGGACTGCGAGCTCTTTAAATGCACTATTTATACTTTATATTCTTATTTCTCTCCCTGCATTCTGTTCTTTGCACGACTATTGCCCAAAGAAAGAAGAGCTGTGACTTAAACACATCAGTTGTTGTCTTTTCCTCCCATGGACGGGCATTAGAACGTTCTGGAAGATGAGATGTAGAATGGGAAGCAGATGAGTTTCTTGACAGAATGTCCAGAAGCATCATCTGAACTTCCAGACTACCCTCCACTGATACCGCTCTGAATCCCAGACAATAAAACACGAAACCGGAGCAGTCACTCCAGGCAGAGGTAGTTGCATTCTCTCGGGGAGGATTCTATGCCAACAGCAAGTGACTGCCAGGCCCCCAGTTTAAGCCCCTAGCCACCATCATGTCACTTCTACTGCAAATCAGATGAGCAGCAGAGCCAACTTGCCTCTCGTTGGGTAGAAAACAGATGGCTGGACCAGGGAAAGCTGACGGAAGGAATCGGAAAACAAGTATCAATCAACCCAAGCAACTCAGCATTAGCGAGCAGGCACGGCAGCTCTGGGCAGGGTTCTCTGGTGGTGTTTTTAGCTGCTTTCTTAATTATGGATTAGCTGTGGAGCTCATCAGCCCCCCTAAGTCCATGGTAAATGTGCCAGGTGGTGTCTGAGAGCCTCTTCCCACCATGATTTCTCAGACGTGCTGAAGAAGAGCATGTGGGTGCCAGCCAGCCAAGGAGCTGTGCACAGGCACACAATGGAGTCGAATTTAAAGGGACATCACCCTAGAGTGCACCCAGTGATCGGAGTGTCTAATTTAGCACACAGTGTGTTAGGAGTGTATCGTCTGTTCCCTCTGACTAACTAATTACAGATTATTTTAGAAGAAGGGTGTCTTTGATATTCTCATAGCTTGTCATATGACACTAGAAACACTGCCCAAAGCTTTTTTGCAATGTGATATTGCAATGTGGCTGCCTTGATCCATCGTTTCATTTAGATATCGAAATGGTCCATAGTATAACATATTTCATCTCCCTTACATGCCTGCGGCTTTATCTTATGTCCATGTTAACACTTTATGCATTTTCTTTATTGTGTTTCCCACGGCCATAAAGTCCTTATGGAAGGCAACCAAGACCTCCATTAGGATCTGGCTCTTTCCCTTCAGATCTCTGGTAGCTGAATCATGAATGACCAGATCTCCATTCATCCTTGCTGATTTGAATAGATCCTTAGAGCTATATCTGTGTGCAGACTCCAAGAGGGAGTCCACGAATCCCAGGTCCTCTAAGGCCACTTGTTCTATTGCTTATTTGTGCCAGGCACTGTGTGCTGCGGGTCCTGCTAATTCACTATGGTCTCCCATTTTGCAGTGAGAAAGAATCAGTGGCCAGATGTGAAAGTCAGAATACTCTTTTTACCCAAATTATTGACCTCTCCCTCCTAAGCTTCCCACCAATACAATCCTGAGATGCTGATCCACTTTCCATCATGAAACTAGATGAGAGCGATAATATGTCCAGGACAGCATCTGACACAAGTGGCTGATCAATTTGTGGCTGCTAATTTTTCTGTCAGGTTTTTACTTTAAGAATTAAGACTTCCTATTCATTTCTTTCTGAGTTGTATTTTCTTCAAAGACAGCCTGCAGCCTGGATTCCCAAGAATGAAAAGGGAAAGACAGAAAATGACAATCTTTTGAAATAGATAAACCATAGCAATGACCTCACGGATTTCATCGTAACTGTTTGGATTTTAGCCCAAGTGTGTAATGAAAGTGACACCTGGAATCACAGATTGAACCAGGCTTCTCGCTTTTAAGGTCACTCTGCTTTCTTCACACCCAGTTGCTATTCTCTCATTTGAAGTGCATAAGTGATACTAATTGGCACATTACAAGGAGGAACTTGACTAGCAGGGGTGCTAAATCCCAAGATACAGATGGGGATTGTGTCCCAGGGTGAGAATCTAATAGTAAAAATTTAGAAGTGGCTCTGAGGTGTAAAATGGACAGTAGAAACCTGAAACTCAGCAGGAACAGCTCAGGCTGGAGTCCCTGGGCAATGCCTTAGTCACATTTCCTGCTTCTGTGGCAGGGAATGTTGACGAAAGCAGCTTATGGGAGAAAAGATTTGTTTTGACTCCCAGTTTGAGAGCACATCGTTGTGGAGAAGTCGTGGAAATGGGAGTCTGAGGAGTTTGGCCACCGTGAATTTGCTGTTAGAAAGCAGAGAGTAATGAGGGCTATCTGAGCCCATGATCCCAAGATTGCTCCCCTGCCCAGTGATGTGGAGACCATACAACTGTGTGGTTGGGAAAATGCCCACTAACATCCTTAACATACCAGGATTCAGAAATTTAGGGGGTAGAAACCCTTTGGAAGGGCTCAGGAAATACAGAGGTGCTCTTAAAGTCTGCATGGCCACGTTCCCGCCCTCCTCCTGACAAATTCGCTTTCAATTAAAAAGTCAGATTTGACTGCCATTCCAGTATCTGGTAAAGGAGCAAGCCATCCATAAAAACCTTGTGTTTGCATAATAATTTTATGCTTTTATAAGTGCTCTGTCATTGCCGGTGCATTTTCACCTTCTGACAACTCTGCAGAGCGTGCAGAGCTAGAGAGGGAGTCACTAGGGATGTGCCTGAGTTCAAACCCAAGCCCCGTTTCTCCCCAGAGGATGGCCTCGGGTGCCTGGTTACCCTCTCAGGGCCCCTTTATCCTTCTCTATGGTGCTAGCGACTTTTGTGTCATGAGATAATATTTTGGGTCACGGTTTTTATCAGTCATGGTAGAAACCCAGGACAGATAAATCCTTTCATGGTGGAGACTATTCTCATCACGGCAGATGAGGAAGCACAGAGCAAGGCAGGAAGTGAGGCCAGGATAATCTTCAAAGAAAGGCCCATCACCTCAAGGCCAACTTCCACTAGCGAGACTCCACCTCCTTAGGATTCTGAAGCCTCTGGGAATAGTGTCAGAAGCTGAGGACGAATCACTCAGAACATAAGCTTGTGAGGAACACCCTGCACTCAAATCCTAACATCTGGGATGGGCACAGCACTAACCCTGCGTCTCTGGCTGTTTATGAGGAAAACAAATGAACCGACCTAAGAAGCAGTTAGGATAATATCTGATGGACATAAAGAACTAAGAACCACATTAGCTTTGGTTACTGGTCCTGGCTGAAAGCTGTCGTCTGGCATTTAGACTTACAATTACCACTAACTAAGAATCCACCTAAATCCTGCCTTCCTTTTCTTATTTACAAAAGGGATCCAAGTCCTCCCTCCCTCGGAGATTTTCTAACAGATGTAGAGAGGAATGCACTGAGGGAGGCTTCTTAAGCAGCAAGCGGATAAGGCTCATGAAGACTATCTCTCTCCTTATTACCCTCCAAACAGACAGCCGTGAGGCTACCCATCCTGCTGGCTCCTACTCTCAGGCATCCAGGAAGACAAGCACTTGCTAGCAAAACCTAAAATGGAACCCCCTGTAATTTAACACTAGGCCTTTTTGTCCTCCACTCCCTGCAGGATAAGCCCTACCCCAAGTGAAGAAAAAAGTGGGCAGAGATTTCCAGGTAACACCTGTCCCTGGGGGTGGAGTGCATGCGCAGAGAGCTGCACCAGAACCCAGCAGTGTTTTGAGAAGCAGACCCATCAGCCAGGCTTCTCTGACAGCTACAAATTCCTGCAGCCCCAGAGTGTGTCACAACCTGTCAAAAGATCAGTTTGATGTTTACCGTCCACGATGAGGAAGAGGGCAGTGAAGCAAAGCAGTCACCCTGACATCCGCAGCCTCCTGCCAAGGAGCTGGTGAGGGATCAGCGAGAGAGAAGGGAGGTTGGTCCCCGACACACCTTCTGCATTTTATCCATCATGGTGTCCGCTATGAAAAGATGCTGAAAGAGATTCAGAGCCAAACTGACAATGCCATGTTTTACTCTAGCCCTGGAGCTGACACTGGGCAAGAAGCCACGATGGAGAGAACTGAATTCTGAGCAACTTGAGGAGAGAAGAAGAACAGGGCTTCCACTTTTCTGAGGAGTTTTCTTGAAGACAGGGCAAGGAGCTCGACCATCTCTGCCCCCCCCCCTTCTGCATTGGCATCTACCTCTCTAATCTTTTGAGTTTTCTAAAGCCTTAGCTGAAAAAAAAAAATAACGAGAAAAGAAGTGTTTCCAATTACAGTTCTATACATATGTATAAAGACCAAAGACCTCAGAGGAAATACACGATGACAATGACATCTGCCCAAGATAGTCATCTCCCTGACACTGCTGCAAGGCCCCTCCATGAGACCCATGACCTTTTGCTGCTCCTCTACCAGCTATTTTTGTAGCAGCCACTTTAAGCCAGCTACTAGAAAAAAAAAATATTTTAACCACAGTCAACAAAAACACTGCAGAATTTTCTGTATGCAGAATAGAAGGGCCAATCTGGCCTGAAACAGTTTCAGGTACATGCACAGGAAGGCAAAGCTATGTCCTCTAGTAACCATTTAGGGACAATATTTTTTTACCACCTTATGCCTATACATAATTGGCCGTGCATATGATTTACTCAGATGCATTATGGGAAGCAGTGTGCACAGTAGAGAAGTGATTATATATCCTATCCATCATTCAAAATAGAGAATCACCCAAGCGACACCCCTTCCTAGCCAACCTCTCCTTCTCAGTCTAACTATTTTAAATATACATCTGTCCCAAATATTGAATGAGACATGCATGTGCTATAAAAGCTATTTGTTGCTTCTGTGAGATTCCAGTTTAACTTGGATCCCGTGTTTTTATTTGCTAAATTTGGCTACCCTCAGAGAATAACAGGTGGAACATGGAGGTGGAGTGGGAAGAAGAAAAGAGAATAGGGAGAAATAGACAAGCAACAGCTTTCTCTGTGCGCAGGCTTGGAGACAAATTAAGCCACAGCTTTTAAAATGTCCAGGTGACTGGGCAGCAGGAAAGGTCTGGACAGAGACACCTCTTCTCGGGGTTATTCGGGGGGGGGCACTTTGCTGAGACAGAACTGTCACAAAGGATGACAATCCAAAGGCACCACCAACCTCTCCTTTTTTATTTCAATATTCGATTTGACTATCCCCAGATCATTTAATACTCTTCAGTAGAATATTCAAATGTCCATTGTACAGAGGTTTAGAAGTCTTTGATGACTGGCCCAAAGTCACGTAATTTTGACAGGTTCAAGATTATAGGTCAAGCATGACTGGACCCCAAACTTCTCTGGGATTCCATTCCCAGGTTCCCCCATAAAAAGCTAACTTCCTCTCAGGACCTGTTGACATAATAGACCTTTCTGTAGGCATGGAAACACTTGACATGCCCCTGTCCCTTATGATGGTTTGGTGTACCTGCCAAATTCTGAGCACTAGAAGCAGATGTGGTTAGGGACACTGAGGAACTGCTGCATTCATTTGATGTTCATGTACAATCGTCACCACTCTAAAACTCATATATTGCTAGTGGCCACTGAGTGAGAAGCACAAATAGCTGTTACCCCTGGCCAGACAGCCCTGTCAGCTGGTCTGCCATCCCCTGAGCGGGCCTCCAAATCATAATGCAGTATTTGGAAGTCACCTTCATTCTCCTCCTTGTTTCTAAGATGGAAAAATTCTGAAAAGGCAAGACAGGACAAAAAACTGTTAGGACCTGAGATTGCGTGGAAACAGAACTAGATAGAGCAGAACAGAGAAAGCCAACCCCCAGTACAGACCAGAGCTTCCCACTTAGCCTGGAGCCCCATCTCCAAATGTCCGCTGGAGTAAGAAGAGAAGAAAGTCAATCCCAGGGACCACCATAAAAATCTAGGCAACAAAAGAAAAAGGACAATTCTGGTACAAATTCTTGCTGAGTGCACTTCCCTATGACCTTGGAATTATAATTGCATCAGCCGTTACTATCAACACACCCAAGTAATTATAGTTAGCTATGGCTTCCCACTGAAATTGGATATTAACTTTTTATCATGGCCACTCAGAGCAGCATGGACACAACCACAGCATCAGGTCAGCAATCTTCAGGACCTCCTTCTGGGGCAGCCAGGCCTCATCAGCCTTCCCACTGTCCACCATATGTGCTCATTCTCTCCTGATTGTATCCTTCCTAAAAGCATCCTGAAAGGGAAAGGGGCCCTGAAATCCAGTCCAAGCTCACTGGCTAAGCCCTGCACTACAGAACAGGTTTTATAAATTCAGAATCCCTGCCCCTAGCCTTAGCACAGAATGACTTAGCATCTGCCGTTTCCCTTTTCTGCCGTCCAATTTTTCACCATAAAATGGGGGAGAGAATGCCTGCTCCGCCATCTTCAGAAGGATGCTGTAAGAATCAGATGAGGTCATGGCTTCAAAAGTATTTTCTATTCTCCACATCCTCCATGAACATCAGACTTTAATTGTTTGGCTGACTCTCGACCCAGGAGTCCTCTGGGAGGCTGAGCTGCTCTTCTCTTCCCGGCCCACCACGCTTGTCCTGGCACTCACAGCTTGGCACGCTCTGTCCTCAGCACTCTACAAATCTGCAAATCCCATGCGAGCGCTCATGAACTGCTGCTATTGGGGAAATATACATTTGTATGTTAATTTTTCTGACTCCTGAAAGTGTGCGCGCATACATTGTCTCATTTGAACTTCACGGTCACTGTGTAATTTGTAGGGAAGACACTATGCACACTTTTGCAGGCAAGGGAACAAATCCAGAGGTGTGGCATGCCTCCTTGAACTGCATAAATTTAACTTTGTACCTCTGTAAGAGGCGGTTAGGGTTGGGAGTTTGTCTACCCAATGTGTGGTCTGTAGTTAGATAGGAACCCAGAAACCAAATAATTTTTGAATAATGAAGAGATGTGCAAGTAAGCGAATGAGCAAACATTTCACAGCCTTCTCTTGATGGCCTCAAGTCTGAACTCACAAAGCAGGGAACAAGACACACAGGAAGACCCACTTACAAAGTCAAAGCTAACTTACGCTCCATGTGCTGCGGGGTGTCTTTTGGACCTGTTGGGAAAAGCTCAGACTCGGGAAAAGGAATAGATTCAGACTGAGCTTCAAGCAGGCAAGTCTGTAAGTTATTTTCTTTGTCCTTGGGACAGAATACCCCATCACAAATGACTTAAAAGGAAGAATGATCAAGTTTCCTGATACAGTTTCAGAGAGTCTGGCCCATGGTTGCTTGGCCCCATACACTTGGTTAAAACAATAAGAGGCAGAAGCAGCATAGGAGAGGAGAGATGCTTCCCTCCTAGACCAGTGAGAGGCAAGAAAGAAAAGAACTGGAGATCCAACAGATCCAGTACACCCCAGTAGCATACCTCCTCTGGCACTACCCACCTCACAAAATCTCTACAATCCCCCAAAATAGTGCCTACCATCAGCTCCACTAAACCTTCTGCATATAAGTTTGTGGGGGAACATTACGTATTAACACCAACCAGAATAGTACGACCCCAGCCCATCTGACCCCAGCCACGTGTGGTCAGATTAGGGCATTAACCTAGGATTTTTGCTTTGTGAGCTCCCTGAAGCTTTCTCCACAGTAGATAAATAAATAGGGTTTCTATGACTCCAAGCATGATGAAAATTGCCCAGCAAATCTATTTTCAAGACAACCCCCCATATAGATTATATTAAAATCTCTCAATAGGAGCTCGGTTGTGAAGGTTAAGAAAAAAAAAAGTCCCAAGTCAGATTGTGTGTAAAATATTTTCCCCTAGAGGACATGGTACAGAAATGGTTTTAATTAACTGTGCATTTTATTTAAGCTTAGCAGGCGAGTTATTGTACATTAAATAAATACCAGTTGGTTATTAGAACATATTTACTTCTAACTCAACAGCGACAATAGGTTGTAGATATAGACTTCCATTAAACCACAGTCTGGGACATTCATGCCAGATAATCAATAGTTCTTTACTCAAGATATAATAATTGCCTTACTGAATCAAGAGATGTTCTTCTCTTTGGTAACTTACAGCACACAAATACTATCACTTAGCTAGTCTGTCCTTTACTCCCAGAAGAAGCAACAAGGGCAGAGGTTCTAGATCTTGCTGTTTGACTTCCAAGAAAAGGTTGACCAAATGCAGATTCTTAGTACCCTTTCCATCTGAGAGAGTAGCTACAGTGTCAGGAAACCAGGGCACTGAATTTAAATGGCAGATAATTGTTCTAAATGTTTATGGGACTTGTCTATACTAAGCAATTACTGTTTATTCAAAACTCAAGTCAACTGAGTCACCTGGGTTTTGTGTGTCTGTCCAATGCATCATTCCTCTTCTTGAGTGACCGTGAGGGCCCTGAATGTGAAATTTAGAAAGTGTCTATGGATACTATTCCAGACTCAACCTCAGCTCAAGTTGTCAGTATCCAGATGCCGGATGGAAGGGAGGGGAGTCGAGTTGCATGAACAGCTGCTTCCATGACAAGATGTAGCAAGAGTCCTCAACTGCCCTATGCGAATACCTTGCTCATCAGTGATCTTTAGCCTGCATTCTCATAGCTTTACTTTCCAGTAGGGGTCACAGATCACAGGATCATAGATCCAAGAAGATGCCCCGTCTAATGAATGAGGGCATTGGGTATCAAAAAGCAAAGTAACTTCAAAGAAGCCACACCCTCTGGCAGAGATTTGGTCTTAGGGTCATCACTATAATTAGCAAGAAATGTTTACGAGGTATTAAGTACGTGTCAGCTCTGACTGATAAAAATCCTTCCAATGGTGACATGAGGAAGACATTCCAGTATTTCTGTTTGCATGGCTGGCATCTGTTGATAAGGAGGCTAAAAAATGTTATCTCATGATACCTTATCAATTTTTACTCTTCTACTTCAGGCTTTCCTCACTTTCTATCCTCGTGTAAATTGCAACTATCTCGCACCATTAGAAGCTCAGGTCTCAGCCAGGCACTGTGGTAAACATGTGGAAAGGGGGTAATGAGAAGGAGTTAAAGGCAGTGGTATGAAAGAGCAACAGCGTAGTTTACACCCAACTCTTTGGACGTGAGCCCCAGTAACCGGTGAACACAGAAAAGCCATGTCGTCATTTGCACTTCCCTTTCCTGATCTGCACAACGGATGTGATTTCAGTGCTTAGAGCAGTGTCTTGTGCCTGGTAAGCTATGAATAAATATTTGCTATTGTTGCTGATAAAACTAGACATCAAAACCTAAGCCTTGAACAATCAACAAGGTTCTGCCAAACAGGATGTCCACAAAATAGAAAGCTCTGCTGCGCTTGGTGGCATGTGAACGCTTACCCCTTTTCAGCTTATCTCAAAACCACCAAGGAAGCAGACCAGATTTTTAAAGGTATGCCTTGTGTGGCCCGTTGTCTTCTTACTTTCTTCTCCTGGTGCCATGGTGGTAAAATTTCTCTGACAAAAGTAGCTTAAACAAAAATGGTTGTATTTAGCTCATGGTTCAAGGCACATCCTTCATGATGAGGAAGTCAAGACCGCCAGAGCTTGAGGCAGCCACAGTCAGGTAAGGATAAATGCAAATCATTGTTCAGCTCACTTTCTCCATTTTATACATCTCAGAATCCCCTGTCCAGGTAATGGTCCTGCCCACAATTCAGACGTGTTCTCCCATATCAATTGCCGTAATCAAGATAATCACCCATAGGCATGCCCAGCAGCCTATATCCTAGGTAATTCTAAACGCTGTTAGGTTGACAATTAATACAAACCAATGCACTCATTAGACATCAAATCCCATATTAATCACAACTTAAGGTGATAAATATGGTGATCTTTTCCTAGAGATTTTAAAATATTCAAGTATTCTCATATGTTACATTCATAAATCATGTAAAAGTATTCAATATTCCAACACTCCTGAGTCCACATCACTTCTCTTAGCCAGTCTTCTCCAAATAGTGAAAAAGTACAACAAAGTGTCAGGCACCCCCACTACCTAGCTTCTCAAAATGAGGGCACATGTTGGTCACACTGAGAGTCAGTCACATTGCTCTATACAGAAATGCTAGGTCACACTAAGATGCAAACTCAAGTTCGACGTTGAGCTGTAATTGCTGAAGTGACTGTCTTGCTATTTGCTTATTATATCAGACTTTGCCCCAGAATGATTGTAAAGTAGTTTTTGACAATGAATGAAATAAAGTATACATTATTTACTATAATCATAAGGAAATGTAAGTTGTGCTTTAAAAAATCAAAATAAGGAAACTTAGAACTAGTAATCAGAGGTTATAAAATAAATAAATAAATTATTAAATAATTAATAAGCTACAAGAAAGACTGTCTGATCAAAGCATTTAATAGTGAACTCTATTAGTATTTCCAGGATTAGACAATTTCCGTTTGTAAAATGTGATTGACAGCATTGACAAAGATGAAAAATTAATGAGTCATTTTACAAAGTTGACATATGCCTTATACCAAAAATGAAAAAGTTGAGTCAAAATAGGAAGCTATAAGCCAACTTTCCTACAGATAAATTCTTAAGGAAAATACTAGCATATGGAATTCGATACTACATCAAAGAATGATAACCATTACCAAGAATAACTCACCGTAGGAAGGCCAAGATAAGTTATTCTAAGAAAGTCTATTAATATAAAATACCACATCAATTAGAAAAGCTTAGAATAACCTTAATAGAGCTGGATGTGGTGGCTCACACCTGTAGCTGCATCCCGTGCAAGACTGAGGCACGAGAATTGCTGTGACTTGGAGCCCAGCCTATGCTGTATATTAAGTTCCAGGCTAATCTTGGCTACAACGTGATATCCATTCTCAGAAAATTCAATAAGATAAAGATGAATAATATTGGTGATAAAAAGCATTTAGAAAAATAGGAGTAAAAATTTCTTTAATATATTAAAGGTTATGGCATTTCAACTAATGGCTTAGGTCAGACCCTAGTCAAAGTAGGTATGCCACTTATCTCCTGCCACAGTAATGCTAGGCAACAAGTCACTCACATTCAGAGCCCTAACCAGCCAGACTTCATTGATCTTGGGATCAATGCACAGTGAACCTAGTGGAGTATGCAAGAAATCTTAGGTTCAGTCCCCAGTGGAATATGCAGGAAGTCCTAGGATCAATCCCCACTACCACTGGGGAAAACATCTCTCTCTCTCTCTCTCTCTCTCTCTCTCTCTCTCTCTCTCTCTCTTTCTCTCTCTCTCTCTCTCTCTCTCTCTCTCTCTCTGTATGTGTGTGGTGTGTGTGTTTGTGTGTGTGTAAGGAGGAGAGTGAGAGAGTGAAAGTCAGCCAAGTGGTTTTCCTGGTCTCAGATGGGTTCATGTTCATGAAGAGAGCTGGTTGATTGGGCTGGCAAAATGGGTCAGTGGATAAGACGCTCGCTGCCGCACAGTCATGAGGACTTGCATTTGGATCCGCGGCATCCACTAAAAAGCCGGGGATGAAAGAGGTGCTTACCTATAACCACATGGTTGATGGGGAGCAGAGACAGACAGAATCCAGGGCTCACTGGCCAGCCAAGCTTGTCTAAAGAGGGAGCCTCCAGTCCACTGAATGTTCTTATATCAAATATAAGACAGAGAAGTATAAAAGAAGATTTCCCAAGATGATCTCTAGTCTCCACACATGCACATATAGGCAAGATCACCCATGCACACACATCCACACACAGACACAGAACCGGCTTGACTAGGTTTAGGATGAAATGATATGAGTTGTGTTAACTCAGTCCTGCCTCATAAATCCCTTCTCCCAACACAGTAACCAAATACATATTCTCCACAAATGTGGAGAAATGCAACTGTGAACAAGCCCACTTTGAAATCACCCATATGCTTTCTGCTTTCTGCTCTTTTTGGCCAAAATCACACAACCAAGTTGAGAGCCCCAGCAGAACTCTTCAACATCCCAGGTAATGGTGCAGTTTAAGGGAGGAACGAAGAACCATAGCCATTCATCAGTCTATAACAGTAGACTGCCTAGCATGTCAGCTTATTAATAATTATAGATTGTGTATTAAGGTTTTATGTCTTGTATGAGAAGGAAATAGTCTGTCATCAGATGTGCTCTCCATGTGCTAGGGGGTGGTAAATAATGCTCATAGAATTTCTTTGCAAATAGGACTTTTCAGTTTTTCATGAATTTATCATGAGAGCTTCTAAGTGAAGGTTATAGCCTTTGCCAAACCAACTGAACATAGACTTTTATTTTCCATAAAGGGTCAACTGCTTGTAGGACACTGAGGGAATGTGCATGATATACATTTATAAAATGCCATTTGCAATAGCCAAAGGGAAAAAAATGAAGTGAGTCACTTGGAAATAAACCCAATAACGAATGGGGAGGATTTATATGAAGAAAGCAACAAAACCTCACTGAGAGATATACAACAAAGATTTAATTAAGTGGGGACACACCATCTTCCTGGAAGAAACAAATCAATATTGCAAAGGAGGCAATTTTTTTCTAAATTGATCTATAGATTTAACATAACCTCAACAAAAATCTCAATGAGACAATAATACCCGTGTTTTGGCAAGAAACAGACATTTTCATACCCTGCTAGTGGGAGTTTAAATTGGTATAATCTTTTTAAAAAGCAATTTGGAGCCTTAAAATTGCACATACCTGTTGACCCAGATCTATAAATACACCCTAAGGAAATGCTCAAATGTGAACAAAAATATATTTACACAGATTTTCATTATCATGATGTTTAAGGGAAGCAAAATATGATGTTATTGTCATATTTAAAGATCCACCACAGGGGCATCACTAAGTACAATTTAAAACATTAAATATGAGGGAATACAGCACAAAGATGACTTCAAACTTTCTTTTTGACTTATTTATTATTGTTCAAAGGCATGGCATGCCTGTGAGTGTGCATCCCACAACAAACGTGTTGAGGTCAGGGGAGAATTTGGGGTGTAGGTTTCCTGTGTATCCCCTGCTTCCAGTTTTGTATGTAACTAAATACAAAAGTGCTTATAAAGTAGGTTGGGGTTTCAGTGCCATAACCATAGGCAATATAGAAGAGAATGCATTCCAGTTCTAAAGAGACAGAGTAGGGAAATCAAGAGAGCAGAGAGTGTGAGGGTAACCTGGCAGTCAGGAAGCAGAGACTTCACATTCTATCTGCATACCAGGAGAAGAAAAAAATGAGAAAAGTGTGTATGTGTGTATGAAAGAGAGAGAGAGAGAACATGAAGGAAGGCTTCAAAGTAAATCCCCAGTGATGGACTTCCTCTAACAAGGTTCTACCTCCTAGAGGTTCCCTATGGCACCAAATAGCCCACTGAGTGAGGAGCAAGTGTTCAGACATGTGAGCCTATGGGAGATAGTTCACATTCAGATCATCACAGCAGATATGGCAGAGGAAGGATACAATAGAGCTTGTCATATGATCCTATCTGTATGGCCCAGATTCTCACAGAATGAAAACCAGTGGGAAATAAACAAATATGAATATTTCCAGAGTTTCATTCTTTTAATTTTCTATATATCTTAAATTTATATAATAAACACGTGGCATACTTATAATTTAAATAATTATCCCTTAAAAGTAATGACATTTTATTGTTGGAAAATAGTTAATGGTGGAGCAAAATAATGTTTGAAAAGAAATATTATTACTGAAAGTAAAGTGTTCATAACATGCAGGACCTACCTTGTCAAGAAAGAAAGAAACTAGGAAATATTGTGATAATGTTGGAGAGCTGACATATAAATACACAAAAGCAACCAAACAGCCTGGAAGTGTAGCAGCATCCAGTTAATTATTTTTAAGATACTATAAACCAATATAAAAAAAAACCGGATTTTTCAATAAGTGGTTTTGGGAAAATTTGTCACAGTTAGTGGGACAATAGCCCTTTGCCTCACACTCTACACACAATAAAATTTAAAGAGTTCAAAGAATTAAATTCAAAGCAATGGGGCCACAGAAAACATAGTAATGATCCAGTTCCTTTCAGGGATCTATCCCTTTTAAGACATAATCTTTGGAATAAAGCATCAAAGGAGAGAATAACTGATGTGACTGTTTTATAAAAGACCAAAGCAAGAAGCCCCAGGGCCTGGAGGAAATGGAGCAACAAACAGAATCAATACAGACCTAATGATATTTATATAGAAGGACCCACAGTTCCTTCAGAGATGAAAAATAACATCCATCTGACTCTGAAGAAAGCAAATGTTAGTGATTCCATGAATTCCCTGCACTGGCCTCTCTCTGTCTTAGGGTCTGTCACACTGAACTTGACCACACAAGACCTGGCATGTGGATTAAACTACCATGTATTAATGGAATTAATGACTAATACATACCAAGGGGTGCTGTGGAAGCACATTCTACTCATTCAGCCAATAACCTGTAAGATATTTAAGATACCAGCCCACTTGAGCATGATCTGTTATACTATAAATGCAGCTGTAAAGGGTGCATTCTCTCTTGCTTCTGGCTCTCACTTCTGGCTGCTAGACTCTGTTCCCATTCCCCATTTGTGCAGAGGACTGTTATCTAGAACAGTGATCCGTAAGTTATTATGTTCTCTTTGAATTGTTTGAATGCTGAGGAAGGAACAACAGCTGCTAAAGGATATTTGTTTATAAATGCTGCTGAATTATTTCAAGATAGGTATTTTGAAAATACCTTGACTTCAAAATTGAAATCAAAAGGTATGTTACATTGGAGAAGAGGTCTTGCTTTTTGTTTCCACAGGAAATGAGAGGCTGTGGATTTATTCCAGGTTAAGAAAAATCAGGTTTGATCAAGGAAGACACCCTGAGAAATCTCCGATAGGAGGAATGGCCCAGATGTCTGAGTTCTACATCCAGAATAGATTCAAGACTGCTGCCTGAGATGATCAAGACTCACAGGACACTCCAGTCAGGACTTGATTATAATTCTAAATTTTATTTAGGTCCCCATGAGATTATTAGTGCCTCCAGTCAGCAGGAAGAAGCCTGGAAAACCACACCCACATTCCCAAAAGACTATGGATATTTTCCTTTTTAAAAAATATTGGTTACAAGTTGTTATGGATAATGGTTAGGAGAAAAGCTAAACAAAATATATTAAATTCAGAGTTCTTGTTTTATTTTGTTTTTTAAAGGGGGAGTGCTGTGGGACAATGATCTTTTATCCTGTCATTTGTATTATTTTTTATAAAATGCTGATTGGCCAGTATCAAGGCAGGAAGTATAGGCAGGGTGACCAGGCAGGAAATAAAGGTAGGGGCAATGAGAACAGGAGAATCTGGGAAGAGGATTCTGCAGTCTGCAGTCATGACCCAGACACAGAGCAAGCAAGATATAACTGCCTCGTCGAAAAAGGTTCCAAGCCACATGGCTAACACAGACAAGAATTAGGGACTAATATAAGTTATGAGTTAATAAGAAGCTTATGCTAGTAGGCCAATCAGTGTTTCAATTAATGTAGACCGCTGTGTGTTTATTTGGGACTAAAAAGCTGTTGGGTAGTGTGGCTAACATAGAGGGACCAGAAACCTCGGTCAATAAAGGGGGCATCCCTTTATTTGGCAGATGCCTATGTGGTATGTACTCTGAGATGGCCCCTCTGCTAGGCTCCAGGTATACAAAGGAACATAAGACAAAGGAGTTTATACACATGTGGCCATGTTGTCAGTGAAAGATCAGAGAAAGTGAATATTCCAGTGGAATGGGGACAGGGTGACTTGGGCAAAGAAATGCTAAATTTCTAAGGGATTTAAAAGACTGGGAGCCTGTGAAGGGGATAGTAGAAGAGAAGAGGCAGCTTCTGTGAGGGCTAGGAAGGAGCTCAAAAGGGACGCTCACAGGACAGACACAAGTGGCTAGCATGGCAGAAAGAGAAAAGGATGGAGACCGGAGACTGGAGGCTCTAGGGAGTGCTAGGAAGGGTTTCAGACCCTGAGTCAGGGAGATGAGTTTGGTGAGTGGGAGAAGGCCTGAGAGTTTTAACAAAGCTAGCATGAACCTTTTGTGAGGATGAATACAACTGTGTGAAAAACTAGTTGCATTTTGCTCCTGTTAAGTTATGAGGAAGAGCTGAACAGTGGATTGGAAACACCAAGGATGAAGGTGGAATGTGTCCAGCTGGGTGACGGTAGACTGCTTGGGAGACACACTGGGGTGTGGGAGCTGAGCCAGGCAGGGGACACGAGGACAGGACTCTGCAGAGGATAGTAAGGACTGTTGAATTAGAGAGCAGACAGACCAGGTGAGTGATTGAGCACAGGAACCGAGTGGCAGGGATTAGTTGAAAATGACACACTGAAATCTTAAAGCTTTCAAAACTGGTATGACAGGAGTCAGGAATGGCAGAGGTCAGCAAGGCAATTTTTTAAAAAATATAAATGGCAGAATTGATACAGATAAAAGAAAAAGTAATATTAACTTTAAAGATATATAAGTTTTAGAAGAATATATCTTATTATCCATCAAGTTGTACAATTAATTTTATACTGAAAATTGTAAGGCTTTGATATTTTGAGGCAATCTTACACAGTTCAGGTTAGCCTTCGAACTTGGCTGTATAGCTAAGGCTAACTTTGAACTCCTAACCCAGGACTGCCTCTGTCTCCCCACTGCTGGATGACAGTTGCGTGCCATTACAAACAGCTGTGTGAATAATTTTAAGGCTTAGTGTAAGGGATGTAGGCTTTCAGGTCATATGGATAAGTACCTGGACATATTGATGTTACTCTTGACTCTGTCTGATGATTTAACCAACAAGTCTTGGTTGGCCATCCACTACACACAGGGACCAAACTAAGTGTAAGGGATACAAAGTCACAACAGAACCACTATTTTGACTATATTGATGTAAGGATTTTGTTTGTTTTGCTTCAATTGTTCTGAAGACATGAGAAAGAAAGGCCCCACCTTCTTTCTACAGCTCAACAAGGACAGAACAACATGATAAAAGGAATATGTAACAAGTTTGAAACAGTTTATTCAAGAGATACACCAGTCACTGGTTGAAGAGCAGTACCTTTAAGCAGTTAATGTGTTGCTCCAAGAGGATACAAAAGAGGTAAGAAGACAGCTTTGGAGGAAGGGAACAAGTATGACCAGAGGTGCTGAAGAGGCCAAGGAGCTTTTCAGTCGTTGGATAAGCATGGAAAAACGGGAAGTGAACTATTCTGCCAAAGAAACCCAGGGAGCTAAGAGAAAGGAAGTGTCAATGTGAAAAAGTCCCTGGTCTACACACTCACCTCTCCAATGGGGACAAGTCAAGATTATGCTGACAGAGCAGCTTCTCCTTAAGGGCAGAGAGGGGTGTAGGTGCACTGCCATCCAGTGGCAAAAAGGGAGGTGTGGATCAATGATTTTTCAGAGCCTCCTTTTAAGCAATACTGGAGTTTGAGGAGCAATGGCAAAGCTGAGCAGGTGACTCTCAGTTCAGCTCTCTCCCTTCCTACAAAACAACCAGTCCCATCGTGGGGGCCCTGTCCTTATGATCATGTTTAATCTCCCAAGTGGCTTCTTCTACAAAGAATATGAACTCATGGACTGGGGGATTAAGTTCAGTGTGAGCTTTGGAGACGATATTTAAATCCTAAGAGATACACTGCCATTTTAGTGGTGGGATGATCTCTATGTTCTTAGTATCCCTATAGATTACAGTGCGGTTTTAATAAGGAAAATTCTTCCCAGGTAGAAAACTACTGCAGAGCTCAGGAAATGGCACGCATTCTACCTGGCTCATGGGAGGTGTTGTTCTTTCTTCTTTGGAAGGGTTCCTTGGTTACACTCTTAGCAAGGGATCCTCTCCACTGCTTTGTCAGTTAGCTCCTGGCAGAATGGGACTATCTTATTCCAAGTTCAAGACCAGTGGGGGACTCCTACATGTCTTCAGGAAGAACAGAGTATTCCCCAAGGGTTAGACTAACCTTTGCCTTTCCAGCAGTACTGAAGCACTCTTGATGCTCTGAAGCCCTACCTCGGCCTCTGTGACAGTCTTTTCTTGAGTCTTCGTGTCACCATAAGCAAGTTGTGCTAACTACTCAAAGTTGCTGGGGCTCAGAGATAGAGAGGCAGGCTTTCCTCATAGTTTGAATAGTTCCAGAGGTGGCTCCTTCAAAGTGTAGCGCAGTGTCGGAAAAAGAAAAAGGGAGTGGGAGAATAAAAAAAAAAAAGAGGAGGAAGAAAAGGGGGAGGAGAGGAGGAAGAGATAGATGAAAGAGAAAGAAAAGGAGAGGAAGGGGGACAATGAGAAAGGAAGGGAGGAGGAGAGAAAGAGCTAGGAAGAAGGGGAGGGATGTAGGAGGGGAGGGCAATCACTGCTTCAGTGTGGAAAGGAACTGGTAATGCGAGTCTCTGTGTGTCACCTCCATCAGCCTGTCTCTAAAAGTTCCCTAAGTGATTGCAACTGTGAAAGGGTGAAAGCCGTAGACTGTTGTGTGCCCTTGCCTCTCTGCCCGGGACGTGCCAGGTGTTTCAGACAGATGTGGGCCAGGTCCTCCCTGGCAGCAGGCCCCCTGCTGCTTGGCACCACTTCTCCCTTTCTGGGGCCCTGACATTTGGAAGCCCGCCCGCGGCAAGCTCGTCAGTGCTTTATAGGTCACATGAATTTTGGTATTTTTAGACTCAACAACAGGAATAGCTCGCCCAAGCTTCTCACATTGTTATCCTGGCATTCTTTGAGGTAGGTATCACAGTGTGAGTGCAGAGAAAAGAAAAGGACCAGCGATCAAGTCACAGTTCTGGGTCCATGATGTGACACGTTGGTCCTAAGCCCCAATTCAAGTCACTCGGTCTCTTCAGGGTACAGTGTGAGCTTTGTAAAGTGGGTACACTGGTTAAAATGCCTCTGAGGTCTTTTGAGTGAAATGAATCAGCCATCAAATGGACTATATAAACATTGCTATGTTATTTTCTTTCCAGAGGAAAGGGGTGCAAATGTGTAATCTTCCCACCAAATCCAACCTAATCTATGCTTTGTGTTATTGTTTGAATCTTGAATGCTCCAGAAGCATGCATGTGTCCCTCACCTGGGATATTGTTGGAAAGCAGTAGATCTTTCGAAATTACAAGTTTTTTTTATCATGGTTTATTTACTCATTTAACTTGTATCAATTTCTGTCTGCAGATAGACAAAAACAGAAAATATATTTCCCCCTATTTTCTTCCCTAGCTTATAGGGTTTCTTTTTGTCAACTCTGCGTTTGCTTATTTCATGCATGCCTTAGGAAACAAACAGCAGCCACCTCCTCTTCATTTCCTTCATTGCTCAGTCACCAGAACAAAACACGCTCAATATTTATAGCAGGGCCATTCAGTATTTATCTCCATTCATCTAAATTACATGTATGTTTAGCTACTTCTGCATTTTAGAGTCCAGCTTCTCTCTTCACTAACAGCTTCAAAGGAGAGGCAAAGGCTTGCTCTGCCCGCTCCTGCCCTGCCCAAAATAGACACATTCCTAGCCAATCCCATATTCTCCCAGAGGAAATATATTGTATTTTTTGTTAGCCTATCCACTGGGTGTGTATTATTACTGTCAACAGGTAGACCCCTCATAGGGATGAACTTAAGGGAACACTGTGGTTACTTTTGTCCCATTCCCCCCACCCCAGTTCTCCATTTCATGTTGATTTTAGTTTTTCTTTGGATTCAGTTTACTTTTTGATTTGTTCACTTTGTGTATTTATCACATTTCATTTCTGAGCTCTGTATTCTCGCCTGTATCCCCTTCCAGTGTATTTGGACCCAAAGAGAATCCTGTCAGCTTCATTCACTCTTAGGAACACTTTCTCTCATAGAGTTCCTTAGTATACATGGGCTCACAGCCTGGAGTCCCATTTCGCCTTCATCCTAAGATGTCCTTTGCCTCTCTCCTATGGAGAATTCCTGTTTCCTGTTACCCTAAATATGGGAGGTATCATTCCCTCTATTGCCTAGAGTCAGAGACTGCACAAAAAGGAGAAAACGAGATAAACACCACCATTTCTTTCTCTCTTCTCCACCAGGAGCACATGGCTAGCTTCCTTGTCCTCTCATCACCATAACTCCCCTGCCACGGTGGGCTGTGCCCTCAACCTGTGGATACAAATAAGCCCTTCCTTTCTGCGGTCAGGTCACAGCCATCAAAACAGCAGTGCATACAATTCCTCAGCTTTATGCCTTAACTTTCTGGTTAAGTCTGTGTTTTCTACCCTTGGAATTTCAATTTCTAGAGGACATTATTCTCTGAATTCTCATTTTGTTGTTTTTAGTGGTTTATGTGGGTATATGTACCACAGAGGCCAGCGCAGTGACCACAGAAGCCAGAATAGGGCAAAGAATCCTTGGAGCAGGAGTTACAAGAGGTTGACAGCCTCCGATCTTAAGTGCTGGGAACCTAACTTCATCATGGTTATCTTTGCCTTTTCAAAGAAGCAGTTCTCACCCTTCCTATGGCTCTGACCCTAAAATACAGTTCCTGATGTTGTGGTGACCTATCAATCATCAACCACAAAATTATTTTTATTGCTACTTCATAACTGTAATTTTGCTACTGCTATGAGTCATAATGTAAATACCTGTGTTTTAAATGTTCTTAGGCAACCCCTGTGAAGGTTCATTTGACCCCCAAAGGGGTCACAACTCACAGACTGGAAAACGCTACTTTAAAGGGAATAACAAACAAATACAAAAAACTCTACTGTTAATTCATAGAACTCAAGAAAGCAGAAAAAAAGTAGAGATCTCCATTTCTCCTCATAGGACTCTCTAGTTGGTGCTTTCATAATTGAAAGGAAAATGCCTATGAAGAAATTTTCTTGATACTCTCAAAACCAGAACAAAGAGAGGAAGAAAGAATGGGATGTCTAAGGGAACCAGGTTAAGACAGCTGCATGCATCTACCCACTGTTTGCAGATAAGAGATAGTGCCTGCGAACTTCTAAATTCTGTATCTCCTGGATGGCTTAAATCCACACTGCCAGCACTATCTTCTCCCTCCTTTCTCTAGTTTCTCTCTCCACCAGTGATTTTCTTAGTCCAAAATTACACTTTTTAAATTTCATCATGTTACTATTTGTTATCAAGTTCTTAATTAATGAGTCTGGCTGCTCTGGATGGCTTTTTATATAGCACTACTAAAATCCTTAACGAGTTGATATTTAACACACAGAGGGCAACCTAATTCCTAAGCCCTTTTAGGAAGACATATATTTTAGGGCCAGCTGAAACATCATTTTCTTTTGGTTTGTCTATCCACAGACATAGTTAAATATAAGTCTAAAATTCCAATCCAGAAGAACTTAGAACTAAACTACAGATCAGGGAGAAAAGAAAAATGTTCTATCCTCTGATCAAGAAGAAAATGTACTGAGCATGAGATATCCCAAATATCAAACATAAATCTGAATCACTTGGTCTTCATTGATTTACTTAATGTGAAGCTACTGTGAGGCCACTATTTAAAAGACTAAATCCTGGCCCCACAAAAGTAGAAAAGAAGGCAAAAGCACTCTGACATGAGGACATTGTATTATGGTAGTTTAAAGTCAGTGCTAAAATAATTTCAAAGTACATGTAATCTGATGTGAATAAACATAACCCAAGTAACTTAAAAGGGGGTAAGAAAAATAATTAAGGACAGGAAAAATAGAAATAGGAGAAAAGGTAACATTATATACTGGAAGCTAAAATTATCAATAATTATATTAAGAGTAAATGGTCTAAACTCATAAATTAAAAAATGAGAATCATCAGAATGGGTAGAAAGTATGTCTCCAGTTTGTACTATCTATAAATAAACTAATTTCAAATGTGATTACAAGAAATCTCAAAGTAAAACAGGAAGGAGATATAATGGATAATAGCCAAAAGAAACCTAGAGTGGCTAGTCTACCTCTCAAGTAGAGCAAGGAATATTTAAAGAGCTACTAAAAAAAATGTGTAATAATACAAGGATCAAATGGCCAAGAAAGAATGATATACATAAAATAGCAGAGTTTAAAAATACATAAAGCAGTGACCAAACAAAAAGAAAGGAGAAATAAGTGCAAAATTTCAGGAAACCTTGACATTTTCTTGTTCAGTAATACACAGAACAGAAAAACAGCAGCAAGAAATAGAAGACTTGAAGAGATACCTATCAACTAAATCTAAGTCAGTGAAGATTCAATGCAACAAATTAGAATATGCATTCTTTTCAAGTACACATGGACATCCACCCAGAAAGGCCATATTTTGGATCATAAAACAAGCCTTACCAAATTAAAAGAATTGAGACCATGCAAAATTAATTTTCTAGCTATAATGAAAAGAAATTAGAAGTAAATAACACAGAAATATAAGGAATACCAATCAGCTAGAAATTTATTAAAATAAATAACCAATGGGTTAAAGAAGTCTCATGAAGTATTGAAAAAGTTTGAACAGAACTGAAATACATATAAACATTATCTGTCAAAATGTATGGTTTGTAATTAAAGTATCTCACAGAGAGAAAATTATAGCATACAATGTTTCCATCAGCAAAGATGTATCAAATCAATAATATATGCTTCCACTTTAAGAAAAAGAACAAAGTAGTCCCAAAGAAAATCAATGAAAAACTCTATTTTAGTAAGACCCAACGAGAAAATGAGATGGCATGCATTGCTAATACAAGGCATGTGAGAGAAGTTATCATTGCAGAACCTACAGACATTTAAAGGACAGGAAGCAAATACTATGTACCACCCATTTACTGTCTGACACCTCGAAGGAGGGAAGGGACCTACTAAAAACCTGTATTTACCAAAACTCACCAAAGAATGAGAAAGGTACTCAAAAAATCCTATATTTATTAAAGAAATTTAATTGATAGTTCAAAACTCTTCTGAAATAGAAAACTCCAGTACTACATGACTTCATTGGCAAATTCTAAAATTCATCTCATAATTCTATATGATGAAAGAGAATGAACTGACTCTCAACCATTTTTACACAAGCAAAAAAAAAAGTATAGGACAAATCAATTCCTTTAAGAGTGTAGACATAAAAATCATGACCCAAATGTTAAGAGTTCAAGTTCATGAATTTGTAGAAAGAAATTGACTGTGGCCAAGTCAGTCCACCCCAAGAATGGAAGGGTACTTCTACATTTGCAAATCAGTTGACAGTATGGTACAATGGCCTGAGCCATCCAAACAGATGATAAAATGAATCAATGTAGAAAAAAATACCTGAAATTTTTATATCCATTTATGAGAAACTCTCAATAAACCAGGAACAGACCAGAAATCCCCCCCAACTTCCTAAGCGTGTCTCTAAAGCTCCTATATCAATATAATGTTTAATGGTAAGAGAATAAATATTTCTCCTAAGATCAGGCATGAAGGAATCATGGCTATTTTCCAATTACTGAATATTGGGTTAGAAGTTCAACCAAGTGTTATAAGTCAAGAAATAAAAATCAAAGTCGCAAAAAAATAGAAAAGAAATAAAATTATCTTTTATCCACAGACAACATGATTATTTCAGTAGGAAGTCTGAAGAAATATAAATAATGACATCTCCCCTAGAACCAATGCCTATAAGAACAAAACACACACACACACACACACACACACACACACACAAATAATCTGGATAGTTCCATAAACAAACAATTTGAAAAGAAAATAGTATAAAAAACAAAATACCTAAGAAGATACCAAATGTAACATATACATTTGCAGATTTCAGATGCTAAAGTTACAGAATACTGAATAGGGAAATCAAAACACATACAAGTAAGTGGACAGAGATACATTATTTGGAATTAAATGACTCAGAAGAGTGGAGATACCAATTCTCTCCAAACTCATCTACAAATCTGGTGCAACTCTATAAAATAGTACTAATGATTTTGTGTGTGTTTTGTAGAGTCGACAAGATGGAAAATCGAAGGAACTGGAATAGCTAATATAATTTCAAAAGAGAAATGTGGGTGACAGTTGTGTGGCTTGGGCAGTTTTCAGGGCCACTGGTAGTAGAATCAGGGTTTATCCCTAGTGCATTTCTATCTAACATAATAATATGCAAAAAATTAAAACATAGATCTAAACAGTAAAAACATTTAAACTTTTAAAGATAGACAGAGGACATAGGATGTAGCTAATTGGTGCAATGTTTTCCATAGCAGGCATGATAGCCTATATCCTTGGGTATCCTTACCATCTCCAAAATTAAATAGAGGAAAATGCAATATAAATTTTGTGTGACCTGAGAGTTGCCATGAGTTCCATGGACTTAACACTAAAAATACAACATATAAATGAAAAATTGGTTGTACTAACTATTGATAAAAATTAATGTTTCTTAAATTATATTGTTAAAATAATGAGAAAAAAAAAAACAAGCAACAGACTGGGTTAAATATCTGGAAGCATATATCCAATGAAGTGCTTGATCCAAAATCTATAGAGGATCCTCAGAATTTCACAGCCAGGAAACAAAAATGGTCACAAGAATTTTAACACATACTTTTCGAAGAGGTGGCAAGTAAACACACACACAAAAAAATTATTAAGCATCATTAGTCATAAAGGAAACAGAAGTTCAGGCTACAACAAAATAGTACTTAATATTAATTTGAAACTTTTATACATTTCTAAAGAGAATAATAATGAGTATAATCTCTAGAAAGCAGTCAGATTTTTACAAGTTCAGCACATATATACCTGTGACTCAGTAATTTCAGACTGGGCTTTTTTCCTGGAAGACTAAAAAATTGAGAATCAGAGAGAGAGAGAAGAAAGGAAGGAAGGAAGGAAGGAAGGAAGGAAGGAAGGAAGGAAGGAAGAGATAGAGAGAGAAGAGAGAGAGAGAGAGAGAAAGAGAGGAAGGAAGGAAGGAAGGAAGGAAGGAAGAGATAGAGAGAGAAGAGAGAGAGAGAGAGAGAGAGAGGGAGGAAGGAAGGAAGGAAGGAAGGAAGGAAGGAAGGAAGGAAGAAAGGAAGGAAGGAACCCTGTATGGATGTTAACAGAAATTTTATTCATCCTCATCAAAAACTCAACAACAAAACCATCAAAGTCTCAAGTCCTTCAACTAATGAATAAACGAATGACCAAGCTGGCACATATACCTACATATCATATACATAGACACACGCATGCATACATATACATGTACACGATAGAATAGTGATCAATGACAGAAGTGTTCTGTGTCCTGATTATAATACACAAACACTCACAGGCGCACACACAAACATATAACTGTGTGTGTGTGTGTGTGTGTGTGTTAAAATTCACAGAACTGTATCCTCCCAGTCAGCGTTAAATGATAACTAAGCGATGGTCAGTGCAACAGAAGGATGATTGTAGTCTCCTGGCCTCATAGTGATGCATTGAGAGTGGCTCTTGGATTTCTGGGTTCCTATGTTTGAGTCCCAGTTCAGTACTGTCACAAAGGTCTGAAGAGTCTGCCTCTACTGTACAAATAGGTCACTCGCTCCCCCAAGAAATTTGCTCTCCCTTGTGAAAACACAAAATTCTGGTTCTATTGCTGCCCTTCTCCCATTCTACCCTAGGATTCCAGGAAGCAAATCAAGCAAGATTCCATTCATGCTCTGCTTTCCCAGCCTCAGCCAGCCTCAGCTAACCTTCTAAGGAAGCAAGGAACAGGTGGGTGGCTTCTGGACTGTCATCAGAGGGAGAGAATGGGTGGCAGTTCAATCAGGCTCACCCATGAGTGTGTCAGTGGCTATTTTGGTTCTCTGAATAGAGCGAAGGCAGAGTGTGGGCCTGGCTGGGCCTTCAGCCATGTGTATTTGTGTATGTATGAACATGTGTGTATGAGAGAGGAGGCTTTCCAAAAGAAACTGAGTGGGCGGCTGCCACTGACGGCTATACACAGACAAATACAAAACACTAAGCAACAATTACTGCAATCAGAAGCATGGGGTAGTCCGCCTGCATCAGCACAGCTGTTACAGCTCCCACACCTGCTTCAGAAGCACCAGAGCATGCTAGGGCTGTGGATGAGGGCAGAGCAGGGGCTCAGACCATGACCATGACTGAAGAGTTCTCTAGAGTCTCCCTTGGTGGGCAACACAGAGCCCTTCTTGGTGCCCTGAGAACGCAATGCTCACAAGCACAGCAAACAGCTAGACTTGTCCAACAAGCAAATGAAAGTCAAGCCACATTGTGACATTGAGGTTCAACCACAGCTTTCCAACCACTGAACCTGCCCTCTGTCTGATGTTGGAGTGATTTCTTTCTAATCTGTTGCTTTCATTGGTTAATTAATAAAGAAACTGCCTAAGCCCATTTGATAGGCCAACCCTTAGGTGGGTGGAGTAAACAGAACAGAATGCTGGGAGAAAGAAGTGAGTCGCCATGATTCTCCCACTCCAGACAGATGCAGGTTAAGATCTTCCCTGGTAAGCCACTTCGTGGGCTACATAGATTATTAGATATGGGTTAGATCAATATGTAAGAGCTAGCCAATAAGAGGCTGGAACTAATGGGCCAGGCAGAGTTTAAAAGAATACAGTTTCCGTGTAATTATTTTGGGGCATAAGCTAGCCATGTGGGCGGCTGGGCACCAAGAATGCAGCCCGCTGCTCCTATTACAACATCTGTCCGCTCCCTGTTGTACTGCCCCTTTCTTAAGAACTTTGCTCACTGGAAAGGCCTTGGATATCATCTTCTCCTGTGCCAGTCCAGAGAGCCCATTTGAGACAGCCTGGGAAGACATCAAGTCAAGTGTCTACACAACCATGGACAACGTTCTCTCAGTTAGCAAGAGATAAGAGACAGGTCTATGTGGCCCACATTTAATCAAAAGGCTCCGAGATGAATCCAAGAGTTCTTAACCTAGATCTATCACAGTGCCTAGCAACAGGCACTGTCGGAGGTTCTGATCGTGCCTAGCCAATGAGAGATGAGCATAATGTGTCAGCTGTCAACTGTCACCCAGCCTGGGTGCTGGGAGGGTGTATAAGTTTTCCCCTGCTGTTAGGTAAATGAATCTGCTGTAAGCCTTCAGCCTGATTCCCAGCATCTGTGATCATTCCTGCCTTTTCACCTCCTCCCCTTAGGAAGATGCTAGGACCCAGCAACATCTGTGTCAGGAACAGGGATTTCCAGCAGGTTTTGAGCTCACCTGGTCAGAGTCCTTTTCTCATTGTCACTGTAAACTTTGTGTTTTTCCAGGCTCAGGTTCTAGTCATTTTCCTCTCCTCACTTGTAGTGCTGCACAATGCCCCCCAACAGTGTATTTTCGGTGAAAGACCCCTCAGTTCCTTTGGCAAGTAAGCATTAGGACCCCCATTCTTTCCTTCATGTTGTCTGTCCATTTTGTTAGGAAGGCAATTTTATCTGTTTCAGTTCACCCAGCGTCTACATATAAGGCCTGACACCCAAGGAGGCAGAGCCAAGGCTTGGCTCCTGAATGTTGTTCCTTGTTCAGAGACACCATGTGGGCAGATGGCTGTGGCCTAAAGAATCACAAAAGTTCCCCCACTAATCACTAGACATAAGGTCCTATACAATTTCCCACCTCTGTTGACTGTTGATCTCCTGCTGTCTACCTCAGACAGGAGCTGGCAGGAGGGGTAGAGTGACCTGTCTTCTGTGGAAGAAGTTAGCAGAGAGAAGTTAGCATGCATGGAGGCATGGGAGATGAGGGGCCCAGAGGCTGATGCTGGCCAGACCTGAGGTATGTCAACTGTGACTGGTGTGAGCTTCCTGCTTGGCTGAGGTCTCAGGGTGCTGTCTGAGCCTCGGGTATAGGTGACACTTCAAGGTGTGGGCTCAGGGGTAATAGGCTTTCCTAGCCTGGTATGCAACCATATGCTCTCAGCCTGTCTCAGACCGTGGCTGGGCTTTGTACATGTCATCTGAGCCACCTGCTTCTTCCAGTGCTTCTGTCCTCCCAGGTGGTCCCAATAGGTCTGTGGCCCTGTGCAGCTGACTCCGGAGACTTTGCACTAGGCCATGGAGAGCAGCCTGGAGCCCATTAGGGCTTCAGCAGCCTGTCCAAGAATGGCAGCATGTCGCTGGTAAATTTGGAATCCCAGGGCCTGAAGCCTGTGCTACCCCAGGGATCCAAGCCCACCAGAGCCATCAGGGACACCTGCTGCTTCTGTGGGGCCCACTAGGACTTTGGTTAGTGGTCTGAGCAGTGGGAGCTTGGGCCTGGACCACAGAGAGAAGCTGCAACTGGCTGTTCCAGTGTGTCCTCATAGTTCCTGGTCCTCTTTGACTCTCAACAGCCAGTAGCTGGATGCAGCAGTGGCTACCTGGGACTGATCTTCAGTTGGGTGCTGCTGGCACTTG
This sequence comes from Alexandromys oeconomus, assembly GCA_963919705.1. NCBI lineage: Eukaryota > Metazoa > Chordata > Mammalia > Rodentia > Cricetidae > Alexandromys > Alexandromys oeconomus. Next base: position 24,606,604 of record CAWTZB010000064.1, read on the forward strand.
GGCTTCTGGCCTGGCTCCAAGGCCAGCCACCTGTGCCCTATGCCGGCACTGTTGAAGGAGTAAGCTGTGCACCTAGGGTTGCATGTCTGTAGTCTGCCCACCTGGGATCATTTTCCAGACACCAAAAGAGTAGAATGGCTAAACGAGATGGTAAAGCACATGTGTCCCTTTATTTGTCAATTTATAGAGAAGCTTTTTCGAGAAACCATAGAACCAGCTGTGTGGGGAGCAAATGCCCACCTCAGCACCTTCAGCTTCACACAAGTAAACATGGGTCAGCAGCCAGCCCCTTAGAGTCAATGGTGTTAAGGTTTATACTAAAAATGTAAACAAAAGACAAATTATTCTGGGCCTTCAGATCAGTTTTGTAGGAAATTGTGAGATTGATTTGGAGATCAAACGATATTTTTGTGGAGCTGGTGTGAAAAGTATTCTGATTCATGGGACAATGGGTGATTTAGTTGAAGTGTAAAAGTATTCAGATTCATGGGACAATGTGAATGATCCTAGAGCCATGATTCACTGCCCATCTTCTTCTTTAGGAAACCACTTTTAAAGATTAACTGGACTGGACAGGGATTAACTCCCAGATATCCCAAAACAGAATGGTTTATTTGATACTATCATTTTGGATATAATATTAAATTAATTGACAATCACTTGCCAGAAAACAAGTTCTTAGCAGGGCTCCCTACACTTCCAATAAAGATACAGCCTCATGTAGTCTCTTCCTCTACTCCCATCCCTTAATCACACTGGCCTTTTTAGATTCAAATAAAAACTCGGAGGACTGAGCACTGCTACCTATCATATATTAGATCTCACTACCTAAACACCTATATCTCTTTAATTCTCAGAAAAGTTGTAGTTCCAACTCAAAAATCAAAGCTGGCTTTTGAGTTGGAAAATGGCTCTCTCCTTCTCTAAACCCAAGCATGTTACTAAAAGAAAAATTCAGAGTTTCTGTTTTATATAAGAAGAGTTACCTGGTGTGGAACAGAATAAAACCAAAAACCTAGGGACTATTGGTGTTAAATCTCTGTTATCTCCCCAAAATTCTATTTCTTCCCTTCCTTATTTTTTGACTCTTTAGTACCTTTCTTTGGTTAATCTGTTTAAGTATATATTGACAGATTAATAGGTAAAATAAAGAGGTCAATAGTAAAATAAATAGCTATATAGATGATATATAGAAGATAGATGATTGATAGGTATATAGATAGATACATGATAGAAAAATAGATAGATGAATAGATACATAGATAATAGATAGATAGATAGATAGATAGATAGATAGATAGATAGATAGATAGATGACAGATAGATAGATAGATAGATAGATAGATGATAGATAGATAGATAGATAGATAGATAGATAGATAGATAGATAGATGTGATGTATATACTCAGTAGAGTAGCATTGCATTTTAACATATCTATCTTATATTTAATTATTTGTAAGTGTATGTGTGGTGCATACTGCATGTATGGTCCTGCTAATTCAATGACTTTCTGGGCTCTTGGAAGATTTCTCATACCACTGGCATCCCTACAATCTACGGAGACAAGACATTGTGGAGAGGACCAACAGAGCTCTTAAGGAGCTGTTGGCCAGGACTGTCTCTCCAGAGGCTAGAAGAGATAATCATCTGGCCTTAACAGAGGTCCTTTTCCATATGAACTTTCTCAGTTTGGATGACAAAGGGTTCAACCCAGCTTATAAGCACTGGGCATCCCTTCCAAGAAATACACCCTTGTCCCTGGTGAGATGGGGAGATCCTATCTCCCTCTAATGGAAGCCACCAGCCCTCTACTAACCTGTGGGAGAGGGTCTACTTGTGTTTTTCCTCAGACTGCCACATCAATGTGGGTCCCAATAAGAGATGTACATCCAGCCATAGATCAGCCTGCTGCCACCAAGAAGGGAATAACCCAGAATGGGTAATGTATATGTTCCCCTTTCTTGCTCTCATTGCCCCCCTAACAAATTGATTTATTAAGGGAAGAAGTTGTGGCCTTTGACTACTCATTTTTTTTAAAAAAAAAAGTTTGGCATAATATAAAAAGGCTATTGGATCCCTCCTGGATGCTCATATATGCATTAATTGGTAGGTGGTTTTATTAACCTTTATTTTCCTTAAATGTCTCATGCAGCAGATCTGACACCAGTAGACAGTAACTAAGGCGACTTTTCAGTGTTAATGGCTCTTAGGCAGTCTTCTCACAGTCCTCCACAGGAGGTTATGAATGCCTGATTATTTGTAATTCAAAAGGTTACTGCCTAGTACCCCCCAACACACACACACCCTGTCAGTTCTCCAGAAATGAGTGCTCTTCGAGGGATAGTAATCAAAGACAGGCACGCGCTTCTTTGGCAGGCCAACCTAAGACAGGCACAGTCTAGTTGCTGAGCCCTCCTGAGTCAGGGTCAACAAGGCCTGAGCAAAGAATTCTGGCTCTCACTGAGTGCCCTATGTAATACATAAGAAAGGGTGGATATATAGGAAGTTAAGGCCTACCAGAACAAAAGGAGTCAACCTGGAGTCTGCCTGGAGCTGTCAAAGGTTCTGCCTATGCCTAGCCAATAAAGAGCTACCAAGTGGTATTTCCTAAGTACCTAGCAACAGTCACTGTCAGAGGTCCTAATCATGCCTAGCCAATGAAAGATGAGCATGAGATGTCAACTGTCACCCAACCTGGGTGTTGGAAAGGTATATAAGTTTTTCCCCATTGTTAAATAAATGAGTCTGCTGTAAGCCTTCTGTCTCCCAGTATCTATGGTCATTGGCATGCTGCCTTTTCATCCCCTCTCCCAAGGATGACATTAGGACCCAGCAACATGCCACAACCATTTGAATGTTATTTAAGAAATATATGCAGGTTCAGGGTCTCAGACTCCCTGAAATTGTAGCCCCAGGCCCTGTATTCACAAGGAGTACCTGCCGCTCTGATACTCTGCTAAGCTCAAAACCTGCCCTCTGCTAGAGGGACAGAGGCCAGGGAGTAGGACATCAAAGTGCTCATATATCTCCTTGTGTCTCCCACCACATACATAGCTTGGCACCTGTAGGTCTTAGCTTTCTCATCATCGATGGAGGGCACAACAGCAGCCTAAGGTAAGCACAGCACCCACCCTGGCTTGAAATGTATCAATGAAGGTAAGTGAATGTCACCTTTGGATCTACATGGAGCCTTTCCATATTCTTTCCCTGGACCCAACAGTGGCCACTTAATGTAGAAGTAAATATCTGAGTTCTCCATGGGTGCCTGGCCGAAGAACTACATTCAGTCACATCTAAGATCCTCTGTCTTACCCAAGCCCACAGAAACCCTCCTAGATTCTGCCTCTGAGCACTTGAATTCTTTTCAGTGGACCATTGAGGGAGTCACAGGAAGCCTATGCTGGAGGGGGGAAGGATTCAGAAAAGGCAAACAGAAGCCATTATTCTTCTCCCACCCTAGAGCCACATGATGTACCCAGAATGCTGAGTCCATCCCACGCTCAGAGCAGAGAGGCTACAGGAAAAGCTGGGCCAGGGTTGGTATGGTGATACCTATAATGGTACAAATGACATCATCCGTAACCTTTCTCCACAACAGGCTGGTTTCAAACAGCTGTAATTTATGGATGTTCTTCCGAGAGGAATTAGTCAATATATTTGTTTTCCCTTTGATATATAGCCACAGGAGCACGTCAGGCATGAGGTTTATTAAGCCTTGCCAATTTCTGCCGCTTCTCAGCACTATAGATTTTGCTCATGGAGTGGGCTGGTTCCACCCCAACATAGAAAACAAAATCATTTTAAATACTGAAAAGCCTTCCAGTGCTGAGAACGCATAGCAGGCTAAGAGCCCAGCAGCAGCCTTGGAAAGGACAGACAGCTTGTTCCTGCAGCTGTGGTTGCTAAGGGGACTCTGAATAGCATGTTGAGATGTGGGGAGGACTTCAGATCACCTCAGTATACCTGTCATCCTCTCTTGGGCAGGGGACTGCAACCGTAGATTTCAGACAGTCATAAATCAAAGGTGAATTTTCAAGCCCCTAGCTTTGATGTCACCTATGAATGAAACAAGTCCCCAGACCTAAGTTAGCTAATAAGAGCCAGGAATGCCCACCCAAATTGGGAAATAACAGTTAGCCCTGCTGCTTCCTCCTCTCATTGTCTTGAATAGGGACTATCTTCCTATAGGGGACCCAGCCTCAGAACCCCCTCAGGGCTCAGAATTGGATGTCTATGGTGGGCAAATATCTGAGGGTAAAAAAATGACTCAAGTACATTACCTCTGCATCTTCTTTAATTTTTTGTGCAAGGGGAAAAAGTGAAGTGAAGGGGGCACAGAGGAGAGGAAGAATAAGAAGAAAAGTAAGGGGAAGACTACAGAGAAGAAAGGAGAGTAAGGGGAAGAAGTAGAAGTAGCGAGGAAGAGGAGAAGAAGAGTAAGACTAAGGGCAGATCTTCACAGGGTTTCTAGTTTTTACAGACACAGTTGGAAAATTCTGTAGGCAAGGACAATGATAATGCATATCAAAATCACAAAAAGAGACATGTAGAACAAGTGACCCAACCCAGGAAAGAGCCAGCATTCAAGGCAAAGAACCTGACGTTCCAAACCATTAGATAAAGTTACTAAACACCCCTGAATCCTGGATTCACCCATTCTCCTCATCTAATCTCTTTTGTAATAACCGGCTTTGGGGACGCCCAGATATATTTGTTAGCAAAGGTGGGGCATGTTGCCTTCCTGCTCAGTGCCTGCCTGTCTTCAATAGAAATTTCTATGTGGTCTATTAACAGGTAATTTTGTGGAATTGACTCTATGTAAATTTGACTGTTAGAACAAAGAGTAAATGCCGTTGTTCCAAAGTCTCAAGGTATGGGGGAATGGAGCAAGGTCACTCTGTTGCTTATGTAGAAGTCACACTGCTGAGGTGTTTTGGGAATGAATCCCATTTCAAAGGAAAGAATTATGGCTTCACAAGGTTTTTACAGATATGAAAGTGACTTTTCCGAAAGACGAGTGTTCTCTCAGATCTGCAAAATGGATTGCTCCACGTGGACATTTACGTATACACTTTCCACAGATCTGCCTATTGGTCTGTCAGCTGTGCATTCCCTGCACAGTATTGTGGGCTCCAACATCTTCCACTTTTAGCTAAGGGTCTCTGCGGGTCTAAAGAGAATCCTTGGGGGAAAGACAATCCAAGTCTTTCCCAAGGTGATAAACACAGACCCCTCAGACTGCAAGTTAGTGCCCTGAGATGCTAGCATGTATGAAGAATGCACCAGAGTTGTGGACCCCAGTCCCAGTGGTTACATCTACAAAACATTGCCAGAACTCAGCTTCGGGGAACACTGTAGAAGAGAGGTGGAAAGATTGTAAAAGCCAGAGAGTCAAGGACTTTGCTATGATAGTGTGTCTCTTAGTAACATCAGGAGTTATATCCATAAAGTCTCACCAACATGGCAGGAGCCAGACAACTGGCAAACATGACAACTACTTGGGTAAAAGCCCACAAGACTTCAACCCTACACAAAGAACTACAGGTGACTGAGTAAAGTTAGGAGCTGTAGAGGTATCCCTTCCCAGGGAAGAGCAAACCAACCGGTTGTCTGGTGCCAAATGGTCAGTCTTGGAAACATACATACAAATAAGACTATATAGACTCAACAGGTCCTATTTGGGAATATGTCTGTATTTACAAATAAATATTTTAAGCAATAAAAATTGATATAAAAAGAGACCATGAAATTGAAGGATAATGAAGAGAGATATATGAGAAAGTCTGGAGGGAAGACAGAGAAGGGAAAAATGTAATTAAAAAACAGTGGCCAACTTTCTTTGTAGAATTCACTAATAATATCATTAGGTTTTGTACTTTTACAAGATACTTATGGTTTTTCTTTAGGTATTTTGTATTTCTTCAATCTTTGTAGGTTACATATATAAAGACGCCCATCTAATTTGTTGTTATATAACTGTTCACAGTGATTTTGGTGGTCTTTTGAATTTATGCCATATCTATTGTAACATCTCCTTCTCCATCTCTAATTTTACGAGCTTCTCTTTTTTCTTTGTCTAAACTTTTGTCATTTTTATCTCTACAAAACCTAACCTTTGATTTTAGTGAATCTATATGGCTTTTAAAGACTTAATTATTTATTTATACTATGCCCCTTAATTATTCCTTCCTTGTACTCATTTATTCCCCTTTGCTTTCCTGGTTTCCTGAAACGCATTGATATGGTGTTTGACATAAAACAATGATATAGATGTAGGTGATTTTTACTATTAATATCTTATTATTGCATTTCATATATTTTTCACTTGTTCTATCTTCATTTGTTTCAAAATTGCTGTCATTTTCTGTTCATTTGTTTGCTTACCTGTGGGACAGACTTTTGCTAATGTAGCCCAGAACAGCCTTGAGCTAGGGAGCATCCTGTCTCAGCCTCCCAGGTGATGGTTTTAAAAGCATGTACTACCAAGTCTGGTCTGCGAGATGTTATTTCTATTTTTCTCTTATCAGATTGGCAAAGATGATACAGCTTAATAGGGTAGTGTGCCGACCTGAGTTAGAGAAAAGCTTTCTTATACATAATTAAAAGCTGCTACATGTATGTCAAAGTGACCAGATTCTGCTACTCAAATATGCCTCTTTGTCATAAGCATGATAGCAACTTTCTCCAGGAGAGCACAGGAGAAAGTTTGAAAATAGAGCACATGTCACCTTTTCCGAAGAGAAATTTACATTTATATGGAAAATCACCCTGTGTGGGGATGTCTCCTATCTGAACCAGGAAGAGAGAGACAGCTCTGAGTCTCTAGAAACACATCCGTAAAGAGGGCACAAGCAAGTTTGCATAATAAAAGTCTGACAGTTTGTCATGCTTTTACCTGAGAAACCACTTACGATAGACTTTCTCTTTATACTGTTTTGGCTTCATCTGAAGATAGATTTTTATGCTAGACCAGCATACGACCACTTCATTAGTTTTGGGCTGTAAATCCCATAGAAAATGGTGATCTAATAGGATTGGAATAAAGGTTAAAATTTTCTATTACTTTTTAATATCATAGACTATGTACTTTCTAAAGTATACGTTTAATTATTATTTAAGAACACATTACTATTTATTTACAGTCTTTTACTGCAAAACAACAAGCCATGCTACAACAGCCCTAAATCCTATCTTTATAATCTCTTAATTTCATCAAGAGAACAAACTGAGTGACTGGTCTATGCTATGTAAGTTTTTGTAAGTACACTCCTGGAAGCCTGTGTGATGATCTAACTGCCTGACACACAGTTCTCAAAATAAAATTAAACTCATGTGGTAGCCATATCCCATGGATATATGTGAATAAACTTGTTTTTCTCTTAAAAATAAAACAGAATACAATCCCCAAAGAAAACAAACAACAAAAATGTGTGTGCATGTTTGTCACCTGTACACCACTGGCAGGCATGACTTTACAAAGAACAACACCATCTTGGCTTACAATTCTGGCATTAGATATAGTCCATCATGGCAAGGAAGGCATGTGGGCTGGGCATCTTTGCCTATAGCAGCAGAAGGGAAGACCGCAGCTCTTCACACCTTACCAGACAAGCAAGGAGGCTCACAAATGCAAACTGCAAGCAGGTTTAACTTTCAAGGCTCCTAATCCTAATCTTAACCCTATGCCTGCCAGCTAGGCACTTTGTTCCGAAGGTTCCAATTCCTTTCAAACCAGGGCCACCAGCTGGGGACCAAGTATACAAACACAGGAGCCTAGGGAGACATTATATATTCTAGCCATAAGGCGCTGTAGAATGCAGATTTTCAGGGACAATCATGCGATTAAGCAGGTCTGGACTGGGGCCCAGAACTCTTCGTTATATACAAAAGCACATCCTCCCCAGTTGATTGGAGTCCACTGGCCTTCCCATCTCACCTTGTCGCTCTCTCAGCAAATAAGCAGTCTGGGCTATTGTTAGATGAGGTACACACAAGGCTCAAATGGAGCAGCAGAAAGAAACACTGGAGCCATCAAATTCAGATGCTGAGAGTGTAGGAGATAAAGCCACCATCCTGACAACACAGACCTCGCATACCTGCCCTAACCCACGGGAAGCGTCAGAGTTCTGACCTAACATATGGCTGCTGCATCCCAGATGCTCTGCCGATATGGTCTTAAGAGTCCTATAAAATGGCTCCTATCAAAGGAGATGCCAGACAACATGACCTCTCAGCTTGCTGAGCAGTGGGCAAGCCTGGGCATAGAGGTTCATCTGCCCAGCTGCAAACCCCATCCAAACTCCTCTACCATTTCTCCTGTGTGCACAGCAGAGTTAGGCATCACTTGAAAGAGTTTACAGGGCAATTACGCTTCTTCCGTTCTCTTTCATTCTTCCACTTGGGCCTATTGACTTGCTTCTCTAGAAACCACTCGTTGCCACGAACGACTAACATTCTGGTTGTCTTTATAGCTGGAACCAAGCTGCCACGTGCAAGCTGGTTTCTATGTACGTGACCTTAAGCAAGGGTCTCAACCTCTCTCTGACTTTGCTTTCTCCCCTGAAAAGAGATGGATGGCAATTCTCATGACTTCCCTTCAGAGTAGCTGGGTCCAATGGGAGCTTCAGATGCATTAACAAACATATTCACCCTCCCATCTTGGCTAGATTGATGCCACCTGGACACACTTTAGAGTCATTAAAAGGGGGGAACCTCAATTGAGAAAATTCCTCTGTAAGATCCCACTGTAGGCAATCTTGTTAATTACTGATGTGGGCGGGCCCAGCGCAGGCTGGGTGGTGCCATCCCTGGGCTGGTGGTCCTGGTTTCTGTAAAAAAGCAGGCTGAACAAGCCATAAGGAACAAGCCAGTAAGCAGTACCCTTCCATGGTCTCTGCGTTACCTCCTGCCTTGTCTGAGTTTCTGTCTTAACTCCCTTCAACAATGGACTATGATGTGGAAGTAGAAGTCAGATAAACCCCTTCTTCTCCAACTTGATTTTGGTCATGGTGTTTCACCCCAACAATCGAAATCCTAACTAGGATACCTCCAGATTGAATAAATCAGAGGTAGGGCTACGGTCAGTCAAAGGCCACGGTAAGAAGTGAGCGGATGCAACCTGCATATTCCACTGGGAAGCAGAAGGACCATGACAAAAGCAAGTCATCAGAGGTGAGCAAAGAGTAAGCCCAGAACGAGATGGTGCTGGCAGGAAGGGGCCTGTGGTTGGAAATTCATATTAGGAAGGGCATTCAGTAATAAGTGATACTGGGGGGACACTCACCATCAGGAAGGATGACAATGGCATTTAAAAGAAAAACAAAAAATGACACCCATAACCTCGTACAAACTGCACAAAAATGATCCCATCATAGCAAGCACTTCATATACTTGCATACACAAACACATGAAGTATACAATGTGCACAGATACACATATGTACAGATACAAACTGATTTGTACACACAGAAATGATAAAGATACAAACAAATGCTCAGATCTGAAGGCACAACTTCTATCTGGAATGATCCTCACAAAACAGTGTTGCACCTATTGGCACTATTAGGAGTTAATGGAATCCTTAAGAGGTAGGGCCTAATGGAAGAAAATTGGGTCATTGGGGCCGTGCCCTTAAAGGACATCACTCCCCCCTCTTCCCCTTTTTCCCTCTCTCCTAACTTCCCAGGCACCATGAGGAGAACAGCCTTACTTCACCTTGCAGTCCCACATAACATTCTGACTCAATACAGGCCCAGAGTAAGGGAACCAAAAATCATGAGTTGAAACCCTTGTAACCAGGGACCAAAATGAACCATTATTCTTTATAAGCAGATTTTTCTGGGTACTGCATAACAGCAACAAAATATGATTAACATACAAATATATAAACACAACACACATAAGCACACTCATACACATATATATAGTCAGACATTCAGGGAATGACACGAACACATATGTGTGCATGTGTGCATCTGTGTGTGTAAACATGTATGTGTGTGTATATATATATATATATATATATATAGAGAGAGAGAGAGAGAGAGAGAGAGAGAGAGAAAGAAAGAAAGAGAGAGAAAGAGAGAGAAGGAAAGAGAAGAGAGAGAAGCATACATTCAGGCAAAACACACATACATATACACAGATATTATAAGCATGGAGACATGGACAGATATAGGTACACAGAAAGACATAGCTATAGACACAATGTCACAAGCCCACACACATACAAGCATGCACAAATCATACATAAGCAAAGAGACATACAAATTAAAATGCATGTACAGACAAGTACACAGACAGACACACCACACAGACACACATACAGACATACACACTTGCAAACACAGACACACAAAACACACACATAACATACACTCAATATTCATGCCACACATATACATGCACATAGAGACACACAGACATAAAGATTCACACAGGCATACACACAGAAAGTCACCCGCAAGATGATTCATGCCTGGGTGTATGTGGACACACATATAATGTTGAAGCGCCATATCCCTCTTTAAACCCGGCCCAAATGCCCTTTTCTGCACATAACCACCCGGATACAGGGAAGGAGGATGAGAAACCCAAATTCTGCCAGTAAAGTCAGAGGCTGAGAAGAATCAACCAAGTTTGTATTTACACAGAAAACCACAGGTCTGTGCAGCTCCCAGGAGACTGTCAAACAAAATCGTGTGTGTTTTAATCTTATGCATATTGACTCTGTCAAAAAAAAATAATAAAAGAAGAAGAAGAAGAACTGACTCTGCACAGTAGCTGGGTCCATGTACGCAGCACCTGAGCTCCCTGGAGCAGGGTGCTGTTGACTTCTGCTAATGGATGCACTGCCAAAGCCCTTCCAGGAGGACTCTGAACCAACAGGAGAGGGAGGGAAGAATCAGGACTCCAGGAGAGTGAGGAAGCTCAGCACTGTGAACTCTCTCCAGGCATCCTCTCCACTGTCCTACCACTGCTTGCCCTCCTGGCACCCATGGCTGTACTGGCAGGTACCAACATGACAGCAAAGTGGACAGTCTGACCTCTACTGTGTCCCTACCCTGCTAGGCTGTAAAAAATCCTGTACAGACATGAAGGCGCTTGTCTTCTCCTTTGCTGAGCGCCAACAGCTTAGCTCAAAGCAGATGTCTGTGTCCTTCCCAGTCCGGCTGGAGTTGGTGAGCTCCCATCCGCTCAGGTAAACTGTCTCAGTGGGTGTCCCAATCGTGGTCTTGACGTCTTTGCTCATAATCTCACTCTTTCCACTCCTCAACCGGACTTTGGGAGCTCAGCCCATTGCTACACTGTGGGTTTCTGCCTCTGTTTCCATCCATTGCTGGATGAAGATTCTATGGTGACATTTAAGATAGTCATCCATCTGACTACAGGGCAAAGCCAGTTCAGGCACCCTCACTCTATTGCTTAGGGTCTTAGCTGGGGTCATCCTTGGAGAATTCTGGGAATTTCTCTAGTGCCAGGTTTAGATCCAAACTAGTCCCTCTGAATGTGGGTGAGAGTTGCATGGCTAAGGCAGACTGTGGGCCACTAGCAGTGGCACTAAGATTTATCCCTACTGCTTGTACTGGCTTTTTGGGAACCTATTCTCTTTGGGTAGATACCTTGCTCAGCCTGGATATAGTAGGTAGAACCTTGCACCTTCCCCCAAAGCAATGTGCCTTGCCCTCTCTGAGGAGAAGATGGGGGGTAGGGCAGGTGGAAGGAACGGGAGGAAGGGAGGGAGTGGGAACTGGGATTAATATGTAAAATGAAAGAAAGATAGTTTGTTTTCTTTTTTAAAAAATAAAAAATTATTTTAAAAAGCAGATGTTTGATAATTTTTTAAAGAAGAGATTATGTAACAACTAAGCAATAGGGAAGTGAATGAGGGCAGCTAATGTTCAAGAATGCCGTAGTGCACTCTGGCCCTCTTCTGCTGATGCAGCTCGGGTATATCGTTCCTGACATCCTGGCTGTCTACCACTGGTTCTTCCATCTCCATCCCTAGCCCCGGTGCAGGCCTCACCTGAGCCTTCTCCCCGACTGAGTCTTACCTGGTCACAATGCAAACTCAGAAATCCACAAGATGGCACATAAATCCATCAAAGTTTGGACAAGACCCTGCCAAAGAAACATCATGGAATGGAAGGTGGTAATAGCAAGAAGTGAAAAATCACCAAAGTGGGCCCTTGGTACAACCAGGACACTATTCCCTTTACCTCCCCATTCCTCACTGTGCTTCCCACCCACGCCATTTATCCCGAGGCCTGAACACCTCCTCACACCTGTGAGATGGCTCACTGGATTTTCACACACTGCCCTTCAACCTCTCCCCTCTCCCTCCTAAATGTCTGTCCTCCCACTTCATAAAGCACCCAGAGTTTACCCTAAAATAATGGAAACCTTCCACTGTGCCCAAAGATATAATGGAGAGAATCAAATGAGCTTCCCTCCTGAAACAAATAAATGAGAAAGTACAGAAAACAAGCATCAGGCATTGGATAGAATGGGCTAACGGTCCTCAAGAGAAAGGACACAAATCCCTCTTGTTGTCCTAGCTTTCTTCCAAAGTCTCTAGACTAAAGGATGTTATAGACAAGGGAGGGAGATCCAGAAGACGCCCACAATCTCCCTGACTTAAAGAGACAACTCTGGGAATCCTTGAAGAGAACAAGGTATTGTCTTATAAAGGCTTAGATGATTCTCAATGATCTTCACCCCCAATATTGATACCCATATGTGTTCTCAGGCTAATCATGGTGACCAATAATAGCATATGACATGGGAAATGAAGATGGAAGGTTCTAAGAGTCTGTGACTGTTACCTCAGCGAAGACAGGAAACAAGGAGAGCCCTAGGAGAGACATGCATGAATCTCTCTGGGAAGGGGAAGTAGACAAGATCTTTTTAGTAATGTAGCAGCCTCGGGGAGGGGGGGGGGACAGGGAATTGGTGGCAGGGGAGGGAGAAGGGAGAAGGGGAGCAGGGAGGAGAACATGAGGGATCAGGAAGGTGAAGGGCAGGGAGGGAGAGCAAGGAAAGAGACACCTTGAAAGAGGGAGTCATTATGGGGTTAGGGGAAAAGCAGGCACTAGGGAAATTCCCAGGAATCCACAAGGATGACCCCAGCTAAGAATCGAAGCAATAGTGGAGAAGATACCTAAAATGCCCTTTCCCTGTAATCATATTGATGACTACCATAATTGTTGACATAGAACCTTCATTCAGCATCTGATGGAAGCAGGTACAGAGATACGCAGCCAAGCATAACTCCTGGAGTCCAGCCATCAAAAGGGGGGCAATATTACATGCCAAAGGGCCAAGACCATGATGTGGAAACCCACAGAAACAGCTGACCTGAGTTAGTGGTACTGACAGCTGGGAACCTGAATGAGACCGAATTAGGCTCTCTAAATGTGGGTGACGTGTAGCTAGAACAGTTTGTAGGGCCACTAGCAGTGGAACCAGTATTTATCCCAAGGGCATGAACTGGCTTTTTGGAGTCCATTCCCTATGGAGGGATACATTGCTCAGCCTAGATACAGGGGGGAGGGCCTTGGTCCTACCTCAAGTGATGTGACAGACTTTGTTGACTCCCCATGGGAGGCCTCACCCTCTCTGAGGAGTGGATGAAGGCATGGGATGGAGAGATGATATGGGCAGAAGGAGGACAGGAGGGAGCAGGACCTGGGATTGATATGTCAAAGATTGTTTTAAAAATACAATAAAATAAAGAGTCTGTGGCTGGCTGTCTTCTTAGAGGTTACTCCACCCCATAATACTCATTATTTCTCCCCGCTACCTTTCTTCCTCCTACCCTCCTCTCTCCACCTTCCTTCTCTTGTTGCATTGGGGGACAGTAGATGTCTTGTGCTTGAGAAGCCTGAGGAAAAGTCCATGTGTTAAAGGACATGACTTAGCCTGGAAGCAGGTTTTCCAGGACCTTCAGAGGACCACCGCTTTGACCACAACTTGACTATGCTCGCATAACAGACAGACCTTGAATTAGAAACAGCCAGCTAAGCTAATCTTTCCTGAAAATAACGCACAATACCCCACAGAAACCCTGTGAGGTGTTGTATGCTGTTTGAAAGATGTCATCAGAATGTTTACAAGCAAAAAAGGGGAACACCAGAAATTGGAGATGTGGAGGCAAAAGTAAACTCCTTGTGTTTCTCTAAACTCCTTAAAATACAGCTGACTGCTTAAAGCAAGAATATTGATACTGGATGTATTTTTATAATTTATATCAAAGCAAATACAGGATTTTTGTCATTAAACAGCATGGGACAAGTAAGCACTGGAATGTACTGGAATGCACTAGAATGTACTTGAATGTATTGGAATGTATTGGAATTCACAGGAATTTACTGGAATGCAATGGAATTCACTGGAATGCACTGTAATTCACTGGAATGTACTATAAGCCACTGAAATGCACTGAAATGTACTAGAATTCACTGGAATGTACTTGAATGCACTAGAATGTACTGGAATGCACTGGAATACACTGGAATGTATTGGAATGCACTGGGATGTAGTAGGATATAGTATTATACATTTGAGATGATGCATTATTATTTAAAATTATACTATAATGTAAAACTATATTCTATAATACTATATAATTGATAAGAAAGTGAAAAAATACTTCATAAGCCAACAAATGAGATACATGTAATAATAAAAAATTCAAGCTGCATTGTTAGAACAACTATACCCTTCTGCCTACAAAAATGCTACTTTACAGGGCTAAATACTAAAAGCTGATCTGTAGAAGGACTCGGTATAATGCTTGCTTTATAAGCATGGGAACCTAAGTTTGACACCAAAACCCAATCAAAAATGCCAAGTATAACAATGTGCATTTGTAATCTCAGAACTGTGAGACAGAGACAAAAGGTTCCCTGACACGTGCCAGTCAGCCAATTTGGCCTTCCTGGTGAACTCGTGCAAATGAAAGACACTGCTTCAAAGGAGGTAAATGGCAATCTTAAAGTTGATACCTATAGTCATGGTCCAGCCTCCACAAACACACACATGCACCCTGTACACACATGTATACCTGTACACACACATGCATTAAAAAAAACCCTAACAGTTCACTGGACTATATATAACCCACACTATGCTTTCTTTTGGAGTCCCTGGATGCCAGACTGAAGCAACTATTTGCCAAAGTAAAGATTTTATCCCCTGACTCTGTGTCTCCCAGGAGGTCTGTCCATACTTCCCCCACCACTCAGATCCAGCGGGATGGCAGGGGCTTATCGCTGACATCATGGGAGGAGTATTTAATCAAGAATAATTTAAACTGCTTACTGGACTTCATTTACCATTATGATAGGACATAAAAGTTTAAGGCTTTTGCAAAAAAAAAAAAAATCTATGAGGCAGCTCCATGCAAGTTCTAATAAATCTGCGAAGAGGGAATTTGTCATCTCTCAATAAATGTGTCTTTTCTGCACTCTCCTCTGAAAACTTGAAATCTCAGACATAAATCTCAGTTGGAAGCTTCATTTTTCTCTCTTCAGGGGCATGATGTTCCAGGCTGGAGCATGGATGCCTCCTGGCACCCTCTTCCTAGTTTCTTAGCCATTCATCCTAATCCCCTTCTCTGAATTCCTATATCTTCCTGTACCATCCTGTGGGTCCCAGAGGGCTATCCCAGTGTCCAAATGCCTCTCTGTGCCTCAGTTTCTTCATCCTGGGAATGAGGTTGTACCACGTGGCCTGGAAGGCTTGTTCTTATTCTGATGGCACTCAACTTGGTATGTCTCTAAAGGTGTGGGGGTTGGGCACTAAGGGAATAAGAGATAGGATAAAGATTTGGAGAGAGGCTTCCCTGGAAACACTCAAGATCAATTAAGTCCCCAGGTATAGGTAGTGTCAAGGATACCTATCCTTCAGGCACGAACCCTCACCAGCTGTGGCACTCTGTACAAGATTGAGCCAATAATGTTCTGTCGCTTTCAAAGTGCCACAGTTACTAAGTGGAGAGACATTTTTTGAGCGGCATAGTAACTCCCTGCCCATGCTCCTAAGGGTAACCCCTTCACCCACACTCCCATAATTAAAAGTAGTTAAATTCAGTGGTTCGAGCTAGCCATGCCTGGGCTCCTCTCTTTGGTCTTTTGTTGCTGCTTTACCAGGAGTGAAAAGACATTTCTCATCTCCCCAGGAAAGGTTCACACAACAGGCCAAAAAAATTCAAAATTGGTGGCCTGGTTACTTGTTACAGCATGGATTCTGAAAACACCTGCCCTGCTCCTCATAAGTGGACGAAACTGAAACAGAGGCCCACGCTTTGCATGATTGTACAGATAGGAAATGTCCTCACCTGCCAAACCCACGAAGTCAGCAAGTCAATTAGCCATTGTGAGGGATCCAGGAGGAAACTGGAATCGCCTACTGATGAGCTCAGGGTATCTAAGGGAGGTGGTAAATTAGATAGTGGCAATGGATGCCAAACTAAGTGAATATACTAAAAACAATTGAGTTGAGCACTTGAAAATGATGAGTCTTGTGTCATGTGATGGATATCTCAATCAGAAAACTACAGATGCTGTCAATGGACAGAGGACCTGCCTCAGTGTAGACCAGACAGCTCTGCCAGCTTAGTTGACAATGAAAGGGTCTAGTCTTCTAGACAGGCTTCCCAAATCCAGATCTCTTCTCTCTAGGAGCCAGGCTGCTGCCTTGAGTGGAAAGCCTCATCCTGGTAGTCGACCTCAAGTCAAAGGACCCCAGCCCAAATCCTGTATCATATCTCAAGGTGTGATGCCTGGACAGGGCCATGTCAGAACTAACTGGGGATCTTGTTTAAAAAAAAAAAATCAGATCCCTAACCCAATCCCAGCCCTATTGATTTTTTTTTTTAAATAAGCTCTCTAGGTGATTCTTTCACAGGCAAAAGTTTGAAAACCATTTTGAGCTGGAATGCCTTTCAAACTTTAAGGCGCATACAAATTATGGGAGATCTTATTAAAATTAGATGATTCTGACTCCTCCTGTGCATCTGGAGCGGGGCCTGAGAGTCTGCATCCCTAGTCACCTCCCAGACGCTGTTCACACCCCTGAGCGTGGATTCTGCTTTGAGACTCAGGGGTGGAGTAGATGAGTAGATTTCCTTCCTTCCTTCCTTTCTTTCTTTCTTTCTTTCTTTCTTTCTTTCTTTTTTTGTTTCTTTCTTTCTTTTTTTTAACAAATAGGATTTCTTTGTGTGTAATCCTTGCTGTCCTAGAACCCTCTCTGTAGACCAGGCTGACCTTGAACTCATAGAGATCTGTTTGCCTCTGCCTCCTGAGTGCCACCTGCAGAGTGCAATTGTGCAAGAAACTTTGGAAAAGTTCAGTGCCCACACATCACGCTGAGATTCTGAGTTGGGTGGGCATGGTCTCAGCATAAAGGTTTGGAAAAACTTTCTCCAATGTGATTCTAAGAGACTGCCATGTTTGGGAGCCACTGGGATGGAGGCCGAAAGAAGCTGTGTGTAGGTGGCAAGGTAGCATAAGGAGCAGAAATCTGGAGAAAGCCCAAGTCCAAGGATAGAGACTCTGCCGCAAAAGAAGGAATTGTTTTGCCGTTGTCTATAGATACCAGCGCTTCCTGTGGCTCACCCATCAAGGAAGGGCAAAAGACTGCATTTCTAACTTCAAGCCTCAAAAGATGGAAAAACAGAGAGACCCTGCCAGGTCTCTTGTTTTAGTCTACCCTCTTAGAGCCTGGGCCTAAGCATAAAGTCATCAGGGGACTAAGGAAGGTCCCTGGACAAAGGCAAGGAGCATTACCTATCCAGGATACCCCATTTACCATCACCACCTTCAATGCAGGTGAGTCTTTGAAAGAAATATAGACAGCATTCTAGGACAGAGAGGAGCTATTCTAGCCTTGGAGCAAGGCTGTTTTGCCTCTGAGCAGATTAGACTCAGCCCAAGCCCGCTGCAGCTACCTCTGAGGAAAACCAGAAAGAAACTCACCCGAGTGAACCCGAGCTGCAGTCTATCCCTCATGATGACACAGCTGTTGAGTATCTTATTCTTTAATGAGCAGGCTGAGCTCATCAGGAGTCTGACCCCCTAGTAACTCATGGCGCCTTGCTAGTCAGTCCTGAGAAGAACTCACGCCGTACAAAGGTACTCCTCAGCCAACTAATGCAAAGTCCACCTAGTCCTCTAGATTTGAGCCTTGCATAGGTGCCCCCACCAATAAGACCTCACCACTGCCCTTTCTAATGAAAGCAGATTCCCTGTACTCTTAGCAATGTGAGCTCTTTGGAAACACACTCGGAGTCTTTCTAGTGTATTCGTAACTCTTCCTTTCCTATTAACTTGGTCCCTGGTGAAATTCATTCGCACCCTGAATTTTACTAAGCTGTACACTATCCTGACATGCCTTGGCAGGGGCCACAGCAGAGGATCATCTAGCTTCTTCATCCCACAATTATCACGGTGGTTTCCATTGGTTTATATTGGAGAAGGCTGAGAAATGGAGACCTCCATGCTACCCAGGTTTGCAGGAAGGCACTCGGGTTGAGGGGAAAGACGTGACCACCAAGGAGGAAGAAGGATGTAAAAAATCAGGAATGTGAAGGCAGTCTGCCCTGAGCAATGAGAGACAGATGTCAGAAGCAACACGCAGGCGTGCTGCGGCAGGGCTGTGCCCACACCACGTGGCCCAGAAACGTGGGCCATTTTTCAGAAGGAAATAAAAATGTGTCTGTAATTAATGATCCTCCAGGAACACATGGCCCTTATTAATGTAGCAATTTGGAGAAACATAATTCATTAAACACTAGGATTGAATTGCAGAATGGTTTTGCAGTTGGAGGAGGATTCAGGGAAAGACAGAGGCACCCACGATGGTTTCCCAAGAGTCTCAAGGACAGGGCACTAGGAGGGGGAGGGTCAGAGCTGGGTCACCCACACTGAGGAGCTGGGGTACACGGGGAAGGGCACCTGAATTCTTGCTATCCCTACGTGCTCACTTTCAAAACTGGCGGTGGTGTTTATATGTATAGACCCGGGAGCCCAACTTGCCTGGGCTCACTTTCAGGCTCCTCCCTTTGTCAGGTGACCTTGGTCTGCATGGCTGACATCTCTGCTTCTACTTGCTTGTCTACAAAAGCATAAAAATAAAATGGCACCTAGTCTTAGGGTTCAAGGAAGTGTTTTAACATAGTTCCTGACATTCAGTACTTGTTAAATAGTGGGTTTATTATTGTTGGCTGGTTTTGTCCATGTGACCATAGGAATAGAGACAGGAGTGGGATAGAAGGAGGATTTCTCTGAGGCTAAGTTCTTTTCTAGCTGGCTTGGTGTGATGGTTTGAAAGAAAATGGTCCTCATAGACTATTAGGGACTGGCACCCTTAGGTGTGGCCTTGTTGACAGAAGTGTACTTCAAGAACTCAGATTCTCAAGTGAGGCCTGGTATCACTTCCTCTTCCTGCTGCCTTCAGATCCAGATTTAGTGCTCTCAACTACTTGTCCAGCAATCTGTCTGCTTGCATGTCACCATCCTTTCCGCCGTGATGAAAATGGACTAAATCTCTGAAATGTAAGACAGCCCCCAATTAAATGGGTTTTTTTTGTTTTTTTTTTTTTGTTTGTTTGTTTTGTTTTGTTTTAAGAGTTTGCAGTGGTAATAGTGCAATGGAGACCTAACTAAGACACTTGGTCTAGTGACATAAAGGACAAGAGCAAAGCAGATGGAAAACGGATCCCACCTGACCTTCAAATGAATCAACTGACGAACATAATGATATAGGGAACGAAGTTACGTCCAGGTCTAAGACAGTGAGCGGCAAGCAGTTAAACTCTAGGCTGAAGAAAGTGGAAGAATATGAGCCAGAAAGACATGAAGCCTGGGTTCTGGTGCTAACATTTTTCTGTGTAGCCTTTTTTTTTCCTAGGGGCTGTTCAGACAAGCATTCCCCCAATCAAAAGGAGCAAGGCATCAACAACAGTCATGCATCACAAGGATGAAGCTGAGGCCTACACAGGGTTAGGATCATCAATGCCCCTGTCTTCTATATCCATGTCTTGTTTTAGTGAATGAGCAGTAACCATACAGAGCTGTCATCAACCACAACAAATGTCACCTTAAGTTCCTTTTCCTGGTCAGGCCAGAGACTGCTCATAAACACTTGGGAGGGGTCATGTGTGTGCATATGTGTGATGGAAGTGGGATGTGTAAGCGTTTTTGGATGGCTGGAAGTCTGGATGTGCTGTGTACACATGTGTGAACGCTGTAAGTTGACATGAAGCGTCTTCCTCGATCACTCTATTTGCTAAAGCAGTCTTCCTGGACTCAGCTTGCCCTGACATCTCCCATCTTCCCTCTAGTGTGTGAGCAGCTATTTTTCTATATGCACTCTAGGGTCTAAACCCTAGCCCTCATGCTTTATGTACTCCAGTGTCCACAGCTAACAAGTTTTAGAAGATTTCATTCTAGAACAGTTACAAAGGTATAACAAATGCTTAAACCAGCAGCAGTCATTGGCCAGCTGCATGTAACTAGGTGTGTCACCACCTAAGTGACTAGAGGTTTCCACCAGCACCGTCATAACCCTGTGAGTCACACACTGTTCTATTTATCATGACAGCTATGTCACTAGGTAAAAGGATTTTCCTGTTGCATGCTAATCTTCTGCCAAGTAGATTACAATGCATGTGAGCCACAGTGTGCCATTGGGCTTTCTACAGTCTGCTCAAGCCTAGTCTGCATTTGACTTTCCAGTTCTTTGGTTAAGATGGAACAATATTATCCAGGCTGGGTAAATTTCATGGACTAACTGGGGAAAGTTCCAGCTGTACAGTAGTGGTTCCGATGTGCACGCAGCAGCAGCAAATAGTATGGATAGAGTAGGGATTCTGGGCATGCTCCAGGCACGTTTACAGCAGCCAATTGTCACCTGAATTAAACCAAGCACCTTCCACTAGAACTTCCCCTAAAACCTTCATTACTTGCACAGTTTCCAGGCACCAACCCTCTGACATGCAAAACTCTAGGGAGCAAATTCAGATCATAACAATTCTGTCCAGCTGTTTACTCAAGTAGTCTTTAGTAGAGCACTGAAACCCCCAACTAGGGTCATTGAATTCCAACTAATTGAATTGGATTCTAATTGAATTCTCTTAATTTTGTCTTAGGTATTTGTATGTACAAATACATTTGTTTTGGGAGCTTTGTAAAAAGTGAGTGTGTATTTGGCTGTTAATATCTACTGGACACATTGGCTCCTTATCATTATGGAAATTCCTTTTCCGGTAATAACATTTAAATTTTATTTTGGCTGATAATGATATAGTTGATCTATGTGTATGTAGTTACCACCGCCTATTGCATTTGTTTCCATCCTGTTACTCTGTTTTTATACCTGAAATGTGCCTCTCATAGGTAGCATAAAAATATTACAATATGCTGCTTGTCTTAATTATTCCCCTACTGCTATGGAGGGATACCATGATGCAGGCAACGTATAAAAGAAAACATTCAACTGGGGACTTGCTTAAAGTTTCAGAGGGTTAATCCATGACCATCATGGCAGGGAGAATGCAGGAGGCAGGCAGGCACGGTGCTGGAGCGGTAGCTGAGAGTCTATGTCTTACTGGCGAAATGTGAGCCAATTAGCTTGAGTTTTTGAAACTTCAAAGCCCACCTTCAGTGACTCGCCTTCTCCAACAAGGCCACACCTACGAATCCTTCCTAAATACTCCACCAACTGGGAAACAAACATTTAAATATATGAGCCCATCGGTCCCATTCTCCTTCAAACCATCCCAATAATCTTTGCCTACTTACTGGCTTAACGGCACATCCAAATTTAACATAATGGCCATGTGTTTTTTTAATGTCTTCTGTCTTGCCTTGTATTTCCTTTACATGCAAGCATTTATTTACCGTTTATGTCCTTCTCTTGTTTTAAGCATTTTTCTCTAATTTTTTATTACTTATAATTTCTTTTCTTTAATTCTTCCTTTGAATTAACTAACAATGGATTCATGAGTTATTTACTTGCTCCGTGGATTACAAAATGCATCTTTAACCATCACAACACCCTCGAAATTAAGGACCTTTAATACTAACTTAATTATAGTAAAATACTGCAATTAAGCTACAGTTAACTCCATTGTTTCTTCCTCGCTTCTGCTGTAGGTTCCATATATATTACATGTCTACATTAGAAGCCCAACACATAGCACCATAATTATTGTTTATAGAATCTAGTGACTGTTAGGAAAATTACAAGAAGAAAAATAATGGAAACACATTTACAGCTCTTTCATTGTTTTCTACCTATTTATCATCTCTGAGGTTGTTTATTTATCCCTGTGAGTTTCAGCTGTTGGCAGTGTCATTGCCTACAGTCTATGCTCTCGGTACTAGAAGACAGGAAGATTCTGGAGGCTTGCCACCTAGCCAGTCTAGCCAGTCAGTGAGCTCTAGGTTCAGTGAGAGAACCTGTCTCAAAAAAAAAAAAAAAAAGACAAAAAATAAAAGTTATCCAACATCAACCTCTGTCCTTCACAGAAACACATTCGCATGACATAAACACAGTTGCACACACAGAGTCACAGGACACACACACACACACACACACATTCACAGGATATACAAATAGCCACAGACACACGCACCCAAACACATTCACAGGCTACACACACACACACACACACACACACACACATACACATCACATAAATGTTCACAGGTTGTATACACAGACACACACACACATAGACACAGTCTCTTTCTCTCACACACACACACACACATACAGTCATACACACTCAATAGGAGGTTGTGAGAGGGAGAGAAACATACCTACACAGTCTAAATCATTCTTCCCCCTCCTGGCCTCTCTTGTTTCTGCTTAGAACTCAGCGGTTACACTTACTACTATTTCCCTGCATAGGGTAAGTCCTCTTTCCTCTGATATCACCCAAGATTCTCTGTGACAGCTGACTTCCCACTGTCTGGTTGTAGGGCATTGGTAGGGTACAGGAGGCTACTCTTAGGATTTACTTATTTCTGGTTCAGTATATTTTTAGATCTATGTGAGGTCTTTTTTCCCCTTTTACCAAATTTGAAGGTTTGAAAAGCATTATTTCTTCAAAAGGCCATTTCTTTTATCACCTGTTTTTTTCCCTTCTATATTTCGCATTCCATGAATTTCTCACTTATCTAGCTGGGTCTGGCTCACAGGTGTTTTCTGTCTCCTTTTTCCCCTCTCCCTGATCTGTTGACTGGATGGTCTCTACTCACCTATCCTCCCCTCCGCTAATACTTCATTCTCAGGTCTACTGCTGAGCAGTAGGATTTTCATCTCAACTACATATTTCAACTCCATAATTCTATGAAGTCTTTTATAAAAGCCCTCGTTTTTGTATTGAGACTTCTTATTTGCTTAATTGTTCTGGTTTTTTTTTTCTCTTTCATTTTGAAAAGTTGGTAAAAGTTACTTTGAAGTCTTTGTACCTTAAAATACCTTGCAAGAGTCCACTTAGATTCAATGTCTTTTGACTAGCTTTTGTTTTTCTGAGTGTGGGTTATACTTCCTGCTAAATATCGCATATGTTTGGTCGATATATTGGAGCAAATCCTTCTGAGCACTAATACTCACTCTAGGCTACTCAAGCTTCGTGTCCCAGCGTAGCATGTAGCCTTACCGGGACTCAGCTTTCCAATGTTCAAACATGAGTGGCTTAGAATGAAAGACAGAGAAGGAAGTTAAGGGAAACACAGCAGAGATGGGGAAGAAGGAGAAGAAGCTGAAAAGACAGAAGATGAGGAGAACATAGAAAAAATGGAGGAGGAGAATGATGAGGACCAGATACCACAGGGATGGGGGACAAGAAGGAGCCAAAGGCTCTCTTTTGACCTTCAGTTTATTTTTTCCACTGACAAAACTAATGTCACAGGTGATCGTGAGGATTCCATAAAATGATTTAGCTCTTTAGTTACGTTTGATAAATGCAAAACTATTATTCAAATAGGAGGTGCTATTTTCAATAATAATAATAATAATATCTTACAAGGTTTTTCCCTTTAGCAGTCAAATAATTAGGTAACCCTAAATGTGATCGTCTGGGATAAACAGAAAGGAACAATGACCATACAACTAGAAAAAATCCATATCCTGTTTTGATGATACTCATGAGAGACCTGCCCTTTCCTGGATAGAAATAGAAGAGGAGGGAATTGGGGGTGAGGCAGTGGGGATAAGACAGGAACGGGGAGAGGAGGATGTGGAGGAGGCTGAGGCAAGTAAAATAAATAGATGAATAAAAAAAATACCCCCACCCGAAAAAAATCTATGTCCTTGGTTAACCAAAGGAGATAGAAAAAGATAAAAGTGTAAAGGAGAAGGAGAAAGGGAAACTTACGGGAAAGAGGAGAAAAGAAGAGCCCTCAAGCTTCTCCCTCTATCCCCCTGGAACAGCATCCCAAAACTCACGATAGGTGCTGCTAACCCTGCAGTAAAGGCTTTAAAGATCCCTAGGAAATTCTGCAATCAATCCTATTCCAATTTCGTAAATAAGACCCCCAGAGAGTCCAGAATCACAGTAATTGGCAAAAAAGGAAAACCATTGACCTTCCTGGAGAATAAGGAGAGAGGTGAGTCATGTCCAGAAAATGCTTTTACTCGGGGCCTGTTGGCCTTTCTTCCTGCCTTACTGGGAGTATGCTGGGAGAACGCTGGCTTACTGGGGAATTTGGTTTTTCTTTACACTGGCTGACTTCTGGTGACTTCAGGGAGCCACAGTCTGCCTAGAGAGCCAAAGAAATGCAAAATGAAACAGAAATGGCTGTACCCTTATTTGTTCAGAGGCTGCCAAGACCCAGCAGTAGCAAGGAAAGGCATGCCATAGGAGTCAGGGCAGCTGTTGTCAGCTTGCCATCTTGTCTCTGGAATGGCTTCTAGCAACTATTAACTCTTTTTAACTTTTGAAGAGCATATCCACATTCATTATCTTGGTGTTTGATCATGAAAAATATTTCCAGACACCCCCAGGTCCTCTCCTATAATTTCACTTTGAGTACTTGAGTTTTATCTTCGCAATCGAAAATGAATAATAAAAATGTATTTCATACAATATAAGTACTCATAAATGAGTCTGTCAAATCAGTTTGATACCCAAGCTTAAATCTGAGCTAATAATCACAAATAAGAAACATTGTGCTAGTCGTTTTGAACTAATAAGAAGAGAATAAATAATGCTTAGTTACCAGAGGCCAAACACTGTCACTCAGAACGACTGGAACTAAAGCAGCCAGTACCATTGCAAGGGGCAATTCACTTTTAAAAAAAAAAAAAAAAATCTGACTCCTTCAGTTATTCTGTTTATGCTTATTGGTTTTGCGGTTTTGTTTTTATTTGATTTATGAATGTTATTTGTTTTCACATAATAATACAAACATGCCTGGTTTTAATATAGATTAGTGATGACATAAAAATAGATCACATAAAGAATATAGATGGGAAGAAAGAGAGAGACAGATATAGGTGAGGGGGAGAAGAAGAAGATGGAAGAGGAGGACAGAATGAAGGATGGATAAAAGGAAGAAAAGGACAAAGGAGCAAAGTAATGAAGAAACAAAGGAACAAAGGAAGGGTGGGTTAGCTCTGTTGACTATAGCCAGCTCAGTCAGGGTGAACATGACCAAGGGAGAATCAGCCTTAACCCAGAAAGCAACAACAACAGTGCTCAGACCGCCATGAAGCCTGAGCATGTAGCAGCATTGCATACTGAGAAGGACATTGTGGTCACAGGCAAAGCATTCGAGCTACAATCCTGCCAGTAGTACAGATAAACACAGGTAGCATTTGTCAAGGATGCTGTTTTAATTGGTTCCTCTCAATGCCCTATTATACCTTCCCACTTCACTAAATCTTACTATCCAGTCTCGTACATTCTTGCTGTCTACAGAAGAAACACCTTCTTCAGCTTAAATGCTGCCATCCCCCCCATATCTGTCATAATCCTCCAAACCAGGAAATGTTATCTTCTGCAGGGAAAAGAATTGTGCAAATGTAAATGAATAAGGGATTATGAGTAAGAAGATTATCTTTGATCTTTCTGGCATAGTCCACATGATAATAGCCCTTAGGAAGGAGTGGCAGGAGAAGCTAAGCTGAGGATAAAACAATGGAAGCAGAGACCATAGTAATGCGGTTGTTGACTTTGAACATGAAGACAATCACCATTGAAAGCTTGGAAGTGACTTGTAGCAGCTGTGAGATCAGAGCCATTCCACTGGCCTTTACCTGCCTCAAAGATGCAAGAAGGAATAGCCAGCTGCTGAAGATTCTACTGGTGCTGAGCAGGGAAAGCATCCCAAATTGCTACAATGTGGGAACAACATTGTAGGTGGGAAGGGTTCTGGTGGAAGGAAATACCATTTCAGCCTTGGGAAGCATGGAAAAAGGCCTATAAATAAAACTGAATTGCTTTGTTATTGATAAGTTATTTTAATACCCCAAGAAAGGATAATGAGATCCAGGAAACTTGTGGCTAAGTCATCAAACTAAACAAAGTGCCCTTACATTTTCCATGGCTAAGAATATAAACTTATCAAGATGCCCCTCTGGTATATAGTAGTATGTTCAATCAAACATCTGAACACTCACATAGGGCAGACCTATTATGTCAAGATCAAGACTCTGGTAAGAATATTTGTGTCCCAGAAACATAAGATGTGGGTAGTTGGATAAATGGCCCTTAGCTTATTTGTTCTGCTTTGCTCTAAGAGCATGCTGAAAAGGCTCATGCTTCCCTGAAAAGAGCTAGAATTTTGCTACATGGTAGATGTTATAGAAGACCAAGACCCTCTCCTAAAGGCAGCAGGTGCCTCTCCCAGGAGCAACTTTTACTTCCTTTCCTGGATGCAAGGCTGGTAACTAGGATTAGTCTGTGCATGGAGAAGGAAATAACTCTACAGAAAAGATATTCAAGACTTAGCAAGTTTCATTTAAAGCCAGGCAATCAGACTAGGACTGGAATTTAAAGATACTTGATCAAGAGGCTTTGTGGGAGCCTAGCCAGTTTGGATGCTCACCTTCCTAGACCTGGATGGAGGTGGGGGGACCTTGGATTTTCCACAGGTCAGGGAACCCTGACTGCTCTTTGGACTGGAGAGGGATGGGGAGAGGAGTGGGGGGAGGGGGAGAGGAATGGGGGAGGGGGAGAGGAGTGGGGGGGGAGGGAAATGGGAGGCTGGGAGGAGGCGGAAATTTTTTTTCCAATAAAACAAAAAGAGGATTATAATACAAGGTTAGATAAGAAGAAATGTATCCATGCTTGCTCCTGGCCCATGGAGTAAAAGAAGCTCTTAGAAGCCCAGAAAAAAAAAAAAAGAAAGTCAACACTGGTAACACAGAAATGCCTGAGTTGTTCAGGAAAAAGGCAGAAAGAATAAAGAAGCAGAGGAAAGTGAACACACAAGAATAAAGCCGCTATGTAAAGTCAAAGCCAAAGACTAAGAAAACCATGGCTTATGGAAGGACCTGGAGACCAGGCAAGGAGGCTTCTGTTTGGAACAATAGCAGGGAAGGTTTACAGGACAGGGTATAAGAAAAAAAGAGATAAGCCAAGATGGCTAATCATCATTACTCCATGCAGTAGCAGTGGAGAATGAGGTATCAGGCTGCTTACTCTATCAACTTGCTACCCCTTGGTCAGTGCCATAACCTGTACCCATATTCAGGTCCAATACACATGGGAAAGAAGGGCCTGCAGTGCTATGGCAGGTTTGCTGGATCCCCCAATCTTTTCTCAAATTGACCTATGGCTCTATTTATTTAACTGGATGATGAAAGGAATCAAGTAAGATATGTTAAGGATTACTGATCCAGGTCTGAGTTTGGCATTGATAGTCAAAGATATTAAATGAGATGCTCATGAGTTTCTGCCACTAGACCTGGATTTAGAATAATAAGGTAATAAATGGAATCCTGGTTAAACTATTAACTTGAAAAGTTCTCTGAGTCCATGCCATGAACCCGCTGAGCCCTGTCTAGCAGTCATTGTCTCTGCCATTGATACATAGTTATAACCAACATATTTGTCATTCTGTGTAGTATGATGGCTATTCTTTTTTTTCCAATATTATTCCTCTGTTTAATTAAAATGATTTTTCTATTAGATTTTCTTATTTTATTTTTTAGTTTGAGAATTCATACATTCATGTTTGTTTGCATCAAATCTAGCTTTCCCTTTTTCCCCTTTGGTTCCTTCCCATTCCCCACTTTTTCTTTTTCTTTTTCTTTTTCTTTTCTTTTTTTTTTTGTACTTTTTTATTGAAAAAATTTCCACCTCCTCCCTGCCTCCCATTTCCCTCTGCTCTTCAGACTGGAGAGGGAGGAGAAGAGGAGTGGGGGGAGAGGGAAAGGAGTGGGGGGTGGGGGAGAGGAGTGGGGGAAGGGGGAGAGGAGTGGGAGGATGGCTATTCTTGATTGTCAACTTGACTACATCTGAAATTAACTAAAACCCCAAAATTGAGGGACACACCTATGAGGGATTTTTGCTAACTTTATTTTTTTTTATTTTTAACATAGTGTTTTATTAATTGCTTGAGAATTTCATCCGTGTACACAACATATTTTGAGCATATTGACTCCCAACTTCTTCCAAATCTACTGCCTACTTCCTCATCTCTGGTAACTGCTTGCCTTCTTTTTTTTTAATAACTAAGAGGGTTTTTTTGCTTGTTTGTTTTTTCAAGACAGGGTTTCTCAGTAGCTATAAAGCCAGTCCTGAAACTAGCTATTGTAGACCAGGGTGGACTGGAACTCACAGAGATCCACCTGCCTCTGCCTCCTGAGTGCTGGGATTAAAGACATGCACCACCACCACCTAGCCCTAAGGAGAGTTTTTAAAGTATAATATTTAATTACTTCTTTGAGAATTTCCTACACATGTACAATGTATTTTGATTCATCCCCACCCTTTCTCGACTCCCTCCATATTCACTCTTACCTCCTCCTAACTTAGTGTTTATTTTTTTAATAGCCCAATAAGTCCAATATTTCCTGCTCTTATAAGTAAAGGACCATTCACAGGATCATGGTTGACCTATTAAAGACCACATACTTAAAGACAACTGATTCTGATTTTTCTAGAGGCCAACAATTGTCAATGTCTTCTCAGACAGGGGTGGGGACTCATGAGCCATTTCCCCCCTGTGTTGGAACATTGACTGAATTGGCTTGTGCCGGTAGTCACAACTGCTGTTAGCAGTCCTGTTAGGTCTGGACAACCTCTAGCTCTTGCAATCTTTCCTATTCTTCTTCTGAGATAACCCCTGAGCCTTGAGAGTTGGGAGAGTGAAGTAGATCTCCAAGAAGACAAACTAAAAGCCCCGCCAGATGTAGGACACCTCTCCTTCAGTTGTTCATCAAGAGTGTCCTCGAGACAACACAAGCTATTGTTATTGCTCTTGGGTTCCCATGAGTGTTTGATGGTAAGAGTGTATTGCTCAAAACACTGCACACTGACCACAGGACACAGACAAGACAGAGCACTTCCTTCCTGATGGCTAGCTTTATAGTGCTGGAAGGTTCTTTCTTCTCAGGCTGCTGAAGGGGGAAAAGTCATCAAGAGTATTACCCAGTTGTGAACCCATTGGTGCAACGCTGTTATGATTGTTCTGGGAGCAACTAACCATGCTCCAAAGGATGGAACACATGCCTACCAACACAAATCTAGCCAAGAACTCATGGTTGGGGAGCTCATAGGGTTGAACCCACTTTTATTATTTTGCTAAATGAACTCGGCATCAAATTTCCCTCTAAATTTGTAACTCTATGTCCAATGTGAATGCATCTTTCAGAGTTTTTCAGAGGAGTTCCTTTGTGAAATGGACAGAGGTTAATGTAGAAACTCACAACTGACTGAAGTACAGAGAATAAATTTCTGTGGAGTACTCAGTCACAAACATGAGATCTACTTTTGCTTACTTTAAAATGAGAAAATCCATTTCGAATCTGGATCTTTGAGGTAGAAGACACACCTTTAATCCAGATCTTTTGCGATAGGAATAGCCACCTTTAATCTGGGCTACACCTTCTGCTGGAAGCCTATATAAGGGCATGGAAGAAGAAAGATTTTGCTCTTTGTCTGCTTGCTCTCCCCTTGATAGTAAGTCCGTTCTTTACTGGCATTGGTGCCTACTTCTCCAGGATTCCAGCATATGCTGAAAACAAGCTGAGACATCCAGCTTCATGGACGGAACAACTGCTGGATTCTTGGGCCTTCTGTTCATTGACAGTCATTGTTGGATTAGCTAGACCATAGCCTGTATGTCATTCTAACAAATTATATATGTGTGTGTGTGTGTGTGTGTGTGTGTGTGTGTGTGTGTGTGTGTGTGTGTATGATAGAGATAAATTCTGTTACTCTTGAGAACCTTGACTAATATAATTAGACTTTATATTGGTCCTTCTTTGGGGAAAAATACTGTCATACTGATAAAAACCAAACAAGGATTTCTGAAATTGCCCCATCACTGTTCACAACAGCAAATCGAATCCAGTATCTCATACTGAAGCCAATGTCAGAGATCAGTGCTATCCCTAAAGACCTCTGAATGCAAGAATGATGCCACCCTTCTAACCTCCACTCACCTGGAAAATTCAGCATGTACAGACACTGGTGGATCCTGGGAAATGGCTACAAACTGGTATAGGCTTAACCCAATTGGGGCATTTTAATCACAGCCACCGTGCTA
Source organism: Alexandromys oeconomus (assembly GCA_963919705.1). Lineage (NCBI taxonomy): Eukaryota > Metazoa > Chordata > Mammalia > Rodentia > Cricetidae > Alexandromys > Alexandromys oeconomus. The sequence continues at coordinate 24,637,337 of CAWTZB010000064.1, forward strand.
AGATAGTGTTTTTGTTACAGAAGATTAACAAAGCCTCAAGTGCGTGCTATGTGGCCATGAATTTCATAGATGTATTCTCTCTCTCTCTCTCCTTTTTTTTTAAATCTGGCAAGAAAATAGAACCAGAAATTTGCACCCAAACAAAATGGAAAACCATGTTCAATGATGGCTTTGCTTGGAGACTGTGCCACACCCTCTCAACCCAACAAGAGACATGATCACCCTAGTCATCTCATGGGCATCACTGCTGCCCACAGCATTGGTGGTACGCTGCTGATTAGACAGCATGAGCAAAAGCTCTTCTGAGCAACCACCATAATACATACGTGCCTTAGGAGGTGGAGGATAACTCTGACAAAGATTCAAGGATATGCAACTCTGATAATGATTTTAGGGTATCCATCCATCATGGTTTCACCAGAAGATCCTTATCAAAATAAAAGGCAAACCACTTAAACTTGAAAGTCAATAAAAGAAGGAATCGTAGTTCCTGGTGGGCTGTGGGGGGTGGGGGTCAGGAGGAATCATTGCACACACAGGAGCACATCCAACCCATATTCCGGGTAATGCATGTGCTTTGAGGGTTTTACCACTCAATATCAGCTTTTAATGGTGAAAAAAGGAGCTCTGCGGAATTTGCAGGATACAGTGAAGTCCTACAGCTTGGACCCCACAACCTGGAAGATGATGTGATTCTGGAATATCTGTGATGGGGAGAGACAGAATATGGCGTTTGGGGGATGAATAGAGGGAAAGTCATATGAGCCTGGGATTCTAGACCAAGGCTGGTCCCACCACAATCAAGAATTAAATGTCTTTTAGGAAAACAGTTCATGGAATAACCATAGGCTTTATAAAAAAGAATGCATGGCCATGGGACATGAGATTACCAAGTGCCATCCAGTAGGGTTGATTGTGAAGTTCTGTAGGATCTGCCATGTCCTGAGTCAGACATGCACAGAAGCCATCATCATACTGAGAGATGGTGCATCTAAGTCAAGGCTAAGTAGGATCCAAGTAGGCTGTGTGTGCCGTGACTCAGAATCCCATGTCAACAACACAGCCACATCATCATCTTGTCATCCCAGCTAGCTCATACCCACAGTCACGTGGGAATCCTGTATCACCAGCCAAAAGAAAAGGGGAAGGCCTAATCTTAGTTCCTGTATGGGTTGGTTTGAGATGTGTGTACAAGTAAAAAATGGACAGCGGTTGAACTACATCTCCACTCATAGTGGCCAGGACTATAGCAAAGAAAGAAACATTCTCAGTGCGTGGAAGTTTGAACCATGTTCCTACCCATTTGTGAGTACACAGGGAAGAAACCCAAAGTAAGACAAGGAAATGTACAGATTACTGGATACTCTCCAATTCTTCTGGTCTGTATCACCAGCATTCATCTAAATCCATGTTTCTTATGATCTAGCACAAAGATTTAATTAAATATTTAGCTGGCTAATCTTCAGCAAGTGAGTGGGTTTCTTAAGACATCAGCTCCCTCTCTGAGCTGGGAGAAATAAATGCCCCCCTTAAGTTACTATGTTGGGGGTAGCAATATGAACTGTGAACAGCTATGTAAAGTTAGGGGCCATTTCTTTCCCTGCTGAATTTAGCATCCCTTCCTATTGATTTCTACCTATAGGTCTTTGCTCAGTCTTCCAGCTCTAACCAGAATGAGTCCACCCATCTCTATGGTCACCTTCAGATATATGGAGACAGTGCTATCCCCAGGCAAGTGTCCCAGTCTTCAGTCAACAGCATCAAGTCCTTTCCCTGTCAAGGAGATCACCTTTCTATCTCCTTCAGTTTGCAGTGTTCTTCTCAGACAAGGCACCCGAATGGGCTCCTGACTGACAGCACAGGAAACCAACTTTCAGGCTGATCCCAAAAGCAGAGAGATCTTCATCTTCATTGTTGCCAAGGTTATAGAGCTTGACCTTAGCACTTATTCACATTCCCAATCCAACTGGATCTGGCCATCCACCATGATGTCTCTCTCAAGGCTTCATCGCCAGTGGTCACCCTATGCCGAACATATGTAGCAATTTGAGTGTGAATCTTACCATTGCTTTGGAATTTGAGTGAGGAACATCTACATTTAATATTCCCTTACTGTCTTTCCACATCAGTAATGTCTTTCACTCAACTCTTCACAGATGTGGCACAACATTGAGGCAATTGGTTTTCTAAAAGTCTGGAGTTTACTCCCATATCTGGTGGCTCTGTCTGTTCTTCAGAAGTGACCAGGCCCTTTGCTCAGCCCTAATTGGCCTATATGTGGCAGCAATTCCCAGTGACTTGGTGCAGTTGTAACCAAGGAAACACAAAAGACTAGGAGGCTACTTAGAATGCTTCTCCATGTAAGATACTTAATAAAAGAGGACAGAGGAAGGAAAGGAGAGGGGAGGGGAAGGGAAGGAAGAGGTGGAGTGAAAAAGGAGAAAATAAAGGAGAAAGGTAGGCAAAGTTACCCCTTCCATCACAGCTATGGAGAGTCTATCTATACATCACACACATGGAATACATTAGCATCTTAGAACCCCGCAGGACAAGAGACTAGAATAGGAAGAATAGATAAAAGGGTAGAGTAGAATTTGGAGATAGCCAGTATTGAGATGCCCCCTCAGTTATTTTACTAAAATATATATTTGTTTGTCTGTTTGTTTTCCAGTCAGCTGTGCTTGCTTGTCAAGGCATACATGCGGGGCATCAGAGTATGAACCTTTCTCTCTGAGCTATTCCGCTGACCTGCAGTCTGAGTTCTTGAGAAGGTCATTGAGTTGTAGAATTCACCAACTCTGGAGTCACAGTGCTCTGTGACACTCAAATGTACAATCGAGAGTCCCAGGTTGTGTAAGTGCTCCCCACCCCACCCAGAGCTCATCCTTGTTTCTGGAGATCAAACCTTGACACTTCCTTTGCCTCCTTGAGTGGCCCAGTATTTGTACCTATCAGATTTGTCCTGATGATTCCTGTGGCTTAAAACTGGGACCTGAGTGAAGATAAAGAGGCGAATGCATGTGAGGGAAGGGCGACTGCACATGTGTCACTTAGTCTAGAAACAAACGGTCACTTATGTATACAGAGGCACATTAATTGCTGAAATCGAACTAATGAAAGAGACATAATTAGCTTCCGAGAGCAGAAGAAACCAAGTTGATCTCCTAATGAGGGCTGAATAGGCCTCTCATTAGCCACATGACTGAGGACAGACGTGGGGTGCTGGGCTCAGAGCAAACACAGAGGGAATGAGCAAGCTGGAAGGAAGATGAGTTCAGGATGCCCTGGGTCCTGCAGACTCCAAAGCACTTTCTTTTTTTTTTTTTTTTTCGCACCACTATTGTGCTCGATTTTCTAGTGTTTTTTATTTAATTATTTATTAAAGATTTCTGTCTCTTCCCCACCGCCACCTCCCCTTTCCCTCCCCCTCCCCCGATCAAGTCCCCCTCCCTCGTCAGCCCAAAGAGCAATCAGGGTTCCCTGCCCTGTGGGAAGTCCAAGGACCACCCACCTCCATCAAGGTCTAGTGAGGTGAGCATCCAAACTGCCTAGGCTCCCACGAAACCAATAGGTGCAGTAGGATCAAAAACCCATTGCCATTGTTCTTGAGGTCTCAGTAGTCCTCATTGTCCGCTATGTTCAGCGAGACCGGTTTTAACCCAGGCTTTTTCAGACCCAGGCCAGCTGACCTTGGTGAGTTCCCGACAGAACATCCCCATTGTCTCAGTGTGTGGGTGCACCCCTCGCGGTCCTGAGTTCCTTGCTCGTGCTCTCTCTCCTGGTGCTCCTGATTTGGACCTTGAGATTTCAGTCCGGTGCTCCACTGTGGGTTTCTGTCTCTGTCTCTTGTCTCCTTTCATCGCCTGATGAAGGTTAATGTTCAGGAGGATGCCTGTTTTTCTTTGGGTTAGCTTCAGCGAGCCACAGAAGACAGAAAGAGTCCAGTTACACTCAGGAGGTGGACATGTCCCCAGGGTTCCTACTCCAGTTGACAAACCTACTTCCTTCACGTGCTTTTCGTCCTTTCCCAAGAAAGAGACCACCAAATTGGCTTCAGGAACCCTTTGACTATTGCATCCCTGGGTATAAGCCATGGATGGACCACTAGTAGCCAAGGTCATTTCTAGGCACCACCTAGGCTCACTGAGTTGATCTCAGTGGGTTGCGGGATCCTGTGACTTATCACCTAAGAATTCATCAAAATATCATTAGCAAACTCTTGCCACCTCCCAGTTAATTGGCACTTTAAAACAAGCCCTTGGGAAAATGGAAATGCTTGACCCAAATTAATAAATCTCTAATTTTAACATCACAGGCATGATGGTTTGGGGATGGGTAAAAAGCAGCCATGAGAGAAACAGTTGTTTCACACAGATAAAACCTGCTTTTTCCTTGCATAACAACAGGCAAGAGTCTTTCTTCTTTTTAATTTCTTTTTTTTTAAAAAAAGAAAACAAACTATCTTTTTTTATTTTACATACCCAATCCCAGTTCCCTCTCCTTTCCCTCCTCCCATTCCCTCCACCTACCCCCCCCATCCACTCAGCACCAAGGTAGCAGCAATAAATGTTAGCTATTACTGTTACCAAAATGATAATAATCACAAAACCATGAGCCCTTCAGGTTCCAAGGGACTGTAGACAGCATCAATTTTCACTGTTGTGTGAGACTGTATTAGCCTTCTGAGATCCCTTATTGCTCCTTCAAACTGTCTGTACTCACGATACAATCACACCTGCTGGTGACCAGATGATGCTTGAGGTCTCAACAGCCAGATACTGACAACAGATGTGGATAATGGGAAGTGGCATATTTTTTTTCAATCTTTTGTGCCTGCTGGTCTTCTTACACAAAGAATGATTTTTGTCTCAATTGCAAAGTTATATTAAAATGGAATAAAATTAATGTTTAAAAGTGAATAAAGAAAAATAATTTGATATCATTTTCTCCAACTTATGTTACTATTTCAGCACATTCAAAACAGCCTTCATGTTATCACTGGGACTCAAATGAATGTACATAAACATATTTTTCCTTGACAAATAGAAGACACACTGTAGACCCTAAAATTTTATACATTTAATTGGACCCTATAAGCTAAAAATCCCAGTCTGCCCCTCAAGCTCTCCTATCCCCCAAGACCTCAGAATAACGCTGAAACACAGACTGCAACTACACAGAGGGGACCAAGAGAAAAACTCTGAAGCACAGGCTGTAACTACAGAGTGGACCAAGGGAGCAAACCAAGAGAGTGATAGGTAGGCGCCAATGAAGAATTAATCCAACAACTTAAAAAGCAACATAATAACACCAGAACACAGTGGTCATAAAACAGAAAGATTTGATCATCCTAACCCAGAAGAAGCATAAAAAAAACTCTTTTAAATGTAACTTTATGAGGATGATGGAGGCCTTTAAAGAGGAAATTAAAATTTCCCTTAAAGAAATGGAAGAAAAGACGAACAAAAAAATTGGAAGAAATCAACAAATCTCTTAAAGAAACCCAAAGAAAACAAGAATAAACAATCAAAGGGTTGAAGCAAACATTTCAAACAGTTTGAGACTTGAAGACTGAAATAGAGGCAATACAGAAAACACAAACTGAGGAAATTCTGGAAATGGAAAACCTGGGTAAATGAATGGTAACTACAGAGGCAAGCATAACCAACAGAATACAAGAGATGGAAGAGAGAATCTCGGGTGTTGAAGAGACTATAGAGGAAATAGATTCCTTGGTCAAAGAAAACGTTAAATCCAACAAATTCTTAACACAAAACATCAAGGAAATCTAGGACACCATGACAAAACCAAACCAAAGAATAATAGAGACAGAAGAATGAATAAGGACTCTTAAAAGAAATCCCACACTGGCTCATTACTGAGTATAACAGAGGGTTATTTATTTAGGAGTAGACTCACAGACCACAATCCTCTGCTCGAATAGGTAACAGTAACTGAATCCAGCAGCCAGTAAAAAGGCTGAACGTGTGCTTTTCATCAGCATATATAGTATAAGAGGCCATGCCCAAGTGGGCGGGTAACTTAAAGGCTCCTGGCAGTAGGAATTCCTGCAGCAGAAGAAGAAGAACTCCAGCTCAAAGGCATAGAAAATATACTCAACAAAATCATAGAAGAAAACTTTCCCAATCTAAAAAGAGGATATCCCCATGAAGGTATAAGAAACTTACAGAACACCAAATAGACTGGACCAAAAAAAAAAAAAAAAAATCCCCTACCATATAATAATCAAAATGCAAAACATACAAAATAAAGACTATTAAGAGCTGTAAAGGAAAAAAATCAAGTAACATATACATATAAAGGCAGACCTATCAGAATTACACCCAACTTCTCAATGGAAACCATGAAAGCCAGAAAGTCCTGGACAGATGTGCTGTAGACAGCAAAAGACCACGTATGCAAGCCCAGACTACTATACTCAAAGCCTTCAGTCACCATAGATGGAGAAAACAAGATATTCCATGAAAAAAAAAACATATTTAAAGAATTCCTAAACACAATTCCAACCCAACAGAAAATACCAGAAGGAAAAATACAACCCAAGGAAGCTAACTACACCACAAAAACAGGGCAACAGATAACCTCACACCAGCAAATCACCAAAAAGGGAAGCACACAAACACTACCACCAAAAAAAAACCCAGTAATTAACAATCACCAGTCGTTAATATTTCTTAATATCAATGAACTCAATTCACCTATAAAAAGTCACAGGCTAAAAGAATGCATATGAAAACAGGATTCATCTTGCTGTACACAAGAAACACACCTCAACCTCAAAGACAGATGTTACCTCAGAGTAAAGGGTTGGGAAAAAAATTTTCCAATCAAATGGACCTAAAAAACAAGCAGGTATAGCTATCCTAATATTTAACAAAATAGATTTCAAACTAAAATCAATCAAAAGAGATGGAAGAAGATACTTTATACTCATCACAAGAACAATTGATCAAGTGAAGTCTCAATCCTGAATATCTATGCCCCAAATACAAGAGCACTCACATATGTAAAAGAAACATTACTAAAGCTTAAAGCACACATCAAATCCCTCACCAAAACAGCAGTAGACTTTAACACTCTACTCTCTACAATGGACAAATCAACCAGACAGACTTAACAAAGAAATAAGAAAACTCACTGATGTCATGACTAAAATTGACTTAACAGACATCTACAGAACATTTCACCCAAACACACAAAAAAATATAACTTCTTCTCAGCACCTCATGGAACCTTTTCTAAAATTGAGTACATACTTGATAACAAAACAAACCTCAAAAGATACAAAAAAAAAAAAAGAAATAACCCTATGTATCTAATCAGAACACCATGGTTTAAAGTTAGAATTCAACAACAACACTCATTGCAGAAGGCCTACAGATTCGTGGAAATTAAACAGTGCTCAATTGAAACATCCCTGGGTCAAGGAAGAAATAAAGAAAGAAATTAAAGACTTCCTAGAACTCAATGAAAATGAAGATAACAACATACCTAAACCTATCGGACACTATGAAAGCAATGCTAAGAGGAAAGTTTATAGCGCTAAGTGCCTACATAAAGAAAGTAGAGAAATCTCACACTAGCAACTTAGCAACACACCTGAAAGCTCTAAAACAAAAAGAAGCAAACTCACCCAGGAGGAGTAGGCAATAAGAAATCATCAAATTGAGGGCTGAAATCAATAAAATAGAACCAAAGAAAACAATACAGAGAATCAATGAAACAAAGAGCAGATTCTTTGAGAAAATCAACAAGATAGATCCCAGCTATCAAAAGGCAGAACGAAAACATCAAAATTAACAAAATTAGAAATGAAAAGGAGGACATAACAACAAACACAGAGAAAATCCAGAGAATCGTTAGGTCATTCTCCACAAAATTTGAAAATGTAAAAGAAATGGAAGGCCGGGTGGTGGTGGCGCACGCCTTTAATCCCAGTACTCGGGAAGCAGAGGCAGGCAGATCTCTGGGAGTTAGAGGCCAGCCTGGTCTACAAGAGCTAGTTCCGGGACGGGCACCAAAGCTACAGAGAAACCCTATCTCGAAAAACCAAAAAAAAAAAAAAAAAAGAAAGAAATGGACAATTTTCTGGATAGGTACCACATTCCAAAATTAAATCAATAAAATCAATACAAGGTGAACAATTTAAATAAACCTATAACCTCCAAGGAAATAGAAATAGTAATAAAAAGCCTCCCAACCAAAAAATAAAAACTCAGGGCCAGATGGTTTTCATCTAAAATTCTACCAGAACTTAAAGGAAGAGCAAACTCCTCAAACTGTTCCACTTAAAAGAAACAGTAGTAACATTGGCAAACTCTTTTTATGAGGCTACAGTTACTCTGTTACCAAAACCACACAACCAAGAAAGAGAATTACAGACCAGTCTCCCTCATAAACATTGATGCAAAAATACTCAATAAAATACTGGCAAACTGGGAGGGGGACTTGATTGAGGGAGGGGGAGGGAAATGGGAGGCGGCGGTGGGGAAGAGACAGAAATCTTTAATAAATAAATAAATAAATAAATAAATAAACAACAACAAAAAAAAAATACTGGCAAACTGAATCAAGAACCCATAAAAAAAAATCATCATCTCAGAGATGCAGGGATGGGTCAACATACAAAAATCTATCAATGTGATTCATTATATAAACTAAAAGAAAAAACAGATGATTATCTCATTAGATGCTGGAAAACCATTTGACAAAATCCAACACCCCTTCATGATAAGGTCTTGGAGAGATCAGGGATACAGAGAACATATCTAAACATAATAAAAGCAATGTGTAACAAGCTGACAGCCAAAACCAAATTAAATGGAGAAAAATTCAAAATGATTCCACTAAAATCAGGAACAAGACAAGGCTGTCCAATCTCTCCATATCTATTCAACATAATTCTTGAAGTTCTGGAAATAGCAATGAGACAACAAAAGATGATCAAGGGGATACAAATTGGAAAGGAAGAAGTCAAACTTGTGCTATTTGCAGAAGACATAATAGTATGTATAAGTGACCCCAAAAGCTCTACCAGGGAACTTATACAGCTGATAAATACCTTCAGTAATGTGGCAAGATACAAAATCAACTCAAAAAAATCAGTAGTCCTCCTTTATACAATTAATAAAGAAGCTGAGAAAGAAATCAGAGAAACATCACCCTTCATAATAGCCACAAATAACAAAAAATATCTTGGGGTAACACTAAATAAAGAAGTGAAAGACCTGGTTGACAAGAATTTTAAGTCTTCGAAGAAGGGAACTGAAGAAGATACCAGAAAGTGGAAAGATCTCCCATGCTCTTGTATAGGTAGGATCAACATGATAAAAATGGCAATCCTACCAAAAGCAATCTATGAATTCAATGCAAGCCCATCAAAATCCCAACAGAATTCTTCACAAATCTTGAAAGAAAAATAATCAACTTCATATGGAAAAAAAAAAACAAAAAACCTAAGATAGCCAAAATAACCCTGAACAATAAAAGAACTTCCAGGGGCATCGCCATCCCTGACATCAAGCTCGATTATAGAACTACAGTAATGAAAACACCTTGGTATTGGCATAAAAACAAACAGGTTGACAAATGGAATAAAATAAAAGACACAGATCTTAATCTACACACCTATGAACACCTGATTTTTGACAAAGAATCTAAAATTATACAATGGAGAAAAGAAAGCATCCTTAACAATTGGTACTGGCATAACCGACTACCAACATGTAGAGGAATTCAAATAGATTCGTATCTATCCCCATGAACAAAACTCAGGTCCAAATGGGTTTAAGATCTCAATATAAATCTGACTACACTGAACCTGAAAGAAGAGAAAGTGGGAAGTAGTCTTCAGTGCATTGGCACAGGAGTCTACTTCCTAAACATAACACCAGTAGAACATACACTGAGAGCAACAATAAATAAATGGGACCTCCTGAAACTGAGAAACTTCTGTAAAGCAAATGACACAGTCAACAAGACAAAAAGGCAGACTAAAGAATGAGAAAAAAAAATCACATCAGACAGAGGACTGATATATATATATATATCAGATATATATATAGATAGATATATATATCTATATATATATATCCAAAATATAAAGAACTCAAGAAATTAGATATCAAAATCCAAATAATCCAATTTAAAAATGGGGTACAGAACTAAACAGAGAATTCTCAACAGAAGATCTCAAATGGCCGAAAGACACTTAAGGAAATGTTCAACATCCTTAGCCATGAGGGAAACGCAAATCAAAATGACTCTGAGATACCATCTTACACAGGTCAGAATGGTCAAAATCAAAAGCACCAAATGATAGCTTATGCTGGAGACGATGTGGAAGAAAGGACAATACTCCCCATTTCTGGTGGGAATGCAAACTTGTGCAATCACTCTGGAAATCACTATGGCGGTTTCTCAGAAAAAGGAAATCAACCTACCTCAAGACTCAGCAATATCACTTTTGGGCATATACCCAAAAGATGCTCAATCATACTACAAGGACATTTGTTCTGCTATGTTCATAGCAGCATTATTTGGAATAGCCAGAATCTGGAAACAACCTAGATGCCCCTCAACCAAAGAATGTATAAAGAAAATATGGTACATTTACTCATTGAAGTACTACTCAGCAGTAAAAATCAATGACATTTTAAAACTTGCATGTAAATGGATGGAACTAAAAAAAATTATTCTGAGTGAGATAACCCAGATGTAGAATGATGAAGATGGTATGTACTCACTCATAAGTGGATATTAGTTTTAAAGCAAAGGATAATGAGACAATGAGCCTACAGTCCATAACCCTAAAGAAGCTATGTAACAAGGTGAACCTTAAAAGAATCATATATAGATCCCCCTAGAAAGCAGAAATAGACAAGATCTACTGACAAAATTGAGAGAATGGGGGTAGGGGAAAAAAAGTCAGAATGAAAGGAAGAGGGGTGAAGTGAAGGGAAGAGAAAAACTTGAGGGAATGGGATAGTCAAGAGTCAAGATGGGGAAGGACAGCGATGAAGAGCAAGGACACAGATATTCTGATTGATGGAGCCATTATGGGATTAGCAAGAAACCTGACACTAGAAAAATCCCCAGGAATCTACAAGGATGACTCTAGCTAAGAACCTAAGCAATAGTGGAGAGGGTGCCCAAACTGGCCTTTCCTTGTAGTCAGACTGATGACTATCTTAAATGTCACCATAGAACCTTCATCCTGTAACTGAGGGAGACAGGAGCAGAGCACTGGGCTGAGCTCCCAAAGTCCAGTTGAGAATTGGGAGGAATGAGAATATGAGCAGAGGTCAAGACCATGATAGGGACACCCACTGAAACAGATTACCTGGGGATAAGGCCAGACAGGGAAGGAAGCAGCATAGGACCAAACTAGACTCTCTAAATGTGGGTGACAGTTGTATGTGGCTGGGGCAGAGTGCCGGGCTACTGGCGGTGGCACCAGAACTTATCCCTACTGCTTGTACTAGCTTTTAAGGAACGTATTCTCTTTGGATGGATACCTTGCTCAGCCTAGATATAATAGGGATCACCTTGGACCTTTCTCAAAGCAATGTGCCTTACCCTCTCTGAGGAATGGATGGGGGTTAATGAGATAGGTAGAGGGAAGGGAAGGAAGGGAGGGAGAGGGAACTGTAATTGGTATGTAAAATGAAAAAGGATAGTTTGTTTTCTTTTTTAAAAAAATAAATTTAAATCAAAAAGAAAGAAATTTAAAGTACCACATCATATAGAAAGGGCAGTTCAGAGGTAGAATTATGGCAGAGGTTGTGTGCTAACTTCTTTCTTTGGCACACGCTGTTTTTAAAAGTTGGAACAGCAAGTTTAAAATAAACATCCTATGCCTGACAAATAAAAAAATCTACACATTTGCTGAACTCAAGGATCTTACAAGACAGTGTGTGAAAGGTGTGGGGAGGGTGAGGCACATGGGAGCATAAGGCAAGAGCATGACACAAAGATGAGAGAATGGTTTATATCTGTCGCTCTTAGCCATGGTTTGCCTTCTGTGGCATTGGTTACTTTAGTCAAATAAATCTCAAAATATTCTGCAGAAAACCCCATAAATGAGCAATTTATAAATTTTAAATTGCATTCTTTTCTGAATAGTGTGCTAAAAATATTGCAATTTTGATGTCTTTTTAAATGTCCTCTTTTCTAATGTCTATAACATTGATCCTCAGCCTATGGGTCACGACCATTTGGGGGGTTGAATGATTTTTTCACAGGGGTCACATATCAGATATCCTGCATATCAGTTATTTACATTTTGATTCATAAGAGTAGCAAAATTACAGTTATGAAGTAGAGACCAAATAATTTTATAGCTAGGGTTACCACAACATGAGGAACTATATTAATGGGTAGCAGCATTGGGAAGGTTGAAAGCCACTGCTCTCAATGATGTATGTTTTACTTTTAAGTTGTTTATTTATGATAATTCTCACCATTAGCAAGTGGCTGGAAGTACAGTACAATGGCCACTATTCCAAACAAATAAAGAAGATATGCCTACATCCCATATACATTCCTGGCCATATATATAGTAATGAAACTAGGGCTGTGGTCAATCCATGAGTACTTGTCAAGGCTCTCGATTCTTTTTCATAGCCAATTGGGGGGGGGGGGTTTACATGAGGAATGGAGAACAGGCATTGGTCCTCATTTTGTTAAGAAAATGGCTTAAACTTCATCTAGAGATAAGGCTAATGATGAACTCCAGTCCCTCAAGTGTGCTTTCAGAAGGACACACAGCAGTTTTAGTCCCACACAAGGACACTGAAGAGTGGGACACAGGACTCTCAGCATACTGAGCCCTCCTCAGCACTCCTTATACTCTGCCCCAACTGTTGGGAGGAAAGACCTAGTCCCTGAAACCCCTGTGAGCAGACACTGCTGTTATCTTTAACTTTTAAAGACTATGTTTTATTATATAATCCAACCTAGCCTTGAAGGGGTAATTCTCTTGTCTCATCCCTCCTGAAAATGTTTTAAGGAACTTACAATTTAGGTACCTGATAGAAATGGAGCCAAGATTTTACAAAGAAAATATCGTTTAGGGAGAATCTTATAAGAGCTTCTAGATGCCAATGGGTAGAGGTAAAAAGTACATTGCAGAAGGAGAAAGCAGACTGAGGTAGAACTTCCCACACATCAGAATTTGACCGTTGGTTTTATTCAGTTTTCTGACAGCATGCATCTTCTGCCTGACCCAGCAGAAGTTTCCCCTAATTAAGGAGACAGACTTGATGGCCCTCATTGTCCTGCATTCTTCAGTCCCCATCACCTTCCGTTACTTGGCCCTGATTAATTTCTCCCTCCTCTTCTGCTCCCTCTCTAATTCCTGACTCTATCCATCTCACGGTCTATCTCCCCTTTTTTCTCTCTTTGAGCCTTCTCCCTCTCTCTTCTCACACAATGTAGATGATATTTCATAACTGATATTTTTAATAAAAGAAGGAAATGAACAAGAGAGGAAAGTGGTTCTCTAAGTAGATCTATCATTATTTGAAATGCACATAAACTGAAAATCTCTCTCAGCAGAAAAATTTACCCCTAGCAACCAGTACCTTGCCTCGACCCACAAAATGATGAGGAGATAGACAGAGGAATATATATATATATATATATATATATATATATATATATATATATATATATTATAGCATCAAAACTTTATGACTTTTCTTATTTGCTATAAAAGAGCACTGTACACGGTGAAAGAAACATTAGAAGTCACATAAGAATGGATAAAAATCTCACTCATAATCTCACTTGTGACCTGTGCATTCTCTTATCAGTCCATGAAAACCATTAGTGATGCTTGGATCCCCTCCCATTCTTTACCGGTATTACTTGACTATGAATAATTATAATCACTAGCAAATTTTATTTCATGAGCAGTATCTATCCCTCCTAGGAACAGAAGATTGGGATATTTCCTTGGTGATACCAATTCCAGGGTTATTCTCTGAAACCATAAAGTAGAAAAAGCAGCACCGTGTACTTGGACCCATCCCAACCATACAGAGTCTTTATAGCGGCCCTTGTGGGTTACTATTTAGAATAAAAAAACACAGACTTTGGGACATGTGCCTGAATTATCCCATTTTCTGTTGCTATGATAAAAATAACCAAAAGTGAGCAACTTATGAAAGAGAATTTTATTTCCCCCAACCTCAAATCTTTGTAGACTGAGTCGCTAAGATTAAGCACTACATGGTTTGACCTCTGGCTACATGAAACCATGGCAGATGACGTCATGGCGAGAGCCTGTGTGAGAGATCAGATACAGGAAGCTAGAAAACTTAAAGAGACAAGCCCTTCCCCTTTAGTCAGAGTGCACTTAAAGAGCTAACTATTCCTTGTCGGGGGATGGGAACCCCAAGGACCTAACTCCATTAGGCTCAACTTTTTAATAGTTCTACCACCCCAACACCATCACACTGGGGAATAAGCCCCCAGCTCAAAACTCTCAAAGTGCATATTCAAGCCACAATCAAACCTGTGGCCCCGCAAGCTGCACCACTTGATGACTAACGGTACTAGAGTGCAGAGCCTGCGGGTGGAAGCGGGCTACTCGGGCTACTCATGGAAACAGAAAAAAAGCCAGTCCCGAGGATGGTAAGGATTAAAGAATCAGACACCGACAGCTGTGGAGAGAAAAATTCCCTCTCCTCTGCCCGCTGCTGGGGAAACCGGGCCAGTCTCCACACTGTGAAGACTTCAAAATGCTGCTCCTGGTCACAGAGTGTAGAGAGAGCCCCTGGTGAGGAGCCATCTGGAGAGGTCCCCAGATACCCTGGATCTGATGCCCCGGACCTGTGTTGTAGTTATAAATTATTCTTCTTGCTGTTTTTCCTTCCTATCAACCACGATCTAAACTTGCTTATATGAATTGATTTCCTCGGGCTTCTGGACGAAATGACCGCAAACTTGGCTCAGAACAATATGAACTCATTCTGTTAAGGTGCCGGAGGCCAAAAGTCCATTCTTAAAGGTGAGAGAAACTATGCTTCCATGAAACACTCGGGAAGAAGACTTCTTTCTCTTCACACATTCCAGCTTCCAGTTTCTGGATGGTTCTGGGCATTTCTCGGAGGGCAGTGATGTAGTCATTCAGGAGCCCTTCTCTGATCCTGTGACTTTTCTCTTCAGCCCTTCGTAAGAATACTTTTCGCTGTCCTTTAGGTTGATTCCATACCAAAATCCTTAACCAAACTATTCTGCAAAGATTTGTTCACATTAAAATCATGAGATTTTTTTTTTTCTGAAGAGGACCATCGGATCTGCTACCTATGATTGTTGTAATTAAAGAAAGAAATTGTACTGCCGTTTGAGACTCAGTAAATAAACGGAGGGCATTGTTTCCCCTCCGGCAACCAGAGTCATGGGAGCAGTAACCCCAGAAGGGAGCAGCTGGCTACCATGGGGGCACCAGGAATAACAGGAAAATCAGCTAAGAAATGAAGCCATGACGGAAACGGACTCCCAGTGTCTGAGAATGACTAAGTCAGCAGGGCAACCATTAAGCATGCCAGTCTCTTGCAGACTCTGGTCTCTTGGGAGATGCTAAACCTGTGATGCTAAACCCTGCCCTAGGACAAAGCCTACAGCAACTCCAAGAGAGAGGGAGAGGGGGAGGAGGGGGAGGGGAACGGAGAGGGGGAGGGGGAGAGGGAGGAGATGGATAGTTAGACTTGGGTGAGGGGGTAAATAGAAAAGGAACACTGGTGTCCTGTCCCTCCTTATCTCTGGTTCTTTGGTACAAACTGTGCTGGCTGCGCTTTCACACTCAGCCTCAGGAATGGGGTCGGGATAGCATGGAGAGGCCTTGCGATGTGAGAACTTGAAGAGACAGGTGGCACTAAGAGAAATCAGAGCGAGCATCTCCCTACTCCCCCTCTCTGCCTGCATCCCCAGTGCAGTAACTAATAGCATGTATTTGACTAAAAGGGAAAAAGTCAAATACATACTATTAGTACAAACTTCTTTAAAAGTAAGTTCAAAGAATAATTATCTCATCTAAAAATTGGTTCATGCAAACCAGAGTGGGCACATGTTTTATTTCAAATCTATAGGCGCAGTCAATCCAACATAATGACAAAGTTAGCTCAGGTGAAAATTTAAGAAGTGGGATATGTACAGACAATGGAAGAAAGACAGTTGGAATATGATGGACAGACACAAAACTGGCTCATACAATTAAATCTAAACAAAAGTAAAGTGAATCTGTTCAAAGATCACTTTCCAGTAGGCAGAAATTACATGTATCAATTGTGTGGGAGTTAAGCCATAACCTATAACATAAACAGTATAAGTCCCAATCAAATAGAAGGAGTGCATCATCTCAGGGTGTTGGGTCATCTTTGACTGGAATAGACAGGGTCCCGTTAGGACATGGAAAGGACTTGTATCTATCCTCTCTCATAATTTCAGATTTTGTATACTTTTCCTTAAGAGAGATGGGGTTTTAGCAATTTGAAATAGGAATACAAAAAGTGCAAAAGTAAAAATATCAATTATTTCCTATGAAATGGATTAAAGATGCTAAATTAAAAAACCGAGTAAGAGCTAAGAAAGAAATATATGATTTCAAAGACCATGTTTAAAAAAATCTCTGGAAATAAAGAGTAAAAATAAGACTTAATAGTACAAGTTTTTATAAATTAAGACCAGTGGATAATAAAAGTTCAAGTGCTGGAAAACAGTTCAAGAAAAGTCGCCTTCAGGTGGAGGAAAATGTGTATAGAACAGAATCTTTGACCCTATTTAAAAGTTTCTATACAAGCTGAGCTTTGGAACACTTCCTGATGGCCTTAGAACATAACCCGTGGATGGGGGGGGGGGGGGGGTCTTCTGCATACAGACACACGGAAAGCACAAACACTCCCAGAACATAACCCGCGGGTGGGGGGGGTCTTCTGCATACAGACACACGGAAAGCACAAACACTCCCAGAACATAACCCGTGGATGGGGGGGGGGGGTCTTCTGCATACAGACACACGGAAAGCACAAACACTCCCAGAACATAACCCGTGGATGGGGGGGGGGTCTTCTGCATACAGACACACGGAAAGCACAAACACTCCCAGAACATAACCCGTGGATGGGGGGAGGGGGTCTTCTGCATACAGACACACGGAAAGCACAGACACTCCCAGAACATAACCCGTGGATGGGGGGGGGTCTTCTGCATACAGACACACGGAAAGCACAAACACTCCCAGAACATAACCCGTGGATGGGGGGGGGTCTTCTGCATACAGACACACGGAAAGCACAGACACTCCCAGAAGAAAAAGAGTGCATCATTTAAACAGCAAGAATTTGATTAACATAAATTTTAAAAAAGAAAAAACACCGAACCCTGGGAGACGATTAAGTATTTTTTAAATATTCAAAAAAAGAAGATAAAATGTTGAGAGTTATGTGCATTCCATAATTTTTCAAGTATGAGAGTAGAACAATATCATAGGTACACAAAGACCTAATATGCCATAAGAAGTCTCATAGCAAAATTCATGTAAAATGAGGTACTCAGATAAAAAAAAAAAAGCTATGTCAAGGACAAGATACAAAAGATGTTTGTAATAAAGCAATCCAAGTTTTCATAAACAGAAAAATGCTGGACAAATGAAATCTTAAAGATAGACACAATCATGAAAATTCTTAAGCTAGCTTTAAGATTGTTATTATACAATCACTAATAGATTGGATATTTGATTCTATCAGAATTCCAAATAAAATAATACTGGCAATGAGGGACATGAAGAAAATGCATTGGATGATGTTTAGTTAAAATAGGTGATAGACGTATCTTAATGTGATTTAAATTAGAATAACAGAAAATGTGATCATGGATGAAAAATGCATCTTTATATTGATAAAAGTTTCAAGTCACCAAAACTTTTTAGTAGTTTCTAAAACTACTAATCTAATAAAATAGTCTCAATATATTCAAAGAAAAGTTTATGACTTTTCCAAGATTTTTCATAGGTTACCATGGCAGTAGGACAGTGGTTCTCAATCTGTGGGTTGCAACTCCTTTGAGTAAATATCCTTTATATCAAATATTTACATTGCAATTCATAACAGTGGCAAAATCACTGTTATGAAGTAGCAACAGAATCAATCCATCAGAGAAGACTCGACAAGGATGGGGTAATGTGAACAGCACAGTCAATAGCCATTGAGAGAAGGCCAGCAGCTGTGTGACGTGGATGTCCAGTGATATGTGAAGTTATCGGCGAAGTTTCAACATGCGCTAGAACCGCTAGGCCTCAATTATAATTCTGATAAAAGACATTAAGTTGAATATTAACAATACAGTAGCATCATTTCAAAACTTGAAAGTATACCATGCTTAGTTTACAAATTCCTCACGACACTTTTTTCTAGTTATAAGATTCGAATTCTCTATTTCGAATCATGACTTGGCAATTTTTTAGGGTGTAAATTGTTTTGATTTATGCATAGCATATGAAATGCTTAAACCAACTAATTAATATACCCATAACCCCATATGTCTACCATAGCTCGAAATTTCCTCTTAGTAATTTGGAAATGTTCAACACAGGGCAACTGTGCTTAATAAGATTTCAAAATATCACAAAGAAGAAGGAAACAATAAATAATGTTGACCATTACTCTCTCATTCTCACCCACTCTCTGGTAATCAATGCTCTCCTCTCTGCTCCTTAAAGTCAGATGGATTTCTATTCCACTTATAGGTAAGAATATGCAGTAACTGATACTTTGAGTAGATTTACATCACTTACTGTATTGCTTCCAAAATTTCAACTGTGTTGCTGCAAATGGCAGTCTTCCTTTTTTAGGAATAAATACTATTCCCCATGTACATAGAGGATTCTTCCTTTTTCATTGTCTACTGACAAACATTTAGTTTATTACATTATCTTGGTTATTAAGGATAGAACAATAAATGTTCAGGTATGAGTATCTCCTTGAGGTGCTGATTTCAAATCTTCTGGGCACCTCTGAGCTCCACAAGTCTATGAGTGCACACACACACACAGACACAAATTAATTAATGTAATAAGAAACTTCTAAAAATTAGGTATCCATAATGATGAAATTAGATCTTAACTCATACCATAAGCTTGTATGAAAACACAAACTAGGAATGTTAGGAAATATAATTCCATTTTTTTGTTCTCTGAGGAGCTACCATGTAATTTCCTAATTGACCGCAATACTAATTTACACCAATGACACTGTATATAGTTCTCCTTACCACACCCTCACTAACACCTGCGTTTTGACTTCTTAGCAACAGCCACTGGCAGGTAGGAGGGTTTTTTTTTTTTGTCATTTATTTGTTGGTCATTTGCTTATTTTCTTTTTTTCTTTTTTTACATTCTGACTGAAGCTTCTCCTCCTTCTTCTCTTCCCAATATCCCCATCTTCCTTCTGTCCCCACCCCATCCACTTCTCTTCCCTTCCATGATTCTCAACAAAACATGGCATATCCAGTTACAGTAAGACTAAGGACTTCCCCCTGTATTAAGGCTGGGCAAGGTGAACCAGTGTGAGGAACAGGGTTTCAAAAGCTGACAAAAACTGACATGTCTGTTCAAGGCCCTTACTTAAACAGATTGCTTTCTTTCTGTAAAATTGGACTCCTTTCATATCTTAGATTTTAAAGTCCTGTGATGTGTGTATGTATAAGCATGGTTTGTGAACACAGATCCCAATTCACTGTCTCTGCACTTTATAATTTCCTGTGTTACTGTATAGATGCACTTTATTTTAATATAATCCCATTTGTCTATTTTGGTCTCTGTTACTTATGGAGCCCTGGAAGCTAAATTTAAAAATTCATTTTCTCTGTGCTTTCTTCTAGTAGTTTTTAGAGTGTTAGATCACATGTTTAAGTCTTTAGTCTACTTTGAGTTGAGGTTTGCATGGGACAGGAATTAAGTTCTAATCTCATTGTTCTGCCTATGGATAAACAGTTTTTAAAATTTTCTTATTACATTGATGTGTGTGTATGTGTGTGTGTGTATTTGGGTTGTGGTGTGTGTGTGCATGTTGTAGGGTATGTGTGTGTATATTTGAGTTTTGGTGTATGTGTGTGCATGTTGTAGGGTGTGTATGTGTGCGCGCATGTGTGTGTGTGTGCACATGCATGTGCATATATATCTGGAAGTCAGAGTGGGCACCTAGTGAGAGTTGGTTCTCTGTTCCCACCACATGGGTCCTTGGGGATAGAACTCAAGTTGTCAGTCTTAGTTCAAGTCATATTTACCCGAAAAGCCATCTCAACAGTCCCTGGACTTAGAAGACAACAGTAGTTTTTGTTCTTTTCCCATTGTGTTTTCTTGACCAGTTTCTCACAGTTTAACTCACCACATACACATGAGCTCTTCTCTGGACCTGTATTACACTAACCACCACGTCTATATGTATAATTGTGTTCTGCTGTTTTAATCTCTAGGATAGTTTGCAATCAGAGAGTAGAATGTCTACATCACTGCTCTTATTGCTCATAACTGCCTTAGCTAGGCATGGTTATCTTGTGGCTCCATGCAAATTTCAGGATTGTTGAAAAATTATGAAAAATTGCATTGAAATTTTAGTAGCAATTTCACTGAATCTGTAAATCGCCTTTGAGTAGTATGAATATTCTAATAAGATTCTTCTAGATTTCGAGCATGGGTATTTTCCATTTATATGCCTTCTTTGTCTTTTTCATTAACATTTTATAGTTTTCAGCATATGAGTGTCTAATACTTTTTGTTACATTTATTTCGAAGCATTTTGCATGGGTTTCCATGCCCACTGTAAATAGTACTTTCAATTTCATTTCTGGAATATTCATTGTTAGTATAGAGTTTTGCTACCAAGCTTTATGTGCTCATTTTTATTCTGCTGTTTCGCTGTATTTGTTTATTAGTTTGAACATAATGCAAGCTATGGGCTTTCTCATCTTAATGGACAAAAAGTAATATAAAATTACCAGATGAAAAGAAATGGATGATGAAAACATTAGGGGAACTCAACAAATAGCAAACAAAGATACAATCAGTGCTGTAAGTGGTCAGAAGTTGACTTGTTCAATTTTTTTCTTTTTATTGAAAATAGATCTTTATCTCACACAATATATTTTTATTATCATTTCCACTCCTTCTGCTCCTTCTGGTGCCTCCCCACCCCCTTTCTGTCTCTCATTAGAAAACAAACAGGCCTCTAATGAAAACTAATTTAATATAATTACCATATTATAGTAATACAAACACACTAGCACATCAGAATTTTACAAAACAAACAGCTTGGAGGAAAAGAGCCCAAGAGAAGTCACAAGAAACAAAGATCCACTTGTTTACACATTCATGAATCCCATAATGACACTAAATGGGAAACCATAACACATACACAGAAGATTTGTAGGGTTAAAGAGACAGAGGAAAATAAAAGTAAAGTAAAAATAAAAGTCATATGATAAAATAAAAAATTAAAAACAAAACAAAAACTGGAAAGCCTTGACATGACATTGTAAGACAAAGAACCTCCAAAGATGTCATTGAGTCTGTTTTCTATTGACTGTCTACTTCTGGCTACACAACCTACCCTTAAGAATAGCTTATTTTCCCAGTTAGACTCCCTTAAAGGAAACTAAATTCTATCTATCTGTCTGTCTGTCTGTCTATCTATCTATCTGTCTGTCTATCTATCTTGTTTTTTATTTTATTCATTTATTTATTTATTCATTTTACAGCCCAACCACAACCTCCCCACTTCTCCTACTCCTTCCCCCGATTCCCCTCTTCCATTATTGCTTCCTCATGCCTTCCCTCCTCTCCCATAATCACTCAGAGAAGAGCTGAATGGCCAGTAACAATGCAGGAGAAAGGATGGGTGGGAGTGACATGCAGAGAGAATAAATAGAAGGAGAAATCTGGGAGAAGGAGAAAAGGGAACAAGATAAAATAAGAAGAGGAGGACATCAGGGACCAGCCACCCAGCTACACAGCAAGTCATGGAAAAAGAAGTGAAGAAAGATATATAGAAATAGAGAAAGATAAAAGCCCAGAGGCAAAAGATAGATGAGATCATTTAAGATAAGAAAAGTTGGCTAGAAATAAGCCAAACTCAAGGTGGGCATTTATAAGTAAGCAAAAATCTCTGTGTATCTTTAATTGGGAATTGGGTGGCAGCCACCCTCAAACAGCAAAGAGCCCAAAAGAATAAAAAGAGTAAACAGCCAACTACTTTTGGCATTCCAACGTGGGACTAGAGTAAAAGAAATTCCAACAACATTTGTCATACCAACATGGGTCCATAGCTTCACGCAGGGCCTGAGAAAGCAAGAAAAAAAAAAGCATATGGCAATATGGTTCCTTTAAGAGTTTCTGTCTCCTGGTGAGTCCTTGAACAGGCAGTACCTTAGGTAGGAACAAAAACTAACACTAACTAGCAATGCCTGCCACAGCAAAAGCCTCAGTATTCTAGAAAGTTTAGTGCAGTTCCTGGTCACGCACTTCCCACCAGGCCTCTGCAAGCTTTAGGCTTGGCTCTCAGAAACCTAGAAGCAGGGAGAGGGAGCAAAGAGCCATGCTGAAGACGCAGGTGTAGCATAGCAGTTAAAAGTTTGCTCATGCAGTCGAAAAGGACTAAAGAGAAGCAGTAAAAGAGGTCCAGATGGGAAAAAAAAAAAACTCTAAACAGATTCCAATGTGTTTTACAGTGTGCATAGGCTTAAGAAAGAAAGAATATGGGTATAGGTAGTTGTAGAGAGAAATAGTTTTAAAAATAAAATAAAGTCTTTAAAGTAATTTAAAAGGAAAACGCAGTGTAAACATGGGGAGTACACAGGGAGTCTGTATCCTGTATGCTATTGTGTTGATTTTAAAGCTTCTGAATGCTGATGAGCAAAAGACATGGGACTGTGAACCAACCTAGATACTTTAGGGCTATATTAAATTTTAAAAAGTCAAAAATGTATTTCCAAGTGGAAATCAAAAATGCTTTGGAGTTTTGTTTCAAGGGAGACTAGTAGCATGGATTCCTTTAGGAGTAATATTGATCAGGTTTGATCAGGGGAGACCTCCTAAATCTTGACAAGTGAAATTTATCAAAAAGGTTACCGCTCGTATTTCCAGCACTTAGCCATTGTCTCGAATTTTCTCAGGGACCTTAAAGATGCCTTTACCCACACTCAGCATTATTTTGGAGAACATGGCACCCACATTCCCTAGAAGGGTATGGAAAGCATTTGGTTATTTGGTGGGTTATGGATGTTTATAATCATTTAGGGGAATATAGTATATTACACTAATTTAAATTTTTTGTTATACTGTACATACATATGAAATACATATTCTACTCTTAGAATATATATATATATATAATATATATATATATATTATGTGTTTGGGGTATTGGGCTTATGTGGTTCATTTAAAAAATGCAATGTATAAATAAAAACTGAGGTTACTAATTAATGTCTAAAAATTAAACTTATAGTCACATTAGGTATGTTTGCTAGATTAAATAGCTAAATCCTAGATATATAAAAGATATTCAAATACTTCAAAGACCTATATAATATGGCATCTAAAATGGTTTTGTTTACTTAGAGCTTTTCATGATAATGAGACACATCTGTTCCTGGCAGCACCAATTTACTTGATAAAAGGACAATGGGCATTAAAGAAACTCCATAGGAGTTTGCTTTCATTGTGGCAAGGTTAGCCATTTGGGTAAGAAACTGCTTTTTCCTTGACTGCTTGACAGCATGCTGTATAAACTGGACATGCAGGATCCACAAAGGAGTGACTACTGATCTTTGCCAAAAAAGATAGGATGGTTCTTCAGGGTTCCTGCTTCACTGCTTCACTTAAGAGTCTAACAGACATTCTATAGGACATAGAGAAAAGTGATGGATGAACTTTGCCAATACAAGGTAGAACAATCCTTTAAATTTCCTACTCCAGTGAAAATTCTGTCCAATACTCTATACCTATAGGCTGAAGATGGATGCCCAAACATTGCAAAGAAACTTTGGATAACTGTCCAGGCAGCCAGATGTCTCTGTCATTTCTAGAGTCTTGGAAGTTGCTTGCAATGCACTTCCTGTTTACTTGGGTAATACTAATTCCTTCTGGGTCTTAGATGGAGTTAAGTCTAAATATTTATAGTTTTCCTTAGTTACAATGATAGTAAGTTAGGTATAAAACTTTGCACTCACTAAAATAAGACAGATAATATAGTGTTTTCTCTTAATTTGCTAAATACAAATGGATTGAGTGTTATTTCTTACTTGATAACTGTTTTTATTGTATATAGTGTGTTAAAGTTAAAAATCTTTTCTTTTTATCTAGGCAAAGGGGGGGAATGTTGTATAATATTATTTTAAGATGTGTTTCACTTGTTTACAATGTGAAACATTTATTTTAATGATGCAAAAATGTATGGAATATATACATATTAGAGTACTACTCAGCAGTAAAAAACAAGGACTTCTTGAAGTTTGCAGGCAAATGGATGGAAATAGAAAACACCATCCTGAGTGAGGTAAGCCAGACCCAAAAAGAGGAACATGGGATGTACTCACTCATATTTGGTTTCTAGCCAGAAATAAAGGACATTGAGCCTATAATTCGGGTTCTTAGAGAAGCTAAATAAGAAGGAGAACCCAAAGAAAATCATATAGGCTTCCTTCTGAATATTAACCTTCATCAGACGATGAAATCATGGAGACAGAGACAGAGACCCACAATGGAGCACCGGACTGAAATCTCAAGGACCAAATCAGGAGCAGAAGGAGAGAGAGCACGAGCAAGGAACTCAGGACCGCGAGGGGTGCACCCATACACTGAGACAAGGGGGATGTTCTATCGGGAACTCACCAAGGCCAGCTGGCCTGGGTCTGAAAAAGCCTGGGTTAAAACCGGTCTCGCTGAACATAGTGGACAATGAGGACTACTGAGACCTCAAGAACAATGGCAATGGGTTTTTGATCCTACTGTACCTATTGGTTTCGTGGGAGCCTAGGCAGTTTCGTGGATGCTCACCTTACTAGACCTTAATGGAGGTGGGTAGCCCTTGGACTTCCCACAGGACAGGGAACCCTGATTGCTCTTTGGGCTGACGCGGGAGGGGGACTTGATTGGGGGGAGGGGGAGGGAAAGGGGAGGTGGCGATGGGGAAGAGACAGAAATCTTTAATAAATAAATAAATAAATAAATAAAGAAAAAAGAAAAAAATGTGTCACATTCTTTTATGTTGCATTTGTTTAATTCTTTGAAGCTGTGTTACTTTGCCTGCCTAAAACACTTGATTTTTTCTAATAAAGTGGTGAACAGCCAATTACAAGACAGGAAAAAGGATATGTGGGGCTGGCAGCAGAGAGAATAAATGGGAGAAATCTGGGAGCAAAAGGAGATCAAGGAACAGGATAAAGAGATGGACTTTAGTGGTAAGCCATGCAGCTACACATCAAGTCATGACGAAAGAAGTACAAAAAAAAAAATACAGAAATTGAGAAAAGGTAAAACCCAGAGGCAAAAGGTAAATGGGATAATTTAAGTTAAGAAAAGCTGGCTAGAAATAAGCCAAGATAAGGTAGGCATTTCTAAGAAAGAATGAGATTCCATGTGTGATTTATTTGGGAGCTGGGTGGCAGGCCACCCAGAAGAACTGAAAGAATAAAGAATAAAAAAACCAACAAAAGCACTTCTCCATGTTCAATGAATTATGTAGGTGCTGTCTTCAGCAATGGGTCCTTGCTATCAGTTTGTGAAGAGCAGGCTGTCTTTGCAATAGCCTGGGTTATTTGGGGATTCCCATGGCACCTCTTTGGCTAACAATTCAATTGATATAACCCAATTCTAGTACTTTCTGGTATTGGAGAAAATTCTGAACATTTAAAAGGAAAGAAGGAAGACACATGAAAATATTTTTTTTTAGTAAAAAGAGGGAAATCTACAGAAAAACTTCAGAAACAAATATCAATGGATATACCCATTTTCATAGCTATGTTACTAATAGTAGATAACCAAACAATATACTGTGGAAGGCCAAATAACTGTATAATGGAAGTGTGATTGGCACATCCAGGAGAATACTGTTCATCCTAAAGAAAAAGAAAGTAATTCTGACATACATTTCAGCATGCATTTTCTCTAGCAAGGTTATAAAAAGTGAAATAAGCTAATCACAAAAGTAAATACTTTACAATTCCCCTTAATATATGTATTTAGAAGA
Source organism: Alexandromys oeconomus (assembly GCA_963919705.1). NCBI lineage: Eukaryota > Metazoa > Chordata > Mammalia > Rodentia > Cricetidae > Alexandromys > Alexandromys oeconomus. The sequence goes on from CAWTZB010000064.1 coordinate 24,663,604, forward strand.
TTCAAAGTCACAGAAACAGTACAGTGATCGATGCTGATGGCCTAGAGAGGAGAGGATGGGAAATTGCTATTTAATAAATATCCCTCTTCAGTTTTACAAAAGTGTAAGGATTGGAAGGGGGATACAAGAGAGTAATGTGGGAATGGGTGCAAGTGCAATACATTGTATACATGCATCAAATCCTAAGAAATAAAATACATCTAATTTCAAAATCTTGATTTGTTTTTAAATTTCCCCAGCTTTTACCAAATAGATTTTGTCATTGTCATGCAAACACTTCTGGAAAATAAAAAAGAAAACATATGCCTCTGTTTTGCTCTGAGGCCAGAAGAATTCCAACATTTAAACCACACAAAGATGTTCCAAGAGAAGAAACAGTCAAGCCATTGCATTTTAAGTCCAGCTATAAATATGTAAATATTCTTTTAAATATTAACAAACACAGCTACTGAAATACATATTGATAACATAACACACCTGAAAAAATTGGCTTCATCCCTGGTTTGCAAAGATGAGTTAATATGTTTAAAAACCAAGACACGTAAGTCTCCAAATTAAGAAGCTAACAGGAGAAATCATTTTCAGCAAATATAAGGAAAAATTTGATTAAAGTCCACACTCTATATTAATTAATCCTCATTAAGTTAATAATAAACAGTAGATTCTTAATTTCATGAAGGTGATCAATATATTTTTAAATGTTGGGAACTATATCCCTGCATGATGTTTATAATCATGGAAAATTACAATAAGCACTTATATTCCAGATCATACAAGTCCTCACTAGTAAATTAAGAAGCGTGACTCATAAGGATTTGTAAATGACAAATCTATACATAGACAACCTCAGAGAGCTGACAACCACTCAGGGAAGGAGATTCAGCAAAGTCTCCAGCTGTAAGATCAACCTACAGTGTGCCTGGGGACAATAAGATCTGTGGTCCTTTCAGAGAAAGAGCTACAACACTATCAGAGAATGTCTGAGAATTAATTTTATGAAATACTTGTGGGACCACAAAGACAGATTTAATACTTTAACATTTCTAAATAATGAAATAAATGGAGAGTGATAGACTATCATACAAAGTAAAATATTCTGACAAAGTGTACTCCAACGCGTTCTCGAAGGAAACCAAATATGAGCAGATAAATATTGAGAGACAATATCTGTAATGCTCAGAGATGAGTGATAATTATGTCTAGAAAATAAAGAGACTTCTAAATCAACAGGAAAAGCACAAGCAACACATTAGAAACATGGAAAATGTACATACAAATATTTTACTGAATAACTGCATGGATAAAATCACAAGAAGATGTGTTTAATTATAGGAATAAAGATGAAAGCAGAAACACGATACCAATTCCTTTAAAATTTTTACAAAATTGTATATTGGAAATGATATATATCTACAAGATCGTATTACTGCTGGGACTGAAGCAATGAATTAGTACAACTGCTTCAGAAAATGTTTTAGTGTTTATTTCCTAAATGTATCTATTTGTATATCCTGCAACATAGAAGTTCTACTCCTAATTATATACACAAAAGAAAAATTGAGCATGTATAACATGAAATGCATATGAGGATATTTATTTTACAGGATCACTGTTTATCATAGCAAATTACAAGTCAAGATGACCCATTGTTAATGGATGGGAGAATGTATGAACTAAATTTAGATCAGTCATGTGACAGGATATGATAAATAGATCAAGTAAACAAACTACTAATTTGTAGCATTATGGACAGATTTTAGTTACTAAGGATTAAGTAAGAAACTGTGTTAATCTGCTGTCTATCACTATGATAAATTAACTTAGATAATTAAAAGTAGGAAGGTTTATTTTGGCTCAACTTTATGGATGACAATGGTTGGGAAAGCTGCTTCCCTCATGGTGGCTAGGAAGCAAAGAGAAAATACCTAACTGCCTTAGTCAGTCACCATCAGAGAAGCTTCCTTGGGCAGCATATGGGAACAGATGCTAAGATCTAAGCCAGGTACTACATGGAGAGAGTCTAAATGTAATGTCTCCATCAAATCCCTCTCCTCAGACCTCAGCAAATTCCACAGAAGAGGAGGTGGAAAGAGTGTAGGCACCAGAGGGAATGGACGACCCCAGGAGTGTTCTCCTTTGTCCCTCTTTCTTAAGCTCGCTGAATAAACTAAGCAGGGTGCACATGAACTCAAAGAGACTGAAACTGAGAGCACAGGGCCTACATGGGTCTACGCCGAGTTGTCTGTGTATATATTATAGCTTTTAGCTTAGTATTTTTGTGGGACTCCTGAGTGTGATAATGAGTGGGTCTCTGATTCTTGTGCAGGTTCTTGGGACACTTTTCCTTCTGTTGGGTTGCCATCCTGAACATTGATGTAATAGTTTTGCATATATATGTGTGTGTGTGTGTGTGTGTGTGTGTGTGTGTGTGTGTGTGTGTGTGTTCTGTCATGTTTGGTTGTTATCTCTTAGGAGCCTGTTCTTTTTAAATGAGAGACATAAAGGGAGTGGATCCAGAAGAGAGGGGAAGTGAGAAGGGACTGGGAAGAGTAGAATGAAGGAAAACTATAAACAGGGTATATTGTATGAGAAAAGAATCTATTTTCAATAAAAGGAGAAAATGAAAAAAATTTTAAAAATTTAAAGGAAGAAAGAAAAGGACATGCCCTTCATGTGTAAACCTTCACTACATGTATCTTCCAGCCAGGCCCTACCTTCTAAGGCTCCCACCACACTCAACTAATGGCATTTGATTATGAATCCACCAATGAATTTGATGATGCCAGAGCCCTCATGAGCCAATCATTTCTTAATATCAACACCAGTTATGGACCGAATCTCCAACATGCCAGGTATTCTTGACCATTACATTAACCCTAAGGGGTACACAGATCCTGATGTCAGTTTCATAGAGTGTAACATAATAAAAAATAAAAGTAGGTTTTGGAGGGCTACATAGAGCTGAAAGGAAAGAGCACTCAAAAGAAAGCAAGAGCATAGAAATTCATTATTCAGAGTAGGGTTTATCTCATGCAGAGGAAGCAAGAAATGCAAAACAATGAAGAAACAGTGAGATTTATTCATTACATTATTTAAATTTTCCTAAAAACCCATGATGAAAGTAAGCGATGCACTAATAGCCATCTAGTCAAATTCTATGCACCTGAGGTTCACAGAGAATTCAAAAATGGAATATTTTATCAAATTGCCACCAATAGAGACAGTAGTAGATGAGGGAGGCTAGCTGTTAAGAGTAAGTGGACAGTTAAAAAAATGAAAGAGTGGAATGAAAACATAAATAACTATCAAAGGAATAAATAAGAGCTGAGAAAAAACTTTTCCACCGTCTTTTGGGGCACATGTGCTCCACAAAGCCAGGGAAGCAATCCCATAGTTATAATAAAGTTAAGCAGTATGAACATGCTCTTCTCTATGGCGAGGAGTTATTGTTGGGTTGAACTCTGGTTCTAGCGCAGCTTCCACAAGGAAGCAATTGTTGAATATGTCTAGAGGGAGCCAGCTGTGGGAAAACTATTAATTAGCCAGAGTCATTATATGCAGAGTAATTGGCTAACTCAATGGAGAAAACAGAGGAATTGAAGTGATGTTCTCTTGATTTGGTAAGAAAAGCATACAAGGATTTGATTGTTCCCTGTGGACCAGAAAGAAGATTTTAGTAAGCTGAGAGCAGCTCAAACTAAAGAGCTAAAATGGAATACTTATTGATTTAAGAAAGACCAACAAGGCTGCCTTTGAAGGATAGGGCACCGTCAGCCAAGATATACTTGCAAAGACTTTAGGTTCCTAGGTTCACTAATGTGAGGCAAGAAAATAGCAGAAATTGAACAACCAAAATAAAATTAGAGGTCAATCTTGAATTTGTTCTTATTGTCATCACTATTAGAATTATAGAGGGCACAGCTGTTACTTAGAATAATTATAGAAAGGGTTAGATAGAAGTTGCAAATAACAGTATCACATACCATCTTTCTACTAAGAAGTGTTTACATTTTTTTCTTGAACTTTTTCCTCACTAAAACTAAAATAAGTGACTTCTAACCAAGCTGTTCAAGAACATAACAACGTTAATCAGCAAGTTTTTGATTTGAAAATCAATTTTTAACTTAATTATTCTTATTTTTTTATATTCTAATGTGTTTATATGCAGGATTTTTTTCTCTTGAAAAAGTACTCTAAAAGACTCAGCCGTTAAACAAAAGAAATAGTTCTATTACAGCACACATAAGGCCTGATAGTCCTTGACTTATTAATTCATATTATATTTTGAGAAAAATTGCTTTAATTATCCTTTCTTGATTCCAATTTTACTTGAGTTTGATTTTTTGTTAAAAAATGTATATTGTTAGCCAGACTTGACGACAAAGGCTGACAATCCCTGCATTTAAGAGACTTCCAGAAGAAGGTTCAAATAAACTTAGCACATGAGCTGGTTCACTCTCAAGCATGTACCCACAGAACTCTGGGCCCTACTATAGAGATACCTACTCATGCGTATTAATTGCTACTCCAGTCACAGTAGTCAAGAAATGGAAACAGCCTAGATGTCCATCAGTAGATGAGTGGATAGTGAAAATGTGGTACAGTTACACAATAGGATCTGATTCAGCTATTAAGAGAAAGGAAATTTACAGTTAAATTGATAGAGATGGAAACAGTTACTCTGAGTGAAGCAACTCAGACACAGAACTGCAATTATTTTATTCTTTTCTCTCACCTGTGGGTGTTAGCTTTAAATCTTTAGACATGTGTTGTGTTCAAGTTGGATTTTATATATAGAAGTCAAGAAATTGCTAAGAGGTCATGGGGAGGGCTGTTCAAAGGAAACAAGATAGAATACACTGGTATTAAGGGTTAAGAGATAATAATGGGATTGGAGGAGCTAAATCTGGGAAGGAGCAGATGGCGAGATAGAGGAGGGAACGTGGAGAAAGATAAATAACACTAAAGACCTTTCAAAATTCATATACTGGAGAAAAGTCTACTACTACAGAAGTTTCCATATAAATTCATAAGAGACTAACATAAAAATTCTAGCACTTAGGAATGGGATGCTTATTTTGAAGTTGTTGGCCAGTGGGGCCCCAGTGACTCCTAAACGGTACAGACTATTGTCAATGCACTTGGTCACTCTCCAGAAGTTGAGGTACAACCGTGTTGCCGAAGATGCCGTATAATTGAAGAAAATTGAGAAATGGAAAATCAAGCTGGTACTTCCCTGTATACTGAGTGTAGTAGCATTTCAATTGTATTTAAATAAATAAAGAATGCCTGAAGATCTGAGAGTAAAACAGTCCCACTGGTCAGCCTTACAGACCAGGTTAGGGTAACACACACCTTTAATCCCAGTAGCCACACTAGTTGTCATAAAAATCGGGTGGTGCATGCCTTTAATTCCAGTGGTGCACGCCTTTAATCCCAGCCCTAGAGAGGAATATAAGACAGGGGGAGATAACTCTCAGATACAGTCTCATTCTGAGATCCCAGGAGGCAAGATTGCCATTTCAGATTGAGGTCGAGGTAAGAGTCAGTGGCTGGCTGTTTTGCTTTTTGAATCTTTAAATTGAACCCCAATTTCTCTCTATAAGCTTTTGTTAACCTTGCTTCAACTGGGTATCTTTGATGGTGCTAGGTTATACGTAGGCTGCTCTGAAAAAAATAGATAAATCTTACCTATCTGTGAAGTCTATGAACTACAATAATGACTGACCTGGCAAGCCATGTCCACCAGTGCAATAATGGCATGAACACCATGGGAGTAACTAAACACTTTCTGATCAGATTGAAGTACTGCTCCACAAGATAAAATCCATACCTTGTACCAATATTAAGTCAAGAATCTATGGTTAGACAGGCATAGGTCCAAGGAGAGAATTTATTACTATCATGCTACTAATGGATATAATGTTAAACTAACTCCTAATGCCTTTTTGTTATACTCCTAGATTAATGCATCACTTGGCTCTCACAGAATCACAGACGCTTCTGTTTTCAGTAGATGGAAACTAATGCACACAGAGACTCACAACTTGACAAGATGCAGATAATAAGAGAACACAGAATGCTCAGCTCTAAAGGAAACATATGTGCTCTACCCCCTACCTAAGGCTCAAGGAATAGAAGGCAGAGAGTGTGTAAGAACTAGCAGAAGTAGATGACTACAGGGGAAAAAATTCTTCTGGGAACAACAGGGTATCTGTACATATTACATATGTACATATGTAGAACACTTATGGCAGAATATGTAAGACCTGCGCAATGCGCAAGTACAAGCCAGAGGTGAGGTGAACATGAAATGCCACCCCTGACACTAGGGATGTTAGCAACTGTTCACTATCGGGAGAGGAAGAGCCACTATTCTCTAGGAATGTTATCAGTGGTAAGTCAATCACAGCATCATTGAAGACTGGACTATTTGGACAGCACAATGTCCTGACAAGGGAAAACAGATTCAAAGTTGGGTACTTGGGGGAGAGGGTAGTTACGTTGCACACAATCAAATATGTTGTACAAAATTCTCAGAGAACTAATAACTTTTTTAACGACTTCAGGTTTGAAGCAAACCTGGGCTTCACAGAGAGACCTTATTGTGTGTGTGTGTGTGTGTGTGTGTGTGTGTGTGCGTGTGTGTTTGTGTGTGTGTGTTTGCACGCGCACGCACGCGCACACGTGCACGTGTGTGTGTTTCTGAAAAGTACCTAGAAATCTCCAGACTCAATTCTTGGAAAGTTGAAGGGTGAAAAGACACATGCCCAAGTCTAAAAATAGTTTTTACAGGGGGAAGTAAGAGGCCGGGAAACGGGGAGGGGTGGCAGTGGTAAGAGTTTGCCTTGCAAGAAGACCTCAGTATGAGTCTCCCTGCCCTGCCCTTTCCCCCTTCCACAAGCTGGATGTGATAGCCTGCGTTTGTCATTTTAGTGCTGAGAAGGTGGAGACAGATGAATTCTTCGGACACACTGGTCAGCTAGCCTAGCCTACTTAGCTAGCCCCAGTGACTCTGTCTCACAAAACAAAGTGTATAGCTTCCAAAAAAGACCTGGAGGCAGGAACTGAAGCAAAAACCACAAAGGAACTGGTCTGTCTTATCCAGCCCAAGACTACCTGCCCAGGTGTAGTACCACCGAAAATGGGCTAGGCCCTCTCACAATAGGAATTAACCAAGGCAGACTGGAGAGATGTTCAGAGGCTAAGAGAACAGGCTGCTCTTCCAGAGGTCCTAAATTCAATTCCTAGGAACCAAATAGTGGCTGACAACCATCCATAATGCACGCTCTTCTGGCCTGCATGCATATATGAAGGCAGAACACTGCAAACATAAAAAACGAGTAAGTCTTTAAAAAGGAGGAACTAACCAAGAAAATGTCTCACAGACACATCTATAGGCCAGTCTGAGGGAGGCCATTCCTCGGTTGTGGTTCCCTTTTCCCAGATGACTAGTCTGTGTCAAGGGACAGAAGTTACCCACATATATGTGTGTATTCATATGCACCCCCACACAACCCACACATGCTCACATACACTTGTATCCACAGACATATACACACATGATAGTGTGGTTAGATTACATTTCCCCAGCTTCTGTGGTTAGACGTGGTCACGGAATAACTTCTGGTCATAGGAATGAAGAAGTGGGAAGACATGATGCCTCATCCAATCTGACCAACACATTTTTAAAAGCTTAGAGTGATCCCCTTTCTCCTGTCTCCTTTTAATGTATGTTTCCCCATATCTGGGACCACCTTGGAAGCCTGTATGAGGACTAAATGATGCCAGGGAACCAAAGTCTCTGAATAACTGCATGAGAAACAACCTCCTGACCCCACTCCTCAGGATGAACTTTCCTTTCTCTGATATCAAGGTGACTGTATCAGGTCTTGCGGCTCATCTACAGTGGGTTACACGTGTGTCAATCCAGGGGCTCTGAAGCCGTTATTAAACCACAGTAAAGTATGAAATAATTCATATAAATGAACAATTAGCACAAACAGTGACATGGAATGTGCACCTCTCTCACTTTAAGGACACAGGCACCGTTGTGCTACCTCCAATCAATCTATGTCTTATCAATGTATTAAATTGCAGGGTAAAGTTAACTACAAATAACAGTCATGGAAACAGCTGTCATGAATTGGCCACCACATCCTAAAGGCATTTGAAACCTGAGCATGTGCGCTCTCTCTCTTTCTCTGTGTGTCTCTGTATCTCTCTCTTTCTGTCTGTCTGTCTGTCTGTCTGTCTGTCTCTCTCTCTCTCTCCCTCTCTGTGTGTGTGTGTGTGTACTGTTAAAAAAAAAACAAGAAATAAAAAAGAGAGGATTGGAGGAGGATATGACTGGAGGTGGAAGATATTGGTCAAATGAGATGAGATTTAAAATCTGGTTTGGCTCTGAAGGGCAGGAGAAAGCACAGAAGTTTTGGCCAGTTGGAGGAGGAAGCAGCTCCCATCTACTGCCTCCTTCTTCCCATACCACTCTGAAGGTAGGCATTCTTTTCTCCATTTACAATTGAGAATCAATATTCCAGAAAGCAAGGGATCATGGCTTGTAAACAACAAAGTTGGGATTTGCACCTGAGTTGGTCTGGTTCCAATGTTCTTGCTATTTCTGATGTAAGCATTTAAGCTTCAACCCTTCAGAGTCTGTGCTAACGTTGCTCCTAACCCTCTGCTTGTGGGACAGGATGCCTGTGACTAAATGACCATTAGTGAAAGTGTTATGTACAAAAAAAACACAGAGAACCTTTCAAATGGCTCACTGAAATGAAGGCTAGGCTCAAAACCAGCCCACTTTCAAGGGGGTCTGGTTTAAATGTCCAAATGCTAGAGGAAAAGGCAATAATGGGAGTTGCCTTTCTGCTGGGCTTGCAAAACTCAGGCTCATGAATTCAAGAGAAGATTAGGGAGGAGAAAAGAAGGTGGGAGACTGCAGCCTCCAGTGCTTCATGCGTCTCAGAGGCCAGGAGGTTGGCTTTTCCATTGTGCAATTAAGCCATTCTATCCAGCCTCATTCTCAGCTTCCAATTAATGTGCAGTAATGAATCCAACTGCCCAAAAGCATTTGCTAATTGAGATGCCTGCTGGCCAGGTCATCTCCCCTTCTTTTTTCTGATACCAAACACCCAGCTCTGTGCCAAGGCAAATGTTCTCACTTGCTCTCTATGGCTGAGATAAACAATATGGCCAAAAGCAACTTAGAGGGTAAATAGTTTATTTCATCTTATATGTTGTTATAATCTATCATTAAAGGAAGTCAGGGCAGGAACTCAAGGTAGGAACTGAAGCCGAAACCATGAGTAACACTGTTTACTGTCTTGCTAGTCAAGTTCATCAAAGTCAGCAACCTTCCTTATACCTCCCAGGACCATCTGCCCAGAGTGGGCGAGAACCTCCCACATCAATCATTAGACAATAAAATGCTCCCACAGATTTTTACACTAGCTAATTTTATGGGACCTTCTTCACAATTAAGGTTACCTTCTTTGCTCGGTACAAGGGGACACACCCAGTATACACAAGAAGTACCTTTCTGGGACTGAAATTACCAGTGGCAATTACTACTTGGGTTTGACCATTGCTCTAATTGAAAATTCTCAACCAATCATGGCTTGATTATTCTCTTGGCCATTAGCAACTGCTACAGATCAGTAAAGGCTTTAAACCTAGAAGCTCTGGACCCAGAACCCAGGCTTTTGTTTATAAGTAGGTTGACTTTAGGGAGCTACTACCAGCCATCTCGGCTTGTTCATCTGGAAGATCAAACCAACAGAACTGACCCTGGAGTCATGATGAAGAGAAAATGACTACAACAGAAATACATCACTTTTTTTTTTTTATGTCGAGGGCATTGTCAGTCTGGATATGAGTTCAAATTTCCCAGTGGTTGGTCAAGTATGCAGAGTCTAAGACATGGGGGTTGGATGAGTCAAGATGAAAGAACTTAAAACAGAAATCAAGGAGAAAGTGAAAGGGTTGGAGGAGCCCCGTGACTGGGGAACAGAGATAATCTTGAAAGGAAAGGCACAGACAAGTTTCCGACGGTTGTTTGAATGAAGATATCCCATAATTAAACCTTGAGTCCCTACTTGGTGGTGCTGTTTGGGAAGGTGTGGCCTTCACGGAGGAAGTCCATCACTGGCTGTAGACTGTGAGAGCCTAAGGTCTTGTCCTACTGGAATTTTGTCTTCGGTACTCTGTGTTTGTGGTTCATGGGGTAAGCACTCAGCTCCCTGCTCCTGCTCTCATGCCCATTGCCTCTGCCGTTATGGCTTTTAACCTTTTGGAACTATCAACCAAAATACACACATCTGCGAGCTCCCTTGGTCATGATGTTCTATCACGGCAAAAGAAAAGGAACTGATACAGGTCCATCAGAAGTCAGATGGGAATGGAAAAGGAGGAGGAAAACAGAGCAGGAAGACAGAAATCCAGGGCTCATTGTCTGCACATCCCCAGTTTCTCAGTCACCCACAAATCACAAAGCCCAGGGACTGCAGTGCTAACTATTGAGCTGACTGGAGTTTCCAAAATGTATTAGAGCCTTAACATTATTTCCTTTTCTTCTATCTTGCATGTATTCCTTGGCCAACATTTCTTTGTCCCGACATGTTGGGGGCTATAAAAAAAATCAATACTTGGGAAAAGACATTGGTAACATTTATCAGGTAGCAAGCTCAGGAGAACAGCCTTTCGGGACACTTGTCTTATCACATTACTATTCCCGAGGATGTATGCTAGAAAAGAAGACACACTGGTTTTCCACAGGAAAAAGAAGAGGCCAGAACACACAGAAAACAAAGGGATCCGAATACTAATCCAAACCATTAGATTTCCCTGATGGAAGAAACGTGGACACAGAAGGAAAAGTATTATAGTTTGTTTTGACTTGAATTCTAAGCAGGACAGGGCTCCTTGCTGGAATCCTGTTCAGGTCCTGGGAAAGCCCAGTGAAGGCTGAATCTCTAAAGCCGCTAGTGGACGAGGCAAGGGAAGTTCACAGGAACAATGAAGGGGGCATGTGTTGCTGCTATTGTGGCTGGTCATACTGTGCTTGGTTCTGCCTAGTGACAGCACATCCCAGTGGTCCTCCCACTCCTACTGGAAAAGGGTCTGCCACATAAGTTACCTTTCTCAAACCCACTGCCCTCTGTAGCTGTGTAATGCAAACCATGGCTTATCTGCCTCAGTATTTACAGCATTTAAAATGAGAACGTAAATCTCTTAAAATTCATCCTGCCCTAAGAAAGGGAGTTTGGATCCTATAAAGCATACTGGCAGGGATGGAGGCGTGGGAGGAATTGTGCCTCTCTTGGTGGCCCCAGGTCTCAAGCCGACAGACAGATATCAAAGAATAGTGACTGTTTCCCATTCGTTTGTTCAATAAATATGTATTGAGTGCCCCCTTTGTGACAATGTTTCTGTCATACTACTGATATGAAAAAGAGGCCAACTCCCTTCTGTCTGAGATCTGGGGAAGCAGACATTAAAGTAGGAACTATAAAAGAGGGAGTGACGTGCTCAAGTGTATCAGTGAGGAGGAATAAAGACATGTCACAATAGGCGAAACAAGGAAGTGATCCTAAACAGGTGCTTAATTCAAACTCTCCCTTCACAGATGAGGAAAGTTAGTCCGTGAAAGGGGAATTTAAGGGCTTAACTGAAGGCTACTGATGGGAATGACTGAGGTTGTCGCCGGAAACAGGCGAGTTATCCTGTACTTAAACGTTTGGAATGGGGCCAAAAGTGGTTGTGATTTTGGCTCTATCAGATTGTGGAATATTTGCATACATATAATGAGATATCTGGGGACGGGACTCGGACACAAATACAATATCTGTTGATGTTTTATATATTCCTTGTGCATACAGGTGAGAAACAACTTTGCGTGGTGTTTTCTATGTACCCATGCTTTGGGTAAGACCCAAAATGATGAGGTCAGAGGTGTATTTTTCTACTTATAACATCACGTAAGGACTCAAAACATTTAGGTTGGAGAACTCTGTGCTTTATTTTCAGACTTAGTACCCAGTCTGTGTTATGATCTGATTGCCAAACTGTCTTTGAGAACCAGAGAGGTTATATAGACTTTTGAGTGGCAGTCCCATCTCTTCCACAAAATCTCCACAGAGGACCTCAGTCTTAAGCCATTTTATGAATTCCAAGTTCTTGGAGTGCTCAGTTTAGTGCACTAGACCCTAGATAGTGTGTAGCGAGATGAAGCCTCCCACACCGGAACTTGGGCTCCCTCCAGTGTGGTGACATCAGGAGCTAAAGCCGCTCAAATCTCCAACAGTCTCATCCCTCTACCTTATAGGGGATTTACCACTGATGACTCTAACCCCAACAGTCTGCCTCTCTGAGATCAGGCCCAGCTTCAGCTCTGTAAAACCATCCATACCTTGTTCCCATTCCTTAGTACTTAGCTTTCCTCACATTCTATGCCCATGCCCTCTCCTAGAACCTAGCTCTCTTTCCATTGAACTTACATATTGTCACATGTTGTCTCCTACCTGCCTTCCCCAGGGACGACCATTGCCAGCCCAGACATTTGCACCCAATCCATCTCTCTGAGCCTTGTTTGGCATGCCCCAACCTCACTCTATTCTGTGACTTCTGATTAAGTATCTGACTCATGGCCCGTGATTTCTCCTAACCCAGTAATTAGTTTCAGATGCAAATTTCAACTGATTTTTCCCTTTCTTCATTTTCTCCAGCTCCATCACAAACTCCAGCCCTTCCTCAGATTCCCACTGGAGGTTTAAGTTCTCGGACATTCATTGCTATGGTGAAATACCTGAGAGAAATTAGACAAATTGTTTTCTATTTTGCTCATGGTTTCAGAGGCTTTAGACCCAAATCAACTAGACCTGTGGTGTCACAGAACATCAGAATGGCATAACATGTGGCGGTGGTGGCTGCTCATTTCATTGTAACCAGAAAGAAAAAACAGAGGAAAGAACCAGGGCCATGTAGACTCTTCAAGGACATGCTTCCAGTGACCCATTTCCCCCACAGAGCCTCCACCCTCTGGTTTCTACCAGCTACCAATAATGCCAACAAATTATGAATCCTTCAATGAATTTATCCATTAGTCATACCCAGGCCCCTCATGATCCAATCATTTCCCACAAGACGCCCCCCTCCCGAAACACCACACTGAGAACTAAGCCTTCAATATGTCATCTTTCTAGGAGACCACTTCATTCCAAGCCCACAAGATTCATAACCATAAGAGCCTCTGGGACAAGACTATGCCAGGGTCTTCTTGGCAGTCTACCCAAGTTCTCACATATAATAATTTCCCAGCGGGTCACTGAATGGTGGGCAGGTACTGACATATAGGCAGAGTCACCATATGCCATAGACAAGGGCATCCTGGACAGCTTGGGCAGTCCTGGCTGTTGTGTGTGGATCTTAGCATCTCGTCTCCTCTGCCAGCCCAGCCTGCTCCTGTCTTCTAATTCTAAAACCAAAGCTGGATTTTTAAACCCCTAACTGTTCTCATCACAGCTGCTTGGCAGTCATAAGGACGTAGTCAACACTCCAGGGAACTAAAAATAAATAAAAAATAAATAAATAAATAAATAAATAAATAAATAAATAAATAAATGCCGCTGCTTCCGATTCAGCTTTTTCACCTTGGTCTCCTCCATGTCCCACACCCCTCTCTAATTTGTCTTCTCTTCTCCTCCCTCTTCCACCCCACTACCTACAAAGAAAAAAATAATAACAAATAGGAAGGCTAATTCTAAGTTAGTACAGTCCCAGCGTGTATCCTGGCCTGCCTCTAGTCCTGTTATTTTCTCCTGTGTCTGCCTTTGACAAGGCTGATGACATTTACGTTTTCCAAAAGCTTCAATAAAAGGCACTTTAGCTGCAATCACCTCCATCTAATTTCCCCAGTCATTTTTTTTTTTTTGCTTAAATCACACAACAGAACTGAGGCCTGAGTTGTTCTGACAACTTGTCACCGAATAGGGATCAGCCCAAATGGTATGTCTTGAAAACCAAGGACAAAGGAGGGGAGACGAACAGACAAAGTGGCCTGAAAATGAAATAGGAGGCTAGAAAAAGGGAGGAGATTGGCAGGAGTCAGTGGGTTAAAGTTCTAGAATGGGTGTATGGAGAAGGTATGGAGCCAGAACAAACAGAAGACATGTTTCTTTCCCTAAAGAGAACACTAAAAGATTTGGGGTCTAGAAGGGCCCATTGTTTCATTGTACAAGCAGTCTTCAAAGAGAGAAGGTATCTGAGACACACACAACAACTTTAGAGAATGAAGCCCAAAAGGACAGGATGGATATCTTCCTTCTGCAACATGCTCTGGATAGCAAGGTAGCACCTGGGGAAAACCAAAGCCCAGGTTCCCTGCTCCCAGTAGCACAGGGACTCGACGTAAATACACTAGGTAAAAAATTTCCACCCGTTTCTTTGTCAGTGTTTATTTTTAAACAGATTTATTTGTCAGCATTTATATACACCAAAAATGTTCAAGGTATAAGAATTGTCTCAATCATTTTCACAGGGTAAAGTCATTCACAAAACCACTATTCATGTCAAGTAAAAGAACGTGTTAAGAAATCATACACGGACTTCTTGTAGTTGCCAGTTGGGAGCTCCATGACTAAATTCATTTTAAAAACTGTAGGTTAGTGGTACCCATTTTTTGAAATTACTGTCAGTGTGTGCGTGTGTGTGTGTGTGTGTGTGTGTGCATGTGTGTATAAGAGACAGAGACAGAAATAGAAAGAGACCAAATCATACTGTTAGACATACTAATATCACTCATTTTGATGCACTGTTACATAGCATTCGTTCATGTTTAATATCATAGTTACTTATTTTTTATGACATTAATAGATTTTTGTTTTTGTTTTTTCCAATGTGGAGATCTTTTCTCAATCCTGTTGTTCTAGTTTGCTTCATGGTCACAGTGATAAAATACTGGCCAAGAGCTACTTGGGGAGCAGCCTGATTTGTTGTTGTTGTTGTTGTTGGCTTTCAGACTGCAGTCTATCACCAACGAAGCCAAGGCAAGAACCTGGAGGCAGACACTGAAGCAGAAGCCATGGTAGAATGATACTTAGGCGATCCTTTTCAACGGCTTTTTCAACCAGACTTCTTATATTACTCAGGACCACCTCCCTAGATGGTCCTGCCTCAGTGGGCTTGGCTTTCCCATATCATTAACTCACTAAGAAAATGCCCCTAAAACATACCCACAGGCCAATCTGATGGTGGCAATTGCTCAAGTGAAATTCTCTCTTCCCTGGTTACGTTGGAAAAACTGACCAGCACATCTGAGGATGTTATGCCTTGCAAGCACTCAGCTTCTGAACTATACCCAACTTCATGTGGAGCCCTTGCCAGCAATACCTCCACAAAGCAATCTTCCTTTGTTGGTGAACACAGATGCTTTTCTGTCTTAGTTCTCATTCAGGTGTAAAATGGCTAATCCACAATTGTGGTGTGGCTTTGGTGGATAACAGTCTAAGTGGTCACATCAATTCATTCTTCTCTACAGCAGAACAAGGGAGTTCCAGTTGCTGGACATTTTCAACCACATACGATGCTTGAGTTCAGTGACTTTGGTGACTATAAATTACTTGAATTCCTATTTCTCTGATTACTGAAGGTTTGTGCCCTTTTCGTAAGTACTGACCATTTAGTTGCATTTTGTCAAGGCTTCTGTCTTTTGTTTTGTTTTTCTGTGTATTCCTGGCTGTTCCCGAACTTGCCCTGTAGACCAGGCTATCTTGGAACTCAGAGGTCAGACTGGCTCTGCTTCTTGAGTATTGAGATTACCACCACCCGGCTTGGTTATTTCCTATTGGTTTAGAGGAATTCCTTATCTATTCTGGAAATAAGGCCGTTCATGTGTATATCCGACCTGGGCCAAGAGTGCGATGTGGTACCAACAGAGCATCACACCCCAACCTCAACTGCTCAGTCCTTTTCTTCCATTTCCCCACTTTATTTTGGGCCTCGTGTCCCTCTCAATTAAGTGTGATCAGTCCAGATTTTCTTCCCCAGGCCCACATATTACTTCTTTCCCTTATCTCTGAACAGCTTATACAGCTGGAGGGTCATCACTGCCTGTAAAGACTAGCCATTTGAGTTAGCCAAAGATGGCCTCATTTTCACCTTTGAAGTTCTCCCTATGAAGACCCTCTTAATGCCAAGGGAACTGGCCACCCCACCTGCGTAAGAGGAAGATGATTTTCTGACAGTGGACTCTGTGTCTCTGTCACATTCTCTGTGGTCTCTTTTCCCAACTGATCTGGAAACGGGGTCTATACCATTGCTTCCATTTCTGACTCTTTGGTTGTGGGACTCTCCTAGAATTTTCTAGAAACTTAGAATGAATCAAATGCAAATTTTGGGAAAAGGTAGACAGATAACCATTTCTATGTCAGCATTTCCAAGATGATGGTGCCTACCAGGTACTGAGCACCACAACATATCAGACGTTCCACTCCAAGTTCTGTGTTAATAATTCCTGTTGATCTTCATGTCATCTCCGGTATGAGCACTACTATCACCCACTCACTAATGTGTAGGAAACTGAGACCCAGAGAGTTTAAGCACTTCGTTCAATATAATACACTTATTCAACCAAAGAGTAGGGCAAAACTTCCCCCTCCCCAGCCTATTTGTAAAGGCCCTGGGTTGAGCAACTGTGCTAAGCCAAATCACATCTAATTAGTCTGTGCTACTATGCGTTGACAGGTAAATGATGCTTTCTCACAGACCCGTCTTATACCTGTCCCACGCTAGGGTATTTCATATGTATCAGCTTATCGGAGAGTTACCTGACAGGGTTGTCATGGAATCAAGTCAGAGTTTTTCTTTTTGTTTTAAAAAATCTTCTAAACAAAGGGATTGTTATTAATAATGCCAAGATAAAACCAAAGCATCTCCACAAGGATTGGACAAGTAGACCTTGGCAAATCTGAGCAAATATTTCCTCTGAGATGAGTTCCCTAAGCTTGATGTTCCATGTGTCTAAACATATCAGAATCTCAACTTATAGGAGAAAAAAAAGAGGAGCATCAAAGGGAAAGTAAGAAGCCAGGTGCCCAACAGCTCAGCTCCAGGTCTCTGCTTTCATATGCATGAGAACTTACAGGAAATGCAATGGTTTGGACATTGAAACTGTGTTTCTCAAGCTGCTTTCCCACCTTCAGGGGGATGAAGACTGATGTGAAACCTGACTGGGTAGAGAAATTAGACTCTCAGGTCTTTTAAAGGCTAGACAGGTATTGGTATACCTAGCAAGAAAAAAGAAAGCAATCAAAGTGAGGTAATCATAGGACTGGACAGACCTTGGGAGAAACCTTGTAGAGGAGAAGGAAGACGGCCTTTGATGGGCCTTGCCTCAGCTGTGGACCCTAGGGAGATTTGTAGATGTCAACAACAATAGAATAATATCTTCTCCTGGGACCTTCTCTTGATCCCCTGATGGGCAGTATGAACCTTTATCTAGGAGCATGTTCAAACACACAGGTGGAGCTAGTTCCATCTTCAGGACCTTCACAGATCCAACCTCCTCCACCCCACTGCCGCTCAGGAACTCTAGTCTTCATCAGACCCTCATTTTTAAGAGAAGGAAACAGGATACACAGAGGTATGCTGACTTTCCCAAGATCAGAAAGGCAGGGGGCTATAGACCCAGGAAGACTCTTCAGGTCCCCTGTGTTGAAAACAGATCGATCCCTATAGAAGAAACTAGGAGAAATTATACATTTCGAAGCTTGCGTTTGCATTTACTATTTTCTCCTGGGATACCCTCTATCTGCCCATCTTTTTACTGTCTGTGGAGTAACGTATACAGGTATCCCTAAAGGGTCTACTACAAACATGAACGTGAGGTCCAGATCCAAAAAGAATAGAAACTACCCAAGCCCCTGGATAGAGACAGAAGAGATATGAACAAATGGCCAGAAAGACTTTTTGGAAGAATCTGACAATGGTAACAAAGTGGAGAAAAAGAAAGTATGCCATCACTCTCACTGATTCCAAACATGGATAGTTCCTGTCCTCTAGGAGCCTATTAAGGAGGAAGGGGGCTGCTATTTTTAATTTACCCAGAGGACACTTAGGAGTCCTTCATCCTAGCTTCTTTTTTTTTTTTTTTTTTTTTTTTTAATGTGAGAATAAGAAAAAAAAGTTTCCGCTTCCTCCTCCCAGCCTCCCATTTCCCTCCCCCTCCCCCCCACCCTCCCCCCTCCCCACTCCTCTTCCCCTCCCTCTCTAATCCAAAGAGCAGTCATGGTTCCCTGCCCTGCCGGAAAGTCCAAGGTCCTCCCCTCCGTCCATGTCTAGGAAGGTGAACATCCAAACGGCTAGGCTCCCACCAAGCCAGAACCTGAAGTAGGATCAAACCCCTTGCCATTGACCTTGGCTCTCATCAGTCCTCATTGTTCGCCATGATCAGAGAGTCCGGTTTTATCCCATGCTTATTCAGTCACAGTCCAGCTGGCCTTGGTGAGCTCCCAATAGATCAGCCCCACTGTCTCAGTGGGTGGGTGCACCCCCCGTGGTCCTGACATCCTTGCTCGTGTTCTCCCTCCATCCCGATCCTCATTGGGACCTTGGGAGCTCGGTCCAGTGCTCCAGTGTGAGTCTCTGTCTCTATGTCCATCCATCACCAGATGAAGGCCTTCTATGGTGATATGAAAGATATTCGTCAGTATTGCTATGGGATAGGGTCATTTCAGGTTCCCTATCCTCCGCTTCCCAAGGGACTAACTGGGGACATCACCCTTGGGCTCCCGGGAGCCACCCTAGGTTCAAGTCTCTTGCCAACCCTAAGGTGGCTCCCTTAACTAAGATAAGTGCTTCCCCTGCTCTCCTATCCAACCATCTTCCCTGTTTCCCCAAATTCCCCCAATCCTCCCCCTTTTCTCTCCCATCCCCCCTTATCCCAACCCACCCCACCCCCAAGATCCCAATTATCTCCCGTCAATTTTATCTACTTCCCTTAGCGAAGAGGATAACTAGATGTTTTTTCTTGGGTTCACCTTCTTATTTAGCTTCTTTAGGTTCACCGGTATACACTCGACCTTTATTAATGGCTAGAAACCAATTATGAGTGAGTACATCCCATGTTCATCTTTTTTGGGTCTGGGTTTACTCGCTCAGGATAGTGTTTTCTATTTCCATCCATTTGCATGCAAAATTCGAGAAGTCATTGTTTTTTACCGAGCATAATACTCTAAAGTGTATATATCCACACTTTCTTCATCCATTCTTCCATTGAAGGGCATCTAGGTTGTTTCCAGGTTCTGGCTATTACAAATAATACTGCTATGAACATAGTTGAACAAATGCTTTTGTCATATGATAGGGCATCTCTTGGGTAATTCCCAAGAGTGGTATTGCTGGGTCCAGGGGTAGGTTGATCCCGAATTTCCTGAGAAACCGAAACACTGATCTCCAAAGTGGTTGCACAAGATTGCATTCCCACCAGCAATGGATGAGTGTACCCCTTCCTCCACAGCCTCTCCAGCAAAGGCTATCATTGGTGCTTTTGATTTTAGCCATTCTGACAGGTGTAAGATGATATCTCAAAGTTGTTTTGATTTGCATTTTCCCCTGATTGCTAATGAGGTTGAGCATGACCTTAGGTGTCTTTTGGCCATTTGAACTTCCTCTTTGAGAATTCTCTGTTCAGTTCAGTGCCCCATTTTTTAATTGGGTTAATTAGCATTTTAAAGTCTAGTTTCTTGAGTTTCTATATATTTTGGAGATCAGACCTTTGTCTGTTGCGGGGTTGGTGAAGATCTTCTCCAGTCAGTAGGTTGCCTTTCTGTCTTAGTGACAGTGTCCTTTGCTTTACAGAAGCTTCTCAGCTTTAGTAGGTCCCATTTATTCAATGTTGCCCTTAGTGTCTGTGCTGCTGGGGTTATACTTAAGAAGCGATCTCCTGTGCCCATCTGTTGTAGGGTACTTCCCACTTTCTCTTCTATCAGGTTTCAGTGTGTTCGGACTGGATATTGAGGTCTTTGATCCATTTGGACTTGAGTTTTGTGCAAGGTGATAGATATGGGTCTAATTTCAATCTTCTACAGGTTGACATCCAGTTGTGCCAGCACCATTTGTTGAAGATGCTTTCTTTCTTCCATTGTATACTTTTAGCTCCTTTGTCGAAAATGAGGTGTTCATAGGTTTGGGGATTAAATTCCGGGTCTTCTATGCGATTCCATTGGTCGACTTCTCTGTTTTTATGCCAATACCACACTGTTTTCATTACCGTAGCTCTGTGATAGAGTTTGAAGTCAGGGATGGTAATGCCTCCAGAAGATCCTTTATTGTATAGGATTGTTTTGGCTATCCTGGGTTTTTTATTTTTCCATATAAAATTGATTATTGTCCTCTCAAGATCTGTGAAGAATTTTGATGGGACCTTGATGGGAATTGCATTGAATCTATAAATTGCCTTTGGTAGAATTGCCATTTTTACTATGTTGATCCTCCCAATCCAAGAGCATGGGAGGTCCTTCCATTTTCTGGTATCCTCATCAATTTCTTTCTTCAATGCTTTGAAGTTCTTGTCAAATAGATCTTTCACTTCCTTTGTTAGAGTTACCCCGAGATATTTTATGCTGTTTGTGGCTATTGTGAAAGGTGAAGCTTCTCGATTTCCTCTCTGCTTCCATATCCTTTGTGTATAAGAGGGCGACTGATTTTTTGGAGTTGATCTTGTATCCTGCCACATTACTAAAGGAATTTATCAGCTGTAAAAGTTCCTTGGTGGAGTTTTGAGGGTCACTTATGTACACTATCATATCATCTGCAAATAACGAAAGTTTAACTTCTTCCTTTCCAATTTGAATCCCCTTGATCCCCCTTATGTTGTCTTATTGCTATTGCTAGAACTTCAAGCACTATATTGAAGAGGTATGGCGAGAGTGGGCAGCCTTGTCGTGTTCCTGAGTTTAGTGGGATGGCTTTGGAGTTTCTCCCGTTTAATTTGATGTTAGCTGTCGGCTTGCTGTATATAGCTTTTATTATATTTAGGTATGACCCTTGTATCCCTAGTCTCTCCAAGACTTTTATCATAAAGGGATGTTGAATTTTGTCAAATGCTTTTTTCAGCATCTAATGAAATGATCATATGGTTTTTTTCTTTCAGCTTATTTATATGATGGATTACATTGATAGATTTTCGTATGTTGAACCAGCCTGCATCTCTAGAATGAAGCCTACTTGATCATAATGGATAATTTTTCTAATGTGTTCTTGGATTCGGTTTGCCAGTATTTTGTTGAGGATTTTTGCGTCGATATTCATGAGTGAGATTGGCCTGTAGTTCTCTTTCTTGGTTGAGTCTTTGTGTGGTTTTGGTATCAGAGTGACTGTAGCTTCCTAAAAGGAATTTGGCAATGACTCTTCCGCTTCTATATTGTGAAATACATTAAGGAGTATAGGTGTTAGCTCTTCTTGGAAGTTCTGGTAGAATTCCGCATTGAAACCATCAGGTCCTGGGCTTTTTTTGGTAGGGAGGTTTTTGATAACAGCTTCTAGTTCTTCGCGACTAACAGGTCTATTTAGGTTGTTCACCTGGTCCTGGTTTAACTTTGGTATATGGTATTTATCTAAAAACGTGTCCATTTCTTTTACATTTTCCAGTTTTGTGCCATACAGGCCTTTGTAGTAAGATCTAATGATTCTTTGAATTTCCTCTGTGTCTGTGGTTATGTCCCCCCTTTTCATTTCTGATCTTGTTAATTTGCATATTCACTCTCTTGGCGTTTTTATTAGTTTGGATAGAGGTTTATCAATCTTGTTGATTTTCTCTAGGAACCAGCTTTTTGTTTCATTGATTCTTTGGATTGTTTTCTGTGTTTCTATTTTGTTGATTTCAGCCCCTCAGTTTGATTATTTCCAGTCTTCTACTCCTCCTAGGTGAGTCTGCTTCTTTTTTTTCTAGAGCTTTCAGGTGGGCTGCTGTTAAGTCTCCAATGTGTGCCTTCTCTGTTTTCTTTAAGTGGGCACTTAGTGCTATGAACTTTCCTCTCAGGACTGCTTTCATAGTGTCCCATAAGTTTGAGTAGGTTGTTTCTTTATTTTCATTGAATTCAAGGAAGACTTTAATTTCTTTCTTTATTTCTTCCTTGATCCAGGTGTGGTTCAGTAGTTGACTGTTCAGTTTCCATGAGTTTGTAGGCTTTCTGGGGGTAGGGTTGTTGTTGAATTCTAACTTTAATCCATGGTGATCTGATAAGACACAGGTGATTACTTAATATTTTTTTGTAACTGTGGAAGTTTGCTTTGTTACCGAGTATGTGGTCAATTTTCGAGAAGGTTCCATGTGCTGCAGAGAAGAAGGTATATTCTTTCCTATTTGGGTGGAATATTCTATAGATGTCTGTCAAGTCCAATTGATTCATTACCTCCTTTAATTCTCTCTTAGTTCTCTGTTAGGTTTCTGTCTGATTGACCTGTCCATTGGCGAGAGAGGAGTGTTGAAGTCTCCTACTATTAGTGTGTGCGGTTTGATGGCTGCCTTGAGTTTTAGTAGTGTTTCTTTTACGTACGTGGGTGTTTTATATTAGGGGCGAGATATTAGGACCTGAGACTTCCTGATGAATTGATCCGTTATGAGTATAAAATGTCCCTCTGTTTTGATTGATTTAGCTGAAGTAAGTTTGTTAGAAATTAGTATGGCCACACCCGCTTGTTTTTAGGTCATTTGCTTGATATGCCTTTTCCCAGCCCTTTATCAAGTAGGTGCCTTCTTTGTGTTTGAGGTGTGTTTTTGTAAACAGCAGAATGTTGGATCCTGCTTTTGTATCCAATCTCTTAGCCTGTGCCTTTTTATAGGTGAGTTGAGCCCATTGACATTAAGTGATATTAATGACCAGGGGTTGTTAATCCGGTACTTTTTTAGTAGTAGAGTTGGTGTATCTTAAGTTGGCGCTGGTGACGGGTTTAGATGTAGAGTTATTGTGGTATTGTTGGACTCCTTGGTTAGAGATTTTCCTTCTATTACTTTCTGTAAGGCTGGATTTGTGGCTACGTATTGTTTAAATTTGTTTTTATCCTGGAAAATTTTGTTTTCTCATTTATGGTGAATGAAAGTTGGATGGGGTATAGTAGTCTGGGCTTGCATCCATGGTCTTAGTTTTTGCAGAACATATCAGGACCTTCTGGCTTTCATGGTTTCATAGAGAAGTCAGGTGTAAGTCTGATAGGTTTACGTGGTAAGTAATTTGGCCTTTTTCCTTTGCGGCTCTTAATATTCTTTCTTTATTCTGTATGTTTTGTGTTTTGATTATTATATGCCGAGGGGATGTTTTTTTTTGATCCAGCCTATTCGGTGTTCTGTATGCTTGAACCTTCATAGGTACATCTTTCTTTAGGTTGGGAAAGTTTTCTTCTATAATTTTATTAAATATATTTTCTGGGCCGTTGAGCTGCACTTCTTCTCCTTCTTCTACTCCAATTATTCTTAGGTTTGGTCTTTTTATTGTGTCCCATATTTCCTGAATGTTTTGTGATGAGAATTTGTTGGTTTTGCTGTTTTCTTTGATCAGTGTGTTTATTTTCTCTATGGTATCTTCAGTGTCTGATATTCTTTCTTCTATCTCTTGTATTCCGTTGGTAGTACTTGTCTCTGTAGTTCCTGTTCGTTTACCCAGATTTTCCATCTCCAATCTTCCCTCGGTTTGTGTTTTCTTCATTCCTTCCATTTCCTTCTTCAAGTCTTGAACCGCTTCCTGTACCTGTTTGATTGCTTTTTCATGTTTCTCTTGGTTTTCTTGGGTATCTTTAAGCGATTTATTCATTTCCTCTACCTTTTTGTTTGTAATTTCTAATTGTTTATGGCAGTTTTTCAACTCCTGCTTAAGGTCTTCTATTATTTTCATATAATTCACTTTTGAGTCGATTTCTTCTAATTCTTCTGGAGTAGGGTGTACAATTCTTCTTATTTCGGGATCCCTTGATTCTGGTGAAGTCATGTTGCCTTTCAGGTTGTTGGAGGAAGTCTTGATTGGCGCCTTCCCATCTCCTCCTTCAAATGGGGCCAGGAGAGGTCTGGTGTCTTGGTCCAGTCTTTGCGTCCAGATGGAACTCCTCAGGACCACTCTGGGTGGGTTGTGGATGCAAGCCTGATGTCTCTCCTGGTGCCGGGTTCGGATCTCCTTGCTGCCCCAGTAATGTCTCTCCTGGTGCCTGGACCGGAACTCCTGGCTGCGGGTGTCTTGTAAACAAAGGAGCTACCTACCTCGCTGCAGGCAGGCTAGTGGGAACAAAGGAGCTACCACCCTCCGGTTTGCCCTGCCGATTCGGATTCGGTCCTAGAGCCCGGACAGGCTGGGCTGGGAGATGCTATGTGGTCAACGAGGGAAGGGAGTCAGATGGAGGGGGGAGGGATGTGGATGCAAGCTGGGTGGGATAGGAAGGGAGAGGGGGTATCGGGCAGAGTAGCCCCTGAGGATGACCAGGAAGTGTAGGAGGGGTGTCTGAGTTCCCTGTCCCGGGCTGCTGCCGCAGGTCAGAAACTCACTCACCCCAGTGATGTCTCTCCTGGTGCCTGGACCGGAACTCCTGGCTGCGGGTGTCTTGTAAACAAAGGAGCTACCTACCTCGCTGCAGGCAGGCTAGTGGGAACAAAGGAGCTACCACCCTCCGGTTTGCCCTGCCGATTCGGATTCGGTCCTAGAGCCCGGACAGGCTGGGCTGGGAGATGCTATGTGGTCAACGAGGGAAGGGAGTCAGATGGAGGGGGGGAGGGATGTGGATGCAAGCTGGGTGGGATAGGAAGGGAGAGGGGGTATCGGGCAGAGTAGCCCCTGAGGATGACCAGGAAGTGTAGGAGGGGTGTCTGAGTTCCCTGTCCCGGGCTGCTGCCCGGTCAGAAACTCACTCACCCCAGTGATGTCTCTCCTGGTGCCTGGACCTGAACTCCTGGCTGTGGGTGTCTTGTAAACAAAGGAGCTACCTACCTCGCTGCAGGCAGGCTAGTGGGAACAAAGGAGCTACCACCCTCCGGTTTGCCCTGCCGATTCGGATTCGGTCCTAGAGCCCGGACAGGCTGGGCTGGGAGATGCTATGTGGTCAACGAGGGAAGGGAGTCAGATGGAGGGGGGAGGGATGTGGATGCAAGCTGGGTGGGATAGGAAGGGAGAGGGGGTATCGGGCAGAGTAGCCCCTGAGGATGACCAGGAAGTGTAGGAGGGGTGTCTGAGTTCCCTGTCCCGGGCTGCTGCCGCGGTCAGAAACTCACTCACCCCAGTGATGTCTCTCCTGGTGCCTGGACCGGAACTCCTGGCTGCGGGTGTCTTGTAAACAAAGGAGCTACCTACCTCGCTGCAGGCAGGCTAGTGGGAACAAAGGAGCTACCACCCTCCGGTTTGCCCTGCCGATTCGGATTCGGTCCTAGAGCCCGGACAGGCTGGGCTGGGAGATGCTATGTGGTCAACGAGGGAAGGGGAGTCAGATGGAGGGGGGAGGGATGTGGATGCAAGCTGGGTGGGATAGGAAGGGAGAGGGGGTATCGGGCAGAGTAGCCCCTGAGGATGACCAGGGAAGTGTAGGAGGGGTGTCTGAGTTCCCTGTCCCGGGCTGCTGCCGCGGTCAGAAACTCACTCACCCCAGTGATGTCTCTCCTGGTGCCTGGACCTGAACTCCTGGCTGTGGGTGTCTTGTAAACAAAGGAGCTACCTACCTCGCTGCAGGCAGGCTAGTGGGAACAAAGGAGCTACCACCCTCCGGTTTGCCCTGCCGATTCGGATTCGGTCCTAGAGCCCGGACAGGCTGGGCTGGGAGATGCTATGTGGTCAACAAGGGAAGGGAGTCAGATGGAGGGGGGAGGGATGTGGATGCAAGCTGGGTGGGATAGGAAGGGAGAGGGGGTATCGGGCAGAGTAGCCCCTGAGGATGACCAGGAAGTGTAGGAGGGGTGTCTGAGTTCCCTGTCCCGGGCTGCTGCCGCGGTCAGAAACTCACTCACCCCAGTGATGTCTCTCCTGGTGCCTGGACCGGAACTCCTGGCTGCGGGTCCATCCTAGCTTCTTGAGGTCAAGGACACTGCTGCAGAACTGTCCTGCGACTCCCAAGGGCAGATGTCGAAGACATCCCAGATGGTATTATCATGAGCCAAGTTCATAGGCACATCAAGACCCAGTGGGGGTGAGTCCTAGAGGGGATTCCTTCATCCTCATCTCTGTCCCTGGCCTAGCAGGAGCTTCTAAGAGCCCTTCAACAGCTGTCTGAAGCCCAGAAGGTAATGAGCACACATGACGCCAAGTCTTGAGGTGACTGTTAATTTGATGAACACCAAGGATCCATCACAATTATTGAAACATTTTACTCTGCTTTTGCCCATCTTGGCCTCAACCCGCTTGCCTATCTGGCCCTCTGCTTCCCTCCGGTTCCTTTCTCTGTTTTCTCTCCCCCATTTTTCACAGGGCTGTTCAATTAATTTACTTCCAGAAAACAAACTCCACCATTGGGAGCTTTTTGCTTTGGAAGACTGAAGGCCGATTCCCTGCTGTCTTACAACCACTTCAAAAGCAGTGAGTTAGGAGAGAACCATAAGGAAGGAGCAGCCTGCTCCTCTGCACTCCCTCATGACCGAGGTGTACTTGCTTGCTTGCCTGGCTTCAGAGCAGTTACAAGCAGATGAGGTTAAGGCAGAAAATCTCAAGGTATGGGTTGAGGGAGTTCTGTCCAGAAGGGCAGTAGGCTTGGGAAACAAAAGTTCCACCATCTGGTGCCAGTCCAAAACAAACAGTAAACTCTTGGGACCCCCTACATGTTCAAGCACACCCAAGCTTGTATCCCCAGTTAAAACAGATACTTGGCTGGCTGGCTGGTTTTATGCCAAGATTTACCTGGGAGCCTCAATGGTCATAGAAAAGCCACCGGACTTTAGTACTCCCATGTCTCCTGAACAAAATTTGCCCCCAAAGAAACAAGTTCAAAGTGTGGTATGTGCTTGCTGAAGCAAAGACCTGGCTGTATATTTTGTGGCTTCCCACTGTGATGCTCTCAGGGAGGCAGTAGCCTATGTGGCAGCCACTTTGGGCCATCACCTCACCTCCACTGGTTCTGAAGGTCACACACTCCCTGGATCCCTCTCTCTGGATCATTCTACAGATGAGAATCCAGGGTCTTCTCTAATCATCCAGTGATCCAGAAGGATAGGCTAAAATCCTCCCCATGGTCCCTCTTAAGCCATGGATGTGAATCACCCTGGGCCCCCAGCCTGAAATCCTCCCCACGGTCCTTCTAAGCCATGTTCTCTGAATTAATAACCCCCCTTCCAACCTCTCCACATAGTAACCAGACCGCTGCTCAGCTTCTCAGTTTTCTTTGTGTTATCTTACCACAGGTAAGTTCCTGGTGCTTTCCATTTTAAATGTCTTTTCCTTAACAAGCTATTACATGGAACTTAGCTTTGTGCAAGTTCCAGGGTACTCTGTGAGTATGAACTAATTCCCACGCCAAGCTTGCTTTTCAGATGGGAGTAAGTGAAACAAGGGGCACGTTCACGACTTGCACATGGTAGGCCAGTGAGCATGACTGAGCCAGGACTCTAACCAAAGCCAGTCCACTCTGTGCTCTCCACGTGATGGTACACAGCTAGAGCATTGCCTTTCTGCTCTTGCCAGGCCTAGGACTGAGTGTCTCCTCACTGCCCCCCTCCCAGGTGCTCCCCTGACCGTGCCTTCTTGGCTGCAAGAATGATCTACACCAGGCTTCCCTTCTACCTGCCTCCTGCTAATTTGGCCTAGGCTTCTTGACTCTAAATTAAACAATGCAAAAGAAACCGTCAGCTTTTACATCTCTCTGCTCTATCTTGTCACAATTGATAATGGTTCTGCACGGCTGTGTACAGGGGCAAAGGTCAGTATAGCTGAGGCATTAATCAATACCTAGTTGTAATACACAAGGCTTCCCGGAGATCTCACTTTCCAAGCCCTGCCAGGAGACACTGTTCCTGCAGGTCTGCCCAAACACAACAGAAGCACACTAGACTTGCATGCTTATGAACCCCCATAGCACAGATCTCACACTCTCACTCAGCCCTTCCATCCCATCCCTGTTCTGAACTGATCGCAACATCCGACCAGGTCACTGGTCCTCTCCATGTGAATTAGCCACATCCTGATGGCGTTTGACTTGGTACAATTGCCTTCAGAGCCTTCTCATGGCCATGCTCATTCAAAAGCCAAGATCTTGAACAGGGCTTCAGCTGTCGTGCCCAATCCCTGGCTGGGCTTCTACAAGTTCAGCCTAATTAAAAACATCCTCATCTTGTAGCTTTTGCTGGGAAGAGGTACTGACTGTTTCTCTCCCAAATCTGCATCTCATTTCTTACCGCATTCTCCCTGTGGGCCCCTTTGGTTTTCTAGAGCCCATTAAAACAGCAGGGCTTGCCTTATTTACATGAAATGAGGGTACAATAGATGCAGTTCCCTTCCTCTTGTGTTGTGAACAATTTACTCTCCCTCTTCCATACTTCTTGTCTTCCTTCATTGTTCTTTTCCCTAGGCTGGGATCTGACTTTAAAATGTATATTGTCACCAGTCATCCAGTTACTCACTTCTGGTGGGACTAGAAAAAAGGAGATTCCTGTGTTCTCACTTGGAACTTGGTCGCATGACTGAGGGTGTGTAGCCCTCCACACGGGAGAGGAAATGAAATTGAGCCCAGGATACCAGAGTCCTACTTTAGAGATGAAGGCAGACAGCCTGAAAATGGCTTTAGCTATAATGCACTGGTTTTTGCATTTACCCCCACAGTGACTACTTTAGACACTGGCTCCTCTGGATTAATAAGCACTGTTGAATAAATGAGGGAAGGGAACGGAAGGAAAGGAGAAAAATGAATGACAGTAATTTTATAGCAACTGTTAAGAACATGTTGCTAATACTTGCTCAGTTGCCTAAGGCATCAGTCAAGAAAACCCCAGCCTATCTTAGCGAGGTACCTGTACCTCCAGGTTATAAATCTTAGCGACCATCCTTTCCAATCATCATCATTTGTAGACCTTTGGTCTGCAAGCCCTCCTTAATAGTCCTCAATAACCCAACCCTCCAGGAGACTAAATGACTGCACACACTTTTTTTTTTAACTTCAGATACTCATTATTCCACCTATACAGCCCCAACACTGGGCCTTTCAACTTCAGAGAAGTTATACTCAGAACCACATTGTACTGGAATACCAGGTGGACCTTGGTCTTGGCTCAGCAACATCATTTTGGGAGCAAGAAGGACCTGGATTCTCAAACTTGCTTGGCAATGCTTAACACTGAGACACCTCTTATCCGCTCTACATGGGCTACATGGCGAACTTTCTATCATGTCCCAGATGCTCCATCAGCACCATGCTATGTGACAAGATCGAGACCATATTCTTCCTGGGTCCCTGAAAAGAAATCCCAAAGAGAGCAACTAAAACACAGCGAGGAACAGACAAAAATAGGAACAGTCCAGGCTCTGAGAGTGGACTGCCTAGGCTCGGATATTTCCGTACCATGCCCTCCTAGGCTATGCCAAGGGAAGAAATTAACTAACCTCTCTGGGGCTGTTTCTTCATCTGTGAGGTAGAAATAATAGGACAACTGAGTTGTAAGATGACAACAGATCCGAATGAGTGCTTATGCTCTTGACACACTGTATGTGCTGTATAAAGGTCATTTGTCTTGATTCCGTGATTACAGAAAAGATGGACTTGTGCCCCAGGAGAAAAGGGAATTTGAAGGAACCACTGGACGAATAATAGCAGGGACATATCTACCCATCTCAAAGCCTTACTGAACTCATCTTATCAATAAGTTAGTGGGGAATAACAAAACACCGGAAGACTCAGGGAAACCATGCCCTTCTCTCTGGCACCCGGAAGCTGGCTACTGTGAAAGGGCACCTCTGCTTTCACAGGTCCTACTGGGCATATTCGGCTGCAGCTGACACCCTGGTCCCCTTCATGAGTGTTCTTTCTTGGATTTGGATGGACACAGGGCAGCTTTCCATACAAGCAGAAATATGTAATTCTTTTCTGGGTGGCTTCATAACTGACACCTTGTCATCTTTACCCATTAACCTTCAGACTGTGTGAAATATTACTTTAGCTGTGTCAAGGTGTGTTACATTTGTTTATGCTGCATTTGTTTAATTATGAAAAGATGTGTTGCTGTTTTACCTTGCTTGCCAAAGAAACCTGATTGGTCTAATGAAAAGCTAAATGGCAAAAAAGTAAGGGGAGAGTCTGCATGGCTAATAACTAGGCAGTCGCAAGATAGGGAGATCGATGGGGCTAATGGGCACAGAGAATGTAGATAAAGAAAAACAGATTAAAACAGGAGCTAAGATAAGCCCAACCATTCATAACTAATAACAAGTCTCCGTGTCATGATTTGGAAGCTAGTTGGTTGCCTGAAAGAAAGCCTGATACATCAGACAAAGGCTCGTGTGGGCATAGTAACATAGAGTCCAGGTGTGGGGCTAGGGGGAAATTGAGTAGAAGGGAGGCTTTCTAATCATAAGCTGCAGGAGGTCACAGGGAAGGATGAAGGATCAGGACAATGATTGAGTGCTTCTAAATCTACCTGCCTCCCCCTCTCGGTTTCCTCTGGCTCTTTGCTCCATCAGCCTCACAGTCTCAATCCCGCTAGGCACCCAAGCTTGTCTACAGACACAACCGATTTACAAGCCCCCAAGCACATGATGTGATACAGTCTTAGAAATCTGTACACTTTAAATATCTTTCAACCATTTCAATTTCTCCTGTTGAGAACTCTGTTTAGATCTGTACCGCATTTCTAAATTGGATTATTTGGTATTTTGGTGTCTAGTTTCTTGAGTTCTTTATGTATTTTGGAGATCAGCCTTCTGTCATGTGGGGTGAAGATCTCTTCCCATTTGGTAGGCTGCCATTTTGTTCTGTGTCTGTGGACCAAATGGAGTGGGAAAAGGATTTATCCCTGGTGCATGAACTGGCTTTTTGGAGCCCATTCCCTATGGTGAGGTGTCTTGCTCAGACTCAACATGGGGGTAAGGGGCAGGGGCTTGGTCCTGTCTCAACTTGATATGCCAGACTTTGTTGTCTCCCCATGGGAGGCCTTATCCTTTCTGAGGAGTGGATCTGGGCCTTGGATGGGGGGAGGTTTGGGAGGAGTTGGAGAAGGGGAGAAAGGGAGAACTGTGGTTGGTATGTAAAATGAAAAAAAAAATCTTTTTATCAAGTGACACAAGATTTTATTATGCAAACAGAATTATTTTATTGTTTTATTGAGCTATATATTTTCTCAACTTCCCTCCTTTCCTCCCCATCCCCTTCTACCCTTTCCCATGATCCCCATGCTCCCAGTTTACTCAGGAGATGTTGTCTTTTTCTACTTCCCACATAAATTAGATTCATGTATGTCTCTCTTAGGGTCCTTTTTGTTGTTTTAGGTTCTTTGGGGTTGTAAATTATAGGCTGGTTTTTCTTTGTTTTATGTCAAAAAGCCACTTATGAGTGAGTACATATATTTGTCTTTCTGGCTCTGAGTTACCTCACTCAATATGGTATTTTCTAGCTCCATCCATTTGCCTGCAAATTTCAAGATATCATTATTTTGTCTGTTGTGTAGTATTCCATTGTGTAAGTGTATCATATTTTCTTTATCTATTCTTCATTCAAGGGGCATTTAGGTTGTTTCCCAGGTTCTGGCTATTATAAATAATGCTCCTATGAACATAGTTGAGCACATGTCCTTGTGGTATGAGTGAGCATCCTTCGGGTATATACCCAAAAGTGGCATTGCTGGGTCTAGAGGTAGCTTGTTTCCTAATTTTCTGAGAAATCACCACACTGATATCCAAAGCAGTTGTTACCAGCTTGCACTCCCATCAGCAATATAGAAGTGTTCCCTTTACCCCACATCCTTTCCAGCATAAGCTGTCAGTGTTTTTGTTCTTGGCCATTCTAAAAGGTGTAAGATGGAATCTCAGAGTTGTTTTGATTTGCATTTTTCTGATGGCTAAGAATGTTGAGCATTTTCTTAAGTGTCTCTCAGCCATTTTAGATTCATCTGTTAAGAGTTCTCTGTTTTGGTCTGTATGCCACTTTTTACTGGATTATTTATTCTTTTGATGACCAGTTTCTTGAGTTCTTTGTATATTTTGGAAATCAGCCCTCTGTCTGATGTGGGGTTGAGTTAGTGAAGACCTTTTCCAATGGGATAAAAATTGGAAAAGAAGAAGTCAGTCTTTCACTATTTGCTAATAATCTGATAGTTTACTGTAGGACAATTCTATATTCTGTCAATTATGTTTTAAATAAACGCCGATTGGCCATTAGCCAGGCAGGATGTATAGGTGGGACAACCAGACAGGAAGTAGAGGCAGGGCAAGGAGAATGGGAAAATTCTGGGAAGCAGGAAGCTCCCTTGGCAATCCTGCCTAGATCACAGAAGAAGCAGAATGTGACCTGCCCCACTGAAAAAGGTACTGAGCCATGTAGCTAACATAGATAAGGATAATGGGTCAATATACGTTATAAGAGCTAATACAAAGCCTGAGCTAATGGGCCACTCAGTTTATAACTTATGGAGACCTCTGTGTGATTTTCTTTGGGACATGGTAGCTGTGGGAACTGGGCAGGACAGAAACCCCAACAAGCAGCCCTTCCTGTTACAGTTTACATAAGTGACCCCAAAAATTTTACCAAGAAACTTTAACTTATAAACACCTTTAGTAATGTAGTAGGCTACAAGATTAACTCAAAAAAAATCAGTAGCCTTTCCTTTATACAGATGATAAATGGGCTGAGAAAGAAATCAGATAAACATCATGCTGCACAACAGAAACAAATAACACAAAATATCTTGAAGAAACTCTAACCAAACTAGTGAAAGACCCAAATGACAAGAACTTTAAATCTTTGATTAAAAAAATTGAAGAAAACACTAGAAAATGGAACCATCTCCCATGCTCTTTGGTAGGTAGAATTTACATAGTGAAAATGGCAGTCTTACAAAAGCAAACTACAGATTCAATGCAACGTTCATCAAAATCGCAGCAAAATTCTTCACAGACCTCGAAAGAACAATATTCAACTTCATATGGTAAAACAACAACCCAAAATAGTCAAAACAATCATGTACAATAAAGGAACTTCTGGAAGAAGTCTGAATATCTGACTTCAAACTCCACTACATAGCTACCGTAATAAAAACACCCTGCTACTGACATAAAAACAAACAGGAGGACCAATGGATTGAATCAAAGACCCAGATATCAATCCACACTTATGAACACCTAATTTTTGACAAAGAAGCAAAAAATATAAAATGGAAAAAAGCATATTCAACAAATGATGCTGGGATAACTGGATAGCAACATGTGAAAGATTGAAAATAGATCCATATCTATGATCATGCACAAAACTTAAGTCCAAATCAATCAAAGATCTCATCATAAAACTAACCACACTGAACCTCATAGAAGAGAAAGTGGGAAGTAGCCTTGAACGCCTTGGCACAGGGCACTACTTCCTAAATATAGCCACAGTAGCACTGACACAGAGAGAAACAATTAATAAATGGGACCTCCTGAAACTGAGAAGCCTCTGTCAAGCAAAGGACATGGTTAACAAGACAAAAAGGCAACCTACAAAACAAACAAACAAACAAAAAAAAAAACCAAAAAAAGAAAAAACAAAAGAAAGTCAAATTTTTAAATAATTTTTTAAATGTTGTACCTCTCCAAGGAACAGCGCCACACTGTGGTCCTTAATAAAAGTACAGTCCCTAAGGTCTCTCCCTCCTGTAGGGAGAGATGTGGGACTTGCAGTCTCCATGAAGCCACTACTGAGTATCCACACCAGGGAGACCAGGCACCGGCTAACTCAGGCAGAACACGCACCCTCATGCTTCTAGCTCAGTCAGAAGCGGGAGGGACCTTGCCACTCCAGAGCTGGGCATACCAAGCAGAGGCATTGACCCTCAAGTAAGGGCTCGGCCCCATTTTGAGGACAAAGTACAGTTAATAGCTTTGAAAATGCGCAGCTGGAATAAAAATTGTTACGAAAGTGGGTTCTTCAAATTTCAGATAAAAGCAATTGCTGTGAAAGCTTCAGTCAATCGAGTCGCAGCGAAAGCAGCCAGATGACTTAATGCAGCTACGATGGAGTCAGTGCTGATGCAGGGAAAGGTCAAGGGGAAAGGTGGGGGTCTGGAAACCAACAGCACCCTCCGTGTTTGCAGTCAGAAGAGAGAGCAGGGGTGGGTGAACGTAGATGTGCTCTCCTGCCTTGAGAGCGAGGCAGTCTGCTGCAAATGGAGTTGGCTGGCAAGCTCTGGGCATGCGCCCACAGAGAGGCAATGTGCTCATTCCCCAGTGGCCATGCTGGCCTGCTCTGAGTGGTCTGAGTCCTTTGGCACCTGCTTGAACCCTGCTACAGGAATCTTGTCGTCCTAACTTTCATAAGCGATAACCAGAGTAAGGCACTGTTTTGCCTCAAAAAGCTGACAGACCAGAAAGTCAACACTCGAACACATCTGGAAAGTGAGACTATGAAGACCCATTCCTGGTGCTAGGGGAGTCTGGAGAGACCAAGGCTGGTCAGATAGGTCAGTGATTGGCTGAGCAATGGGCTGGTGTGCAGTGCAAGGAGGGGGAAACACGAGCAAAGGAGGGGCCTCTAAGACATTCTGGACTTGTGCCTGGATCTCCTTTGGTGGAGTGGAGGATGTCAGGCATGATGAAGAGTGTGAAGGGTCTGGCAAGAGCCACCCACAAAACTCAGTTTTCATCACTGGAAAAGAATCAATTGGACGCTGTGCCCACAAGGGAAAAAGGACTCAGAATGTATCTGTGCCCACTTCAGCTTCTTTGTCCACGTTTTATTCCTAAGAGGGTAGGAAAAA
Organism: Alexandromys oeconomus; assembly: GCA_963919705.1. NCBI lineage: Eukaryota > Metazoa > Chordata > Mammalia > Rodentia > Cricetidae > Alexandromys > Alexandromys oeconomus. The sequence continues at coordinate 24,698,486 of CAWTZB010000064.1, forward strand.
CTTCTGATGCCGTTCTCAGGTAGCTTCCACGTTCCTGAAGGGAAGGGCATGGATTGTTGTGAGTGACAGCTGGGACTGTCACCAAGTTCCAATAGCTGTGTGGCTCAGCACCAACTCTGCCCTGACCCTTGAACTGGAATAGATTTTGATAGGCCAGTTTGTCCATGATACTGTGAGCAACGTAACGATTTCTACCTCACACGATGCTTAGCCTATTGTCAGGGGTCAGATGAATAAAAGCAAGGGAAGGACTAATTAATGAAGGAAAAAAAAATCAGTGAGGTCCAGTGGTCCAGGAGGTAGAGAGAACAGCCAATCATAATAGGAGTACCAAACGTAAAAGTAACCTGAAATGTCATCTGATAAGCAATGATGCTTTTGCTCACAAGGTATGAAAATACTTCATTGCAAAGTATAACACAAGAAACTAATTCAGAGAGGCCTTATGGGGGAAATGCCTTGTGAATGATACCCTATGAAGAAACAGACTCTTATTGTATGTGATGTTTCCTTGGCATGGACAGACACAGAAACAACTAGTGAACGGCTCTTTTATGTCAAGAATAAAGGGAAGGATTTTACATGTGCAAGGATTTCTGTCATCGGTATGATATTTTTACCTTTTTGCATATGAGAAAACTGAGACAAGGCAGAGGAGTCAATTAAACAAAGAAACACATGTTGGGTGCCCACACAGCTGTCAGACTCTGGAGCCTCTGATCCTGGCGACGTGGCTCTGCTGCTGAGGCTATGGACAAGTGAACGCATGGACACATGCAAAGAAACAGTGTGACCTGACCCAGACGTTAGCTGTTTCCAAGGCAGTGAATCTGGAAGGTGTAGAAACAAAGCAGAGGCATAGTACACGCAGGTGGCTCTCTTCCCCTCGGGGGATATATCCCAAGACCCCCAGCAGCTGTCTAAAAGCAGTGCTTTCAACCCCGACATCCACATCTACTGTAGTTTCCTTGTCCATAAAGACGTATGATTAAGATCAATTCATAAATTAAACACAGTGAGGGATTATTGTCAACAACTTATAATGAAATAGAACAATGGAAAAAATGTCCTGTAATAAAATTGCTCTTGTGGTTTAGGACCATTCTTTGTGTGCCTGAAGTGGGGAGATGTGTGTGCGTGGATAGCAAGCATGTAGAAGCAAGAGGTAAGCCTTGGGTGTCATTCTTCTGGAGCCACCTACCTACTATTTTTTCCATTTGGTGTTTTCAGTATGTTAAATATTGCAGACATCAGCTAACTGTAAGAAACTAAAGCCATAGAGAGAGAATGAAGAGATAAGGGGAAGGGCTATGGAGCTTTACGGGGATGGAAATGGACGTGTGGGTTTTAGGGAGAAAGGTTTCAGAATCCCAACACCAGAGCCGTCATCGGTCGTGTTCCATCAATGTCAGTCCTCACTCGGGGTAAGTTCATGGGGACAGTTTACATCCTAAGTCAAGCTCAGTCAAGATCTAATTGTGAGATGAGCCCCAGTGCAGCCAGGGCCTGGGGCTGGACCACAGGAAGAGTTCCTCCAGCCCGGACCAAGGCAACCACTCATCCTTTGCTTCTGTAATTTGAAGCTCTAGGAAGAGCAAGCCCTCCAGGGAAGGCAGCAAGAGCTGGGGGAATCTGTCTGCTCCATAGGCCTCAGACACAAAGGCAGCTGCCAGGGCCTCTGCTCTGAGCCTCCCCAGGCAACCTTCCGTTCAGCATCCTTGTCCAGATGATTAGTGGCCGCCTCCATCACACCAGCCTGCTCCTGCATGCCCTGCTTCCTGGATCTACTTCCCACATGTCTTTCAGGAAGTAACATCGCCATGCTAGGAGACTGTACAATGCAGGAATGGGGAGCTGCCCATCTGCCAGTCATGTGGATATTACATATGACAGCGCCTGCATGCGCCACGTGGCTCATTTCCTGTGCCATCAAGACACAAGCTTCCCTCACCACATTTGTGTTCCCATTAAACACGTTTTGGAACTCAAAGTGTTTTATGGGAAGGTGAGGGTACAGTGTAATGCCTCACTCTCATAGGGCGTGCTGTGTTTTTCAACATTTCTGTCACCCATTTCTTCCTTCTCCGTATCTCCCTCCTTCCCTCTCCACTCTTTCTTTCTCTCTCTTTTTTCTTTCTGCTATATAGAAAACTTATCTATGTTTAATGCATACAATTTGATGATTTGGAAGATAAGTACACACTCATTTTTGCGTCGTGGGTGTCTTCTTCAACTCCACAACTTTCTTTACAATGCCTGGCTCTATAATTAGTTTGTGTAAGGTAAGAACACATAACAGAAATCTATTCTTTTAGCTTGTTTGTCTGTTATACAGTATAGTATCATAAGGTACGGCCAATTTGTTTTCCACAGATCCTTAAGATTTCACTTCACCCTCTAACTAATACTTTCTTGTTTCTTTATCCCTCAGACTTAAAACCGCCCTATCTATGCTCCTGTGAATTTGACTAGTTTAGACATGTCTAGATCATGACAGTGATTTATCCCATTAATCAACATGGCAGGATCTGTATGTCTATACCTCATTTTCTTTATGAATTTATCTGCTTGCACTGCTGGGCTGTTTCTATATCTGTCAACTATAAGTGATGGTGCCCTGGACATGGTAGTGCAAATAGTTTGAGGCATTGATTTCATTTTGTTTCCTTTAGCTATACAGTGGGGTTTCCAGATTATATGGTAATTCTATTTTTAATACTTAAAAAATAATCCACATTTTTTCAAAGTGTTTCTAGCCACTTACTCTCCTTCCAAGTTGTTTTTTATAATTATGTGCTATTTATAATTATTTTCTTTTGTTTTTAATAATCTGAAAAATAGTTTATACATACTCAAACTAACTATTTTCCTTGTTACTGTGACAGAATACCTGGTAGGAAGCAGCCTAAGTGAAGAACAGTTTATTTTGGCTCATGGTTTGTGGTACACTACATCATGGCGTAGAAGGCATTGTGGCAGGAGTAAGATGCACTGGCCACACTGCGCTGTAGTTCAGAAAGACCGGGAGGTGAGAAGTGGTACTCTCTCCCTCCCCTCTTTTACCCAGGCCAACAACCCCAGTGTATGGAATAAGGGTTGGGTCTTCTTTCCTCAGTTAAATCTCTCTGGAAATGGCCTCAAAGATCTACCCAGAGGTATGGTTCCCAGGTGATCCAAAATCTTTCCAAGCTGACAGTCAAGATTAGATATCACTAGATTTCATACAGGTTGTGTAGTATATTGTGTATATAGTGACTTTGGTGGGACAAGGACCTATATCTCATGCCCTGTCCTCACTCATCTCCTATGGCTCCTTCCTCAAAGGTCCTTCCAGAGTAGCACATAACAATGTGTGGGTCCCACTTCGCCCAAGGGGATCCAAAAGTCACTTTTGAGAACAGCGGAGTGATTTGGAGAAAGAGAAAAAGAAATCACATCCAAAAAAAAAAAAAAAGGAATTCTCTTTCATCACTAAATGTTTTCAGTAGGAACATGTCAGGTTCAAGACAGAGCACATGAGAACCCTGGGCCATGAAACTCATGGATATATAGTCATCAGAAAGTAAAGAACACTTCACGTCTGGGCTACCTGCTGCAGAAGAAGAGGCAGTTCAGAGGGGATGAAACCTTTAAGAATGGTGCTGGGAAAGCTGTTAGGGAGATGCATCAAAGACAGGGGATTCGTGGGGTGCTAGAAACAAACAAACAAACAGGGAAGTGGGAAGCCTGGTACAAAAGACAACATCACCCCTGGGTCTTCTCTGCCATTTTGGAGTCACAATAAGAAAAGTCTCCATGGCTGTGTGGAGATGAATGGATTTCCAAGCATAAGGACGGCTGGGAATTCTGCTCATAGAAGCAGCTAATGCTTGAGACTGCTGCTATGGAGTACGTTTACGCTCATTCAGCTTCTAAATACAGCTATGTGCTATGATTTCTTCTCGGTATTTCAGATATCCCCAGGAGTGCTTGGAACGGGGGGTTGCCAAATGGCAACACTCCATAAAACTAATTACCTGGGAAATTATGTGGGGAAAATACATTGTGATACAGGTGTTCCATGTAGTGAATAAGTCAGGACAAGCCCTGCATTTATGAGCTACAAATGAAAATATTGAATATGCAGTGTCTATTAGCCTTGCGGCTCCGCATTCTGAATCACTGGTTAAAGGCATCCTTAATGCCTCAGGGCCGCCAGTCATGGTGATTAGGCCACCAACCCCATTCTGGCCCATCCCAAGCCAGCAGCCTCCTCACTGATTGCATTTAGGCTTCTGCTATAACCCCCTCCTCTATTCAGCCAAGACCTAAGTGGTCCATCTGCTCCTCACCTAAGTGCTCCGGCCTGGCTTCTGGGGATGCTCAGACAAAAACTCCAGACTGCCCACTCCCTCAAGGGGCTCTCTAGTGCCAAGTCTGTGGTTTATGTTTTCTCCTTCCCTGAAGATGACAGCAGGCAACTAATAAAAGAGATAGAAAGTCATTACAATAAATAAGAAGGAATGAGCCATATGATAAGAAATATGAAGATATATTAAAATAAGTCCCCGAGTCCTCCTCCCCATCTGACTTTCAGCTACTAGTCACCTGTCCCCATCTCAATGATGTTACTGAAGAGAAAGAAGTGCAAGAAGCCCCAGCTCTGCCATAAAACACACAGACAGCTACTGACGTGCGGTCTCTGTTTCCTTTCCTGTCATTGCCCCTGGTTTGTCTGTGCCTTGCACTCAGCAGAATGTCTCCACCTATTCCTCTCTCACCTATGATTGCCACAGTTTTTCTCTCAACTGTTTCCTCTCTGATGACTTCCTCCCCCGTGTGTGTGTGTGTGTGTGTGTGTGTGTGTGTGTGTGTGTGTGTGTGTTATAGCATATATGCAATATACCCTAAGATCATCCCAAGATCCATCTTGCCATACTCAAACCAAATCTATGGCTTGATTAGATGATAAAGGTGATAGTATCCAACTTCCTGGATAGCATTATGTTAGACGGTTAACATCTTTAACTGCAAAACCCAAACTCTGAATTGCTTCAAAGTGCTTTCAAACTTTCTAAGATTAATATGCCACCATAATGGAACACTGCACACCTGACCTCTAAGAGTGAACCATATCCAAACTGCAGGTGTACTAAACTATTGCATCCGCTGGCCGCTAGACTGTGGATAGGAAGCATATATGACATATGAGCAGACTTTTAGTTTTATTTCATAAGGCGTCTCCGTCTTCCTATGTTCAAAACCAACTCCAGATTTCTGCACGTCTGGGTCCTCCTCAAATTCAATGCGACCGAGGTTAGAGCTCCAGATTCCTACTAACCGAGCGCCTGGTATCTCTCTTTCATCACGGTCATTACAGCCCTTCCCTTTTCATTACTCAGTCCCAAAGCTGTAGAGTCAGTCTTACGTGCCCTTCAGCTCACATTCCACAGCTCCTCTGTCAGACCCTTCTCTCTCCAAACTAGACCTAAAATCTGACCATCTTGCACAGTCTCTACAGCTAAGCCCTCTCTCCAAGCCAACACAAAGTCTTCTAACTACTTTAATAGCTTCCTGGCTGGCTTCTCAGTTCGACACTGGCCTCTTCGTAGCACGCCAGACAGAGGACACTATCAAAATGCAATGCCATCTATAAAGAACTCTCCCTGGAGTGACTTACTATATTCCACATGTGTTCAGGATCCTTGCAGGGTCTGCTCTAGGCTAGGTTCAAACAGACATGGACTTCTACCCCTTCTGTTGGCACTTGATTATGTAGTCCCCTAGAGTTGTTGATGTTTGAAAGCATGTCAGAAATACAATCATCTTAGGACATGCACGCAGCCTATTGCTACCCATATCTCTGATTTCTTTCCCGTGGTTATGCAATGATGCCACCCCTCAATTTGCATCTTGATTCCAGGCTCACCTGGTTTTCAGTTAACCCTACAACAGGTGACTTGCAGCATCCACCAACATTGCTGCTTCACTTCCTTTTACCCTTCTCCCTTGGATTCACCACTATTTAGCATGCTACGTACAGTTGGCCCACCACAATGGGTTCGGTGCCTGTAGATTCAACCAACCACACATCAAGACCATCTGATAAGTGGGCTGGACAAAGGGCTCATTGGTAACAGTACTGAGTTTGAATCCTGGTGCCTCTGTTAAAAACTGGTGGGTGTGGCCATATATGTGCTTAAACACCAGCACCATGGGGCTAAAGACAAGATCACTTACGACTTGTTGGCTGACAGCCTAACTCCAAGCTCAAGGAGACAGCATGTCTCAGAGGAATAAGGAGAAATGTAGCTGAGTGGAACATCAGATGATCTACTCTGGCTATAATGTGTACATAGGTGCAAACATCACACACACACACACACACACACACACAAACACACACACACACACGCACATACCTCAAGAAAAGAAAATTTTTGGTAAATATAGTAAATGTGAACAGACATTCTTATTGTTGTCTTTATTCCATAAACTAAGCAATGTAAGAACTCTGCACACAACATTTGCATTTTATCAGGTACTTAAGTAATCCAGCGGTGACTTACAGTGTGTGGAAGGTTTATGTAGATTAGGTGCAAACTCAACACCACTGAATGTAAGGGTTTGGACACCTGTGGATTTCGGCATCTCTAAGGATTCTTGGAATTGACTATACAAACACTAAGAACACTTTCATGCCATCTGTTTGCTTTTGCATAGTGTTAGTTTCTGGCTCTAGAATATAAACTTGGAAAGACAGAGAGTTTTGCCTTTTTATTAACCAATATACCTATAGTTCCTAGAACCTATGGTCAGGAGTACCTGGATTTCCTATGATCAGATGTATTTATTAAGTGAATCACTGAGTGAGTATGTAGTCTTCAAAGATAGCCTGCACTGTAAGACAGCAAAGTGATCAGCTCTCAAATAGAAATGCATCTTCTAAATAAGGCCCAGTATAGGTATCAGGAAAAAATGAGAAAATATATGTTATGTGTGCAACAGAAACATGAGGGGACTTTCCCAGTTTGGAATATAACACATAGAAACTGCAAGAAGCACCATAACAGCCTTGCTTCATGCCACATTTGATTGAGTACTGTGGAAAATGGATCAGCGTTTTCACAGATAAGCTAGATAACAATCTTCAAACAGAAGAGGGGGAAGCCAGGTATCAGGGAAGGATGTGACCCAATTATTTTATGCATAAGAACAACAGAAAGTCATATTTCACATACTCTCTGTTTATTAAGTATATCTGCATTCTTATCCTAAAAAAAGAAAAAAATTACTTAAAACATTCTCCAGGCCACTGGATTCAATAATGGGAAAATGGTAGGGAGATGGGAGAACTCAAAAACCCTATGGTAAGCATTGACTCCGAATGAAAATAGATCTAAATAAATTGTGTAGAGGACGGTTGATTAAACAAGACGAGTAGAATAAAGGAGACACGAGGGGTACAAAATACTTTTCCAAGATGCAGAGACCGTCAGAGCTCCGGGAAGCCTGTGGAAGATGGGGAGGAAGCACTGTGGGAGCCAGAAGGGTTAAGGACACCACAAGAAACCCCAAAGAATCAATGAACCTGGGCTCATAGGAACTCACAGAGACTCAACCGCCAACCAGAGAGCTTATGTGGGACTGACAAAGGCTCTCTGCATGCATGTTACAGTTGTGTAGCCTGGTCTTCTTGTGGGACTCCTCACAGTGGGAGCAGGGCCTGTCTGACTCTGTTACCTGTTTGGGGGACCCTTCTGCCTACTAGGTTCCTGGTGTAGGAGGTCCTTCTGTTTATGTGTTGCTTTAATTGGTTAATCAATAAAGAAACTGCTTGGCCTGATAGGGCAGAACTTAGGTAGGTGGAGAAGACAGAACCGAATTCTGGGAGGAAGAAGGCAGAGTCAGAGAGCCGCCATGGAGCCGCCAAGTCAGACACGTTGAATCTTTCCTGGTAAGCCACGACCTCGTGGTGATATACAGATTAATAGAAATGGGTTAAATCAAGATGTGAGAGTTAGCCAATAAGAGGCTAGAGCTAATGAGCCAAGCAGTAATTTAATTAATACAGTTTCTATGTGGTTATTTTGGGTGTAAGCTAGCCAGGCAGCTAGGACGAAACACAGGCCCTCTCTCCTCCAACAGGTTACCTTTTCCAGTCTTAATAGGAGAAAAGATGCCTAGTCTTATTGCAACTTGATTTGGAAAGGCTGGCTGATGTACAGGAGGCCTGCACTTTTCTGAAGAGAAGAAAGGAGTGGATTGGGGGAGGGGAGGTTGGGGGAGGTACTGAGAGGAGAGGAGGGAGGAAGGGAAAACTGATCAGGCTGGAAAAATTAAAATAATCAATTAAATTAAAAAGGCTGTTTAAGGAGGTCAAAGGCTTTATGATAGCCTAGACCTTAAATAATAATAAATATTTAAAAATGTGTCTAAAGCTTGAAGGTATCTAATATTCTTTATTAAAAATTTCTATTAATATTAACTCTAAAACTGGGAGGTTACCAAATCATAGAGCTATAGATGATCAAAGTAAACTATGAAACATGTGTTTCACAAAATGTGATTAAAAGGGCTGTGGGGCACAGAGTTTAATAACATCTATTAAAATCAAAAATTGTTGTATGCCATTGAAATATCTAGTGTTCTTATTTGTCATTTAATTTACTTGATGAAAGGCTGAAAATGGTTTATTGAAATGTCCCACCATCGTTGTGACCTTGTGGCACAGAATTTGTTTCTGATGTGCACTTGCAGGTCATTTCTGTTGAAGAAGAGGAACATTCGACCCACCTCTCACTTCTCAAGAACGGCGGCCAGTGACAAAGGTAAAAAATGGAGCTTCAACAGAGACATCAGGCTTCATCTGAGACAACAAGATCTTAGAGGTCAGAGGAGGGAAGACATGGGGTGAGAGGTGGAGGGCTGTGACATATGCCCAGGGCTAGCTAGGGGTGTAGAAAATGTAGGAGTAAGATCAGTCCTGATGGGAGGTCAGGGTAAGGTGTCTTCAGGAAGCTCAAAGGTAGGCTTTCAGCCAGAGCAGAAGTAAGGCTAGCCTGATAAGGGAAGAGACCCAGTAGAAGGCCTGAAGAGAATGGCAGTGATGACAATAACAAACAAGCCTTCCCAAAAGAGAGCATTATCAAACAGCTGCGTCCAGGCTCCATCTGCACCATTGGTTCTCCTGGGTCATATCCAGAAGTGTGCTGCTGTTATAGTACAAATGCTCGCTAGCCTCCCCAATAGTTAGTTAATTCCTTATAGTAATGTATATAGAACATATGCAAACATATATAAACTATATAACAGATATGTGTGTGTCTTAATTATGTTTATATTGCTGTGATAAAAATGCATGGCCAAAAGCAACTTGGGAAGCAAAGGGCTTATCTCACCTCATCACAGTCTATCAGCAAAGGAAGTCAAAATAGGAACTCAGGGCAGGAACCTGCAGGAACGAACTGGTGCAAAGGTCGGGTGGAAGAAACACTGTTTATTGGCTTTCTCCCCATGTTTTTCTCAGCCTGCTGTCTTATAGCACCAGGACCACTAGCCCAGGAGCCGCCCACATCAACCATCATTCAAGAAATGACCTACAGACAAGCCACTCCTACATTTTCTTGAATAAGATTGTTTCTTCCCAGATGACACTAGCTTGTGTTAAAGTAACAAAAACTAACTAGCAATGTGTGTGTGAGTGCATGTGTGTGTGCATGTGTCTGTGTGTGTGTGTGTTACTATTGCACACCAGTGTATGTTGCAGGCAGACCTCTGCTATAGGTCTCTGAATTTATAGCTAGATGACATTGATGCTTTCTTTCTCTTCCATTAGTCTAAAAAGTTCCTTAAGCATCGTGAATGCTAATCAGTAGGGGCAAAGTGTCTAGTTGGTACTGATATCTCCATGTTCAGTGATGTAAGTGGAGTCTTCGGGAATAGGGCCTTACCATCAGGTTATGGAGAGTAACCAATAGGTGTGACAATAGACTGATGTTTGCACGGCAAAGGGGGCTATTGTCTATGAACTTGAGCACAGGAAGGAGAGTAAAGTTTCCTGAGTCCCCACCAAGTGTGGAGACTGTGAGTCCCTGGTAGAGAGTGGTTCTGTGGGTCAGTATGAATCACAAAGAATGGAGGTGGGCTAGAAGGAAAGGCTGGAGGGGGAGGCCCCAAGAGGCTATTTCCTGCACATGTAGAGATAAACCCTAAGCTTCAGTGTAGATGTCAGTATGGTCTAGATGCCAGGACCATGAGACGCCCACTGAGGAAAGATACAGGCACAGAATGAATGGACTCAGAGAGTATGCATCGTGAATGCACACAGAACTGGAGTGGCTGAGCTACCCAAGTCCTTTAAAGTCCAGATAATTTCATCGTAAGCCCCAAATACCAGGTATGGAGCTGCAAACTTTTACATTTTCCATGATGAAGGTTGTTTTTTTTTTTTCTTGCATTGCTTTGCCCTTTTTCTTGCTATGCCCTCTTTCTTCCTTATTGAGATGAGAGAGCTTATTCTGTGCCACGGTATGCTGGAAGTATGTAATTTGTTCTGTGATGTTATAGGGGCTCACAGTTAATAAATCACTTTGAATTTCAGAAGATACTTGGATGTTGGCATTTAAACAATGTCAAACTGTTGACGACTACAGAGCTTTTTAACTTGGACTGAATGCATTCGGCATGAAGACAGTTATGAGCAGAAATAAGAGGAGAAGTGATTGATATATTGATGTGTCAAGTTGACAAGGAGTAGGCTTGGGATGGTTTGTATCTATTATCAACTTAACAGGACCTAGAGTCACCTTTAAGATGAGTCTCTAGGCGTATCTGTGAGATTTTCTAGATTAGGTTAACTGAGTTGTTCATGTGTATTACTAGATTCTAAGGACTGTACCCCTTGCCTATATTAAAAGAGGGAAATCTAGCTGAACAAAAAGCATCTATCTCTCTCCTTTTCCTGAGTGATGATGTGACTGCCTGCATCATACTCCAGCTACTGTGACTTCCCTGCCACCATGGACTGTATTCTGGAACTGTGAGGCAGATTAAGTCCTTTCCTTTTAAGATGGTTTTTCTAAGTGAAGAGAAAGTAACTAATTCAAAGGAGGAGATGGGCAGAGCTTTCGTGGGTTCTCTCTGCCCATTACTGCAGATCCCTGTGCGTCTATAATCATTTCAAGATAAAACAAAAATGAAAAACACAGTTGTGAAAGATTATTTCAGACAGAAGGAACCTAGAGAGCTAGGAGAGCTATGTGTTCCTGGGGTACCCAGACAGGTTCCTCTTATTATAAAGGACATTACTGGGACCATTAGTAAAGCTTCAGATGACTTTCTGAGTAAAAACTAGATGGAAGTTGTTTGTACTGTGTGGCACTATTTTCCTGTAAGTTAAAAAGTACTTCAAAATAAAAAGTTAGCAAACACCATCTCTCAGTGACTTACTAACACAGATTTAGACTAGAATCAGAAACCATTTTCTACCACAAGCCAAATTGTATATACATATTTGATCTTGTGGACACAGAGCCAGCCCGTACTACAAAAACAAACGTAAAGTATGTCAACCTACTTGAGTACTGATGGGGCTTGTCACACTCACCCCAGACAGTGAGTGCTGCTAGCTCCAGTTCCAGCTGGCCTCCAGGGTGGAAGGAAGAGGCACTAATGCAGCCACTACCAGCCAGCTCTCAACTCTTCTGCTTTGGCACAGAAAGCAACCCCAGAAAATGGTTGAACAAACAAGAGTGGCCACATTTGGCCCAGGGCGGACACAGCCTACACTTTGTTGCCTTTGAATAGGGCTGTGAATGAGTCACTTCCCCATTATTTTAGGAGAATGGCCAAGAGACACAACTGGAGGGATCAAAGGCTATTTTGTAACTTCAGAGGCTTCCCATCCATCCCTGATCAGAAGACCTGAAAGAGTGGTTCAAACCATGGCAGCAGGATGTGAAAGACTGTTCACATCATGGCAGACCAGGGAAGCAGAGAGAGTGGCAGAGACCTTTAAAGGCTCACCCCGTAATGACCAGCTTCAGCTCTACCTCCTAAAGGCACCCCAGCCTCCCAAAATAGCACTACCATTTGGGGATACAAATTCCAAACACGCACCTGTGGGGGGCATTTAAGGTTTAAACCGTAAGTGGCTGTTTCTTTATTGCCCAATTAGTGTGCCTCCAAACCTTCGAAGATCTTGGCAGCTTATTTTCCTTCTAGGTCCAGAAATCTCTCCTCGTGTTTTGATCCTCAAGCAGATCATTCCTGGCTAATTTTACAGCTCCCACCTGAAGAAACAGGTACCCATGCTATTATTTATTCACATCGCTCTTTCTCTGAAATGCGTTTGCACTGAAACAGTCGAGGGCTTCTTGCCTCTGCAGCTCCCTGGGATATACTGCTGTCTTTAATGCTGTTGACACCATCCCATATGATACTGCATTGTTTACATGCTGCCCTGCACAGCAGCTTCCAATAACTCTCGGAGCTCTTCCAAGTGCCTCGCTGAGGATGATCATAAATGCAGATCTTCCCTGAGTATACAGAAAAATGTAAATGTTAGCTCATTTTGTGGCTGCGTTAGACGTATGGGTGGAATTTGTAGCATAAATAGAAATTGGCATCTGCAAACTGTATCTCCTCTTGAACTTTGGAGTCATAATTACTGAGTTCCTGGTACGTGAGCGGCTCTTCGGGAGTGTTTCCTGTGTGCCCACCTTCCTATGCTGCTACCTGGGTGGAAGGCAGGCAGGGGCTATGGGCAGGGTGAGACAGGAGTTTTTCTTCACAGCAGGATTGTCTACCACTCATCAGACAAGCTTTAAAGCCAAATGGCAGGGCACAATGTCAGCACAGAACTTGGAGCAAAAGAGCATCACCAGAGAGGGCACTAGAAGAAGGAAGTATGGTTTCTAACAACTGCCCTCCCTTTGGTTTTCCTGACACATGGAACAGAGCAGGTACCAGTGTGGCCTGGGTAACAACATCAGTACAAAAGACACCTGCCTTGATGCCTATTGTCTAAAGATACCGTGGGCTGAAGGCAGTACCACAGGCTAGACTGGAGTTTCCTTGAGGCTTGTCCCCAGGTGCTGGAAATGAACCACAGATAAACTAGAACTCTAGACTCACTCTTGGTCTTACTTGAATAGGAGACATCTAAAGACAGTAAGTCGGTACTGTTGCTTCTCTGATCCATTCTCAACCCTAGAAATACCACACTGGGCAGGGGGAGAAAGGTGTCCACTCAGATGATCTCTCTGGTACTAGGGAACACTGTAAGGGTGAGAGTCCTAGATACTCATGGTATCTCTCCAACCTTTTGTATGAGGAAAGGGGTCAGGTCACCTCAAAGAGGAGATAAAACTTGGGTCTATTAGAGTCCTGACCCAGGCTTATAGCAGCCAGCCTGAGCTGAATTGCCAGCCCCAGCAGAGATGAAGGGGCCAGCTTTTCCAGCCTATATATCAGTCTTTGCCATGTCCCAAGGAAATTATCATAAAATATAGGACAAACTGAATCATGACAGACAGACTAACACCATGGGGTATAGGGGGTGAAGTGATTAACTCCTGCCTACAGAAAGGAGATCAGCTCATGTACACTGAACCCTTAAGCAGAGGTGGCATGCAAATAGATGGATCCAGTCAGCGGAGGACCCACATGCTGGAGGGACTGGCAATGACTTCCCTTTGAGAAAAGGAAGGGTGAAGAGTGACCCTAAATGGTCATTTGGGGATCAGAAGTGCATAAGCCCACTCATGCTAGAAAACTCTAGAAAGGATTAAACATTGCATTAAGAAGGTAGCTGAAAAACGCTGAAGGAAAAATAATTGGAGGGCAACGAGTTCATCGCAGGATAGTGGAGGCAAAATGAGATGTCAGTTATGCATCATTTAATGAAGAAAACATAGTCTAAGAAATGCACCATTAGGTGACTTTGTCATTATGCTAACATCATAGACTGTACTTACCTATGTTATATAGCCCACTGCACAACTAGGCGATGTGTTTTGTGTGTGTGTGTGTATGAATGTGTGCTTGCACAAATACACTTGTATATGTTTGTGCACATGTGTGTATGCATATCTCATATGGTTTTCTTAATCATGGCCCTAGGTATACAAAAATGGGGAACAAAGTGAGATCAAGTAAAACATAAGAGAAAATGAGGCATTCAATAATTGTAATAAGAGGCCGGGAGATGCATCTGTGGGGAAAGAGGCTTGCTGTCAAGGCTGATGACCCAAGTTCTATCCCCAGAAGCCACCTGCTGGAATGAAAGAACTGGTTCCCATAAGTTATCCTCTGACTTCCATATAATCTCTGTGGCATGCATACACAATAAAATGTAATAAAAATATTGTTTTGAAAAAGAAGGAATGCAGTCAGCATACAATGTTCAAGGCTATTGCCAGTATAGCGCGACATACTGTTTTAGAGTATACTGTTCTCTAAGAAGTAGGGACATACATTAATACTAAAAATTATTGTATAAAAAGCACATAAGCAGTAACACAATCGTCTTTCTCTATACAATGCACTGCACACAGTTGTATGTGCTACACTTATGAGCAGTGAGTGGTTTGTTCACACCACTCACCATGATACACATGAGTGATGTTTTCCAGGGTGATAATGTTAGGAAGATTGTGAGGTCAACAGGCTCCATTGCAATTCTATAGTATGAGGCTGCTTCTCATACTATTGCAGTACCCACTGTGACACTTCGGAAGGGCCACTTTAGAAATAATGCAACTCCATCCTTGTCCATATAGCTGGATCTCTTTTGGACACACATTACTAACGTCGCAGGCGTGTAAGTGAGCCCTCAAAAGTACTGGACAGGTCAAAGAAAAGAATGAATCATGACTGAGCAAATGCTGGGAATTGGAAGTAAGGGGAAAGTATTGTATGCATTGATCTTTCTTTATTCCATAATGCTTTGCCACACTAAAAAGTCAGCATCTGAGAACCAACCAGTTCTTAGAGACAGCCAAGGTCTTAGTCTCCAATGGCTTTGTCACATACGTTGAGCCTACAGCTCACACACCTCCTTATTTAGCTCACAGTGTACTAGCTACTTTTCTCATGACTGGGGCAAGAAACATGGAAGAAGGGAATAGAGGAAGAATTTGTCTGGACTGATAGCTTTAGAAATTTCAGACCATAGCAGCAGGGAAGCCATGGCAGAATGGTTCAGTCCAAGGCAGTGGCCACATCACTCTTGTGTTTGTGCTGACGCTGATATAAAATGAATATACTCACTATTAGCTGTATGTGAAAATGGCCAGTAGGGAGAACCTCAGTCCAAAACCTCATGAACCTATTCTGTGCTTCCTTCAGATCTAATTGCCTTCTGGTCTTCCACAACTCTAGTAAAACTACCAGTCAAAAGGTCCATAGCATTCTGGCATTGCTCTAATTCACACCTACAGACTCTTCCACATCCTTCCAACACATCAGTTTCTTTACTCTTTTTTTATCGGTTACTTTTCTCATTGCTCTAATGAGTACATGACAGAAAAACTTAAGTGAACAAAGGTTTGTTTTTGACTCATGGGCACAGAAAGTTCTGCCCAGCATCGCAGGAATGCCATGTTGGAGTGCCTTAGTCTGTGGCAGTGGAAAGTTCTAGCAGAAGAGAGCTCATGTAGGCAACTGCCCAGGAGGCTGAGAACAGTGGACAGAACTAGATATACAAAACCTTTAAAAAATAAACCGTAACAATCTATTTCACCAGCCAGGTCCCACCTCCTGGGTCTTCAAAAGAGTACCACACCAGGAGACCGAGTATTCAAAACACGAGCCAGTGAGAAACATGCCAGATTCACACCAAGCCAACATTCCTGCTGTGTGTGTTCTCTCTGGACTGAACTGTGAGAGTCCATCCCTTGAGCCCAAGCCCATGGAATTACTCAGTTAGCCCATCCTAAACAGTACAACAACTCTCCCTTGCCCTGCTTTTCTTGTGGAAATTTTAGGGAGAGCTCTAGTCTGTTCTTTCTTCTGATATCTTTGGGTCACCTGACAAAGGCTGGTACAACCTTTGTGGCCCTGCACATATAGCGACTCCTCTCTAGGACCAGAAGTATAACAAACTTTTTCTTCCCAAGCTATTTCCCCTTCCTTCCTGTGGCCACATCAACTTTACCATGCTTTATCCCATGTATGAATTCCCAGAGCAACAATTATTTTATTCCATGGTTTAAAAAACACCTAGTCCCACATGTAATGAGCCATTTTTTTGCAGTATTTAGACTGGGTTAATAGAAAAATAGTCTCCTATCATTAAACTAGAGACTTAGCAAGGAAGATTGGAGTTGAAGGTCAAGGCAGTATGGCCAATGGGTGGGATGTTGAGTTTGGGGCCAGCTTGTAGGTGATGTATCACTTTATAGAAAGGAAACAAGAGATATAGTTGCCTGTGGTGACTCTGGACATTCCGGACATAGGTTCTCTGAGTGTGAGTCCCTGTTCTCTCCTTGCAAACTGCTTCTCTCAAAGCAGGGGGGTCTCTTTAAGCCTAAGATCCCTTATAGGTGAAAAGGATCTGTGATGATATCTAAGCCCCCAAAGAGTATAAGCATTAGTTATAACAATCTGCAGAATACTCAGTATAACAACTCACTAACACCCACTAAGTAGTGGACTTCATACTCCTTAAGGAAAGAATATTTGCTGGTGGTTACATCTACACCACAGAGAGCAGAAGCATTCATTGCAGCGGCCTGGAAGACACTCAGCATGGTACCTTGGGAAGCCATGACGTAATCAGTCTCTGTTTCAAAGTTGTCAGAAGTAGACATTTCTCCACACAACACCGAGTTCTGTTTGCAGACCCTAACCAGCAATTTCCATCTGTGAGTGAGGGGGTGGAAAAGCTTATATTGTCCAGGGCCCTGACACAGCCTTAGCTCCAGGAATTCCCACGTTAAGTTCCGGAAGCACTGAGCGCTTCCAGTCCAACCTAGATTCTGTGGAACGTTTTTCTTCCCAGTCGAAGTGGCTACAGCTGAACCACCATTCTGCACCCTCCGCATTGGATTTGATTCCATAGATTGGTTGCCCTAAAAGGTTGAAATTACAGTGTTCATATTGTGATAAAAGTCCTTGCCTTAGTTCTCCTGTTATTTGTTAAAATGTGTAATAGCCGTCCCTAAGAACCTGGCATTAGAGACGGAGGGGGACGTACCAGGACGTGGCTGCTAGCAGTAATTGATGAATCTCTGAGCTAGGAGAGGCAGCTGTGTGTCTGAGTATAGGGTCCCAGAAATGGGCAAAATAGACCAAAGTGAGAAATTCTGAGGGCAGTGCCTGGCCAGGAGCTTTCCAGTGAAAACATGGTCACCCTTGGCAGAGGTGTGATTGCTGAGTCCCAGGGTGAGTAACATAGAAGACCTGCCCCGTAGGTCAGAATATGATCATTTGGTGAATAAGTGGATGGATAAAGGGAGAGGAGAAAGTAACTGCTGTTTCTGTGAGTAACCCTGCACCAGGACGGGCCCTGAGAGATGATAGAGTCTGACACCAGCACACCAGGAAAAGATCCGCCTTTTTCCTGTTCCTTCGGCCCAGAATGTTCTATGTATGGAGCCAGAGGGAAATGGGGTGATCTATAGCACGAGTAACTTAACTAACTGGTGTTTCTTGGGCATTCAGTCTTTGCTTTGATATAAGTTCCACACCTACTAGTTTATTTATTTTATTTGGTTAGGAACCAAGACAATGGTAGCTGCACTGAAAAGGTGTGTGTGTTTTTTTTCCTCCTTTTCTTCTTGAAGAACCCTGGGCAACTGACCTACTTTTTTATTCTCTTTGAACTCAACCGAGGCAGCTCTTCTTCAAAGCTGGCTGGAACACTAAGGTTCTTTGCTTTATGTGGACCCGGGTGACTCACCCAGTTCCTAAAAAAGCCACGAACGCCATCTTTTAAAGTTGCCTTTATGCCCAGAGCTCTTTTGGGTTTGGGTTTTTTTTTCTTTTGGGTTCTCACCCCCCCCAACCTCTCTACTGCTTAAGCTATGACAGTGAGCAGGAAAAACAGGGTGAAGGAAATGTTGACTTTTTTTTTTTTTAATTCAATGAGTTTCGAGGGGAAGCAGGGGCAAGCAAAGAATTGCTGGGTGGGTCCCATGCTGCATTGCTGGGTGTGTCCCATGTTGGGGGGAGACAAAAGTGTCTTACCGTTACACACTTAGGAGGTGCATCCATTCGTGATTCTGGAGATCACTACAGCTTGGTCTCAGATGAGCTCAAAAAAGCAGGATATTTTCCCACATTAACCTAGGATCAGAGAGTAATTACAGGACCCAGGATCTAAGCTGGTCTTCCTCCTGCTCAAATCTCTTTCTGTGTGACTCTAGGCCCATTTCTGGAGTCACCAACTGGTGGCTTCCACATCAAACTACATGTGTCGCCTTTCTGGCGTAGTTCTTTCATCTACTTGCCTCCAATACAATTTCCCCATTGGTCATTTCTCATTAAATGGTGAGTTCCTTGAAGGAAGTGGTAACATCTTATTAATGCTTTGAATAAAACT
Source organism: Alexandromys oeconomus (assembly GCA_963919705.1). Lineage (NCBI taxonomy): Eukaryota > Metazoa > Chordata > Mammalia > Rodentia > Cricetidae > Alexandromys > Alexandromys oeconomus. The sequence goes on from CAWTZB010000064.1 coordinate 24,717,012, forward strand.
GTTGTTCATGAACCAGAAACCAAAATATTGAATGCATGTGACCCCTGTTGGGCCATCTAAGAATGGGGAGATAGGAAAGGGCTCTTCTAATCCCCAGTTCTCCCATTCCCACTACAGAGTACATTCATTGAAACAGTGGGTATACAGCTACTCCTTAGCATGCTGCATCAGTACCGAAAACTATTTGACCGTGAAGAATCCTCTGTCTCACTAGCATGTTTCTGTGATCCTCTGAGCTTTTGCATCAAACCAGGTTCTGGCTGAAACCAGCATGTTCCAGGAAGAATTCGGTAACGTGTCTACAATTTAGGTGTTGATAGGAAGACAGAATTGTCATGGGACATTAGCTTAGGAGAAAGACCAGTGTCACCTGAACTAGGTGGGTTCAGGAAAAAGCAGCCCCTCCTAGGAACTATATGTAGGGCAAGGTGGAATGGGCTTATCCCAAGCCCCACAGAATGCAGTCAGATAGGTGATTCTACCCAGGGGAAGTCAGTCTCTAGGACAGGGATACAGAACAAGTATAGCAAGGGTGTCCTTCCTTCTAAGGACCCTGAGATGGACACAGATGATGTACCAAACTAGCTGTCTAGAGAAATAAGGGTATGTCCCTCTACACAAGCCCCTGTTCATGCTATCAATGATTCTGTCCCAATGTCACCACTACTCTAATGAATAGAACTGAAGCTTTATGCACGTCCTGTGTTTGAGGCATAGTTAGGAAGTTCCATGTAATAGGAAAAGCATTGGACTTGGGTCAAGCCATCTGCTATGATTGGAATAAGTTTTCTCCCAAAGAACCAAGTATTTAAGGCTTGGTCTGTAGCTTAGTGAAAGCAAAAGAAGCAGAGAACTTTAATGGTGAGCCTAATGGGAGATTTTATGCCATTGCTGTCTAAGGAGATTGTGTGACTCCATCTCTTCCTGCCTGCTTCCTGTCCACCAGCAAGCCAGCAGCTTCCTCCTCCGTGTGTTCCTCCCATGATGTGCCTACCACCATAGGCACAAAGCGACAAGGTCAAATGGCAATGGACTAAATCCTCCAAAGCTGTGAACTAACACCAACCTTTCCTTTTTTCCCCTTAAGTTGATGATCTCAGGCATGTCACTATAGTAACAGAAAGCTGACTAGTGTACCACTGAGAAACTTTTTTTTTGGTTTTATTGTTTCCCTGATGTATAACCTGACAGTGCATACCTCCTTTAAAAGAAGAGGTAGATTCCAGTGGCCTCTAGAACTGGGCCCTCTGCTTATGTGAGCCTCTGAATGGCACAGAACATGAGTGGTTTCTGTGTCCCATAGAGCAATAGGTTTGCTGTAGTCAGAGATGACTCAGTGAGGGAATGTGTGCTGATCTGAGCCCAGAAGAGGTGGTAATATGGAGGGTGTTGCAGACAGAAGGACTGGAACTGGTCAAGTCACAAGGGCCAGATGAGTCTCGTCTGTGAGCCAGGGGAGGGGGTAGGAGCGGAGGAGGAAGAGCCCACAGCTCCAAGGGAGGCACAAATCAAAACTGCAGGTAACAAGAGCATCTGTGGGGCTGGCAGAAGGAAGGGAGTTGTCACAGGCAAAAGATGCTGGGTGCCACTCAGAGCCAAAACTTGTTTTCCTTCTCTTAGCTAAACTGGAAAAGTGAGACCCTCCAAAATGAGATAAGAGCCAACTCCAGGTAGTCAACTCTGAAAATCAAGTGCCCTTGAGCTGTGTTTCTGAAACACAGAACAAGTTAAGTTACTCTCTCACTTATGAGACATCCAAGGTTTCCTCTGCCTGCGGGAACACATCTAAACCCCTTAGTGTGACATGCAATCACATCCAATCTCTCACAGTGAGCTTGGTCAGTGCTGTGCTGAGCCAGCCGCTGGCTGGTTACACTCACTGTTTCCCAGATGAGCCTCTGTCTATGCCACCTTTGCTCATCCACCCAAACACCCAGCTTTTATACAGTACCGACTATATGTTATTTCTCGTGTCCCAGTTTGAATATGCAATGTCCCCTCACAGTCTTATATGTTAATGACTGCATCCCCAGCTGGGGATGCTATTTTGGGAGGTGGGGTTGATTTCTCAAAGTCTCACTTTTTCCAGTTTAGCTGACTGGGGGAAAACAAGTTTGACAGGTGCACACTGGCGTCTGCGTGTGACTCCCAGCCCCACTATGGCCAGCGCCTGTAGCTAAAGGAAGTAGGTCCCAGGAGGACAAGCCTTTGAAAATAATAACTAGTTCCCAGTCTTCTTTCCATCTGTTTCCTGTCTGCCATGAACCAAAGAATTTTCTCTCCCATGTACGCCTGCCCTCATGATGTTCTGGCCAAGTGGGGCCAAGCAATCACCGATGGAACCCTTTGAGCCATAAGCCAAGTAAGCAATTTCTCCTTTAAGAAGAAAGAAGAGCAATAAAGTAGATGGCCCACTCAGTAAAGTCCTTGCTATGTAATCAAGGAGGATCTAAGTTTGCATCTTCAGCACCCACACAAACACAGCCACCATAGGCACCCACACAAACAGCCACCATAGTGGTGTTCACCTGTAATCCTGTCTCTGAGAAGATAGAGGCAAGAAGATCCCTGGAGCTTGCTGGCCAGCTAGTATTGCCCAGTCAGTAAGCTCCAGATTTAGTGAGAGTCACTGTCTTCAAAAACAATGTAGAGTGAGCCAGAGATATAGACACTTACAGCTAAGCCCCAGTTAGATTCCAAGATCCACATGGAAGGACAGAGCTGATTCCCACAGGTTGACCTTTGACCTTCCCCATGAGCACTGTGTCACTTTCAAACACATCAGCAAAACTGGATAAATAAATAATGTAATAATAATAAATAAGATGAAGAGAAGTTAGAGGAAGATAACTGGCATCAACCTCTGGCCATTACATACATCTACATGCATGCACTTACTCTTGAGCACACTCACATAGAAGTGTGCACACAATCAGGAATGCATACAAAAAATAGAGAAGGAAGAACACACCACAGTTGTCCTTTCAGCTGTCCTGATCACAGTTACAAAAAAGAAACCCACACACCCTGACTCCAAAAGTCATCAAAGCAGACACCAGCCCTGCCTTTTCCAGAAGTTGTCTAAGTCTGTTTTGTGTTGTTACAACAGATTATTAGAAGCTAGGTGATTCTAATAGGCTAGGAAGTTCATGAGCTTGGGTCCAGACCTGGCAAAGGACTTTCTACTATATCACAACATGGCAGAGGGATTCACATCAAAAGCAGATGTGTTAGCTTTGATCTGTGTTCCTCCAAAGTCACTAACGCCATCACGGGAACCCCATTCTCATGTCTTCACCTGTTTCTAATTACCTTTCAAAATCCCAGTTACAAACACCACTGACAAATCAAGGGTTATGTGTCCAACCTATGAACGTTTGGGAGACACTGAAACCAGGGCAAAAAGACCCAAGAGTTAAGAGTTAAACAGTGATTGCAGCTGTGTTCATTGCTAGAGGAAAAAAGTACAAGCTACTCTATAAGGATATAATGGAAGGCTATTCCAACTGTGGCAGGCAAAATGGTTTAAAAGTCTCATGACTCTGCTGGGCAATGGCAAAGAGAGCTGGGGAAGTAAGGAAGACCTTCTAGTCAGAAGGACGGCAGATGGATTTCCTCTTTGAAGTTGGATCTGACTCAGTGAAGCCGCTAGCTTTCCCTAGGGAAGATGCAGCCATGGGACTCTTCTTGGTTAAATTTTTTTTTCGTTGTTCTGAGGGTAGCACAGCTCCACCAAGGTTGTAAATGTGAAAATGGCATGATTGTATTTTGACCTGGTTAATTGACTAGCGAATGGAATGAGAGGGGCCGGTCTTTGGTACTGACTTCCAATCTCTCTGTCCTTGAATTAGGAGATCTGTTTCCCTTTCCAGAGTCCACATGTTTTGTGAAGTTCCTCTGGTTACCCCAGAAACAGCAGACTTCTGTCTTAACATGTGCTAATCAGGGTGTTGGGAGAGTTGTTGCTCTTGCCTCTGCCAGTCTATGACAACTTCTCCTGGGTACCCACTGTATTCCATTTCAGTGTGTGTTTTGTTTTGTTTCATCCTTGTGCCCTTCAGACAAATCAAAGACCCTAGAACCTTGCATACGGCTAAAAATATCTTATTAGCAACCAGCTAAATGAGTGGAATATTAAAATTGAGGAACTCACCTTCAGAGAGCCTCTGGTCAAACCAGTTCTCTACTTTTATTTGTTGGTTGCTCTTCAAAAAAAAAAAAAAATGTAGAATGTTTTGGGTGCCCAATATTCCGGGTTAATGAGGGACTGGAAAAAATAGTCCAGGATCTATTCAGGATTCATTCAAATATACAAATTCACACATGATATGTTTTAGACTTTGAACTCTGTAAGGCTTGCTTTTATAGACTATAGACGTAAGGGCCTGTTACTTGGTGGAATCCTTCAACTGTGATGTGAATAGGTCACAAAAATAAAACTTCAGCCTCACTTCTCATTTATAGCTAATAACTATAACTAATAAACTGTTTCTTGTAACTTCACATAACTTATGAGTGTGGCTATTTTGTTTCATTGGACCCAAATAAGCTTGTAACCAGCCTAGAGTGACTTTGTTTCACACAAAACTTGAAGGGGACGCTCCTCCACTGGTCGATGGCCTGCCTTTGTGATTGTGTCTTCATACATATTGAATAGTCTATGAAATAATCCAAGCATGGACAGACAAACACCATCCTACTGCACTTACACTGGAATCTTAAAAGGCCAACCTTTGAAACAGAGCATAGGATGTGTACAGGGGTGTGAAAGCCTAGAAGACTCAGGATATGTGAATCCAAATTTACAAAAATTTCATTTAAACGAGGCAAACGAATTTAAGAAATCTGTAACACAATGTGATGACTTATAGCTAATAATGATTCATATACTTGAAAATTGCTAGTAGAGTGATGTTGCCATCACAGAAAACAGTTAAGGATTCTAATAAGGACATTTGTTAGCTTAACTTAGCATTCTACAATGTACTCACAATACAAAACTTCAAGTGATACACCACAAATACATAAAATTTCTATTCGCCAATCTGAAGAGAAGAAGAAAAAGAAACATCAAAATTTTTCTCTCAGAGACTGAGAGAGATACTTTCATCCTTGCATGATTCCCCACACAAGCAAGAGCCCAGTGACCCAATAAGAAAGCCTGGTTTCCAAAAGATAAAGGGCTCGTGGGGGTTGGGAGGGTAGACCAGTTGTCTCCTTTGTAACTCAAATGAAAAGAAAATAATTTACAGTGTTTCTCATATTCAGTGGTGAATCACATTGAGGTTAAAGGGGCGTGTAGGAGTTGGGCTCTTTCTAAGTACCTGTGACAAGAAAAGCAAAACAGTAGATTGCTTCATTGTCTCCCTGGAACCCAGGTTCAGGGCCAGTATCATTTGACATTGAGGCCTTTTCTTCTCCATGCATAGGAGCAAAGAAACCAATAATATGATTGTCGCACGTTCACCTACACAGGCAGGGAGGAAACACCTACTGCATTTACATTCCCGGGTGCACACAGTGTTTTCCAGTCACAGGGTGTGATGTTGATGAAAGACAGTTAATTCAATTTCTACGAAGAAATTGATTAATGGACTGGATTAAAAGAAGTCCCTTGCGTCTGCGGCCTTCACTAAGCATACCAATTCCGCGTTATCTGGCCTGGTTTTCTCCTTCCCTCCTCACTTGACACTTTGACAATACAACTCTGGCACAGTGGGAAGAGGAAGGGAGGGGAGAGTAAAGATGAGAAGCCACAGATTAAGGCTAGAATATACCTCTATATTTAATTAGTTCTATTAATATTAAAATAATAACAAAAAAGAGTTCTTCGTGGAACATGCTAATCTTGGGATTGGTCTAGGGATTGATAGCTGTTCTATAAGAATTCTGCCAGAATTCCCCAAGGAGCCAAAACTTTCTCTAGTGAGAAAAAGTCTTTTCTTACTTGTCAAGGGAATGAATGAGGGGTCACAGCCACCTTGAAATGCCACTTGTAAGGCCAGGGTTGGCTGGCAACTTCTTCGTCCTTTTGACACACAGAGCTTTTCCCCCAGACTCTCCTTGATTTTATTCATGTGGGCTTGGGAGGGGTGTTCATGTGTGTTTAAGTGTACTGGTATGTGTGCATTTGTGTGTTGTGGAGGCCAGATGGAAACCTCAGGAGTCATTTGTTAGGAGATATTTACCTTAGTTTTTGAGATAGGGTCTCTCTCTTCGGAACCAGCAACTCATTGGGACTACTGTCTCGTCTACTAAGTTAAACTAACTAGCCAGAAAGGCCCAGAGATCTGCCTGACTCCTTGTAATGGTAATAAAAACACAACCCACTATGCCTAGTTTTTAATGTAGGTGCGGAGGACTGAACTCGGGCCATCACACTTGCCTAATAAACATTTACTAGCTGAGCTTTCTCTGAGCCCAAACCTCAGGGTGCACCATAGGGAGTCCATGATTCTACTTCCAAATTCCAGATAGCCCCATTTCTGTATGTCTCTGCCAGGGGCAACAGCACCTTGGTTCCAGATGAAAGATTTCTTGGATCTCAGGTCTCATGCTCACCAACATGACCCTACAGAGTCCCTTCTGTCCTCGATGTTAAAGGACATTAATGACCATAATGACAACATTCATTCTTGGGCTAAGGTTTTTAAGATCCATATACCTTTCACGTGCCCCAAACACCTGTCATCGGCTTAGAATCTATGTTCTGAATCAGAAAGGGGAGTCCAAAGAAATGACACTTTTGCCCAAGACTGTTGGCTAAAATACTGTCCCATGTGCATCCAGTTACTTGAGCGTGGTTTTGTAACATTCCTGAGAAGCAAGGAAGATTCCAGATTCTAGCAAATAAGATACACACTACCAGAGCTAGCTTCTGGCTCCACCCCTTCCTGCATCTCATTAGTGCTGAGCTCCATCAAGTATCCCCATTGACAGCCTAATCTTTCGTGGCTTTAATTAAGAGCAACTCCCTGGCTTCACATCTTTGTTCCTTCTGCCTGCCCTGTATGCTTGCACTTAAGTAGCAAGAAGGGAGCTGATAGGACACTAAGCAGGCCTGCACTGGCTCCTCAATAAAACCAAGAAAATCCTGGTAAATAATTTATTCAAATGAGGCTGAGAATGTTGGGCAACATTTCATTACAAAATAAGTCAATTATGACTTTTTTTTCAAAAAGAGAAAGAAATCCCAGTTCATTGAAAAACATTGCAAACACAGACGGTTTTTCCCTTTGTTGGTTTTTTTTTTTAAAGTGAAAACTCATTTAAATAAGAATCAGTTACAACGGCCAAGTTACTTTGATGGCTGCTTAATAGATGCCCCTCCTAACCAACCGCATCTGCCAGATGCCTAGGCTATTCTTTTTAGTCAAAATTCTGCTTTTGTTGTTGGAAGATTAACTTTGAACTCATAAGGCTATATATATAACTCATTAGGATACAGAATCAGTTGATTATAAATATGCATAAATTAGCATCATTTGCCCCATATGTGTCTTCTGGGGTGGATTGTGAGTGTCTCTGTGGATGCTAAAATAGGCTTCCTTTTTCTAGGACCAGTAGCAGAGAACTGGTATTCAAGAATCTGTTGTTCATTCCTGTAGTCCAAGCTACTTGGGAAACTGAGGCAGGAGGATTTTGAGATCAGCTTGTGCAACATAGTAGGGGGTGTAGGAGATTCTCAGCATGATTTCAGCTCTGTACAGAACGTTTGATTAGAACATTCATAGCACAAGTGAGCAAATATACCAGAGAGAAGGGAGGACCCAAGCCCTGGGTTTTCACGTTATATCAATCAAAGCTCGAGCTCCACAAATACAAGAAACATTCCTGACAATTCCTTTTTGAATATCTGCATTACTAATCATAGAAAAAAGAGTAATCAATAAAAGAATGCCGTAGTTGCTCTTCTACAGTTCCTGTGGAGTGTAACTAAACTAGTCTGAAATCATGAGCCTCAAAGCATGCTGTTTTGAGCATCTGCTCTTAACTATCACCATGAATCCCACCTGCCATGATAACACACCCTCAGAATCACACGCTCTCAGTCCCTCCCACGCCTCCGCCTGCCAGCTAGCCTGACCCATGTACCACAGCCAAACACAGCACAGCTTCTCAAGCTTTTGCATAGGATCTCCTTCTTCAGGGAGTCCCTCTCATGCCAAACAATTCTTACTATATTTAGAAAAGTCCTGTTTGTCCATAAAGACCCACGCCAAAGGTCACATGTTTAAGAATTCTCTTTGAAGATTTGTGTGTGTGTGTGTGTGTGTGTGTGTGTGTGTGTGTGTGTGTGCGCGTCATTTGTTTTTGTAACACTGTTTATCACTGAGCTGGGGGAAAATACCTCTTATTTATTCTCCTTTTCCATAGTAGATTGAGGTTTGATGAACTGGAGATGCAGCATTTGTCTCTGAGTAAGCATAAAGTGCAGGGAAGACAGGGATTGAGGGAAGCATGGGAATGACCAGTGGGTGAGTAGATGGCTAAGTGGATAGTTGGTTGATTAGATGGATAAATAGGTATGTGGATGGATGGATGGATGGATGGATGGATGGATGGATGGATGGATGGATGGATAAGTGGGTGGGTGGATGGGTGAGCAGGTGGGTGGATGGATGGATAGATGGATGAGTGGGTGGGTGGGTGGATGGGTGGGTGGGGGGATGAATGGATGAATAAATGGATGGATGAGTGGGTGAGTGGATAGATGGGTAGGTAAGTGGGTGGATGGATGAATGGGTAGGTAGTTGGATGGATGGATGGATAGATGGATGGATGGATGGACGGACGGACGGATGATGGATGGATGGATGGATGGGTAGGTGGATGAGTGGGTTGATAATAATACTATTCACCAGACTGGAGTGAATACTCAAGAAGATTTCACAGTTCCATGACCAATGAAAGAAGACAAAAAGCTAGGTTTATGTCTGAATGCCTCTCTTTCCCCCGATTCCACAAGTTGGCTTCTCTCTGGAGCCCTTTCTTCATTGGACAAGGAATTAAAGAGCTATCGTCTACCTCAGCAGCAGACTGGACCTGCACATACAGATTCTTAGCCATTGCATGGGAATATATCTGAGGATTCAGTTTTTTTTCAAGGATTTTAACTGGCTGAGACTTCATTGAGTCCACAACCCTTCTATCAGTTAAGTAAAATCTTGTGTCTCTCAGAGACCCAGGAGGACAGTACCCAAGCACACAACTCTACAGTGACGCCAAAACTCAAACCTAGGACTGACTCCAAAGTCTAGGGGAAACTGTATTTGTTGTTGCCAAGAGCATGGCTTTTGCCAAGTGACAGGCTGTAAAGAGATCCCCTTATTAAGACAAAATAGTACCTCCCATGGTTTAATCTCAGATATCAACGCCTCTGGGTTGGAAAAGCAAGCAGAAACGAGAGGCTCTTGTGGTTTTCTTTACAGTTCCTCTTTCCCTCTGAGTTCTGGCATCTGCAGCCCAATGTGGCTGTCTAGCTGGCCCCAAAGGACCGTTCTCCACTTTAAAAACACTGCCCAAATATATGTATAAGTCTGGCTCATGGAGCCAATTAGAACAACTGAGGCAGTTAACTTATCAGAGAAAACTCTACCAAATAGTACAGAAGAAAAAAAGGAAACACATCAGCATTTAACCCCCAGTCTCCTGATCTTGCCAAAAGTGAGTTCACAGGCTGGTCTGTCCTTTGTAATCACAAAAGTGACCCTAGGGTCCATGTGCAGTCAATGTCTGCTAGCAAAGTTGGATTAGGGGAACATAGAGGGGAAAAAGCCTGCTGTATCCCAACTCATGGGAGACAGCATGAATACCCAGGTTCACCCATGAGACAGACACAAACCCAGATGTAATCCCATATTTACTCGCACAAGACAGCCAAGCCTGGCAGGCGTGAACAAGAGATATGGATGCAATGAAATCAAATATGATGATATCATTATGCCTTCCCTTATCTCCCCATCACTCTCTAGCATTTTGGTCTTCTAAAATGGAGCCCTGTACACTGGTTAGTGATCTTTCATCAGAGACAACTGAATGCATATGCACAGAGAAACAAAGGTACACCATAATGAATTAGCTCAGGAGATTACAAAGGTTGCCAGTCCCAAGATCAAAAGGCAACAAGATACAGATTTCAGAAGGCGATGGTTTGTTTGAACCATCAAACCATCCCCCAATGCTCATGCATTTGTACACCTTTTCCTATTCGTTGGTTGTGTTTTGGCAGTAGAGCTTTTAGGAAGGAGAGATTCCCCTAGCAGATGTGAGTCACTGAGGGTGGGCCTTGATTCTAGATAGACCAGCCCTACTTCCTGCCTTCTCTTGCTTCCTAACTGCACACATAATGTGACCAGTCATGTCACATTCCTGTAGCAGTGTCTTCCCAGATCAATAGATTCTATCATCACAAGCCTCCCTCCCTCTTGTAAGCTGCTTTTGTTAGGTATTCTGTCGAGGCAATGGGAAAATCAACTTGTCCGGTTCCCATCCCAGAGCCAGCAGATTCCAGTCTCAGGAAGACAGCCCAGCAGTTTCAGCTCCAAAGCAAAGACAGGAAAAGCCCCAAGTCCAGCTCAGCAGACAAACAGCAGTTTCCTCTTGCTCAGCCTCCTGGTCCCACCTAGACTTCAGCTGAGCTGGTGAGCCTGCGCCACAGTGGGAAAGACTGCCTTCTTCATCCAATTCACCCAGCAAGTGCTAATCTCACTGAAATACAGAAACCAGCACAGACACATCCAGAATGGCGCTTGGCAGCATACCAAGCTGATTTATAGAATTAACTTTGTACCTGTTGGGTTTGTACCCACTGTTCATCTAGCCTCCACTGCCCCTCCTGGACAAACCATACAGTCCCATGTCCTGGGTCTTTGAATACACAGTATCCTACTAGAATACATGTACCCCTCTTTTCTCCTCCCCAAACTCTTCCAAACAACAAGACCCATGGTTCCATTCATCTCAACAGACTCCCAGTAATATTAACTTTGCTATTCACTGTCTACTGAGATATAAGCATGAGGAGAGGTCCCTGCTCCCTCTGCTTCTGTAACAGTGATAGAAATTCATGCTGGTTCTGAATTTCTAATTTTTTAATTAAAAACAGTATTAGAGGTCCCTAGCTGGGGAGATCAGCAGAGAGGAGATGGCAAAAAGTCTTTCCTAGAACTATGGGGTTGGGGTGCAGAGTCACAAAGACGATAGTATCTTATTTCTGGAAAGCATGAATGCAGAAGCAGTGGCATCAGCTGCCTGTCTACAGAGAGGAACAGCAGTCAATGTAACAGGGAGGGCTCAAAGAAGATGCTCAATCTGCATGCAAGTCATGGAGACATTCACAAGTCATGCAAGTGAGGCTGGCTTTTATCGCAGCATGGATAACAGCAAGACATCACACATGTTGCTGTTTTTACACATATCCCACAGAGCTCTGAGATCTGTCCATCAACATGCTACTCTTGTGCTAATCTGGTTCTGAAAGCAAGAACCTTGTCTTAGTCACCTGGTAGCTCTGGCATCAACATGGTGTCCAACAGTAATCACTTGTCACTAGAGGTTTTGTATTACAGAAGGAAGAGAGGAGGAAAAAAATTTGGAAGGAGAAATGAGAGACAAAAGGAGGAAGGAAAAGGAAGAAGAGAGGGAAGGAGAGAGGGAGAGAAGGAGGAAGGGAGGGAGGGAGGAAGGCAGGAAGGAAGAGAGGGAGGAAGGGTGGAAGGAAGGGAAGGACAGAAGGAGGAAGGGATTAAGGGAGGGAGACAGGAAGAAAGGGAAGGAGGAAGAAAATAAGGAAGGGAGAAAGACGGGAGGATAGGAAGGCAGGAAGGAAGGCAGACAGGCAGGAAGGAAGGGAGGGAGAGAGGGAGGAAGAAAGGGAGGGAAAGAGGAAGAGAAGGAGGGAGGAAGGAAGGGAAGAAGGGAGAAAGAAAGGGAGGAAGGGAGGGAGGAAGGAAGGGAGGAAGGAAGGGGAAAAGGGAAGGAGGAAGGGAGAAAGGAAAGAAGGGAGAGAGAAAATGAGGGTAATAAAAGAAAAGGGAAAGAAGTGAAGTAACAGGGAAGAAGAGAAAGAAGGCAGGGAGAAGATTCAGGAAAGGAGAAGAAAAGAAAGAGAGGGATGGAGAAAAGGAGGAAGAGAAAGGAATGTATGGAAGGAGTAATTATCTGTTTAGTTCTTGCAGAAACGTAAGGAAGAAAAAGGCAAGAGACATAATTCCCATTTCACAATGGGGAAACCGAGGCACAGAGCATTCAATGGCTTACTCAAGCTTCCTCTTTGCTTCTGTCCTTACCACACAGGGTCCCTTCTCTAAAGGCATGCCACCTTGCAGAGGATTGGGGGGAGGGGTGTTCGCAGCTACCACAGTCTTTCAGGATTGCCCCTCTTACCAGCTGGAGGCTGCTCCTAGCAGCTGACTCGTGTCACCAAAAATGCTGTGTCCACTGTAGTCAAGTGATTCTAGGAAAGGCGGGGGCCGTGGGCTCTCCAGCTCCACCTTCGCTTTAGAAGTTACCCCGTAGAGTCAGGAATGCTCGTTTGATGGTTAAGCACTGTTTAATCAGTTTCCTCAGTCCCATACTTGGGTTCCATTCCCCAAACTTGTTTTTTTCGTCCTTCTACTCAGGTCGGTTTCTCCTCGCTTCTGCTTTTCTCTCCTCTTCTTTCCCACGCTACCCTTTTTGCAAGTCCACCTTCCTCTGCCTGGGTTCCTCCAGGGCTTCCGAAGGCCATTCTTTAAGCGGCCCAGATCCGCTCTAACCTCACCTGGCCCTCAAGGATCTGGCTGCTGTCAGCTTCTTCTCCAACCCCAGGTTGTGTTCAACCACTGCCCATAGAGACCACCTCTGCCAGCCCATAGGTGAGCTGGGCCAGGAGCAGGAGGGCACAGGCCATCAGCGAACAGCGCCAGGGTGCAGGGGAGCTGTTTACACAGTGCAGTCTCTAGCAGCCAGATAGATGCGGTGCTGTCACTAATTCCTCTGGGGAGGACCTGCCAAGTTCCCGTCAGTTTTATGATTTTACACTTCAAAGGTGTTCCAGGACTCCTGTCTGCCCCAGCAGGATGTTCAGGTGGGGCTTTATTCTTCCACCTCCCAGGGGGAACGGGGCCTGACCACAGTCCATGTTTCTTTGCTCCTAGCCCAGAGTCAGGCAGGCTGAACAGACACACTCTTCTCTCCCAGTCTCTGAAGCTTCACTCTAAGCCAGAATCCAAGAGAAACAGCAGAAAGCAGCAGGTATCATAACATATATAGAAGGGGCATCAACTCACATTGCCCTCTCTTTGACTGCCCCCAAAATAAACAGAAAAGGAACCTCTGGGGTCCTGTGTCTTCTCTCAAGTGGCGCTTCCAAAAGGAACAAATCTTTCACCTGATTTCTCCTTCTAGACCCTGGGTTTTTTTTTTCTTGCTCTGGCCCATCCTTAGGGACTCAATATGGTCTTCCAACAAAGAGCAGATTCTCTAGCAAACACATCAAGCAAGCAAGCAAAAAAAAAAAAAAAAAAAAAAAAAAAAAAGATATTCACTCTGGACTTTCGCCTCGGCCCAGGTTAAAAGTCAGCTGCTATTTGCATTTCTCTGTTTTGTTTTGTTTTTTAACCTGGGCCCCAGGCCCTTGGAGGAATAGATCACTCAGGCACTCACACACAGAAGATCCATTATAGAAAGCATTCGAGATGTCATGGTCAGCTCTTTAGAAGGAACTCATGTATGACTGAATATTGTGCTCTCCCCAGCCAATGGGGGTAAGGGGCATTCTTCTGCCCATTCGCGAGAATACAGGAGACCTTGTCATTTGTGACATCTTCTCCAGTGGTCAAGATGTTGGACACAGGTTGCAGGTCACCTCCTGTCCAGGATATAACTGGTCATTCCTTGTACAACTGCCATGGCAGAAGAGCTGGGAGTAGACTGCTTGGGATGCCATTTCTGACACAGGTGTCTAGAAGAACCATTCTCTCTACTCTGCCACATCCCCAGACAATAGGAAAGAGTATAACAGGTTATAGAAAGAACCCAATCCACCTCCTTCCTGCTTCTTGGAGTTTGGACACTCTGCAGGAACCTCTCAGTTCATTTATTTTCTTCTTCTCCAAACTTTACAACATAGTAAATACTTCTAAAGCTAGGCAGTGCCTAAACACACTCAAGGGACAGATAACTGGGGAATTCTCCTAGGGCATCCCAAGCCTCCTTTGACTGCCATCTGTCAAGTTTCTGAGCCCCAGGAAAATCCGTAGCAGGGAAACTTCCACAGTAGGCAAAGCAAACATTCCCCATGGTATGGCAAGAGCAGCATCCATCACCCTGTCATTCTGAGACCATCAGTAGAAATAACTGGGGCTAAAACTCGGAAACCAAAGGACCCCCAACTGAGTGATGCAGGCTGGACCAGCTGGGAAAATGTACACAGAAGAGGATGATGGTCAAAGGGAGAAGGCCTTCCTCCCCATCCAGAATGAGGGCAAGGATGCAGACACGGGAGAGTTAAATTACAGATGAAGAAATCAAGTAAAGATAATGGGGTGCTGAGGATGTAGCTCATTTGGTGGAGTGTTTGCATGCATAAATCCCTGGGTTCAATCCCTGGCACCCCTTAAATGAAGTATGATTGTGTGTGGCTGTCATCACAGCACTTGGAGATGTGGGCAGGACGATTAGAAGTTCAACTGATAAGTTAACGTAATGAGTTCAAGGCTGGCATGGAATAGATGAGACCCTTGTTCTCTCTCTCAAAAAGAAAAAAAAAAGCCCAAACCAGTTTAATATAGTGACAAATTTACCTGGTGGCCAAACTAAACTACAAACTGAGGTCCCTGACTTCTAATTCAAAATCACACAGCCCAGTCCCACTGTCTCTACTCCTTGCCTTATATCTGTTAGTCTAACCATGCTGACTAACAAAGTGGACCAGAACCTAATAGATTACAGTAACAATGGTTTGTTTCTTGTGATTTATATTCATTCTGTCTCCCCAGCCCCTTACTCAGTCATTTAAAAACGTAGAAAGTATAACATACAAAGGAAAGAGGCTATGATCAAGAGAAAGGATTTTGAAGCTTATCTTTCCCTGAATTTTCAGAGACCTAGAAAAGTAAAAAAATGGTGAAAGACTACAATTTTTCAGATGAACATGTGGATAAGGAAGATGGCTTATGTGAAAAGGCCTTGAAGGTGCATGTATGTGTCAAGTACTAGCACCTAAGATTCCAAATTCCATTCTGGAGTTTAGTCTGGGGTCCTGCCTGGTCACCCCCTGGCATCTTAACCAAGAAGGCCCTGTGGGAAAAGTAGGGCATTGAAAATGGCACATTCTCCCTGATGTTCTAAAGAATATATTTGAGAGTAATCCAAAACACAATCAACAGAGGCTTCAAAAATGTCCTCTCTTACAAGAAGAGGGCAGAGTTGCAGTCTTGGGGCAAGGTGGCTGCTAGAGCTATCACCAGGGATGCAAACTCCTCTGTCTCTCAGCTCTGCCACCTTGAAACATGAAGCTTTTATTCTCAGGCTTCATAGTGAGGAAAGAGCTGCCGTACCTCCAGACATTGTTTCTGTATCACAAACAGGAAAAAGGGAAACAGGTTCAATATAGCAAGTCATCTCTCTCCTTGGAAAGCTTGCGGGATTGTTCAGGAACAGAAGCTGTCTCTCCAGAATCCATCAACATCCAGCTATCCAGAATGATCTCACATGGGCACCAAGGTGGCAAGCAAAATGAGAGATGGTAGTAATTTTGCTTTCTGAGGTCTATAAGGCAGATCGGCAAGCAAGGGGGGGATGGAGGTGGACCTTGAGTGATCTGACTAGCGCTGTCAGTCATTAGTCTTAGAAAAGACAACAAAGTAATCAGGCTGAGAGAAGAGCATCTTTGTCAGCCTGGTCCTCCCAACTCTGATTTCTGACTTTTGGGTCTTCCGATCCTGGGGCTGTCCAGACTACTTGGGTGAATCCCTTGGCCTGCCTCTCCAACCAGCTGCACATGTATATGAGGGTCAGAACTATACAGAGGCACAGGAATCTTCCGAACAAGACCTCTGGGGCGTACACACACACTAACTTCGTGGATTCATGGATGCCTATGTGTTACGTATATGCCAGTAAACCATCATGGACTAAACAAAGAGACTGTTAAATTTAGAATGTGCTTTAGGTTAAGCTAAATTATGAATGCCCTGCTAGAGCAACACTTTCGTGAATTCAAAAGCTCTGTGTCTGGAATAGTCAGCCCCTGGATCTCTGGGGAAAAATACAGCTTAACAGGAAGACTCAGTTGTTGGAGCCTTGTTCCTCAGATCATTTTCTAACTAATCCCTTTCAGCATTCAGTGACTTTAACCAAACACAGTTCCCTCCTCAGAGCTACTTAGAAGAAGCCCAGAAACTTCTGTTCCTCGGCAGATGGCTAGCATTTTGAATATAGAGATGAAGTGTTACCAGAGGGACAGATAGAAGCTCAAGAAAGATCTACTATAAAAACAAAAAAGAAGGAAGACAGCCGACGAGGGAGCCAGCAGTCATCATCATATGGTTAATGAGGCCAACGATGGAATCGCACTCAGCTCTAGTCAGAGGCTAGAAATTAGTCACCTTCAGGGCCAGGGAAGAAGACACCTGGAGCCAGGGAAGAACAAGTTCTTTCTGATGGCTCTTTCCGGTCCTTGGGGATGAGTCCCAAGCATTCAGAAGCTGTGTACACAGTCACCTCCAAACTGCAAATACAGACAAGATGATACAGTGGGTGTTCTGCCTCTGAAATCAACAAGGGTACTCATTTCCCAGGAAGCTGTCTGTCACAAACCCAGATTCACTACACAACACGACTTCCTCAAAGTGACCCAAGCACGGGGCCAGCGAGGGTCCCAGAAATGTGCCAGCCCTTGTCTTCCCTGCCAGGAGCCAACTGCAGCTGGGGCCACCAGACATGTAGCTCACAAAGTTAATTAACAGTGAGCTGACGGAAGAGATGCTGCCCAGGTCAAGGGTGTCCGCTTCTGATCTCAGTTCTACAACTAATTGGCCATGTAACCCTGGAAAGGTCAGGCCCTCCTACTCCCTGTTCCTCTGTTTCATTGTTTATAAAATGAGATTGCTAAGCTAGAACTGGTGGTTTTGAAATCTTCTTTTAAAGGTGGGACCAGTTTTTTTTTTGTTATTTTCCCAAAGTGTACTTCTAAGGAAGCCAGTGTGCAAACAAAGAAGAGAGATGGGCCTGTCTGAAGCATCAGTGGGAACCCAGTTGCAGGACCGCAGGGTCAGGGCCTAAATGCAACTTAGCATCAGAATTGGACTTCTTTCCATCACTTAACCATGTTAAGAACCACTACCCTTGGTTCAAAGCAATTGGCCCATGTTGGGAGTGCAGTGGAGGGGATAGAATGGCACCCACCCAAGGTCAGAGACAGGTACCTGCATAGAGCAAGTCAAGAGACTTAAAGTGACCCCAGTGAGATCCATATCCCATTTACCACAAGTGTTCACCATAAACTCAGTGTCCAGCTTACTCCAGATTAGGTAATGGACCTGTGACTGATTGATACATAAGAAGACTCTCTAGCTCCATGGTCTAGACTGCTCTGGGGTCAAGCTTTCCCCCCCAAAAAAGCTGCACAATAGAGCTCTTCAAGACCAGGAAAGTGTTCTGAGTCTATACTGCTAATAAGACATTATCCGGGATTTGTTTTGAGTGACTGCTGGGCCCTGTAAATGTGACTATTTGGACTTAAGAACTGAATTTGTTATTCTATCTTATTTACATTTAAATAGCTACACAGGGATACTGACTACCATATTGGACTTCGTATCCCCGAAGTATGTTCTTTTTTTTTGTTTTGTTTTGTTTTGTTAATCCTATCAACCCTTAACACAAACTGGAGAGGCACTCAGGGTATAGCAATATGGCTCTCTCACCACGTGATCTCTCAGTGTTGGTCTCAAGTCTACAGCACAAGTAGAATCCCAGGTCTCACCTCAATCCCTACTGGGCCTATTTGATTGGTAAGAGCTGTGTGGTCGTACACATGCGTGTGTGCCTATGTGCACAGGCAGAGGCCAAAGTAGACGGCAGGCATTTTCCTTGATTGCTTCCCATGTTGTATTTTGAGACAGGGCCTCTCACTGAATCTAGAGCTCATCAGTCTCACCAAGCTGGCTGGCCGATGAACTCCAGAGATCCTCCGGTATCCAACTCTACTGCTGAAAGATTATAGACACATGCAGGCAGTCACCGTGCAAGGCTTTTACATGGATGCTGGGGACCCAAAACAAGAGCCTTATCCTCATGAAGCAAGCACCTTGTCAACCAAGATGTCTCTCTAGCCCTATAACCTGCATTTTAACAAGCTCTCTAGGCAGGTTGAATGCATACTAAAGTCTGCAAAGCTGCATTGTAGCCCAGTGGGTTGGGCAGAGCACACGAGGAAACAGCATTCCACAAAATGCGAGTGGCTCACCAAACTGGGCTGAAAAAGTGGCACTAACACTTAGCATGGACTGTAGTTGGATTGGACATTTTCCAGCCTCCCTATACTTATCTGTCCTTCCCTTCTGCCCAGGAACTATTATCACTACGTTTTAGCAGGAGTCATTTAGTCTCCCAGACCACCAGCTCACTCATTACCACTGAAGTGTTAACACTTAAGACTGGCTATTACCAAAGCTATTTAGCATAAACAGAAGGCAAAATCCAGGCCTCCAACATAGAGTTAATATGGCTAGACCAGCCATTTTCAACCTGGGAGGCACTCCGGGGCTTTCGCAAACATTTGATCCTTATTAGAAACATATATTTATAGTTTAAAAGCACGGTGCGAAATACTACAAGCATGGGAATACATAGCATCATAAAATTTAGCAAGTACATCCATGAAACCAGGTTTTTAAAGTAGTATAATGTCTTCCATTTATGTCAAATGTCTAAACTCGTGGTACACGTGTTACCAGTTAGGATATTGTTCTAGAGTGGGGTAATTTGTTCTTCATGTATTTTGGTTTTTATCTCTATGTATCTCCTTGCGCATGACTGTTTAAACAGACATAGCCCTGCTATACATTTATATAAAACCACAGCCTGCCCACAGTAAACAAGGCTCAGGGTTCAATTTGATGCCTGGCACAAGGTTCAGGAAGCAATCAGTGAAGAGCAA
Source organism: Alexandromys oeconomus (assembly GCA_963919705.1). Taxonomy (NCBI): domain Eukaryota; kingdom Metazoa; phylum Chordata; class Mammalia; order Rodentia; family Cricetidae; genus Alexandromys; species Alexandromys oeconomus. The sequence continues at coordinate 24,736,159 of CAWTZB010000064.1, forward strand.
GTCATAATGACAAGGTAACACCAAATGGAGACCATTTAAATACTTATAATAATTTATTATTTGGAGTCATTTATATTGGTGTAGAAATTCATATACAATGAAGTATAGAGATCCATATTATATAATTGGTGAGTTTTGGCAAGAATATACACACCTAGGCAAACATCCAGATCAACTATACAACAATTCTAGCATCCCAGAAAGCACATCCATATCTTCTGGTTCACTTTTCAGGTCATGGGTAGAATGAAGCAAGATTCATTGTCAGAATATCACATAAGTGCCTCCATCCCTGCTTAAACCTTAAGAGCCAGGGTTCCACTGTCAGCTCTTCTCCCAGCATTCTGGGCCTCTAAACTAGCACAGGAATAGACCACTGAGCTTGGCTTACAGCATTCTCAGGCTTTTCTAGCTCAAAGCTTCAAGTTCTTCCTGCTAACCCATTCCAAAGGCTGCCTAAGTGTCACATCGTCAGGTTGATGATGCCTTCAGCCTCAGGCCTGGGTCCTAGTCCTCTGGACTCTTTCCTCATTTTTCTCATTGATGGGAACAAAAGCAAGCAACTGAAGGAGGGAAGGGCTTGCTTTGGCTTATAGTGTGAGGGCACAGTTTATCACCACAGGGAAGTCACGTCAACAGGAGCATGAGGCAGCTGGTTGCCGTGCTTCTGCAGCAGGAAAAGAGTTGAATGTAGTGCTTAATTTCTTTCTATTTTTTAATTTAGACCTAGGTCCCAACCCATGGTATGAGACTACCCATATTTAGGGTGGGTCTTCTCTCTTCCTGTCTGTAGTAGTCAGGGTTCTCTAGAAGAACAGAACTTATAAAATGAATATATATGGAAATATACATGTATGTGTGTGTATGTGTGTTGGTGTGTGAATGGATATATATGGAGAGAAATGATTGATTGATTGATTGATTGAAAGACAGATGATGTGGATTTATTAGAACCGCTTATAGGGTGTGGTCCAGCTAGACTAACCATGGCTGTCTACCAACAGAAGTTCCAAGAATTAAGTAGTTGTTCAGTCCACAGGGCTGGATGTCTCAGGTGATCTTCAGTGTGTGCTAGAATCCCAAGCAGGCTCTAATGCCCGTGAAGGAATGGACTTGCTAGCAAGAATAAGAACAAATAAGAGAGCAAGCTTCCTCCTTCCGTGTTCTTATATAGGCTGCCAGCGGAAGGTGTAGCCCAGATTAGAGGTGAATCATTCCGTCTCAAAAGATCTGGATTAAAAAATGAGTCTTCCCACTTCAAACAATTTCATTGAGGGGGAGAAAGAAGTGTGCCCAGCTGCCTGGATTTTAGTTAATTCCTGATGGAGTAAAGTTGACAACCAAGCCAGCCATCACATTGCCTTAGCTATATTACAGATTTTCTGGTAAATTGTACTTTAATTTTAATTTTTTTCTTAGCCACTGGTCATTCCAAAGTGTCTTGCTCATTCATCTGACAAATTTTTGTAGTTTTTCGTGCTATTGATTTCTGTTTGTTGCAGTCTATTCTGATAAGATTCAACAGATTATTTTAGTTGTGCTGTATTTAGGAAGATCTCTGTCTGGTTGGCTGTATTGGCCAGGTTGGATTCCATCCTAGCTCTCTTTTGCTCAACTGTTCTTCTCATGTAACCTCTCTTCTCCTGTGTACTCATGCTTGGGACTGTCTTTCTTCCCTGCGTATAGTATTCCTTTAAGTATCCTCTATAGTGCTGGCTTGGTGGTTGTGAAATGCCTTAGTGTGTTCTTGTCATGAAATACCTTCAATTCTGTTCAATTTTCACAGAAAGCTTGACTAGACAGAGCACTCTTAGTGTCCATGGATTTCCTTTCAGGACCTGAAATGCATCTTTTTGTGCTGCCTTGGTTTTTGCATTAACAATGAGAGATCTGATTTCATTGCGGTGTTTCTGCCTTTGTAGGTAAGTTATCAATTTTCCCTCAAAGCTTTAATATTGTTTCTCTGCTTTGTGTCTTTTGACACCTTTACTGTACCATCCATGGTCATATCTATGTGGGGTCATAAGTTTCTCTTGTTTTAATGTTTATTTCTCTCTGTAGACTTGGATTTTCTGACATAATTTTACTGAATATGTTTCCATGCCTCCAGTGTTTATCTTAGTTCCTGTTTCTATTCCATGGATTCTTCAATTTGGTCTTATGATTGCACTCAGGGTTCATATATGCTTTTATTTTTGTTTCTTACAGATATTTGAATATACTGTTTCATGAATCCTGACATCTATCCTGATACTTTTCTTTCTTCTGCTTTGCCTGATCAGATGATGATGCTTTACATAATGGTTTGTTTGTTTGTTGACTCATTGAGCTTTTTTCATTTTTATTTGTTTTTTTTTATTTGTTTGTTTCAAAATCTCAATTTCCTTTCTGCTTTCTCTTATTATTGTTCTTTCCTCTGTTTTATGACATTTATCTCCAGGACCTCAGTTGAATTCATTCACTTCTTTGGAATTCTTTCAGTTTCACCAGAAAATTCCTGAAGCCTTCAATAGGCATTTTATTTTATTTTCAGTGGTTTTGGGTTCTATTATCAAGGAATTATGATCCTTTAGAAGCATCAGATTTCTTTTATCTTCCATGTTTCTCAAATTTCTATTGTAATCTGTGCATTTTCTGGTTTGATTATTAAGAGGACAGGTGATCTCTGACTGACCCTCTGCTTGGGGAATGGTGTCTTCCTCCTGTCAAGTTCTCCACTGTCATCTGCAGTGAGCTGGCCACGCTCACAAAGCTCATACAGATAAACAGTCATGGAAAGAGCATACAGTGTGATGTGCTCCACATAAAGCTCAAAACCACAGCACACACAACACAGGAGTTAGAGAGATGTCAACAGGTAGGATATTAACGAAGGAAAGTCAGAGAATGATGTCATAAATGCCAGGGCAATAGTTCTTTGGAGGAAATGGAAGGGAAGTAGCCAGTGGAGAGGGAAAATGAATCTCTAAGGTCCAGACACTGGGTTGTCTTTCTCATCTGAACTGGGGATCCATTGTCAGGCCTTTCTCGTCCTCATTCTTTTTCATCATTTTTTTAAAATTGTGCATAATCGTGCGTTTTCTCTGTATATGTTAACATTCCAATAATATATGTACATGAAATGTATACATACTGTGCCAACAGAAAGGAGACCTTATCTCAGGCTTCCCAAGCCCTGCTTCTGGATTCTAACCCCTGCCTTAGCATTTCTGTGCTGGCCTCCCACTCTTACCTAGTTTCGCCTCACAAATAGTTCCCCACCTGCCAACTTCCTACATTTTATAGAGCCCCCAGAAGTCTTTTGATCCTGGGGAGAATCTGCCTCTCCTTGCCCCAAGCACTACCATTTTTTTATTTGTTACATTTTTTCCAACAATATATCTTGATCATGTCTTTCCCCTTCCCAAACTCCTTCCAGGTCCTCCCAACCTCCCTTCCCATCCAACTCTATTCTTTCTCTTTCTCTCTTTCTCCCTCTTTTTCAAAGACAAAACAAAGACATCAGTAAGAAAAAGAAAATTGCCAAGTAAATAAACCAAACAAAAAAGAAGGCCAACAAAAAAGAAACATGGAGTTATTGTTGCTGGTCGTCTACACCCAACATGGGGCCTGCCCTGGAGTATGGGTGATACACGCAAGGACACTCCATTGGAAAAAAACTATTTTTCCTTTGTCAGCAGGTATCATTTACAAATAGTTTCCTGGTTAGGGAAAAGAGCCTGTGTCCACTTTCCTTTTCAGTGCTGGGACCCAGGACTTGTAATGGTTCAGAACTTTCATTTCTTGATTCCATAAGGCTATGCTAATCCCATATAAAATCTTTACAAAGATGAAAGTCAATTACTTACCAGCTCATGGAAAATGTACTCTCTATATCCACCTAGGAGGATGCTGACATGCCAATGGGTTCTGTAACTTACTCTTGACCAGAGCTAGGAGTAAGCAGAGGGACTCAAACTCTAAGACGGCTGATTCTAAAACTTTCCCCACTGTTCTACCTCTCCCAATTTATAGAGAAAGCTCTACTGCGCCCCCCCCACTACTGCCACCTGCCACTGACTAACCAGCTTCCCCTCTGCCATGAGCCCCAACGAGGCTCCTGAAGAAGTACCAGGAAGGTGGCTGGCGGTGGTGACCCCAACCCTGACAAGTCCCAGCAGAAAGTGGTCTGCATCTTGTCCTGAGTCTGTCAACAACCCTTGACGGTGTCTTTCTAATGTAGACACGGTGTCTCTAGAAGGCTGTGTTTCATTTTTTGAAAGGAAAAGTGCACAGCCTTTAGCCTTGCTCTGATCTATTCAATCACCTCAATTTCTCCCACAGCTCTGGTCCTTTTCTTCCTGATATAGTGTCCAAAATAAATCCAATTTCTCTGCTGATCTGAAGCTCACATCCAACTCCTTACTTCCAGGCATGTGAATTACCACAAATACATCCCTTGGGTCCGTCCCAATTGAGCTACCTGACTCACAGAGCTAACAATTCCGTCGCTGAAAAAGAAAAGGATGTAAAAGCAGAACTACGATTCCTGACTCAATTCTAAGCAACAAGGAAGGACAAATTGATGCAGGAGAGGTGATGGGAACCTTGGGAGGAGGGAGCTGGGTCATGTTGGACGCTGTTATTGTGAAAGAAAGAAACATTGACGCTGGTCAGACATGTCATTTTGAAAAGTCGGTTTCAAGCATTCCTGTCAGCTTGGCGCCAGGGCAGCTTTAAAAGAACAGTAGCTACATCTCCAAACTAAAAGTCAGGACATTTTCTAGGACAAGGACAGATTTTATGCTGCAGCTGGTGCAAGGGGAACTCTGAAGAGAAGTCTGGATGCCTCAGCCAGGCTTCTAGCAACACATCTTAATAGTCTTTGAAAATAGCAGAGTGTCAGAAATGGGGGTCTCAAATTCGATAACATTGGGCTATTGAGGGAGATGTTGACTGGCCCCCAAATAAGAATTTTTCAGGATGCAAAATTCTTACTACCAATTAAAATGACAGGGAGACGCTGAATGAAACCAACCTTTTTTGTCATTTTTGATGAACATTGATTTTAGAAGAATGTGCAGAGGTAGAAAGAAGATGCGAGAGGATGGTGGCTTAGGCTGGAAAACAGAAAGCTCCAACTCAAACCGAGTTAAAAGGAAGAACATTCTACCACAGAGCTTCTTTAGTGGACTTACAGAGAATGCAGGCCCTGCTTCGCTGTGGCTCCTGTGATCCCACCACCCCCGTCTTCTAGCTTCACACTGACTAAAAAATTTGACAATGTCATATCCATTATAAGCTCCTATAACACATTGCCACAGACTGAGTTCTTGGTTTTGTTTTGTTTGTATTTTAAACAAGCATTCAATTCTTGTTATTATAGAACCTGGGAAGTTCAAGAACAGGGTACCAGTAGGTTCAAGGGCTGGCCAGGGCCTGTCTAGTTTGCAGGCAATGCCTTCTCACTGAGGCCTCACATGGGCAAGGACAGCTGAGAGAGAACAAATAAGGTCTTTCCCGTCTGCCCCTACAAGGGAACCATTCCCAGCACAAAGATATAACCCCAACCCCCCGACTACAACCTCCAATTGCAGTCCCCCTGGGAGTTTATGTTTCAATATATAAATTTACCTCATAAGATAGAGTCAACCACAAGCCAATCATTGGCAAGAACTGTTTCCTAAAACCTCAGGATAGTAGGCTCCACGGAGAAAATGGACCTTGAGAAATAAGTCAAAACAATCACCCAGAAGAAGAACCAGAGCGGGCTATGCCAACAAGACCATATGACGTTGCAGCTAATGACGACCCTGGGAAGGACAACACAAATGTTCTCCCAGATGGGGTTACATTAACAGAGTGAGAACACTGGAGTTTCTGCAGTGAGCAGTGCAGTATCAGTCAAAGGGGAGGGCAGGTGGGGACCCTTAGTCACTGCTCTGCATCGGGACGGACCCTGATCAGAAGATAGGCACAGGATAATGAAGGTGCCCACATACTCACTATACCCTGTCAAAAAGCTCTGGGCTTTTGACTTGGGATAATTTCACTCCAAAAGAATTCATGATTGGAAGGATAAGGTTCCTAATTGTGTGTTTAAAGACTCACAGATTAGAGAGAACAAGGATCCAGTTATTTAGGAGATTTAAGAAAAAAGTAGGTTCTTTTTTTCTAACATGGCTCACGATCCATTCCCTTTCTGACAGTCTACCGACCCCCTCCATTGCAGTTCTCCAGTGGCTCACAAAATGGCCTGAGAGCGTGTGTTCTTTGAGAAGCTTTATGAAGCCCTTCATCCATCTCCAGCTACCATTCTGTTCCAAAGATCGTCTTTAGGGCCAAACTGCTTACCAGAATTTTCGACAAATCCCTGGGGCTCAAAACATGATACCTGAAATTATTCCACACTAGCAATTGACAAAAATCACCAAAGCAACTGGACACTATAATCTACTGCTTTTCACCTTGAGAGTGTGGTCATGAAGAAATCATCTGACCCATCTTGCCTCAAAAGATTTCACTTTCCACCCCAAATCCAACAGAATGCAAGATAAGCCAGATAAACCAGGCCTTGACAAGTCCCCCCCACCACCCACCACAGTCTGTTAGTCTGTTACCCTTTGGATACACACACATTCTCTGTCTCTGTCTCTCTCTCTCTCTCTCTCTCTCTCTCTCTCACACACACACACACACACACACACCTATTTTTTTGAACCCAATCACATTTCTCCACAACTACCTGTTTCTTTTTATCAGACTCTTGCTATGTGGATTATCATTTCCAAAGGCTCCCATACTACACAAAATGGATTTAGTTCACCTGTTACATCTTTCTCCTGCTAACCTGACTTTTGTTAAGAACATGTCAGCTGCGAGCCCATGATGAGTGAGTGATACACAGATGACGTTGTTTCTCCCAACAGTGGAATTCTTCCACTTTTTCTTTCATTTGCACCCTCCCATCCCTTGAGAACAAGGTCCTCTAAAATAACCGAGCAAAGCTCAGTACAAACTCACGGAGACTGAAGCAGCAATCACGGGCCCCACATGGGTCTATGCCAGGTCCTCTGCATGTATGCTGTAGCTTTCAGTTTAGTGCTTTCGTGCAACTCCTGATGTAAGCAGGTGGTTCTCTGATTCTTGCACCTTCTCTTGGGGCTCTTTTATTTTTCTGTTGGCTTGTCCTGTCCAACTTTAATGTGATGGTTTTTGTTTTATCATATTACATTTTTGTTATGTTCGGTTATCTTTTAGAAACCTGTTCTTTCCAAATGAAAGACAGAAAAGGAGTGGATTTGGATAGGAGAGGAGGTGGGGAGGAACTGGAAGGAGTAAAGTAAGGGGAAACCGGTTTCAGAGTATATTGGATGAGAATATAATCTATGCTTAATAAAAGGGAGACATTTCACATCGTCCTACAGGAAGATGGATCTGCCTCTGAGCATTGAAGACATTACCGTCAAGATCATCAGCATTTGCCAAATATGCTGGTCACTTCTCTTTCAATCTGGTGTGTTGTGTACATTGTTAGTAGGATTTCCCGCCTAAACACTCTCCTCCCTCGACTGTCACCAGCTCCATCCTTTTCTCACAGAGTTCACTTCATTTATCTTCTGTGTCTTCCCCCTCTTTTTTTACTTTCTATGTGAAACCCCCCACCCCACCCCCAGGGTTTTTAACGCTGTTCTCTATTTACATCTTCTACACTCTCCTTAATCCACAGCTTTAAATACCATCTAACAATATTCCAACAGTTACCTCTCCAGACCTCATATATATATATATATATATATATATATATATATATATATATATCCAATAGTCTATTTAAATATCTCCATTTCAATATCTGACAGATTAATCAAACACCGCTTGCCAGAAGGAGACCATAGTAGTTACTTTTCTATTGTTGTGATAAAACACCATAACTAAAAGAAACTTACAGAGAAAGGGGATATTTTGGCTGATTGTTCCGGAGGGGCAATCCATAATGGCAGGAGAGGTGTAGAAGACCAGACAGAGCAGGTAACTGAGGGATCCCCATCTCTAACCACAAACACAAAGCAGAAAAAGCAAAGTAAAAGTAGGACGAGGCCATAAACTCTCAAAGCCTGTTCCCCAGTGATGTATGGGTTTCCAGCAAGGCCCTCATAATGGTCCCATAATCTCCAAACAGTGCCATTAACAAGAGACCAAGGGTTTGGTTATGTGAGCCTATGGGAGACTTCTCTCATTCAAACCACTAAAGGGACTTACTCTTTTATTCTGCTCTAATTAATCTTTCCTTCTCTTCATCCATGTAACTAGAAGCCCCATGTCTTTCCATAGTGCTCAGATAGGCCGTCTGCCCTAAGTAGTAAGTAGCTCCCGTCAGATACCTGAGCTTCCAGATGTTTGAATACTTCTTTTACATAATGTTCTAGTTGCAGTGTGCTGATGACTTTTACCCTTTATGCTTCCTGGCCCTATGTGGAATCTACTTACTCCTCCCCATTCCCAGTGTGAACTTTCTTGCTCATTCACTTGATCACATGTTGGCTAATTCAGTAACCTTCCTACTGGTCCCCTGCTTCAACTGTGTTCTCATGCAGTTCATTCTTATTCAACCAGCAGAGTAAAGGCTTTGAGTATCAGTCAGAGTCCTTGTTTAATTACTTGCTCAAAGTTTTTCAATGATTCCACTTTGCTTCTTGAATGAACTCTAAGCTGTTTATTGTGACTTAGCCAACTCTGGCCAGTTCCCTGACAAGGACTCAGTAGCCTAATGGCAGGGGTTCTGAAGCTGTGTCTCTTGGGCTCCAATCTATCAGCATCTTGGGTTGTGCCCAGGAGATGGACACCACCTCATGAAGCTCCCAGTTGTCACAGGCTGCTGTAAAAGCTGGTCCTGTGGAAGCTTGGGTGCCAGGTGTTCAGGAGAGTTGCATACACCTGCTGGAAGAGCCAGCAGCCCAGTTCTGATTGCACCTGGAGTCCCTGTGGGGAGCCAAGGTCATGCATTGCCCACTCATTGCGGGGAAGCAGAAATTTGGCCCAGTCTAGACAGTTGGCTGGCAATGCAGGGAGAAACCTGCTTTTCCCTGGGTCAACGGTCCTACCTTCAAGCGCTGCATGTTTCTATGTTACACTAGATTCCTTCAGTTCCTCAAGCACAGAAGGAACACCACTAACTGCACCATAGGAAGTTTTGCATGCACTGGTCTCTGCCTTGAATGTTTCTGCAGGAATTTCTACATATTTCTTCTTGTGTAAGCCAAAATGCCATTTCTTTAACAACTTTCTCCCAATTTCCTCCATTAGTCACTGCTCTTACACCCAGAATCCTTCCTTCATATCAAATAACAAAACATGCATTTAGTATTCATCCCTTTGTGTCTTTGCTTAAAACATCTGATTCTCAAAGGACAAAATAACTCTAGGAGAGCAGGATCTGTGCATTTATTTTATTAGATAAAATGGTAATATCACCTTATATCACTTTGTATCATTTAAATTAGTGTCTTTACAAAATTACTAGCAGGAAAAATAATATTCATATTAGCCATCTCTTATTATTTATAAAGATCCACTAAATCAAAATTTCTGAGAACCACATGGCTAGCCAGTACTCCATTTCATAATCTAGTCAATATACCAGCTACTGAAGGGTAAAGCTATGTTCCTACAATGGTGGCAGTAGCCTTTGTCCAATAGGAAACTCCCTTAGTTGGTGATCAGCACATGGTCACCGAAGTCCTGTACTGAAACAGAAAAAGAAAAGTTTGCCCCTTCTTCTCCCCTATTATTAAAAAGTAAGTTGATTGATAAAAATTTTTATGAAGGGCATCAGGAGTTTATGAGCATGAAAACCATCATATTTATTATTCTATCCTCACTGAAACAGGTTGCCCAGAAGATATCAGATAGTCAATAAATATTTGTTGAATCGGTGAAAGTAATGAGGCATGCCTTGTATTGGCATGCCTCCGAAATCTGTTTCTACCCTTGCCCTCTTCAGCATTTCTGTCTAATTAACCCAATCTTACTCAACGCTTTTATCAATACATTGAATAAAGACATGGAGGACATACCCATCAAATGTACAGGTGGTACAAAACTGGGAGAATAACATGGGGAATGAGAAACCAAGATCCAAGCTCTTATTCGATAAGAACGATGGATTAAAAACCAATATAAAAGTATTGGCAGCCTCTCTTTAGGCTCAGAAGGGTGAGCACACAAGCATGGCTGTTTCTACAACCAGATTAAAGAGTTATATGAGCAAATGATGCTGGTGGAAGGGGCCTCAGCTCTAAGAGACATGGCGTGACTGTAGGGACAATGGCATGAGGTGACTCTTTTGAGTAGCAGGGACTGAACACTTCCACTGAGAGCTTCAATGCAAGAAAACTTGTGAAAGTCAGTGTGTCTCTTTGGCAGCATTTAAGAATCCCAAACTGCTGAAGATGCTGACCCCAAACAGGGAATAGCCCATCCTCAGAGCAGCTTGCTTAGAAATCCCATCATGATCAGGGCCCTTGAGGGTGTTGATTGTGAACTAGAGACGTGGGGTAAAGGTGCCATTGTATTTGTAACTGAAAACCTTGAACTTCAGCTCCTCCACAATTCAGTGGGTGTGCATAGTGTGCAGACAGGCCCACTGTATGGACAGGTGATCAATCTCCAATCCTGTAGGCACCTCTTATACGACAAAACATATTCTCTCTGGATCTTCTCCCATTCTCCTTCTATAAACTAGAAGAATAAATAAAATCACAAGATTAACACAACCCCCAAGGAGCTCTCTATTCTATTGTTCTCTGATTTAGTGGCCAAATGTATCAGTGAAATTTCTAAGGACTTGAGACATGTGTGACATCCCCCAAAGTTAAGGGTAAATTATTATATATCATAATATCCTTGTTGCTAAAATTTCTTCCCTGGGAGAGACATAAACAAGGTAAACCCACTCTTCCAAGGTTACAGAGATAAGGTAAGGCATGATTCCACCAAAGTTCGCCAAGAAAAATCAGTGAGTTTATTAGGCTTACAAACCAATGGATGAGTGGATGTGGGCAGGAATAAAGGTGGACTTTAAAGTATCTACAACAGAAGGTCTGCAACTCACAGGAATGATAGCTTCCACATGGCTAGTGGATAGAACACTGACCCCTCATTTTTGCCCACATATATACTTTATCCCCTCCCTCAAGGCCAAGGGCAACAGGAAGAACTGTATACATCTGGTTGAGAAGAGTGGCTGGATATTAAGGTAAAAGTGATATGACCCTCTCTACCACCTCCTCTAATGGAGGGAGGGAAATAGTCAACAGACCCAGCTGTGATGATCTTGCCTGGGTGAGCCCACCAGAACTCATGGAGTAGCTGCAGTTTGGCTCAGAGGATAGTCCTATACAACAGTCCATCACGAAGACAGAGGCATTACATTTCAATGGTCTTTTCCAGCTCAAGTAACTGCATATTTGAACCATTTGTGAATTACACATCATAGGTCTCTGACTGAGTGATGCCCAGGGCAGGAAAAGATTCTACAGCAGGTTACATCTCCAATGCCCACAGCTTTTTGAGGCCAAAAAGAAGCCAAGTCTATGGGAACAACAGCAAGGGCTCCTTTCCAGATGTGATATACTTGCTCCAGGGAGTATGAGCTTGAATGGGTACCGCAGATTCCATCAGCTCTCCTCTTTCAAATCATGTCAGGTGCCCCACGGCTGCTAGAAAACCCAGTGGCTGAGAGGCAAAGGCTCTAAACCCCCTGACTCGGTGACCCGCTTATAACCACCGATGGCCTGTCTGAGGGAGAAAAACAAAGGTTTTCCTTTCTTCTCAATGTTGGATAATTCCAGGTGGAGTCTATGAAGAACGATTACAAACACATCACAGGTATGCCCGCTCTTGCCAATTTTCTCTCCTTAGAGCTGTTGCCCTGAGGATGGTCTCAAACAATCTTCTGCCAGCAGTGGTTTACCTCAAAGCTATTTCCAGGTAACTCCATCAGTACAACATTATAGACCAGCTGCTTTGTACTCATGATTGTCTTGTTGCTTTTCCACTTTGTCTTGCATGATTTCCTCAAAGGATCCCATTTTCAGTTACTTTTGTTCCATTTTTATGGCCTTCTGTAACTTTTGTCTCTGTGGTATTTTTTTGCTCTCACCTTTGTTTTCTTCGGGAGCTCCACTAACTTTTATGACATTTCTTTCTGTCATTTCCCCCTTTGAACCATCTATTTCCTTTTGAGCGCTTTTCTAGAAAGATTACACCATGTGTGGTGTCTATAAGAATTGGGAAAACAGTTCAGACGGAACCAAGTAAAACTGTATCTTTGTGGTCAAATTTCTGAGGTTCACCTTAACAGTGACCTGAGGTTTTCTTTGTTTGGGGTTTTTGGTTCTTGTTAAACATGTTGTTCTTCTGCTCTTGGGTTTTAATTTTTATTTTTCTGTCTCCAACCCCTCTATTTATAATCCCTATGCAAAGATCCTGGACTTGTTTCCTTTTATAAACTAATAAGTTGTGTGTGAGTCAAGTTAATTACTTGCTAAGGAATATTAAGATGTAGGAGAAGAGTTGGGAACTCTCAATCGGCCTTTGAAAGTACTCTGGAGGACTTCTCCCAAATATAGCATCCCTTTCTACCTGAAAATCATCCTCCCCTTTAGGTGTTTAGTGGATGGTGCCTGAATTCATACACAACAGGTTTCTTAAAAAGCAGAACCTGGGAAGATAGTTCTTGGGTCAGGGACCTATAATGAAATGGGAGGAGATAGTAGCACAGAGGAAGAAGTCAAGCTTCTTTGTAGACCCTACCCAATTTGTCACTGATTATACAGTACCAGTAGCCTGTCAAGGGCTGAGCCCTGACCCATACTTAGGCTTGGGTGTAGCCTACCAGTTGTTCCCATGAAGATGGCTCCTCTCATGCTGGAGATGTTCTCTGAAGAAGGCAACTATAAAACAGCACTGACAGCAGCCAAAAGGCGGATGCACTGGTTTGTTGACTGGAGTCTGCATTTTCTGTTGTTTGTTCTCCCCTCTCAGACAGTCCCTGGGACGGCAGTGGTTTTAGGAAAGGAATAATATGCTTTCTTGTTTCTTTAGCTATCCCAGGATATAAGGATGTACTCTACAGGGACTCCCCCATCCTTCTGGATTCTAAGCAGTATTCATAGCATGGTCTTTCATGATGGAAGCACTTGTCTTGGGGAAGTCTGCATCCTGATCACAGCCCAAGGCATGGAATAAGCACCATCTGCTTGGTCCAGTGTCCATTTTTAATGGAAACTTCATGTTTTATGGGAAGAGGTGTGGTGGGTTTTTTTGTTTCTTTCCATATGACCTGTGTTTCTTTGTTTAGAGATGATATCTCACGTAGCTCAGACTGACCTCAAACGAACAATGTAGTCAAGATTACCTTGAACTTCTACAGACCGGGGCCACCAAAGTTCTGCAGATCAATTCCAGATTGTGGTGTGTGTTTAGCAAACACTTTGCCAACTGAGTTGAATTCCAGCCATAGTGTGGTTTTTCTAGTCTCCTTTATGTGATGCTTTAGAGATGCTTCAGAAAGGTTAAGGGCAACTCGCAATCTAAAATAGAAACCTCTCCCTCCACAGATCTCTTTTTCTTATCTTTGTACACCGAGAAATGTACCATACACACAAAGTACGGTCTACAAAGCATACATAAAGGAATACAAATTCTGGAAAAACACTGTTTCATTTTTCCTGGCTTTATATAAATGGAACTGTGCTCAATTTATTCTTCTGCCAACACTTCTTAGACTCAATAGTGTTTAATACTGCTGATCCCTACATGTTCGACCCAAATGCAATCCACATACATTGCCATTACTGTACAGAATTCCTTTGCATAACCCTAGCACAAATGTGCTTCTCCATTTTGCTAGCCCCACGTTTGGTTCTTGTTCTTGTTCTTGTTGTTTGTGCACCTCTGTACTGTGGAAGCAGTGCTACCTGTGATGTTCTTGCTCATCCTCCTGGTAAACTCTGCAAGGGTTTCTACGGGACATACATAGAAATGGAATTTCTGGATTGATGGATTGTAAAGCTTTCATATTCTCAGCCTTACTAGGTGTTTTACTCAGAGTTCTCTTGAAAGACAGAGCCAATGGAATGTGCTTATAATGGGACTTATTAGATTGGCTGCCATGATCAGAGGCTAGATAGTCACACCAATGACTGGCTATAAGCCAGACAGTCAAAAGAAGCTGATTTGTGCTTTGCTCGGGTATCTGGAAGACTGAGAACCAGGGGAATTAGTGATGTAGCCCAAACGCAAAGCTGAAGACCTCAAAACTGCCTGCAGGGTGGCTTTTGTTAATCATTGCTCAAAAGTCTGATGTCTACGGGTCTTCTTGGACACAAAAGTCACCAAAGCACTTGCACAGAAGTTGCAGGCTTCCTCTTTCTGCTTTTACTTCCAACCTGGCCCCCAGTCCATTAGACAGCCACTACATTCAAGATGAGCCCCCAACCCACATGCCCACTGGAAACACTCTTACACATCCCCATAATTGCGTCTTTCTAATTTTCTCAGTGTCTCTCAACCCAGTCAAGTTTGCAAGCAAGATTAATGATCACACCAGCTAATGCCAAGCCATTGCCCATGCAAGTTTTCTTCTGTTTAACATTCTCCGCCCCAATTAACGTGGTATTTTCAAAATTTTTAATTATTGCTTATCTAAGACAGAAACAAATTATATCATGGTATGACTTTAATACACACTCCATAATTACTAGAAAGACTGGGTGTCTTTTATAAAAAAAAATTATATATTGACTGTTCAAACTCTCTACTGTAAAAATGTCAGTTTATTCTTTCATCCCATTTTTGTTTGGACTGTTAGGTGTTTGCTGTTTATCAAGGGGCTCTTCACTGTGTTGGGGACCCTGAAGTGGTACCAGTTAGATGTGCTGCAAGTTTCAATTAGTGGCTTATCTTTTTATTCTCTCTGTGGTCTTCCCATAACTAGAAGTTATTAATTTTAATGTGCTCTGCTTTTATAATCTTTTTCTTTATCATTGGAGTTTTTGTGTGTTGTGTTTAAGAAATAACAATCCTAACAGTCATAAAGAGATCCACATTTCATAAACTTTTATCTTCCGCATTTAAGACTTTAAACCATCTGGAATTAATTTTTGTGTGCAGTGTGAAGTGGGAATCTATTTTTCACAAGTTTTTGCATTTAAAGGACGAATTCTGCATATTGAAGACCTGAGTTTTCCCCACTGATTTACTCTGTGACTTCTCAGTTGCCACATGTGCACAGGACACAAGGCACTTACATGTTCTTTGTTGTGTTCTGTCGGTGTGTCTGTCTGCCCTTGCACCAGGACTACATTCTTTATTTCTACATGTCAATGTTGTATGTTGTTATCTGATCAGTCACATATTTCTCACACCCTAACTCATATGTTTCAAGAATGTATTGACTTTTTCATGACCTTTTTATTATCCATATAAATTTTATGATCAGTTGTTCAAGTTCCATGAAGAACCTCTTAGGATTTTGTTTGGAACTGGATGCAACAATTTGGGAAGGACTGGTATTTTTATGATGTTAAATCCTGTCCACAAATGCAGTTTAGCTCTCTAGTTTTCAAGGTCGATTTTTGGACTTCAGTAAAGCTTTGTGTTTTTCTCAAGAAAAATGAAATTATATAAGTTAGGCTCACATAGTCTGGAAGGCAGATGTGAGCTTCCCATTACCTGCCAATGTCTTTCTGTTCCTGTGTATGTATGTACTCCACAGTGTGAACAGTTTACACAAGTCTCAGCTTTCTCCACTGTCAAGGGAATTATTGTAGCTATCATAGAAGTTTGTTATAAAAATGCATAGATACACAGATATAGATGGAACATATATGTGTACACAAAAGTGCTTAGAATAGTATCGATCCCATTATAAATATGCTTCCTTCTATTGTCCTAAATATGTTTGTTTTCTTTACATACACAACATTGCTAGCTGTATTTATACATTGAATATGTTCTCATATCTATATACAGATATGTTCAAAATTCGTGTCAAAATCTGAAATCTAACAAATTATTTTATTAATGCTCATAATTTTGATGTTATTTTGAGCTTTTTACTTTTGCATCTAGTAATACTGCTTTTTTTAGATCATTTTAGATCTTCTGTATTTGATTTCTTTTTCTTGCCTAATTGCTTTGGCTAACACTTCCAGTATATTATTGAATAGAAGTCATCACAGCAAAAATTCTACCTTTTTGAGGGGAGGAGACTCACAAGGTCCCACTTCTCTTTAAAGATCTACGAGTAGCTAATGGTTGCTGAGGAGGGGAGGGAAAGATATTTTCTTCAGTAGTATAGTCACTGGCAAGTTTCTCATATTTCTGTAAATCATAATCTCACACCCGTCCTCCTGAAAGTAGACCTAAGGAAATTCATTGCTTCACCAAAGGAGGAAGAAGAAAAGGAAGAGGTGGCAGGAAAATAGAAGGTGACTAAGTGGGAAAAGTGATGACATCAGCAGGAACGGAGGGGTTTAAGAGAGTGTGATAGAGAGATGATCAAATCCATTACACAAATGAAAATGTTATAGCAATGCACATTGTTGTGCATAAATATTTGGTAACGAAAAACTTAAAGTTTTGATTTATATACCTTCCTCCATGATTTTAAGCATATTTATCAAAAGCTCATTCACTTCTGATGTATTTTATCCAATATGATTTACATGCGTGAAATTTCATTGTTTCTTAAGAAAGCTGTTTGTAAGACATAGATTCTCTGAAATGTACAGCGTTGTCTAGTATTTAACTGCGTTCTTGAAAAGAATGGGCCTTCTCCAATTGTTGCTCATGTCCTGCACATGCTTCTCACACCGAAGTATTAATTGTGATGCCAGAACCGTCTCCATCATTACTGATTTCTTCATCTCCTCAGCCTCTCAGTCACTAAGAGAGCAAGAGAGGAAACTCTCCAAGCTACGCGAAAGATCTATCAATTTGTCTGTATTTGGGTCAATTTTTCCTCTATATACTCTGAAGCTGACTGTAAGATGCATTCAAAGATAGAAGTGTTACTGACAGAAAATTAAACCTTTACGGGTGTGTAGTGAGCTTCTCTTCATCCCCCAAAGCATTTTAGGCCTTAAAGGCCTTTCTATCTGAGATATAATTATGCCTATAATTACATCCTGTGCCAGCTTTATTTTGGCATTTGCCTGCTTATGGTGTTCTTGCTCTCCTTTGATTTCAACCTTTTAATATCATTGTATTTTAACATATGTCTTCTAAACAGCATGTATCAGAACTTTGCGTTGTTCCAAGTTTGAACCTCTTCTGGCATGCTTTATCTTTTAGCTGAAACACTTAGTCTTTATGCATTTACTGTGATTTCTTATATATTTAAGGCGATGTTTATCTTTTTTTAAACTTAAGAAAAAAGTCTTTCAAACTGGGTTCTCCCTCTGTTTCTGGTTGTTTATACTAGTTGTAGACACTGTCCGTTCCACATTCACAGTTGTTAAATGTGTTCAGTTAAAGTCTAACAGTCTAAGCATAAAGAGGAAGAAATTATACTAGAAGTTTCTCTCCTGCCCACCAGTTCCCACATAACCACTCTGGGGCTTACTATTAATTACAAACTGTTTGGCCTATTAGCTCAGGTTTCTTACTGGCTAGCTCTACATATAAATTAACCCATTTCTAATAATCTAGATGTCATCACATGCCCCATTGCTTTACTGGTAAAATTCTGACTGCTGGTGGCTGGCTGCTGGCATCTCTGCTGACCCCACCTTCTATCTCCTTGTATTCAGTTTGGCTTTCCCACCTGGTTATATTCTGCCTGGCTATCGGCCAAATCAGCTTCTTTATTAACCGATGGTAATAAAACATATTCACAGCATACAGAGAGACATCCCACATCAAGAAATAGTGGATATCAAGATGGGATGTTGCTGGCATGGACTTGAGACGCGCCCCACCCCCACCCATAACTACACTACTACAGCAGGCACTTCGAAGAAAGGAGACAAGAATACCTATCTTCATCTCAAACAACAAGTACTGTGAGTGTTTCAAACCCTCCATCCTCATCCTGATTTATAAGAACCTATGCTGTCTTTTGAAACGCCTCAGATCAGGCATAATGAACATGGATTTTTACAGTCAATATTCATTTAGATTTGGCCATCTTTCGCACTTTTTGCTCACCAGCCCTTCTAGTGTATTGGAACTTACTTTGCAAAACCATTCTTCTTCCTAAATTGAGGACCCTTAGATGTTCCTTTAGTAGGGCATTTGTCAATAAACACATGATGATTTGATTGTCTAGAACTTTCTTTCTGTGGTCCTCATCCGTAAAAGAAGTTTCCCCCGCATTCTGTGCTTGTCAATCATGCGCCAAGAGAAAAATACAAGTCTCATTCCCTGAGTTTCAGAATCTGATTGCTGCCTTTGAGAAACTATCATCTAGTTCTCACCAATTTGTGGCAATATGTGTTTTCTTCCTGGATGCTTTTCTAACTCCCTTGTCTTTGGAATCTGTTTTTTTTCCCCCCACTGGAGCAAACTGGGCCTGGGTTAAATGAAGCTGGGCATTGTTGTCATCCATTAAATGTGAAAAACTCTCTGTCTCTGTATTTACAAAAACAAAATGGCCTCTTCTCCTTTTTCTTTTTAGTTTACTTTGATATCTTTTTATATTCCAAGCTCTCTCAACCTCATATCTGCCTTGCAATTTACTTCTCTTTTGTTACTCACTAATTTAACATTACATAAAAACTTTTATTTTTGTTTCTGAAAGTTTTATTTGGTTCCTTTTCATCCTCTCCTCAATTACCATAATTTTGGAAGAGAGGCATTAGCATACTTCTTGCTGCTTCTTTTACTCTTTCAAGTACACAAACATGTTTGCTTTGATTTCTCTATCTATTCCTATATCCTTATTCCAATATCTGGGGTTCTAGTACATCTGATTCTGCTACTGGTCATTGGTGCTAACTTGGACTAATAGCGGTTGGAGTCCTCATGAATTTATAGATTTCTTACTGTGAACTCATATTGGATTGTGAACTACAGGTCATCTACATAGCCTGTGTTAGAGCAGCAGAGATCACAGGGATGAATAAGGTCCCTGACCCTGGATGCTCACACTTCACCAACAGTCTTCAGAGATATGCATAAATAATTAAAATCCTAGCAACCACGTGGCCAAGTGCCTTTCAGAGATTATGAAAACATTTTGCATGTTGAGAAGTTGGAAATTTCATGACTCAACAGAATCTTCACATCACACCTAGCAGACACTTACTATTTAACTTTTCCTAAACCTGTGAGGGTGCAACTGCTCCACTCTTCGTGGATGACCTTCTGTTTGCGTAGGCTAAAATCTATGTCATTGTCCCCCATTTTCTTATTCTTACTTCACAACTAATCCTATAGGAAACTTAGTTGGTTCCACCCTCAGAATGCACCCCGAATATAAATACTCTTCTGCCTCCCCTGCCACACAGGGTGAGTTACCCTCCCCCACCTCTGTCTTACATCACTGTCACCGTGTCCTAACACAATCCCTTCCCTCAACCCTTCCACCCCTCAGGCTTTGTTGCCCATTAAAGGAGAGATGACCTTCTCAGAGCCCAAGACAAGGCTGTCAAGCCTGACGACTTAAGTTAGATTCCTGGGATATGTACGGTAGGAGGGAACTGACTTCCAAATGTTGCCCTCTGTCCTCCAAATGCACACACCAACTTAAAAAAAAATAGATAAAACAAAACAATAAAAGGAACCCAAGGCAGACTGTATACCCTTTGATTCAATCCTGTTTACCCAGCCTTGAAGGACGACTCATAGTACCTTCTGCTTCAACCCTTGCTGCAGCTGCACAGGCTCCTTTGCTCTCTCTTGTGCTCTGGGCACCTTCCAGCCTCTGCACCATGGACCTGCTTCTCTCTCTGCTCACACCGTTCTTTAAGCAATGTGGTGGTTTGAATAAGAATGGCCCCCATAGCCATTCAAACGTTCAAATATTTGATCTTTAGAGAATGGCACTATTTGAGAGTTAGGAGGTGTGGCCTTGTGGAAGTAAGTGTGGGCTTGTTGGAGGCAGTGTGTCTGTCACTGGGTGGCCTTTGAGGTTTCAAAAGCTGAAGTCAGACCCAGTGGCTTTCTCCCTGCTGCCTTCAGATCCAGATGTGGAACTCTCAGCTACCAGAACTGCCTGGATGCTGCCATGCTCTCTGCCATGAGACAACAGTCTAAACTCTGAAACTGTAATTAATCCCCAGTTAAATGCTTTCTTTTATAAGAGCTGCCGTGCCCGTGGTGTTTCTTCCCAGCAATAGAAGAGTGACTAAGTCAGGCAGATGTGCTCTCATCATGCCCCTCCCCCACTCTTCCTTGAATGTCCTACGCATGCTTGTGTCATCACTAAAGATAGAGAATACCCCTTCTAATTATAACTCCCTCTCTTTGCAGTCTTTTACTCTGATTTATAATTTCCTCCCAGACTTAATGTAATATAACACTAAGTAATCTACTTATCATGTGTCTCTGGCTTCTCTCTCCCGCTGGAATCCAAACTCATGAGAGCAAACACAATACTCACTTACGTCTCACTCAGCCACTTTGCCCTGCACAGAAAACAGCACCTGTCTCTTAGTTTGATAACTACTTATAGAATAAGAGTTGGACTCTGCTGGCTGAAGGCACTGGGTATGGCTTCGTAAAGAGGGTGGCTTTGGTTGAATGGATGCAGACAGAGCCTCCAGAGTAGTTTTCTAATACTGCAGCTTTGCAGTGGCTGGTGGCTGACCTCAGTCGAGTCTCAACCCCTCTCCGTCAATGTATGAGCTTTGATAGCTCATACATTTCAGGCTGAGACTATCAAAAGGGTCGCCAATGTCTAAAGAGCAGAAGGACTAGGTAGTAGGGCCCTAGTTCCGTAAGTCACGTGTAAACATCCATTTTTCTGGTAAGGTTTCCCTCAAGCATTGTGTCACCAAGAATGAAAAGTTCCAAGACATTGTTCATGGTGGTTTGTTGATGGTGCTGCTCCTTAAGGGGTGCTGGGCATTGAACTCAGAGCCTGTCAAGTGCCAAGTGAGTGTGCCCCCCCTGGACCATATCCCTAGCCCTCATCTTGGTGGTCTCTAAGGCACTAGTGACTCACTAGGCATCAGAGAACTACAGGCGTAACCCAAGCAAAGAACATGAGGGCCCATGGGCCTTCCACTTGAATGAAAACACCTGCTTAGCTTACTCTGCTCTGAAATGGAATAGATAAAACCTACTGTCTACAAGAAACCTGGTCCGGAATCACAAATCCGGCTGCCGCCAGTGGCTGTCCTTAGCAGGCAGGTGTGGGAGAGCCGAAAAATCCCCGCACACCCTGGAGTTTAGTGGATGCAGAATGGAGCCGACAGCCAGGCTTGGAAAATTCAGCAGGTGTCAAAATGCAGTTTGTTCAACTTCCCGGACAAATTAAGAGCCAAGGATTCCAGCCTCACACTAATTAAATCATAAGAGAAAATGATGGAGCGGAGAAAAGAGACACTGGAGGAGCCGAAAGCTGCCGCGAGTCTGTGCTAATGATAGCTGATTCCGTATTAGCATGAGCGCCTTCGGTTACCCGCGGAAATGTGCTGAAGCAGGAGCTTTTGTCAGGGCAAACGCATCTGTGAATAAACGAACAATATTCATGTCGAAGGAGTCAGCAATTTGTCACCCGCTCGGCCTCTGCTGTTAGAGAGCGTGAATAACTTTTGAAGTGAGGAGATTAAAACCGTGTTCAGACACATGCAACTCTTGGGACCGAATAAAGTTCAGAAGCCTTAGGTCCGTGGATGTGCCGCTCTGAGAGCTCCGGAATTTAATGTTTGCAGTATCCGGGGTCAGTCGGACACTTTCCTCCTTCGGACTCACACCCAGAGGGAAGCTGTTTTGGCCGACTCCCATGAGCGCGTCCAGGCTGTCACTCCTCAGGTGCTGTGACACTGGGGACTCATCTTGCCACACACCCACCACACTTCAGGCTACAATGCTCACTGTTTAGATCCTGAAGTTTCTTCCTGGAGTACTATGGTCCCATGATACCCCATGGAAAGCTTGACTCTTAGGACACATAGGCAACAGCTAGATCAGGGGTTCTTAAACTGTGGGTCGCAACCCCTTGGGATCAAAGGACCCTTCTACAGAGGTCACATTTCGGGCATATCAGATATTTACATTACAATACATAACAGTAGCAAGATTACAGTTATGAAGTAGCAACAAAAACAATTTTATGATTGGGAGTTACCAAGGAACTATATTGAAGGTTCTCAGTGTTAGGAAGGTCGAGGTGCTAAAGGAAGAGGTGGGTGTTTTTACTCTGAGAGTGTCAGTGATGTAACCTGACATCCATCATGCTTTGCTTCTGTGTCTTACATTTCTCTTTCTGTCTTGCCTTGCCTCTAGGCTTGTTGCCCCTTAATCATCAAAGAGACCTGGAAAATAAGATCTCTCCTTTCTTTGAGCAGGGGAAAGTAGCCTAGAACACCTCAAAAAGAAAGGCAGAAGGCAGCAAAGTCAGTATCCCAAAGAACACACACACACACACACACACACACACACTGCACTCATACACTATGGAGTAGCTAGTGTACTCTGGGCTCAAGTCCACAAAAGCATCACCAGTGTTAACCACTATTCGATAACTGTGACCAACTCGTGTGTCCTGGTCCATGAGACCAGGATGTTGAGAATGTTGGAGTGAAGGTCTCATTGCCTGACTCCTTCCTTCTGGGTCCCTCTCAGGCTTCCCTCCTGCATCCAGAGATGACCACAGCAAGGGCATCAAGGTCATTCTCTGTCCCCGAATGAGTAAATCTGAACCAGGGGAAAAAAAATTCTCAATTCCACATCAGATGCCGCCTTTTGCCCAAGAGTCTCAATTTGTTTTCCTGGCAAACGCCTCAGTTTGTAAATAACAGAAAATAAATATATGTTGCTGTTTTTACACTGAGTACCATGACAGCTGAACGACGCTTAGAATGGCAGCCTGTATTAGGCCGACAGCTTCCATTTAGAAAGCCAAGGAAAAGGCAGAAAGAACGCTCAGCAAATGGATGCTGAGGTCATAGAGCGGCCATTGTCACCCAACCTGTCTACCCTGTGTGCCTACTCCCCCACTCTGACCCTGGCCCCCCCAAAAAAAGCAAGCATAACTCACACCTTCTCCTGAGAAAATGTGGGACCCAGTGGTGAGCTGCATCCTGTCCCCCCTCGTGTCTCTGCAGGCCAACACAAGGGCTCCCATGCCCATACCTGCACATGAATCAGTAGTATCAGCTACCTTGCTCACTGTTGTGGGGGAAAAAAACTGACAGAAGGAATTTAAAGGGGGAGAAATCCATTTTGGCTCGCAGTTTAGAAGACATAGCCTATCACAGTGGGGAAGTCTTGACCGAGAGAACCTCTCCTAGCCATGGCAGCAGAAAGTTGAAGAACAACTATCACATGTTTCAGTGGCTTGAGAAGCAGAAATGAGTGTGGGCCTAAAGCAGACCCAGGCTATACCCCTCAAACCCCACCACTACAGCCCTGTGTCTGCAAGTAAGCTCCATATTTAAAAGGCTCTCCAACCTCCACAGACAGCGCTTCTGACCAAGTGTCAAACCATAGCATGGTTTACGTGCTTGTACATATAGACAAACACGAGCCTGTATCTGTACATGATGTATGCTCATACACGTGCGAATGTACGTACACACGGATGC
Organism: Alexandromys oeconomus; assembly: GCA_963919705.1. Lineage (NCBI taxonomy): Eukaryota > Metazoa > Chordata > Mammalia > Rodentia > Cricetidae > Alexandromys > Alexandromys oeconomus. Next base: position 24,759,900 of record CAWTZB010000064.1, read on the forward strand.
AATTGTACACACATGTACATGCTTGCTCTCAGACTTTCGTTCCCTGTAACTGCGTCTGTGATGGTTTCACTCTTCCTTTGCTGTGATTTAAATGTGAAATGCCTTCCACAGGCTCCCATATTTGAACGTTTGATTTATAACAGGCAGAGTTGTCTTGGAAGGTTGTGGAACCTTGACGAGGTTTTAAAGGTTCCTCACTGGATGAAATGGTCGTGGGGTGGGCCTTGAAGCTGGCTAGCCTGGCTGTATTTCCTGCCCATATTCCATTGCCTGGAAGCAGTCACAATGTGGCCAGCCATCTCAGATACACTGGTATGCCTTGCCATGATGGGATAAACCCTTGAACTGCGAGGAACAAAACAGAACAAAACAAAATACACATCGTTTCTTCCCTAAATTGTTTCTGTCAAGATTTTCTCAAATATTTTCTCTCAGTGACAAGAAAAGTGCTGTCTTAGTTAGGATTTCTGCTGCTATGATACCGTGATCAAAAGCAACTCGGGGGGACAGGGTTTATTTCCGCTTACACTTCCACATCACAGGCCATTGACCAAAGAAGTCACAACAAGAACTCTAAGCAGGATCCTGGAGGAAAGGGTTGATGCTCAGGCCATGGAGGAGTGCTGCTTACTGGCTTGCTCCCCATGGCTTGCCCAGCTTACTTTCTTGCCATCTAGAATGACCTTCCCAGGGGTGGCATCATGGCCCCCAGTGCACTGAGCCTACTATCTCTCTCATAAGTCACGAAAAGCCATTATAAGCTTGCCCACAGGCAAATCTTGTTAGGGCATTTTCTTGATTAAGGTCCCCTCTTTCCAAATGACGCTAGCTTGTGACTAGTTGATAAAATTCCAGCCAGCACAGTAGCTAGACTATCACACTTGGCATGTCCATAACGAACCCTGTGCTGTTTTGAAACATGCTCCTCCATGAAGAATCAAGTCTGGATCCATTCACCCCAGGAAGCTTCTCAGGAGTGCCCACTCCCTGGGAAATAGAATGCCACTCATACACTGTCGTATCTGTTCCCTTATGTCCCAGTCCTTTTAGAACAATGGTTCTCAACCTGTGGGCTGCAACCCCTCAGGGGTTCAAACAGCCTCTTCATAGGGGTCACCTAAGACCATCAGAAAACACAGCTATTTATATTACAATTTATAACAGTGGCAAAATTATAGCTATGAAATAGCAACAAAAATAATTTTATGGTTGGGGGTCACCACAGTATGAGGAACTGTGTTAAAGGGTCACAGCGTTAAGAGGGTTGAGAGCCACGGCTCTGGGAACACACAGTAGCTGATCAGAGGGCTCGCTAAAGGCCTGACTCTGCCACTTGATAGTTCTCACAGTTACTACTTTTTCTGCCCAACTGTGCATTGGTTTCCTCACCTGCCACGTGGGGACAGTGTCACTGGCACTGTCTGCTGATGGGCTGTGAGAAAGAGTCACAGGGCACTGCCCATCAAGCATCTCCAGAAGCCTGCGGCAGGTAAGATGTTTCCACACCCCCAGCCAACCCTTCAGCTTCCCAAAGGCCAAGACTTTCACCTCTGCTCCCAGAGAGCGTATGCACAGTTCACGATTACTGGATAAACGATGCGCAGCTGCTAGGTAAGTGGGAGAACGCTTTAGACAACATGGATGTGGGACTCACTGCACACGATCTCTTCTCAACCCTACCCTAGGTGACTCCAATATTTGCCTTAACGCCTGGTTATAGTTCTTTGGGGGAAGCATGTATCTTTAATTCTGCCTAATGGCTCCAGAACCTTTCAAAGCAGAATGTGTCTTTGTGATACTTTATGTTAACTGACTTCTAAGTTTTCATCAAGAATACCAAGTAGCAAAGACACCTCTGAAAATGATCAATAGAGACAGGATTCGGAGCATCCCAGTGGGAAGGCAGGAGATAAATGACGAGACTTAAGCTGTATGTCGTGGAAGTCCTAGAGCAAGGAAACCAAGGAGCAGTGTTCTCCGGCTGCGCACTCTCAGAGGCCGGTCCCCAGACCTCTGAGCAAGGATGTACTCACAAGTGGGTGAAGAGCTGCAGTGAGCCAGGAGACTAGCTAGTACACTGGGGAGGAACAATGAGGCGAGAGGAAAGACAGAGGGAGACACAAAAAGAAGGGAAGATAAGTCTTAATACCGGGGTAGAGAGAGGTGCATAAATGCGGGATTCCTCTTTTCCCTGCAATTAGATTGTAAAAAAAATAGAGAGAAGATATGACAGGGATAGAAAGAAGACACATATGGAAACAATAACTTGCAAGATCCTATAAGATTCTTAAAACTCTCAAACTCATCGTGATGTTTCAAATGCCCAGAGCACACAGTCAATGTTATTTACTCATTCATTCTTATTGTTGATATCCATGCTCATTATAGACTAACAATTTGACATCTACACAGCGAAGGTATGTTATCCCTTTATTGTACTAGGGACCTGCATCCAGGATACACAAATGGGATGAAGCCCAGACATTGATGAGAGGCAGGTGAAGGAGGAGGTGCAGTGGTGGGAAATTCCTTCTCTGAAAGCCACTTAGGGGTCAGGCTGCCTCCTCATCTATGCAGACTGAGACCCTGCTGGTTGGCAGAGATGCTAGGCTAACCTGGACCAAGAGCACTTACTGTACCCGCCCCCCCACCCCCAGTCCTGCAGAGGGTAGGCAGGAACAAGATGCTCCAGCCACACAGGCTGGTTCTGTCTGGCTCAGAGCCAGCCTGACTGCTCCCTTGGGCGGGGCTTCCACTTACCAAGGTCGCATTGGAAACTCTGCTTTCAAATTGTTTCCCTGGTTCAATCAACTTTCACATTCATAATACAACAGAGATCTGCAGGCCACCGAGCTGAAAGCGTCTGTGGCTTTTCATTTCCTGGCATGATTAGGGGGATAATCACTGTGCTTGGAAGAATAATAAAGCCAGAGTCTGACGTGGGATCAAAGCTAAGAGTCCAGCCACACACAGGCCAGGAGTTGAGGTGCACTGACACAAGAGCTTAGGCCTTCCCTGGGGGCAGGAGAGGAAGAGGAACACTCCTGCCCTCTGTGCAGAAGGCTGCAAATCAGAGCCGTGGGCCTACCATCAGCACCAACTGAGCAATGTGGAAAGCGGCTCACACCCTGGTCTTCCAGCAGAACACACAGACCAGAGGGAACACCAGAGACTCTTCCACAGTAGGGGAGAGAGAATGGAGATGGGAGGAGCCAGCTGCCATCTGCTTAGAGCTGGCCTCTGGCCACTGGGGAGCTAAGGGGTTCAGACAGCAGACAGACAAAAAGCAGGATGTCACTCAGTGTAGACATGCTAAGCTGGAGGTATAAAGGAGAGAATCCTGGGATAGAGCTGAAGCAAAGAAAGAATGTTGTCTCTGATCTCAGGCTGAGGGGCTGAGAGGCTAATCCGCTTCCTCACCAGCCTGATATGGACACAATCCCAGCCCTGCCTCTCTGACAGGACACAGCATGAGAGGTGTGAGATCCTAAGATCCAAATACAGAGACATCCTAATCATCGCGAGGATCTGCCGAGCACAAGACTCTAGCCGGACTGCTGGGCTGGCTGAGTTGCAACAAGAGGAACCCAAAGGAGTGAATAAGAAGCAGGGATCATTGCAAGAGATGGGGAGGAAGGCGTGTAAGAACCAGAGGCCGTGGATGAGTATAAGAAAACATCTTCTGAACACGTCAAGACAGATGCACACATGAATTCACAGCACACACAATATCTGTGCAAACGCAATCCAGACTAATGCCGGCGTGGAGACAGGGCACACAGCCCCACCCTTAGCCATGGAGTATTTGACAACAGTTAGGAAAAGAAGGATCAGCTTTTCCCCAAGAATGTGGCCACCTATAAGATATTTAATATTAATTATAAATGCTTGTCTGATGGCTCGGGCTTATTACTAGCTAGCTCTTACATTTAAGTCAACCCATTTCTATTACTGTATTGCTACATGGCTGTGGTGCTACCTCATTTTCTGCATGTCTTGCTTCCTTGGTGGATGGCTGGCATCTCCCAACTCCACTCTTCTTCACTTGTATCTCTTCTTAGATTTCCTGCCTGGCTCTATCCTGCCTTGTCATAGGCCAAAGGAGCTTTATTTATCAACCAATGACAACAACACACATTTACAGAATACAGGATCCCACAGCAGATATCTGTGTAGGTGATCCAGGTACAACAGACTTCAGAGGATAGAGTTTGCTCCATGGTCATCTGAAGGAAACAGGTGGATCCCTGTTCTGCTTGCAAGTCCTAAGGCAGAGGACTTATCCATGAAGAGCTGCATCTTAGGGTGTAACCCAGTTGGTAGAACGCTTACCTCTACGTATAAGGCTCTGAGTTTGGTTGGCAGCACCCCATAAACCAGGCATGACTGTATACAGGTGTAATCCCAGCATTCAGGAAGTAGAGACAGGAGGATTGGGAGTTGAACTACATAAAGAATTTGAGGCCAGTCTGGGCTACCTGCAACCTTGCCTCATCAAACATAAAAGCAAAAGGATTTTCTTGAATCTTCAGTTTTCTCAGCCATAAAATGCAGATACTAGCTAAAACATACCTCTATGCATGACTAGTGAGGGGTGGATGAGATGAGGTACCAAGAGTCGGACATTCTAAACATGAAGCCATCCAAGTAATTAGGATGCCCCCTCCTCTTCTTTGCCAAAGGCAGTAGTGAGATGTTTTTATGTACCATTTTCTAGGTTTTGTGGAAGAAAGAAAGGCCAGGATGCTTTACTGTATGGGGCAGGGGCATGAATATTCACCTCCCCACCTCCGGCAATGTCTTCTTTCCTTTTTCCATAGGAAAAGAGCTCCTTCACAGCACCTACAGCCCAACCCTAAGTGTATTCCAGCCCCTCAAAGGCCATGCTTAATTTCCTGCTGCCTTTTATTGTGTGATCAATAACTTCCTAAAATCATTCAAAATGTGCTTCAGGGCAAGGCTGAGGAGCAACAAAGTAGGGAGGATAACAGCAGCAGAGCCTAAAAGAATCACTGTTCATCGGATGCAGGCACTGCCAGGGATATCAATATTAATAGGAATACGACTGCCCCAAAGCATCAGCCTCAATATTTTGCAGTTCTTGACAAACACCCATAATGAGTGATGACAGATGAGTGTTTTCTGGGTAGAATTGAAATACATTGCTACTAAGGCTGAGAGATGGGAACCAGGAAGTGTGCTGAGGCCCAGCCTTCCATTGTTACTTCTCCCACCAGCATTGTGTCCACCAGATTGCAGACGCTCGCACAACTGCAATGGACGGAATGGCCCTGGCATCATGATCCTTGAGACCCAGGAACTTTCCCCAAACTCTGGCAAACAGAAGGAAAACAAACAAAGAGTTATATGAACTCTCCATGTAAGCATGACCATCCATTACCATTCTACAGGTGATATGCATGCCCGCCTCCCTCACAAAAGTGATGGGAATGAGGTCTATTTGAAATTGCGTCTCTTCCAAACACACCAAGGGACCTACCCGTTCAAAGGATCCTTTGGCAGAAGAAATTATATAGTCAGCCATCCTTTTGCAAAATGAATACAGGTGTATTCTCCCTTAAGAGAGCCTAATTTACAAATTCAATTGAATCGAGCAAGTGTTCGCTGATAACTTTTTTCTGTATTCACGGCTCAGTGCCAGCACAGGTGATAAGACAGATATTTCAGTACAATCCTTGCCCTTAGCAAACTCATATTCTGGGGTATCGAATGACTCGGTAGGTAAAGGCACTGCTGACAAGCCTAAGTACATGAGTTTGATCCTTGGATCAACATGGTAGAAGGAGAAAATGTAGCTCTGCAAGCTGTGCTCTGACCTCTTCAGGTAGGCCACGGCATGCACAAGTGTACAAACGTAAACATACAAGTCAATAAACAAATGAAACTAAACTTATAAAAAAAAAAAACCTGTGTCTCTTCTGAATGTAGCAGAGCCAAGTGTGTTGATGGGGCTGGGTCCACACCCTAGAGTTGCAGGGTGTTTGAACAGAAAGGACCTGGTGTGTCCCTCAGTTGATAGAGTGGTTGCCTAGCTCTGGGGTTGACCCCCAACACCTCATAAACCAGGAATAGAGGAACCGAAAGCCCACATTTTCAGTGTTTCTCTCACCTTCACTGAAAATCACCTGCTGGAAAGATCTGACCTAGGGTCACCCAGTCCCAGGTTCCTATTCCACCCTGTGAGGATCTGCTGTCCGCTGGCCATTCTCTCCCATGTACCCAGTCACAGGTTCATCCCCACCCTTGAGTATCTTCTGTCCACCGGCCATTCTCGCTCATTCACTGGTCTCACACTTGTCTGCTAGATCCAACAGAATCTTGGGCCCCGTGGTCCTCACCGCCATCTCCACATAACCCTAATGAATAGTATGAAATTGCATACATTGATCCTGGAATGGGCCCTTTGAGAAATGCAGCTGCCATCTCCACCTTCCAGAAGATCCATCTGTGGTGATAGTTACTTTGTGTTCTAACAAAGAAACTGAAGATCAACTGTAGGGTTGATAACTTCTCAAAAGAAAATCTTTATGTTTTACAAAAAGCTCAAGTTGGAAAGGGCCCTGGATTCCTTATGGGGGCTATGGTGTTCCCCTAAAGTGCAGTAGACATGGAAAGAAATGCTCAACCCTACACCAAGTCTCTAGAGACGGAACATCTTCAGGCTGTCCGTGCACAAAAGGTGCATAAAAAGGTCACAAGCACTTTCCCTCTTCCTGCTAGTCATGCATAGTAATCTGGCCGTGCCCCTCTCTGGTACAGAATGGCTGCAGAGGGTGGATATGGGTGTTTTCTTATATTGCTGCAATCATAGGAGACAAGTGTGACTTTCTTTCATGACATTGAAAGAAATGGCTTCTGTTGCCTCTTACTAAATTACACCCCTAGTCCTGAACTGCTATAGCAGGACTTTACAGCAGTTCCGGGCAGTCCTGGCTGAAGAATTAGTATGACCCCAATGGCTTCATTTGGTTAGTTTTCTTCCTATGGCCAGTACCTGGATAAAAGGGAGGGCCCAAGAAGCAGAAGGCAGAAAGCATCCCCGAGTAACTATCACCATCACCACCAGGGCCCATGGTCTCTGAAGGAAGATGGATTTTCTAGCTCCCCAGAGTCTCTCAAGCAGCTGATCCTGTCCACAAAGTGTCGTGGGAAAGCTAGCCTCAGCTCCATGAGGGGTTGGGACCTGAGCTTCACCATGCCACCAGCGAAGTTAACAGTTGCCACCAGCTGTTAACAGTCCTGCTCTCTTAGTGCCTGCTGCCCGCTCTTTGTTGTCCCCAGGCTCTGATGAGAAGGCCTGCTATAAGTCATCTCAGCAATGTATAGAAAGCACGAAGCTCTGAATGACAAGTGACAGAGTTCTAAAAATGATACCCCCAAAGTACAACCCCATGGTACACTGGGAGCTTTGAAGTGAAAGAGATGGGGGCCTTAGAGACCAGGTCTCTCCACCTCCTCCTATAGGTTGTGTGGGAGTCCCACAAGAGCTCATTGTTGGATAGTGGTAGAACCTATAACCTGCAGGAGGACTTTAGGTCCTGAGTGCATACTCTCAAAGAGGATTGTGGGACCTCCATCACCCCCATCTCTCTCTCTTTCTTGGTTTATGATGCAAACGCTTTGCTCCATCTTGAACTTGGAAGTGCTGCCCTCCCCAGAAGCCTGAAGAATGGGGCTGTATGATCTTGAACTAGAATGCCACTGGAGCAGGAGCTGAATAAACCTTTTTCCTTGTTTGAGTTAACTGCTTCGTGTATTTTTCTATAGCAATGCAGAGTTAACAATTACACTTCTCCTGCTTTCCTGCCTGCCCTGGCCTCCAACCCACATGTAGAAACCAGAACTCTTTTTCCCTGAGGCAAAACTATAGAGCTAGATCCTTTCTCCCATCAAGGGGGGGGGGATATAGACTCTAGAAAAGAAACCTTTCCCTTCTTCCCCTAGACCCTAAGTTCATAGAGGTTCTGTTTTCAGGAGCAAGAAACAACACAGGGCAGAAAGAAGCTGAGCAAACAGAACATGCTAGGTCCCCTCTCAAGCTGTCATCATTAACCATGCCCTTTTGTCTAAGGTCATTCTACCCAAGACATTCATCCCTTATAAAACCAAAGGCTCTAGGTCTTTGAGTGAACCTGCGCCTATGAAGACCCCACATCAAGCAAAATGATTTGCCTTTTGCTTTGGTTGCGATTTGAAATGTTCCCTACAGGCTTAGGTGTTGAGCACTTCCTAGCTTGTAGCAGTATTTTAAAGGCTTTAGGAGGCGGGCTCAGCTGGTAAACGTATGTCACTCAGGGCCGGTCTTCGAAGGTTATCCCCACCCCTGGTTCTGCCACCAGGTGAATAAACCATCACTTCCCACCACAGCAGCCACAGGCTGAGCTTTCCCGCATTGATCTCCATACTCTGACAGATGGACTCATCTGGAACGGTGAGTTGAAATAATCTTTCCTCTGTAAGCAGATTCCATTGGATACTTGATCGCAGCAATAAGAAACTGCAGGACATCTTGCTTTCCTTTGTTCCCCTGTCTTTTGTTATGGGAGGCGGTATTGATTCTAAGATTACTAATTTTCGAACCCTGTCATAGATGGGTGGGGCTATGTAGACAGGGAACTAGGCATGAAAGCGTCAGAATGACAGCTTCAGTGTAAGTTGTCAGCCTGGTGTAGATTTAGCAGGAAAAGGGAGCTGGGGGTCACATCAGCTTACTGGCACATGTCCCCAGGTGGAGATGGAAGCTAAGAAGGACGATGACATGAAGACACATTGCCTAAATATTCAGGTGAAGTGATGTCAGACTCGGGGGCTTTGCAGTCCCAAGTGTTCGGCAGCAGTTGCTCTCAATGAGAAATACTTCCACCAGTAGCAGCGATGTGCCCTCAGCCAGCCCTCCCCTACCATGCCCTTGCAAGGGATGGCTCCCTCACCTTCAGAGCAGCCTGCTTCCTGATGCCAACATGAAAGACCAGGATTGGAGAATGAGGCATCGAAGTTCCTGGAACTCTCATGAGAACATCCAATTACAAACTATTCTACTTTACTTGTGTGTTTTAAACTAATAGCAACAATAGACTCGAGAGATACCGAAGTCCAAAGATTACTTGAGGGCTTGAGTTCAGTTCCCAGGACCAAGACTGGGTGAGGAGAAGCCCTGATTTGATGGCATTTGCCTGTAATCCCAGCACCAGGAAGATGGAGACAGGTAGAACCTCAGAGCTCACTGGCCAACAAGCCTCACCTATTTGGTGAGTTCCAAGCCAGCAAGGAACTCTATCTCAATATATTTATATTATATAATTATTGATATATATTATTAATTATTTATCATATATTATATTTATGTATACGTTCATCCATACTCACACACATGAGCACACCCACAAACGTGCATGCACCCATCTGCACACACATACTCAATAATAACAATGATCAGCTATAATAGCCAACCAAGCATTGCTTCTTATTCAAAATGTTATCAGAGAAGCTTTTGCTAAAAATATGTAATAAGTGCATAACTTAATTTTATTACAAACCGAAAGGAATGATCTTGCCCTGACATAGACATTTGAGTACCAGAAGCAATAGGAGAATAGAATATTCACAGAAAATACTTGGCAAATAAAAGTCATTTAAAAATCCAAAGATAGTAATGCAAATGCAATGTTTAAAAGGCTATCATACTTAAGAAAAAAAAATTTTAAACACACAAAACATTCATTGTTCCCACTCAAAGTAAAAATGTTCTTGCTTTGCAAGGACAGTTGTCAAATTTGGTAAGTTTGTGTCTAAAATCAACTTGAATTGACATTATATAAGCTCGCTGACTTCCTTCCTTCCCAGCCAGCACATTTTCCCTGCCTGATCTGATTTGGTCTTCGTCTTTGAATTTGTAATTGCTTCTGCTAACTTGGAGTTTTAAATCAATTTCTGCTTTAATGTTCGAATTTTCTTTCAACACTCACATCTTCTCTTTGTATTTCACAACTGAAGTATTTGCAAACAGCTGCAATGTACAGAAATATATATACATATATATTTTAGCCATAATTGAAAATAACAATATTTGGATCTCCTAAAATGCTCCTTACACAAGCACACAGATCCTTGTGCCAAAATTGCCTTTCAAATGACTTACTCTGATTCCAAAGTTTATTTTTTCTCAGGGAACCATGCACAGAACTTTTTATAAAAAAATTTTTTTAGAAATAATAAAAATGTTTTATAGAAATATTCCCCATGGGTAAGCACAATGATAATCTGTAACTTGGACTCATTAGGAGCAATGGACAGGATAGTGAGCATGCGCTCGGCATGCAGCATGGTGACCATGCTGACAGCCACACTCCTTCCTGCTCCTATTGTGTTCTGGGAACTTCGACCTTCACCTTCTGCTCTTCCTTCACCTTCTGCTCTTGCCATGTTTCCTTTCTTGGGTTCTATTTTGTGCTGGCGGATGCTTTCATGGGAGCAACATCTCTATGCCGATTGTTAAGATATAATTCTCCCAGGAGAGCAATAACACTTTTTATCATTTCTCTGTTTCTCTGAGCCTTTTTCCTGGGGATTATATGAACATAGACACTTTCTAAGACAGTTCCAGGAAAACCCCTCCCACTGGTGAACATCACACATGAGCAGTTTCCACCAATCAGCCCCTAAGTGAGGCTGTCCTAAGACTCTCACTCGTGGTCTGAGATCAGAAAACCTTCCACTGCTGCAGCTAAGAAGGATGGAGGCCCATGCACCACTCCACTTCTGCCTCACTTCCTCTCTTCCTTCCTGATTCTGTGCCCATCTCATCAATTCATGCCAAGGCTTGTGCACACCCCAATGCCCTCCCTGCCTTTTTCTTGGCTCTATTTTACCTTCTTGTTTCCCTCTGTGCTCCCAGCCCCCACACAATCACCGTCCCTTCTAGTGTTCCGATTTTCTGAGCAAAATCCGTACCAGCCACAAGAGTGGCCTAATCACCATGATGACAATTTAATTAAAGCCATTCAGACTAAGCTATGAATCATCCATAAATTTCCACTTACTATCCGCACGATATGGAAAATATTACTTCATCATACTGAACCTTAATTTTTTTGGTCTATAAAATGGAGATAAAAATTCCCAGCCCATAATATGTTTTGAGAACATGAAATGATACAGGGACAGCAAAGAGCAGTTAAGTGCTGGAAAGTGTTTCTTTTCCTCCTTCTCGGAAGAATATACTGTTTGAGATGTAAAGGAAGAACTTTTGAGTACAAATGGATTGTGTCTGAGCCTGGAAAAGCAGGTGCCATCCCCAGGAACAGAGTGGCTGTACATACAAATCTGGACAGGAGGTGGTGTCAGCAAAAGTCTTTCTTCTTATTCTCTGCAAAACTCAACACATGTCCAATGAGACGGCTCAGAGAGTAAAGGCACCTGCTGCCAAGCCTGGCAACCCGAAATCAATCCATGGCTCCACCTAGAAGAGGGAGAAACCCCACCTGAACATCTTGTCCTCTGACCTCCATTCAAGCTCCATGGCATGCATGCCCTTTCATGTTTTCCACTCCCCGTTCATAGTCTCTCTCTCTCTCTCTCTCTCTCTCTCTCTCTCTCTCTCTCTCTCTCTCTCTCTCAATGAAAGGTAATAAAAGTGATTAGTAAAGGTTTTTTAATTATTCTATTTTGTGTGTTTATGAATGTTTTGCCTCATATATGCTTGTGGGCCACCAGTGTGTAACATCTGCAGGAACCAGAAGTTGCATATGATCTGTGAGAACTGGAGTTACAGACAGTTGTGAGCCGCCATGTAGGTGCTAGGACTTGAACTTGGGTCCTCTACAAGAGCAGCCAGTGCTCTTTATTGCTGAGACATCTTTTTTTTCTGTTTTTTTTTTTCTTTTTCTTTTCCTTTTAAGTCTCAGAAACTTCCTCAGAGAGAATCTCTACCATGGGGTAAAAAGGAAGGTTCCAGAGGCATGAGGGTTGATGAGGAAGAAATCAATGGCAGAGGAAAACAAGAAACCCTTCCTTGACCTACCTGTGTACATAGGGCTGCATATAATAAAACAGAGCATGCTCAGAAAAAAGGTCCGTGCTCTGCAAATGCAAATTTCCTCTTTCTCAAAAAGAGAAAGCAGGCACCATGTAAATGACCTATAGAAGAAATGAGACTCTTGTGGTTCAGGGCCTTTGAGACTCAGACATTTCCAGCTTCTTCACCCACCTCCATTCTCAAATGTGCCTTTCTCCTTGGTTAACTGTCTCTGTCTCTCCTAACCATGTTTCCTTCTTTCCATGCTTTTCTCTGAAACACAAAACATGAAAACTCAGTGGGTGACTGCAGGATTCTTACCCATGCCTATAACATATCCACTAATCCCGGGCTAGTTCCAGTAACTTCCTACCCTACTATGTTTGCAAATAAGGCTTGCCCTGAGAGGGTTAAATCATCCTCACTGCTCCCAGTGCCCAGTCCGAAGTAAATGCTCAATAAATGTTTGCCAAATTCAATTTCCCTTCTCCCTGGATTAATTGGTGGCAGACACGAGGAGCTGGGCCCTCGGAGGTGGCTGTAGTGCCCGCAGGCTTTGTGAGTCATGTCTTGAAAGGTTGGGCAGTAGCCACCCTCTTCTTTGCCTCTGACCTCTCCTGGTTCTTCAGCATGTTTATGGACATAATTACTGCGTGCTATTGATTTCCTGACAGCTGCCTGATGTAACTATTTTGCAGAATCAAGCTAATTTCATACATTGAGGCTTTTATGGTCTTTGGCAGACTTGACCCAAGAAGTAATTCCCTCTCCTCCCTGGACGCTTCTGCCCCTTCTTTGAACCTCACTTCCCTAGAGCCTTCATCCCTAACGCCACTGAAAAGCACAGCCTCTGCCTGCTCCTTCCAGTGGTGATGTCATAGGCAAGCAGGGAAGTGTTGGAGGATCAGGAAGGCAGAAGAGTTCTAGATAGTAGGGGGGTCCCTGTAACTCCTAAAGTCTGTCCTATGGTCTCCTCTTTCCCCTCACATATCTGAGTTTCTGAAACGCTGCTTTCCTGCGTGCATCAACCCCCTCACAATCTACAGAGGGATCTAAGGCACACATCGTATCATTCACTCAGCAGATCAATCCTGTGTTGACACTGCTGTCCACTTCACAAGTGTGGAAACCGAAGCTGGGACAGGAAGGCCGGCTTGTAATACAAAGTGTTCACATCTGACCTGCGCAGTCCTCACCTGACAGCATCCCGGAGTATCCTTCCTACTTAAGATGAGGTACAGAGCCAAGAGAGAAACAAGCTTGGCCAAGCCATGCTCCAGACTTCCTGACAGAATCATGTCTTTTATGATTCTCACAGGCTCAGTGTCCTCCACACAGCTCAGTTCACCACACTGTGATCACACGCCCTCCCCTTTCTGCCTTACAAGTTGGCACTACCCTTGAGGGACTGCGTTTAGTCCTCTCTCCACCAGGTAGCTCTCCCTTGGAAGTCCAGCCATCAGCGGCCTCTCCTTACTCTGAGCAGTAGATAATACCGTCTCTATTATGAGAAAACAGATATGCACAAGTGGGCGTTTAAGAAAGATGAGTACCATCTCCATTGTCTCTGAGAGTTATAGCCTTGAATGTGTTCAATAGACACCACATGCCTTTCGATGACTGCAAGTTTTCTGACTTCCCAATCGTCCCCATTCCCTCTGGGGAATAATAGGACTCCAAGGAACTTGAACTTAACCAAAGTCCAGAGATGGGATCCATGAAAGCCACGGGAATCAATGCATCCATGTGACTTAATGATGGTCCAATCCGAGTAACCATAATTACACATAGGGCAGGAAACAGGAAGGAGGAGGGGAGTTTAGAAATGAAGAGAGAAAGCCGCTTAAATGTCAACCCCTCTGAGCTGGAAGATCAAGTCTTGCCTGAAGCTAACGAAGCTCTTTTGTCAGATATTTCAGCTACAAGAGGCGATTGGCTTCTCTTTGTCTAAAGCTCTGTGAGTCAGGATTCCTGCCCCTGAAAGGATGTTAGCACACACACTTGAATGGTGGTGTTTGTTCTAACGCATAACAACTCAGTAACAGCCTGACCCTCTATTCAGACTTGGAGTTTTTATATGGGAGTATACCAAAACACAATTAGCTCCATTGATTTTCTTATATGACTTATTGGATTTTTGTTTTATCTGATAACAAAATAATACATGTCCATTAAAAACAATTTAGAAGCTCTACCATGGAAGATTACTACTAACAAACAAGATATATTTACTTTTATTTAATTATGTATGGTATGTTATGAAATTGGAATGGATGTGTATGTGTGTTAATCTTGGATTGTGCTGTAGTCATTTGTGCCAGCAGGCTAGCACAGCAGAAAATAAAGCGGGAAATCTCTCATGAATATCCGTGTGACTTCACGTAGGCTATGCCTTGAAAGTTTGGATGACTTTACAGATAAAAATAACATAATAAGGGCCAGTGAGTTGGTTCAGTACTCAAAGGCACTTGTCAAGCAAGCCTGGAGGCCTGAGTTCAATCCCTGGAATCCATGCAAAGGGACAGGAGAGAACTGATTACACCAAGTTGCCCTTTGATCTCCACAGGCCTGGGATGCCACTAGCATCCACACACATATCATGCAGCATACCAAGAGAGAGCAATAAATAATGATAGTATTTAATTTATAGAGGTGGGCAAAGATTACTGCAGATGAAGGACACTGTGAGAACTGGCATATACCATGAGCTCAGTTTTGGATTAATGAACTTGAGATAAGAGGGCTAATCATCAGATATTTTTGTTGCTGCAGGGACCAGTCCGGAGCATTGTAGGATATATAGGCTCATCCCCACGCTGTAAGCACTGGATGCCACCTCACCCCAAATGACCATCACACCTTTATCTTCAGAAGGAAAATCATCCAGACATTAGTAAGTGGTCCCCTGGGGAACAAATCATCCTCCTGGAAGCTACGCCTGCAGGATGGTTCGCTGTGTAACTACACCACAGTCTGTTTTAACCCGTTCTTTTTTGCATAATTAGAGTGCACAGATCCTTCTTGGATCACAGTCACATTGCATCTGTGGAATGAATTACTAGAGTTCCTACTGCTCACATTTACATTAAGATAATTTCTACCTTTCAAAATAGATTACACCTTCTCAAAACTGGGGGACCCCTATATAAAGTCACATGACTGAAGGTAGAACTAAAAGCAAGTAGAAAACAGTAAAAGGATCTTGAGGTAGGTTGACTCCCAATTTCCTGAGAAACCACCACACTGATTTCCAAACTGGTTGCACAAGTTTGCATTCTCACCAGCAATGGATGAGTGATCCCCTTACTCCACATCCTCTCCAGCATAGGTTATCAGAGCAGGGCATAGGCTCATGTCAGGAGTAGTTGACCAACAGAAAATGACTTCAGGCTATTTGGGGTTTGATTTGGTTTTTTGTTAAATTGATGTTGTGCATGTATGTGTGTGTGTATGTGTGTGTGTATGTGTGTGTGTATGTGTGTGTGTATGTGTGTGCATGTCTATGTACAAGTCTCTGTGTGTTATTGTTGTTTTGGTTTGTTTTTTTAATATAATTTTTTATTGAAAAAAAAATTCCGCCTCCTCCCCGCCTCCCACTTCCCTCCCCGTCTCCCCCCTCCCTCTCCTTCCTTCCTCTCCTCTCCCCCTCCCCCCACTCCTTTCCCCTTCCCCCTCCAGTCCGAAGGGCAGTCAGGATTCCCTGCCCTGTGGAAAGTCCAAAGTCCTCCCCGCTCCATCCTGGTCTAGGAAGGTGAACATCCAAACTGGCTAGGCTCCCACAAAGCCAGACTATAATTTGATTTCCTAAAGAAGCTAAATAAGAAGGTGATCCCAAAGAAAAACATATAGCTATCCTCCTGATTATGGGAAGTGGACAGGATTGCCGGGCAAAAAATGGGATCTTGGGGGTGGGGTGGGAGGGGGGTAGGGGGAGATGGGGAGAGAAAAGTGAGAAGGGGAGGTTGGGGGGAACTTGGGAAGCGGGATGATTGGGATAAAGGAAGGTTGGATAGGGGAGCAGGGAAGCACATATCTTAATTAAGGGAGCCATCTTAGGGTTGGCAAGAGATTTGGTTTGGTTTTATTTTTAAGAGAGAGAAAGAGTATGAAGTTGGGTGGGATGGATCTGGGAGGAGTCGAGGGAGGGGCAATGATACGATCAAAATGCATGAAAAGATTAAATTAAATTTAAAACTTAATTTATGATTTGTTAGTCACATTTTATTCCTATACCTAGTTCATATAAGAGCATACCCAGAATAATGCAAACATTTCTCAGATGAAAGTGACTCATAACTGAAATACATTTAAGAAGATCCAAAGTATTTCTCATTATCAGTGGGTGTGATGTGATAGCTCAAAACAAAGACTACCCTTTCCATTCACAAAATACACTGAACATTATTTACTATAGCTTCATTATTAGGGTTATAGTAGTTTCATACAATGACTTCCAACGTTTTACATTTTCATATAACAGGAAATTATTAAGTTCCCCTTATAAATTAATATTTCTTAAAATTTGATAAACTAAACTACAAAATTAGGGGAACTAAGGAGAAGGCATTTCATCAGCAATTTTTTTTCTAACAAGTTATTCAAAAATATAAACTCTTTAATTTGTCAATTTGAAAGGAGTTCTAGCTTGATGCAGAATCATGCCTTATAATCCAAATATTTAAAATCATGCAAGAATGTTATAATGGATACCATGCAGCATGTTTTATTTCTGGTACCTGTAATTACATCCATTTTCCAGGATCTAATTTTGCATTTGTTTTCTCCTTTCTCCTATTAAACTTCTACTGGCATTTTAATTCAATTTAATTTAATTTAACACAGCCCCTCTGTGTTTTGTTTGGTTCGTTTGTTTCCTTCCATTTTGTCTTGTTTCTATTTTGATTATTTTCTTTTATAATTCATTTGTTTCTTTGCCTGCTGATTAGTTGATTGAGATCATCCTGTTGTGTCTTTGTAGCCAAGCCCTAGGCTCATCTGGTCCTTGAACTCATAAAGTTCCTACCTTGGCATCCTGACTGCTAGGACTAGAGGCACTCACCTCACCAGTATATCTGGTTCTCTTTTCTTATTCTATATTTAGCTTATTTTGCTGCTTATTAAAATATCTAGATTAAATATTTAATTCTAACTGCAAAGCACACACATTTAGTCTATGAAAACCACATTTTTGTCCAGTAAGATCTGTCTGTGGGTTGCCTTTCATGTTTTTATTGAACAAAGTTCATATCATTCGTGAATCCTTCACCCTAGTTAATTCCATGATATATCACTTGCCATTTTCTAAGGAATATGTTGTCATCCTTTTAGGAATTACAAACTGTATCTCCTTATATTTTCTAATGCTTTTGCTATGGACATTTGATATTCAATTATTTGACATCACCAACTATTTGGTTTGTGGGTATGATGTTTTTATTTTGAATTATCTCTTTCATGAATATTGCATAATTTTTTGTGCCTCCAATTCTATTGTAGTTATGCTAATATTACCACTATTGAATTTTATATACCCTTTCTTGGTACCTTTTACCCAGCCTGGTTTTTTAATCTTTCCTTGTCAATCATGGCACATAGATTTATATCTTATAACAGCATGCAGTTGACATTTTTTATCTGCCCTAATTTGAAGCCCTACATTAGGAGGGTTGACCCACTCAGTTATTGTTGTGAATTAGATTTCTGTCCTTGTTACCATGAACTCATTTTATTATTTCTGCCCATGGGATTTCTTTACTACTTCTGATGTTTGCAAAATACTGTGTAACCCTGGCTGGCCTAGAACTCACTATGTAGGTCAAGCTGGCCTCAAACTCATGGAGATCTGCCTGAGCCTGCCTACTGGGTGCTGAAATTAAAGGTGTGCACCATCATACCCAGTCATCTTCTGATATTTTTATTCATTTATTTTTGCCTAACAGTTCTATTTCCTTTTTCATTTCTATTTACTAAAGGTGCCACAAATTACTTTTTTAATTATCCCCCCTCTGATAGCGTCAATGGTAGAGAATATATTTTTAAGATGTTGGTGGCCTTCTTAGGTCTCAGAAAATAACTTTTAAACTTTATTTTCTTGTGAGCAACTTGAAAAGACAAAACATTGTTTATCCTCTCTCCCTTTGAATGAAGAAGTTAGGATATTTGAAATTCTTTCTTTTGGCCTCCTTTCTTATAACCCTTAGACTAAAATATTATCAGAGCCACATTTTCTTGTTTAGTTTTGCTTTCTCTTTTGAGGACAACCGTTACTTCATGCCACCTTAAGCCATGTTAACAACAATGATTTAGACTTTACTCTGTGCTCAGTCAATCTTAGTGCTCAGCACCAAGGTCATTCTTAGACAAGCTTCTCATGCTTACATTCTTTATTGTGACACACATCTCTATCAGTTGGAGTATATTTGAAGTACTTTTCTCAGGAAGAAAATAAGACTGTTCCATATTATAAACTCTTATGTTTTTAATATAAGTTCCTGTGTTTAGCTCTCAGTCTCTGTTTGACTAAATTATAAAATAAATTAAGTTGAATCACAGTTATACCTCTTAAAAATTCTGAAGTCCTTTATGCAAAGCAGGTTATAGGATTATAATAGCCCCAGAGTCAAAGAGGCTCAATATTTGTCAGAGACCCTTGCAGACTAGCCTAAGGAAGATGGATCAGGAATCCAGGTTCTGTAGCCATTGAGGGACCTCTGAAGTACACCACTTCTGGCTGACAATGAGCAGAGATGGGGAAAAGGAGAATGGGAACAAGAGATGGATTGGTATGAAGGAGAAAAGAGAAAGAAAACAGAAGGAGAGAAGAGGGGAGGGGATTAGATTAGAAGATGGTAAGTAGCATAGCAGTGCTCAGGAGTCAAACTGGTAGTAGCTTGTCACTTCTGCCGGAGTCCATCGGACAGAACCACTCACAGCGACCACTTCTCCAGGTAGTCCCACCTCCCACACGTTCAACAGACACCCACTCACTCAACAGCACAACCAGCTGTGAAACAAGTGTTCTACTACTTCAGTTTGTGGGAATTTCTTCACATGTAACCACAGTGATTTAACCACTTAATCACTTAACCATTTAACCACTAGGAAAACCAAGTGGTTTGATGAATGGGCCACAAGATGTCTTGGCCTATTAGCAGAGAAGTTAGAAGGCATTTTAATTCATTTATTTTTTGTGATTAAGTATTTGATTTTTTTCCCTTTTTTTTCCCTTCCCAATATTTGTATGCTTAATCTCTTAAGTCAAGAACCCAGCCAGGCTTCCTCTGAACACAATGTTTTGCAGTGCACTTTTTTAGAATTGTGACTTTGATCTTTGTTTCTATGTGCCTTGTCCTCATGGTTTATTCCTCAGTAACACTGATGCTTTCTAGGCTGCCTCTCCTTTCTCTCTTGTCTATCTTAGTAGCTCAACATCACTTTCATCTCTTTATTATCTTCCCCCTGGATATAAGGAGAACCCATTTTTCTCATTGGATTTGGGCCATAGCCAACTTACCTCCTGTGTACATACTATATATTTGCCTGCACCTAGGCATCCTTCACTCATTTGCATTTTTCTATCTTCTTTTCCTCCTATTTTCATCTCCATGTGTTCCTTCTCCTCTGGTTTTTTCCTCTTCCTCCTGCTTTTCTTTGCTTAGACAATTCATAGCATTTTCTTAAACTTAACCATTTAATTCTAAACATGAGTCGCCAGGCAGAGTGGCTGTGAAACAGGTCATTCGCTTTGCCCCCTTGACCTTACACACTCTTGGGTGGAGTGCAACTACAGACTCTCTGTGCAAATGCCAACACGTGAGACCCACATGGCTATCTTGGCAGAAGTCAGCAGAGAATCCTCAACAAAGGCTTAGGAGACATCATGGATCTTCCTACAGAACTCGCAGCGTGACTGGCACAGGTGTCCGGGACAGAAACACATGCTCTGTGGTTAACAGGTATGTAACAGCCAACAACACTTGAGCATCTTCCTAAACACAGAGTTGTAAGGCAGACGTGTGCCATCCGCTGCCACTTCTAGAAATTCCAGAGCAGGGAACTGGGGAGGTCCCTGGGTCCAGGCACATATAACCAGGGCAATAGCATCCTCCTAAAACTTCAGCAGAGAGAAATGGGGGGGGGGGAATCCGGGAATCCCCTGGATAACAGTGCATGGATCTTCAAGGCAAAGGCAGCCTTTGATGGATCTTATGGGGATTTCTCTGGCATCATAAAGTTGCCATGTAATTTACTGAGCATGGTCTAATTAAACAGACCTACTGCATGAATTTACACTAGCAAACTATGAGTTCAATTATATTAACTATCTAAATAAAGCCTATGTCCTCTTTTGTTCTGATTTCTGGATACTGATCATCTACTTTCTTGATCACTAGTCAGATAGTGTTGGATGAATGAAGGAATACGAATAGGTTCATGAACAGAGTGAGTGACTGAGTATTAGGAAATGAACCAACAGCTAAAACCATGTCATCCTGTCTTAGTGTGATCATCAAAAGTGTTTTCCTTCTTTCTGGGAGAAGAAGTTCCTCACACTGTAATGTGAAAACAATCCCGAATCCCTGTCAGCTGGAACATGCTACAGGAGCTGTAAATGCTCGTGCCTGCTGCTCAGCTGCTCCCCTACCAGTTCAAGTTTCCCCTTCTGCCGTCTCTCAGTCCCCATGATGTGATGCAGCCCCTGTCATTAACACAGCTCTGCCCCGTCTTGCTCCGAGGGCATGAGACCTCTTATCTTTCCCCCACGGCACTGATAGCTAACACATCTTCCCTTTACAGCTACCCATCTCCTCCTCTTAGGGAGAAAAGATGGGAGCAGTGGACTTGCTGCAGACGTAAACACCTGCCCCAGGTGCAGAGACATGAAGAACAGAGCAAAGATTGAGGTCAGGATCAGAGGCCTCCTGTGAAGAATCATGTGTTCTTTAAAAATGGCAGAGTGTCAGCCCCTGAGTATGTGGATGTGACAGCTAAAGGCATGATCAAGGTGCCCAAATGACATGGTGACAGGTTCCTCTGACAAAAATACCAGTCAAAATGTAATGAGGATGTACCCTAACCACCACCAAAGTCCCGGACAGGATGCCCTATACTTTACAAACTAAAGATCAGAAGAGCAGCCCTGGATCTGATCAAGGTTGCCTCTGCACAGGAACAGGTAATGAATCCAGAGGGCTGGGGATGATGGAGGTTTCTGAGCAGATGGAGGAGGCTCTGACAATGAAGCGGGAAACTGACAAGTAGCCCCAGGCCCTGCACTAACTAGCTATTCAACCTCAGACCTCCATTAACCCCTCTCCATCTTGCTAGATGGCCCAGTGGAATGGGATAATAATAATGGCTTGTTTTTCTTTCCTAACTCTTTCCCCAAAACTTGCTAGCTCACTTAGTCCACTGCTTTTGTGCCCACCTCACTTATAGGGGAGCAATTTAACAAGCTGCAAATGGAGTCCTCCCCGGGGCTGTCAGCCAACTGGATCTTCAGTTGAAGTGGATCCCTACGTTTGTAATCCCTCCTTCTAACAACAGCCAGGACGCCCTGCTCTAGTCTAATTGTTTTGCATATAAAACAATGTCATCCAAGTTGAGGTGATAGCTTAGCTGGGAAAGTGCATGCCTTGCAAACATAAGGACGTGAGTCTAATCTCTAAAGCCCAGGGGAAATAGCCGTGAATAGTAGCATGTGCTAGAAATCTCAGCAGTGGAGAGGAGAGACAGGAGGGTTCCTGGGGCTCACTAGCCATCAAGCCTAACCAAATGACCAACACTCACGCCAGTGAGAGGCCTGTCTTGAAAAAATCGAAGGTAGATACTACGCTGAGGGAAAACACCCAAGGTAAACCTGTGACCTCCACATGTATGTATACATGTATATATGCACACCTACACATGCATGTGCATGCACACAAAAATTGATAATAATGCAATCCTACAAACACGCTGCAGAAATAGATACAGTAACATCATGTAACGATGTTACACTTATAACATACAACAAAGGATGACATACACAGTGTGGTCCCATGAACTTATAACAGAACTAAAATATCCGTATCACGCAGCAATGATATCATAGCACAGTGCACTGCTGTGTCTTTGTAGAGATGATGCTGGAAACAAATCTACTGAGCTACTAGTTGTAGAAAGGTAGCATGTGGATGTGACAGCTAAAGACATGATCAAGGTGCCTTTACATCCAATTACATGCAGTATGTGATACCTGATAATAATAACAGTGATTGCCATTGGTTCATGCGCTTGGCATAGCTTCACCATTATTTTACAGTGGATTTTTTTGTACTTCCTTTGGAAAGCTTACTGTAAAACAGATGTTGTGCGATGCCAGCAGCCACCTCACACGTCTGCTTATGTCCCTTGGCAACCCGAAGCGGCTATGTAGGAAGGTTGAGACCGTGTGTGTAAACTTGCTGTGAGGCTCACGCCGCGATGCAATCACCTAATTGTGCACCTCTTGGAACCCTTCGCCGCTCTGAAATGACTGACAATTGTATCATGATTATCCCTCCCGCCCCGTTTTAGATGACACGTAGAGTTGGTCCTCAAGCACAAGTGCGCACTGGAAAACGTTGAACCGCACCCATCCAGTGCCCCCGAGACTCAGCTGACTGCAGGCTTTCTGATAGTTCAGCACTCACCTGCTGTCTCAACATTAGTTCCCCCATTTCTGGTGCCGCCTAAAACCACTGTCCTACCTTCCAGTCTATGGCCAGTTACTAAACCCCATCTTTATTCCCTGTAGTAGAGACTCTAGCATGACCAGAAACTCTGTTTCTTTAACATTATGACCCTCTTCTGCCCTTCCTGGTATTGAACTAAGATCACATGACCCTCAAGGTCTGAAGTCCTTAACTGAGTACAGCTCACATCTGTGATCATCTACTGTCATGTGAACAGCTCCTAACCTGGAGGACATTTGAACCTAGGGCCGAGCCAGCCCATCCATCTTTGCCTGCTGGCTGGTCCTGTGGCACTCAGATCAACCACACCTGTTGTGGTTTTTTTTTTTTTTTCTGTCAAATAAAGCTTGTCTGGAGATCAGAGGGTGGAGCTAGCCACTAGCTAACCATAGAGACCAGGCAGTGGTGGCATACACCTTTAATCTCAGCACTTGGGAGGACAAAGCAGAAAGATTGGGAGTTCAAGTTCATCCTGGCTATAGAAGAGTGAACAAATCGAAAAGAGAAACAGAGCTCACACCTTTAATCCCCGCATTAGGGAGATGGGGACAGGAATATAAGGTGGGCAGAGACAGGATCTTGGTGCATTCAGTCTGAGGACTTGTAGATACAGGATACCCCATTCAGTCTGAGGACTTGTAGATACAGGATACCCCATTCAGTCTGAGGATTTGTGGAGACAGGATCTTGCCCCCTTTGGTCTGAGGATTCAATAGAGGTAAAAAGTCTCTTTAGTGGCTGATTCCTTTACTTCTCTGATCTTTCAGCATTTACCCCAATATCTGACTCTGGATTTTTATTATTAAAACCAATTAGAATTCTCACTACACACTCCTACTCGGTCAAACCACTCACTTCTCCCCCTGTTTTCACCTATAAACAGTTCAGTCTGGACAGTTTTCCTGGACACCACCTGTGGCTGGCTGCACAAAAACACTTTCTATCTCAACAGCTGGGGTATCCCAGGCATTAGAGTATGACACCCCTGTCTGTGAATCCTCCTCTTCTATTTCATCTGGCTACTTGTTTGGAGATAAAAACGTATGTGCAGAGTTCAAAGTCTTTATGAAAACAGCTCAATGAATTTATTTCTAATGTATGTAGCCATGTCTTAACATGCCCATCCACATATAAGACATTTGCATTGCCCAGCAACTGCATGCGGTCCCCTTTCCAGTCAGTTCCCACACCCCCTAATAGTTCAGGAATAGTTCTGAACATCATCGTTGCAGCACTGATCTGATTTCGGACCTCGCAGACTCCTAGGAAAGTAAGTAGTCTTGTGTGTCGGCTTCCTTCCCCTGTTGCTTCTGGCCTTTGCCACCGCTTTTTCTTCTTTTTTCTTACGGTCTTGTCTTCTACTGTGTATGGGAAGAACAGACTTCGTTCCCTCTGAAACCTTGGAAGGGTTGCAAGGCTCCCCACTCAAGCATTCATCCGTTCATCTAACAAGAACTTACTCTCTACCTCCGACCCCTTTTCCATAAGATGCTGCTGATGCTTCCTGCTGTCGTCTGAGTGTTTAATCAAGATTAGAGAGGCAAGAGGCACACGAGCGAGGTCTGGAGTCACAAGTTTACATTTAGGTCCCCGCTGCGTCCCTCGCCAGCTGTCTAATCATTGAGAAAACACTCAACCTGTCTGCGCTTTTGTTCCCGTCTCTACTAAAGGATTAAGTGAGGGTTGAACAAGGGAATGTTTGCCAAGTGTTTGGGTCGGTGTTTAGTACACAGGAAGTGCCCCGTGTACATGCAGGCTGTTATTGCCAAACATGCACCGTGCCCTAGAGCTCCATAAACACTTGCCGAGTCGTAGGCTGTCATTTCATTTTTACCGTGTTGATCTTCATAGACGGGGATGGTATGAACACACTGGCAGTTACATGGAGTCTTTAGTGTCATGGAAGGAAATCCAGTCCCTAAACTATTGCAGAACATCAGGAGAACGGTATCTAACCTAAGGTGGCCACTTCCCAGTTAGCACTGAAAATCCTGGGAATATGCCCTTAATCTGAGGTAAACAGAGATGGGGTGCTACCTGCTCTTATATGTTAAGTGAGAATAATGCTCTATGTGCTGTCTTTCCCATGGTTTTCTAAAAAGGCCAAATGAAGTGATGTATGTGAAGGTCCTATACAGGCAACAGAGACCTTTGTGTTTTCCAGGGTGTCGTATTCTGCTTTCTGCTGATGTAACACCATGTCTGAGACTAGAGACGCCTACATGAGACAGGTTCATTTGGCTCAGAGCTCTATTTGCAACAGGATAGCTATACCCAGTTGACTTCGTGCATCAGTTCATGGTGGAGAAGTAGGAAGCACAAGCGGGGCATGCAGGAGGAGCGATTATGCAGAAGCAATGAGAGGCTGTAACCATCTCACACTTGTCCTGAGAGAGCTAACTGCCCCTCTTCAACAAATCTAATCCCCTGGAGAGAGCTAACCCAGTTTCTACATAAGACATTAATCCACTCCTAAGGGTGGTGTTCCGCAACCCAGTCATCTCCCACTAGGCTCCCCCATGTTTTAGGATTATAATCCTTATTTATATTTTGACCATCGTTGACTATTATGACTTACTTCTTACCAGTGTTAAGAGTTTTTAAAAGTGTGCATTTTGAACATTTTTTATTACTTTAAATTATGTATATCCCATGATTTCTTGGTTTCTAATGGTCCCAGCAAACCACCCAGGCCTGAAAGGATTCCCTACACTTAGCCTAAAAACCTCGGACAGGGTCCTCGACGGAAACCGACAGCAGAGCCTGTAACCACCGCCAGAATTAGGAGGTCTCAGTGGCAATCAGTGTGCAGAGGCCTGAGGTGATAGAAGAACTCTGATGCAATTAGATATTGATTGCAGGGCTTGCGGCTGTCCTGATTGCTCCTTATTGATACAAATATACCAGGCTGTCTATTTGGATAAAGCTGAGTAAGAATTAGGACAGACAGGCAAAGAAATGGAAAGAAGGAGGTTAGAAAGGAGGAGGCAGCATTGCAGAAGAAACGGGCCACAGGACTGGGGAACAGCGGCATCAACAGGTACCCTCAGTCTGGGGCTTTCCCCACTAAGGTGACTCACATGGCTATGAGGTCTGGTGTGTTCTGTGGCTAGATTGAGACACCTGGAAATTAGGACTCTCAGTTGAAGAATTGCCACAATCAGATGCCCTTTTGGTGTGTCTCTGGGGCATTTTCTTGGATGGTGATAGGCCTAGGAGGACTCAGCCACTGTGAATTCACCTCATACCTAAGCAGGTGGGCCTGACTATCTCAAAAAGGTAGACATGCGAGCCCGGAAGAAAGGCCATAATCATTGCCTTCCTGCATTCTCTGTTTCAGTTCCTGCCTCGTGGTCCCTGCCTTGAACTCCTATGCTGGTCCTCCCTTGATGATGGATTGTAATCAGTAAGCCAAATAAACTCTTCCATCTCCTGAGTTGTTTTTGATGAGTATATCACAGTATCAAAGGAGTAAGTAGGACACGATACTAAAAACATAACAACACAGGTGTCATCCCTCACAGTCGCCCCATCCCTTAGAACTCCAAGATGCAGGAGCCAGGCCACAGTAAAGCACTGGCCACACAAGTACAATGACCTGAGCTTGATGTCCCAAAAGTGCTTGGAACCTCAGCCCAGAGAGGCAGAGACAGGTAGCTCTCTGGGCTCACTGGCCAGGCAGCCAGCCTAATTGGTGAGTTCCAGGCCAGTGAGAGACCCTGCCTCAAAAGCAATTTGGGCACACATAAGGAAGGACAGTTGAGGATGTCCTGCAGTTTCCACGAGCACACGTACTTTCATGCAGTCTGCACATGAACCATGCATGCACACAGAGATCATACTCATGAAGAACTTCTGGATGATTCTTCTGCCTAACAAAGCTGCACCTGTCAAGGACTGGAGGGGAGGTCAGGAGCTGTAACTTGCTGCCTCTCGCCTGAAGCCATAATGTGCTGGAAGAGAAGCTAAGTCAACAAATCACCTGTGGAAGTCAAAGGACAACAGAGAGTTACAAAACAAAGGGGTTAGAGGTCATGAAGTAAAGCTTATTGGACCACAGAGAATTAGAACAGAAAAATAGGAGGTCTGGACATGGACAGAAGTTAGCTCACTACTAAAGGAAACGTGATTCTCCTAAGTGAACCACAAGGCAGTTTATCCCAGAGGAAAGAGGACCAGTTATTCTGATCGCAAGATAAATATTTGAGAACCTCAATCATGCATTTATCTTAACAGGAATAAACCTGATTACCAGAGCAGTGACATACATACATCCCAGAGACTCTGGGGACCTCCAGTTTCTGCTTCCGAGCAAAAGAGAGGGAAATAGTCAAATAACAATTTGCATTTAGGAAAATAATTTGATGCCAAAGGTGGCATTGGGGGTCAGAGCCCCTGAACTCTTTGTTGGGAACCACTGACTTAAAAGTCCAGCTATGTCATCACATGCTGTGACTAAAAACACAAGTGTGGAAGCAAACGCACATCGGGATCCTCACCTTCTATAGGGTAGTGTGCACACCCCACCTCACCTAGCTTGAACTAGCTTTTACTTTCCCACAGTCCACAGTTAGGGGAACAAAAAGTCCCCTGCCTTACCAGAGAAACCAAAGTATGTGCTAGCACACACACACACACACACACACACACACACACACACACACACACACACACCAGGAGCTATTCCTTAATGATCACAGATGATAAACTCACTCAAGTTGGTTTATAACCCCAAATCAACACTCAGAACACTTCCTGGACTTGTGAAGAGCTCAAAAGGTTTGAGTTGTTGACATGCACACACTGAGATGGGTGTGGTCCAACAAAGAAGCAGATGCTCTACCTTCTCCTGCAGCTCATCACAGGCTAACGAAGCCGGTCCTTGTCAGGATCTGTGACACCTCTTGGTGGTACTTTCACTGCTCAATTGAGATGCTTCCCAAGTGTTGTCTGATGCTCCCAAGAACAAGAAGGCTGCCATATGACCTATAAAGATTCAGGCATTAGAAAAGTTTTGTTCAAGTAAGATCTATGGTAGTTGTTGGCTGTGACCTCACCATTCATAAATAAAGGACCCATATTAAGCAAGGCTCTTAAAAGAGAAACACGCATAGAATGAGGTTGCATGTTGACTGGATAATGAAATGCTAAGAGCAGAAGCTCGTGCAAGACTAACCACATATTTCACCTCAGGACCATGACTCAGTATCCACTTATTCCACGATGATTGACTTTACGGAGCGTGACTGCTGTAATTAAGGCAGACAAAGCAGCGAAGCTTGGCTTCCCTGTCTGGTGCTGGCTCTGCAACTAAAGCAAGGGCGTTGGTCTTTGTGGGCTACTGACACCTGAGCAAGAACATCTGCAGCCCCAACTTTCCAAACTACAGTTGGAGATACGTTATACTCTGGAGAAACCTGACTCTCGTCTGAAATAATGATTCTTTCCCCACAAGCAACAAACCATCAACAGAAACTTGGGGGGTGGCAGAGTTGGGGTGCCTTTTTCCTCAGAATAGTCACCATGTTTGTGTTGGGTAAGCCAACCCTTTGAATATCTCTGCAAAAAAAGGGGGGGGGGGTACTTGTCTCTTCAGAAGTATCTCATGCTTGTGTTTCTGAGTCTTCTTTTGGTTCTGAGGAGCTTGGGAGGGGAGGACAACATAGTGGGGAGCTCACATCACCAGCCCAAGTGACGTTCCTGACAGCAGTGATGGAGCTTCGGTGTTGCTGATGGTGACAGTGCCCAGGAGGCCCCAGGCTAGTGTGGCGTTGCTGTTAGCAGAACAGCCTAAGCTTGTACACAGTAGGGCTTGTACACAGTAGGTCTTTCTGTACAGAATGGCCTAGTCAGGGCCTTTGATTACAATGAACAGAAACTAAGCTAGTCATTGGGTCTTGTCTATAATTTCAGCATTTGGAAAACTAAAGCAGGAGGATTGCCACATGTTTGAGGCCAACCTGAGCTACATAATGAGTCCCAAGCTACCTGGAGCTTCAGAGTAAGACTCTGGTTCAATAAAAACAAGAAAGGGAGGGAGGGAGGAAGGGAGGGAGGGAGGGAAGGAGGGAAGAAGAGAGAGAGAGAGAGAGAGAGAGAGAGAGAGAGAGAGAGAGAGAGAGAGGAGAGAGAGAGAAGAGAGAGGGACAGGAAAGTGAGAAAGGGACAAGAAAATGAGACAGGGAGGGAGGAAGACTACCCCAGCTAATTTAAAATCAAGTATCAGGTTTTGCTCTACTTGTTAGCTCACAGAATTGGCACAGGCAATACACAAAAACTGAAGTAAAAAAAAAATAAGTGAGTCAGAGCCCACTTACAGCTAATCCACACAAACAGAAGATGCTTCTTACATTGCTGTTGGCTAGAATATTGCACATCTCCTGTCTGCCCCCTGCCTCACTGCCTCACTGGGAAAAGCTTCTGCTGCAGTCAGTGTGACTCACGAGAGTCAATCCCAAACACTGTGCTTCTTTACAACTCTTCCTCCACGTTGTAAGTTCCAAATGGGAACGCCTGGTTTCTCAGATGTCAGTCACCAAAGCCCAGGGGACAAGGTGCCAGGAGCAACCAGGTGCCAGAAGCAGCCGGGCCTAGAATCTGTGTGAATGCTGGGTCTTACCTCACACCACTCACCTATCCCTAGGGATTGCAAGGTTAGCATTATGAATGGGTAAAAATGTATACATTGGGAAAAATAAGACACCCACTTCATGTGGATAATGCCTGGGTATAGGGGTCAGCCTGAACTCTGGAGTAACCACAGGTATCTTTCTTAACTAATCCAGATCAAGGATTGTGACAATTGCAGGGTCAGGGCCAACACCAAGGAAAGGAAACAGAAAGAAGCTAGTTCAGTTTGAGCAAGATGACTTGAGAAGCCTGTGGCTGTTGCATGGCGGTGTTAACCTTTCTATAGCTATTGTGTGATTTACAGGACTCTCTGCAGACTGCCTAATCATTACAAGAAAGAAAGAAAGAAAGAAAGAAAGAAAGAAAGAAAGAAAGAAAGAAAGAAAGAAAGAAAGAAAGAAAGAAGGAGGAGGAGGGAGGGAGGGAGGAGAGAGTAGGAGAGAGGGATGGAAAGAGGAAGAGAAGAGAGGAGTGGAGGGGAGAAGAGGGGAGGGGAGGGAAGGGGAGGAGAGCTTTTTTTGCTCCAATGAATGGGGACACAGTACTGTCCTTGCCATCCCTCTATGGTCAGCACTGGAGTGTTTGGGCAAGACAAGATGACAATGTGTTGCTTAAAGATGGAAAGTTCCAGAATGTCTACCCTCCCAGAGGAGACAGATAGGAAATTGGGTGGTAAGGCAGGAGGCTCTGTCAAACCCCTGACCTTGTCCTTTAGGAAAGGCTGCATCCTATTTAAAAGCTGTTCCAGAGACAAACTTGTTTCATTATCTGAAGTTTGGGGTTTTATCTTTTTGTTTTTCTTTTAATTCAGTAAGTGTAGCCTGCAGCCTCCCAGTAAGCAGAGTGTGTCTTTAATGAAGCCAGTAATAAGTTTCAAAGGAGGAGGAAGAACAGGAAATAAGTGCTACAATCTACTGGGAAAGCCTTCAACTCTCCCTACCCATGTTGCTTTCAGCCCCCTGTGCCCCACACTTGCTGGAAGTCAATTCAGCAGCCCAGTTCTCTGTGATTAACGGGAGGGGCCAGGAGACTTCCAAATCGCTCTACTCAGACACGCTTGACTGATTGATTACCCACCAGTTAGAGCAGGCACCAAGACTCACGGTCGGTTGTGAGATGACTTAGCACACAGTAGGCATTCAGTAAGTGCTTTGCTTTTCCTTGGCTGTGGTTCCAGGACTGTCAAACCTGGAGTAACAGCCACGCGAGAAATCAGGCATTTTCTCTATATTTGTATATAATCTTTCTATAGGCTAAATTATGAGCAAATCAGCTTTTTAAATTGTGTATATATATATACACACATATATATACATATATATATATAATTACTCCCATTTATTTTTCAAAAGATTTGCTGACAAGACACTGGTAGCATCTGAAATTTCATCTAGACAAAGGCGGCAGGGACCAGGGGCGCTGGCAGCTCTGTGTTCTCCTCCACGCTCCCCACTGCCTCCTTTCTACCTTCTCAAATGCGCCCACATCCCTGCACATGTGCACCATGGTGATAAGACATTTTCAAAGCCCTGGCCCCAGCTCCAGGACGTGGGTGGGTGCGAACCTGTGTCTGCGTGCTTGTGCGGCACACACTCACAGGCCTGCACCTGGAGAGCATTTGGAGCTCCCGGGACAATGAAGCGGAGGCAAAGAGCTAACAAAAGGGAGGGA
Organism: Alexandromys oeconomus; assembly: GCA_963919705.1. Taxonomy (NCBI): domain Eukaryota; kingdom Metazoa; phylum Chordata; class Mammalia; order Rodentia; family Cricetidae; genus Alexandromys; species Alexandromys oeconomus. The sequence goes on from CAWTZB010000064.1 coordinate 24,790,950, forward strand.
GAGCGGGGAAGCAAAGAAAGCAAGCTGCTTGGCGGCCTCCTTTCAGTTCTGCCTGCAAAATGTGAGCCAGCTAACCAGTTAAGGGTTTGATAAAGGACAGCAGGGAAGGAGGGAAGCTGCCAGCCCCGGGGGCCCTGATGGGGAGTGAAGATAAGCATTAATCACACAATGCCTTATGGGAGCTGAGGTTGTTCCTTAAGCATTTTGGTGGGGGATTTATGAAGTAGGTAAATGTGGATGGTAAAGCTAATTTTTGCTCCTACTCTCTTCTGGGACCTTCATGCTAACCCTTGGTTAGTCAGGTAATCTCACCCTGATCCCAGTGTGCACAGTTCAGTCATTTGTATACATGTGTGTGCACATGTGCGCATACACACACACACACACACACACACACACACACGCACACGACACACGCACACCTTCTCTCACAATGAAGGGGGACTGGGGATGGAGGAGTGGAGTGGTGTATTGGGAAAATAGAAGATAAACAAACATCCTTTTATAGAAACCTAGTTTGTGGCAGGCACTTCTGAACAACGCTTTTCTGGTGTTTAGCCCATTTGTACAAATGAAGGAAACTAAAATGTTGATAAGTTATTTGGGCTTTGTTTTATTTTCAGACCTACACAGCTGGTAAATAGTGAATAAGAACTCAAGCCTAGATCTTTTTTCTCTTTTTTAAAGATGTTTAGCATGAAAAATATGGCCAATTTTGACAGATGTATACAATCACGAGATGCTCACTAAAATCAAGACAATAAACATGCCCAGTATCCCCGGTCTCTCCCCCACTAGGCCAGGCTGCAACTGGACTACTTTTCTGTCACCGAAGAACACCTTGCATTTTTTGAAATTTTCAGCATATTTGGACTCACAGAATGAATATTTGTATGTCAGGTCTCTGGCATTCAACATGGACTAGTGTCCCCTATATTCTCAGATATACCACAATTGAGTTAAAACACAACTGTGTTAGTAAATATTTGGGTTATTTCTATTTCGAGATATCACACACACACACACACACACACACACACACACACACACACAAATGTCAAGTGCAAACTCTCCAAACCATCATCATCATTCACCTTCACATTATCGTCATCATCAGTATCATCTTCAGCATCAGCATCACTAACACCATCATTATCACTCCCATGATGTGTGTGTGTGTATACTTTAGTATATACATGTGGCGGTTGGAGGACAACCTTGTACAGTCACTTATCTCTTTCCATATTGCCATGGGTTCAGACCACCAGGCTTGTGTGATAAGTGTCTTGATCCTCTAGCCTATCTCGCTGCCCCTTCCATTCTTAGTTAAAACCAAACCAAAACAAACAAAAACAATCCAACATAAAAACTGGATAAAGATTAGAACGTTTTACCAGAAGTTACATAGATGGAAAATGACCCATCTGAGAAGGTACTTACAAATATTGGTCACTAGGGACATTCAAATGAAAACCACAAGGAGACAACGCCTCATGAAGGTTGGGATGACTAGAATGGAAAAGACTAACCGCTGCAAGTGTCGGGAATATTGTGGGGTAAGCGGATGCTCTGGCTCTGTTGGTGAGAATTGGAAAGGATAGAAGCTGTTTCGGGGCACAGCTGGGCAGGTTTGCACTAGATAACCATGCTTAGCAAAGGACCAGGTACACTCCTAGGTATTTACCTGGGAGAAATGAGGCTCATACATGCACCTGAATCACATCACCGTTCGCTGAAGCTCTCCTCCTAGTAGATACCTTTGGGAGAACAACACAGGTGATTCTGACAGCTACTCACGTTTGGGAGCCATCGTGCTGAGGGTCTTGGATGCAATGATAGCTAAGAACATCTCTTACTATGCTAATGGGCCCTACAACTGCAGACTTAACCAAACACGATTTGAAATTACTAGAGATAATATGTCTATGCAGAACATTTACAGACTTTTTCTTGTCATTTTCTGAAGAAAAAAAAAGTGACAACTATTCATACAGATTCTCCCTGGTGTTAGCTTTGTAAGTCAGCTAGAAATGATTTGAGGTATATGGGAAGATGTACCCAAGTCATACGAAAACCTTGTGTTTTTATATGGGACTAGGGCATTCTGGGATTTCAATACCCTAGAGAGTTCTGGCTAGAGGAATGATTGTATAATTAAATACTTAACCCATTGATGAGGGACTGCAACTAATGAATCTGTGAGGTTGAGCAATGCATTTAGCCTTTATAAACACTGTTTTGTTCATTTGCGCCATGATTTACAGCCTTCGGGATTCCATACTTTATTGATCTCAAAGAATTCTTCCTTAAACCTAACTCGTGGAAAGGGAGAATGCCATCCTGTATCCTGCATCCCGCATCCTGCAAGAGGGCCTAATCAAAGCCCATTGGTGCACCCTTACATCCTTATTGAAAGAACTTCAATCACACAATTAGGTACACAGGTATGCACACATGTGCACACACACACACTCATGAACACTCATGCCCACACATCAGCACTCACACACAGAGGCACACGTATTCTCATATACAATCACACACACACACACCCTGAGATTTTGAAATGTTAATCTCTCCAACATTGAGGAGTTGCCATTCAGCTACTGGAAACACAAAAGCCGTCTGCTGCTTTTCGGCCCACACGAAGCTGCCTTTCACTTACCAGAATCTGTTTTGTCTAAAATGATTTGCTCATTTTGAATAACCTGTAGGGAAAAAAAGCCAGGGACACAATCATCCACCTCTGTCATTTGGAGATGAACTTGCCTTTTGCAGGCTCTGTCTATACCTGGGGCAGTTTGGGTCAAAAACTGTTTTCAAGTCTTCATTTATTACCGCTCTTTAAAGAATTCATTCTGTGATGGAAAAGAGGAGGGGATTCCATGTTTCGTCCTCAAAAAAATGTGCCCCCACCCCCACAATCCCAGAGCTCTCTTTGAAAGCCCTGTTTACTTCGGGAAATTCAGAAGCTGCTCCCAACGTTCCTTTGATGTCTATTGAATTAATATGTTTCACTACATTATGGAAAAGCCATTTCAGCTCGGGCACCAAAATCTCCTTGATGTTCTAGGGGGGGCTTTCTGTTGGATTTTGTGTTTGTGGTTGTTGATTTGCGTGGTTGAATTTTGTCCTTTTAAAAATTATTTGAAGATTTCTGTCTTTTTTTTTTTTTACTTTTATCAAATACTAGCCAAAGGGTGAGCAAGCAAGAAGATTGACAGCTCCAAGAAGATAGAATTCACCAAGGGGGGAGATCACAGGAAGAAGCTCGTCTCTCCCTTCCTTGTTTTCCCTAATTCCATTGCCAGCAGTGGCTCCTCCGTGAATCGGCACAGATCATCTTTCAGCAGTGCCGTATCTATCAATGGACAATCAACTACCCACTGTGCTCAATGAAGTCTTGCACTAGGTAGAAGAGTCAGATAGATTAAAGCGCAACTGTGAGCTGAGGGCTGTGTCTTTACAAGACTGAATGCTGCATCCCGCAGACTAGCCTCTGCCCTGAACTTTGTTAATGTCCCACATCTGGGGACAGGGTCTTTGAAGAGGTAAAGAAGTAAAAGGGGGTCACGACTCATCCCTAACCCAGTGACTGGCATCTCTGTGAGAAGAGGAGAAAATGGACAGAGACAAACAGAGGTTCACAAAGCAAGTGAAGACAGAGGCACATGAAAATGATGTTGCCACAAACCAAGGAGTGCCCGTGATCACCAGGTTCCACCAGTAGCTGGAGCGGGGTGGGTTTTTAGATAAAGCTTATGGAGTGGACACAGCTCAGCCAATACCTTAATTTCTATCCTGCAGCATCTAAAACAACTGGTAAAGGAATTCTCATTGCTTGAAATTCTCTATTTGTAATAATTCTTTGTTGTGACCCTACACTGTTGTCATATCCAAGACATAATTAGCAATTCATGGCTATATGGTGATCTAAGTGTTCTCACACACTTTAAGTATTACAGTCTTAAAGAGTTGGTATTATTAATGCCCTATGTTTAAGGTTTTAAGGATTGGTCATACAAATCAAAACACATATGGGAAGGAAAGAGAACACCATGATAACACTAGGATAATTGACTTTGACCAATACTGACAGGAATGTATGACTATCCTCCTCATATTATAGATCTGGACACTGAATTGCAGGAGAACTGAATACCTTCCCCAAACGTACCTCAGGTAACAGACATAGGGTCTTTACCATGGCAGTCTGGCTACAGAGGACGGCTTATGAGGGGGTTAGACTGTGTCTTACTGGACCTGCTCAGACCCTGAGACCAAGACACAGGGACAAAAAAAAAACACCTGCAAACTGTCCTCCATATCAGTCTGGAGCTAACGTCAGAATAGATAGCAGAGGAGCCAGTGAACCGCTTTCCTAAGCGGCTATGTGTCCAGGGCCCTCAACTCTGCCTGCGTGAGCCAGTGCTCCCCAGCTCTGTTCTCCTCACTCTGGAAAGAGTGAGGTGGGTGGTGAGACAGGTGAATACACAAAGAGAGAAGAAAGACAAAGCATAGAAGAAAACAGAGCCAGAGAACAGCTGGGGAACACTGGCTCATGCAGCTGGAGCTGAGGGGCCTGGACACCCAGCCACTTAGAAGGGAGGTTTTACACAACGTGGAACTACATGGATGGGATGGGTATCTAAGCTGATCAGGAACTGCCCGCCCAGGAAGCAGCATCCAGGGAGAGGGGAGGTTGACTAATGTCACCTACAGGCGGAGGCCAGCCAGTGCTAGGTCCTAGGAAGAGAAGTCAGGAAACCTTGACTATGTGAAAATTGTTCCACCTAGTAACTGTGTCCTGCAGCCAGTCACTCTCTTCTTCTCACCGTGGTCCCTTCCAGTCTTCCCTTACACCTTCTAACTCCAGTTCTACCCAGACACCAACACCAATCAATGATCCCAAGGATGGCTCAGTTCAGAGTATCAAACAATGGGTGATGTTGCAAAGATATTTGTGGGAGAGGGGTCCCCTTCTGCCTGTGAATAGGTCCAAGAATCTCCTATGGCTCCTGAAGTAGGGAATGGACTAGACCACACGGGACTGAACCTTTGAGTCACATGAGAAGTAATAGATGGGCAATTCCTTCCCTTCCTGAACAGAAGAGACTGGGGATAGTAAGAACAAAGACCATATGCTGAGCTCTCTACTCGCTTTAAGTCCAGCTTTGCACCCTAAAGAAGGCTGAAGTCCTAATATCCCCACCCTATGGCCTTGCAGGTGACACAGGCATATTGCCAGAGGTTTGGACCAGGCTTGAGCTCACTGTCTTTTTCGATGTGTGATTGTGACTGCTGTGGCCGGCCCCTCTGGCCTGGCACTGGCTGGCCTCTGCCTGTAGTTGACATCAGTCAACCTCCCCTCTCCCTGGAAGCTGCTTCCCAGGCGGGCAGTTCCTGATGAGCTTAGATACCCATCCTATCCTATTAGTTCCACATTGTGTAAAACCTCCTTTCTAAGCGGCTGTGTGTCCAGGACCCTCATCTCCAGCTGCGTGAGCCAGTGCTCCCCAGCTGTCCTCTGGGTCCAGTTTCCTCTATGCTTCATCTTTCTTCTCTCTTCATGGGTTCGCTTGTCTCACCACTCTGTGGGCTCTCAGGCCAGAACATGCTCGTGCCCAATGTGATGACCTTCAGTGTCTTCCAGTAAAATGCATCTCCAGTATAAAGACCATGCTTGGGGGCATGTGCCCTCATGGTTTCTCACTCACCTGCACCCACATTGCTTCTACCATCACCTTACTCTTTCTCAGGCACAGGGCCCCCTACTTATTCTCATATTCTCCTTCCTCCCTAATACACTGCGTATTCAGTGCCTTTCCTTTCCCATTGCCCAGAATGTCACCAGCCCTTTGCCTGAATCTCCTCCTCTCCTTTAAGGCGCATCTCTGATACCACCTTCTGATGCCAATCTTCCTTGCTTCCTCCTTTTGTACCCAGCCTCCCATTGAACCAGTGCCCAGCAGCTCATGGATCCTAGGGTACCAAGACAAAGCTTCTCTGGCTATTCTCCCAGCTGACTGATGGCAGAGTCCCCACTGTGCTTCTCTGGCTCCTTGGAGACCAAGCATCCTCACCTTTGAATCTCTTTGATGCCCAACTGTGCAGACAACACAAAAGGAGCTCAGGAAATGTGCTGCAGCTGAGATCAAATTCCTAGTCTCTCTGCCTCCCTTCTGCATGGGGTCCTGCTAGGTACATAGCCCGTATGTGTGGAAGCCAGATGCTGCAGATATAGACTGTAGGCGAAAACACACAAAAGTCTCCAGAGAAACCCACTGAGAGGGAAGCCCAGGATGTTATTGTGCCCCCAAGACTGGGGAGGAAAGAAAAGGAAAGCACATGATTGGTTTTATACAGGTAGCCTCCTTTGAAGACTTTCCCTGCCAGCCTTATTCCCTGTCTGTGCTGCCAGCCCTTGGAGGAGGGTTCTGAGATTTTTCTTCAGTTCCTCCTTTTCTCCATGGCCCCCGCCCTCTGGTGTTCATGGAGATTTGGCTGCAGAGCCCTTTCCAAACACGCATCATTAATTTCACGCCGCCGCACATGCGGGGCCACGCATTTGCGAAGGGAGAGCGATGCAGAAGTCAGAATCTGGGCTGCCACATGCAAAGACCATTGGGAAGGCAAACCAAAGACAGCCTTTATGTTTTTGTTTTTCAACAGACAGAAGGTCACGGCAAGCAGCAGCCATTAGGCTAATTAGACCCTCGGAATGAGAGAAGGGAGAGAACTCTCCAGTGGAGGAGAGGGAAGGGAGGGGACAAAGACCGTAATTGAAGCCAAATAATGAATATTAAACTCTTGTAAGTAATGTTTAATTAAGTTATCTTACGACAGAGGCTTTTTGCAAATATTTCCATGGGATTCAAAGCAGTACATTAAGTGCCTGGGAAGAAAAAAATGAGTAAGCAGAGAACACAGGCTGCCTGCCTTCCCTCCAGTCTAGGCAGCTGCTAAATCTGCAACAGAGTTCCCTGGGTTGAAGTGTAAGGAAACCACAGAAGTATAAGGCTGCGAGCCCACTGCTCCTGCCCACTCTGTACGACTTCCTCACCACACCACATGAGACAGGCTGGAGTTGAAGACTGTGTGTCCAGGCTCTTGTGTAAGGTCTGCAAAGGAGGACGCCAACAAAGGGACGAGTGGCTTAATAGACAGCATAGGCTTTGTTTGGGAAAGGAACTGCACGGGGGTTTCCAGTGCAAAGACCAGAGTCTGCTCCTCCTTTTCTGCTGAGTGGTCAAAGGGCAGAAAAGGGAACTGGGGAAGGAGAATGAATATTTCTCTTTTCCTCGGGTCCTGGGATGCTGCCAGGGCAGCTAGGGTGTGTGTTGGACTAAAGAAGGTCAGGTGACTGATAAACATCTTCCTGGCTAGTTGTTAGGGGAGGGTAATGGGTTAGAATTGTAGGGAGTATATAAAAGTCTTCTTACGGGGCTGGAGTGATGGCTCAGAAGCTAACAGTACTAGCTGCTCTTCCAGACGTCCTGAGTTCAATTCCCAGCAACCACATGGTGGCTCACAACCATCTGTAATGAGATCTGGTGCCCGCTTCTGACATGCAGGCAGAACACTGCATACATAATAAAGTAAAAGTCTTCTTACGTTACGACATGAGACCTCAGTGGAGAAATGGGGAATGGATATGAACAGGCAGGTCACAGAACAAAATGTGATCTGGCGAGCATATAGGGAAACAAGATGGAAAGATGAGAAATTAGAAAAATATACTCTACAAAAATGCGACTTAGCTGGTGTCAAAGTAAATTCCTGCTCACCTGGCAGTCCTGTCCTTAATAAGCCAATTAAAGAATCAAATTAAGGTCTCAGTAGTCTTCATTGTCCACTATGTTCAGCGAGACCGGTTTTAACCCAGGCTTTTTCAGACCCAGGCCAGCTGACCTTGGTGAGTTCCCGATAGAACATCCCCATTGTCTCAGTGTATGGGTGCACCCCTCGCGGTCCTGAGTTCCTTGCTTGTGCTCTCTCTCCTTCTGCTCCTGATTTGGACCTTGAGATTTCAGTCCGGTGCTCCATTGTGGGTCTCTGTCTCTGGCAACGGGTTTTTGATCCTACTGTATCTATTGGTTTCGTGGGAGCCTAGGCAGTTTCGGGGATGCTCACCTTACTAGACCTGGATGGAGGTGGGTGGTCCTTGGACTTCCCACAGGGCAGGGAACCCTGATTGCTCTTTGGGCTGACGAGGGAGGGGGACTTGATTGGGGGAGGGGGAGGGAAAGGGGAGGCGGCGGTGGGGAAGAGACAGAAATCTTTAATAAATAAATAAATTAAAAAAAATAAAATTAAATTAAAACTCAAAAAAAAGAATCAAATTAATAGTGAAAGGGAAATGGTAACATTGGGAAGAGGGACAAAGAGATCTAATGAATCCCAAGATCATCCCCAGGGTCACATTAAAGTTCAAAAAGAAGGCCAGAGTTATGTATAACTCAGCAATGCTGGTCAAACTGCCCCTGCCAATCACTGGCCCATCACTGTCAGGGCTTCAGTTTCAATCTGTAGGGTGGTCTGGCAAGTCTCAGCACTGTGAAATCTCTTTCTGGGATCATGTTCCTATTCTGGCTGGCACCAGGCTTCAATCTTTTTCTTCTCCCAGCATGAGACTCCTAGAGGAAATTCCAGTTCCCTGAAATGCCTTATTTCACAGCCTGATAGTCTAAGGGAGAGAGAAAAGTGTCTTTTTTAGAATATTCTGATTCCTTTCAAGCATGCCACTTAGAGTACCATCTCATCTGCATCAGACAAACAATACAATGTTAATATCTGCTTGTGTTAGTGAGGACACAGATGGCCAAGAAGGTGGCGCTGATATAAACAGACGCCATTAAAGAACAATGCGACACACACACACACACAGACACACACATACACACACACACACAAAAACAAGAACGGGGACAAAAAAAAATGAAAGACAAAGAAAGAACGCTAGGATTCAGGAATTCCCTGCCAATTATATATTCCGGACTCTCAGAAATGCGGCAAGTACATGCAAGAAGGCATTTTTTGTGTCGCAAACTTGGAAACAAATTCACATTCATGACCAAGACAATGGACCTGCCAACCAGACAGTACATAAAACGAAACACTAGCAAAAACATTAGATCACGATGCTGAGTCTTTTCAACATGATTTTAAGAAAAAAAATCAAAACAAAATAAAGAAAGACATAGCAGGGAAATTCAATCATTATTATGCAATTTATGTAAGGATTTTAGGTGTTATATTGCACACATAGTTAGACTCTTTTGGTTAGCAGTCAGAATGCATTATCCACTGCCCATTGGCCCACAGTGCATATTTAGAGACACATACATATGTATTAAAATGAAATGCATGCTAATAACACTGTATGCATGGTAGAAGTTACCTGGGGCAGAGAATTCAAGAAACAATAGGGATAGTATCCAGGGCTATAAATGGGCACCCATCACATTCATCTGTAAAGCTTTTGCACATTTTAAATGTTTCAGAAGATATTTAAAAGTAACCATCACATTGTTAAGCAGGTATAAATACATTTTATTAAGCAGGTATAATAATTTTTTATTGCCAACACCGTGAATAACTGTATTCCATTTCTGTTATAAATCCTACACAGTAGGACTAATGGTGTGGATCTGAAGAGAGCTAACCAGCCAGATCTCCACCAGCTCCAGAAGACTGTGGCAATGGGGAAAGGAATGGGAGAAAAAACCCTGAACCTTCCTGCATGGGCTGGCAGCAAAGACAGGAAATGTGGCTAGCCGGAAAATCTTTGAAGGGGAAGGTGCCTGCCAGAACCAAGCATGAGCTTTCTCGCTCTTTCTTCCTCTGTTCTTGGCCATAGGGGTTTCCCTCTCAGTGAGTTTTCTTGCACACTTTTGTGAACTGACCCACGGTGTGCATCTTCAGCCTCTATGCTTTCAGCTGTGCAAGTCCGTGTGCCGTCGGGGAGGAGGGGAAGGTCAGGTGTGAATAGGGGTCGAGGTGTAAACAGGGGTGAAACACAGCAGAGGGGAAGATTTCAGGGATTGTGATCTAAGCTTGGAACATCTCACAAACTGTACCCAAAGATCTGGTGGGCTGCTGCCTGCCCGGCACTAATTTACACACGGAGCAGTCACCGTAACCGGACCAAATGAGTGGCATGCTAGACCTCTCGCGAGTCCTAGTGAATGGAAGGACTTAAGGATGGAGGATCTTCCCACAGGCAAACAAAGCTCAATGATTCTCAGAGAAAGGAAGGTTACATGGCAATCCTTCTCTCTGTCGCACCACTGACATTATTACACATATATCCAAACGCAGCCACCCCAAAGTCATCAGAAACTTCCTGAGCACTGACAGAAGCCCTCTTTCTTGTCTGTCGTGATATTTCATTTGCATTTTAATAAATAAAGCTTGCCTGAAGTCCAGAGAGTGAAACAGCCCCACTGGTCAGCCTTACAGACCAGGCAGTGGTGACACACACCTTCAATAGCCACAATAGCTTGCCGTAGAAACTGAGCAGGAGTGGTGCATGCCTTAAATCCCAGCCTTAGAGAGGAATATAAGATGGGAGGAGACAGTTCTCAGACACAGTCTCGTTTTAAGATTCCTGGAGGCAGGATCGTCATTTCAAACTAAAGTAGAGGTTAAGAGCAGTGGCTGGCTGTTTTGCTTTTCTGACCTTTAGGCTGAACTTCAATTTCTGTTTCTGAGTTTTTATTAATTGTGCTACACATGTCCAAGCTTGAGAATACTTGGTCAGTAATGACGAAGAGGACACAGATCGCAGATAGGAGGAACAGCCACAGAAACCAAACACACCTGCATACATGTGTGAACCTCCTTGTAAGACTAGAAGAGGTCTTTCTAAGGAAGTAGATAGATACATGCCTATTTTTGTGCAGGGCTGCTGTGGTGAACTCCCCAGCCAGATGTTAATCATCCATTGAGTGGTGTTTCTTCCAGAGAGTGATGCTACTGTGTTGACTATTTATTGAAAAGTGAATAAGCCAGGAAGAAAAGCCAGAAATGCTAGCGCATCCAGGAGCATCCAGGTTAACCCCACCTCTGTAATTAGGAGATGGTCTAGCCCAGGGTCTAGCCAACTACAGCCTACATTTGCTATGTAGCTGGTGATGCTTTGGGCCACAAGCACAGCGAAGAGAGAATGGGGTAGTGAGTATAGATCACACACACAGTCCGCAGAGCCTAGAACATGCACTGTCTGCCTCTCTACAGCAAATGCTTTCTAACCCCAAGTCTGGAGGGAAAATGTCCATGACACAGTGCAGGCCACATATAAAATACTAAAGCTGCTGGCGGCCACCTTGAGATGTCAGCAAGTATGGACTCTTATTTAACCTAATAAAATGCCAAAGCATCGTCAACCTAAAGGATTTTTTAAACATTATATTTTTTTGAATTATTGTTCTCAAAGTCATGCAAAGCAGATCTATTTTTAACATTTGCAGCATATCTCCATGCAGCTGGCTCCAGGTGAAGCGCTCTGTAGCTATGTGTGGGTCATGGCTAGTACTGTAGAAAGACCAAGGCCAGGTAATATAAAATTTGTATAAGCTTCAGAACAGACACACACACACACACACACACACACACGTGCGCAACAATATCCAACTCTATTTTTAATTCTGTTGACTCTCCCCATTTCTCCCCATGCATACCAACTTTATCTGCTGGCATTCTGAATATGTAGCTCTCTGTGGACGCACAGGTCTTATGGTTTTCATAGCACTGAGCCCATAGACCAGGGTTCCCATTCTGCCCTGCGTCTTGCTTCCTCTGGGCTCTTAATTCTCATTCAGTACTCTGATCCTGTCTTTATGGTGTTTAGGCTACTCTATCTGCGGAGGTGGAGGTCAGAGTGCACATCCTCTCCCTGATGGTAACATTGCTGAGTGGTGTAGACTGTCCTTATCTCCTCTTCTGGGATTTAGACATGGACTTTGCTCCTCTTCCCTTGCTCATAGATATCCTAGAAGTCCTTCAGAAGCTAGCAACTGGCTGGCCTGTTGCCAACCATCAGCACCTCTCTGGGGGGTGGTATGTGGAGAAGGAGCTAGCTACAGAGATGAGGCTGGGTTGAGAGAAAAGCACTCCTATCGAGTAGCTTAGTGAAGTCAAAAGTAAAGAATTCTTCAGTGCTTGAAAAGGTCCTTTGGGGTAAGAGAAGCAGCAGACACCTGAGCCTACCCAGTGAGAGCCATTGGGAGGATTGGGGATGAAGCCAGAAGCAAGAGGACTAGACTAGGTCTAGGGTTCAGAAAGATATTCTCAGGTGCTCTAGAGACCTGAGGTCAAAAATCCAAAGTCAATAGAAGGCCAAGTCTCCAGGTTCAGGGTCTGAAGAAGAGATGGGGCTGAGAAGACAGGGTAACTGGGGTGCCCGCAAAGAATTTAATACTTCAGGGCTTAGTACTAAGATTGTTGGCAGCTGGCACCACTCAACACCAGCACCGTCAGGGAGAGGATGTGAACTCCCAAACTCCGTTTCTAACTCCACCCCACCCCACTCTACCCTGCAGACCTCCATTCAAGCACAGCCTGATCCTTAGCTATAGAATTTCAGGACCAGCTATGGCAAACCAAAGTGAGTTTACATAGACATAAGAGGTAGATCACAGGTGGGTCAGTATGAGAAATACCCAAAAAGAAGGTACTACAAACACCAAGCCTAGGCCGAGATAGGAGCATAGTGTGGGCATATTCTGAGAGAGAGAGAGAGAGAGAGAGAGAGAGATCCTCACATTGTCTGTAAGTACAATCTCATGGTTAAGTTACATTGCTGAAAGAATGTAATTTATAACAATGTTTAAAGATTAATCAAAGTTTAACAGTTAAGTGCAAATTCTGAAATATTGGCGAACAGCTGAGAGCCGGTATGCTTGCTTTTCAAAGAATTTCCTTTTTATAAGTGAAATTGTGAGGTGTTTTTTTTTTTCTTGAGGGTTCCTTGTTTGTGTTTAGGAATGAGTGATCTAATAGAATTAAAATCACCATTTAAAACCTTCCAGTGCTCAGTAAACACAATTACTTGTCACTTTAACACCCTTATTGGAGAGGTCTTTAGGAGAACCAGCATTATCTGCATAGGTTATTTTGGTGTCATCTATTGTGCTGAAGCTTCTGACTCTCAGTTGGCAGAAAAAACAAATGAGATCTCAGCTTAAGAAGCTTCTTCCCTCCCTATGCCCCCTTAGTTTTTACTGTCTTTCTATCTGGTCTCAAAAGTACAACCCAGCTAACCAGGCTTGATGCAGCACACCAGTAATCCTGTCGGCATAGCCTGTGCTACATAGCTTGCGCTACATGATAGCAAGACTTTGTCTCAAAATCAAAATGGTTAGGGTTATAAATCATTAGTGGAACATTTGCCCAGCATATGAGAGACTCTGAATTCAATCCTAGGGCCACACACACACATGTGAATACACACACACATGTCTATGCACATTTAAGCACACACGCGTGTACATGCACACACACACACACACACACACACACACACAAGCACATCTAAGCTATCCCCAGCTTCTCCGCTCCTGGAGCCAGCCTGCGAATGCACTTACATAAAGCTTGTAGAGAACTTCATTTTGCGTGGCTGGAGTGAGGGCTGTCATGTTTTTAAGTAATTATATGATTGCCATAATTATTCATTATAACTTTCTACAAACTATATATAAAGTAAAAGCCCAGAATACCATAACCAAATGTTCAAGATTCAATGTGTTTTAGATTACGAATTATTTAGGATTTGAAATGTTTGGATAGACTACCTATAGAGCATTCCAGATCCAAAAATTACATCTCCTCTGAGCAAAATAGGAGCATTGGTCAGCACTCAAAAAAGGTTTGGATTTTGTAACATTTTGGATTTTAGATGTTTTGGATTTGGGATGCCTAACCTATATAAGAAAAAAGCAAATAAAAGCTAATTATTAGTTATCAAAGTTGCCTAACCCTGAAGTAACTTTCATGTGTCTTACATATTACTATAGTATATAGTATTTAGCAATCATATGAAGTCATATTGTCATCCATATTGTGTGTGTGTGTGCACGTACATGTGTGTGTTTGTGTGTGTATGTTTTAGGTGAGCGTTCTTTTGAGTTTTAGGGGATCTACTCACTTTGCCCTCCCCACCTTATATGTAAATAGGGAAGGTTGTCATTTCACACAGACGACCTTTCTATACACTCCTCTCCACTTTGGTCACTGCATCCTTCAAGTTTCTTCAAATTCATGGGTTTAGAATTAATTTGCTTTTAGTGGCTGAGGAATATGAGCAGTATGTGTATATCATAATTTATTCAGCCAGATCTACTGAGGGTCCCTGCCTTGGAAACAACTTTGCATATATGCCCGCCTTTACGGCTGCTTTGATCTTCTGAGGAGAAATTCCCAGCAGCGGGACTGCTGGGTAGCAGGAGAGATGGAATAAGAGATCTTACCAACAATGACAGAAGCAGTTTCCGTCTGTTTCCCAGAGATGTGGACAAGCCTTCCTGCATTGCATTTACCCCACAGCAGATAAGACTGCTCTTCCTCTTCTCTTCTGTGTGTAAAATGACAACTCAAGACTACCTTATCTAGAAGTTTCCCAACTTAAGGTTGTTAGAATAGGAGTTTAGTCTTAAAAAAAATGTTTTTATTATTTTTATTTCACTATACATTTTTCTCTGCTTCTCTTCCTTCCTCCCCTCTTCCTTTCTACCTCTTTCTGTGACTCCCATGCTTCCAATTTGCACAGAAGATCTTGTCTTTTTCTCCTTCAGAATAGGAGCCTCGTCTTTTACCCACATCTCATAACCAGAATCAGTTCAAACCCTTGCTGTGAGACAATGGTTTTACCCTGAAAAGATTTGTTTCTTGTACTTGTTTAATAAAATGCTGATTGGCCAGTAGCCAGACAGGAAGTATAGGCAGGGTGGCCAGGCAGGAAATAGAGGCTGAGCAATGAGAACAAGAGAATTCTGGGAAGAGGAAAGATTCAGTCTGCAGTCGTCGCCTGGACACAAAGACAGCCAGACACAGAGCAAGCAAGATGTGACTGCCTCACTGAAAAAGGTACCAAGCCACGTAGCTAACACAAACAAATATTATGGGCTACTATAAGTTATAAGAGTTAATACGAAGCCTGAGCTAATGGGCTAATCTGTTTGTAATTAATGTAGAGCTCTGTGTATTTCTTTGGGACTGAATGGCTGTGGGACCATCTGGGGCAGAAACATCAGTCAGCACACCTTCTCTGCAGTGCTTGCTGAGACAGAGAGTTAAGAAGCAGCCAGGACTGCTTGGCAGTTCTCAGTTTATGGTGCCTGGCTCCTTCACGCTCCTTGCCACCGACACTCTGCTGGACTAAATCATGTGACATGAAACGTCCCTCTAACCCTTATGAGGTTGGATGGACTAATGCTCCTCAGGGGAAGCTGCAGAAGATTGCTATGACAGTGTCTCTTTCAAGAGACCCCTCTGGCTTCCATGTGCCACCCCTCTCATGGTAACTATCTCTGTCTCTCTGCCTCTGTCTCTTTCTCTCTCTGTCTCTGTCCCCCCATTCTACCTTGATGCTGTTCCCTCCAGGCTTTAAGTGAAAGCCTCTCCTTTCCTTTAAGGGCCCACCATGTTCAGATAGCCAGATATTTTCTATTGTTTCTGTCCAATGTTCTCCTCCCACCTCAAAACCAATGAGAAGCCTCCAGACCCGCTTGTTCTAATAAACGCCATACTAAGAAGGAATTATTATATGTCAGCTTCCTTCCTGGATTTACCATGGCTATTCTAGTTGTTACAAGTAGGGTTGACCATTGTTTCAAGTTTTTATTGATTATTTGGAGTCACTGTTCTGTCACTCACATCCTTTGCCTACTGGTCTGACTGGTTGTTTTAGACTGATTCTAAGAGCTCTTTGTATATTATAGCTATGAATTCCTTATCACTGTAAGTATTTCTTCTATATGTTTTGGCTGACTTCATTCCTCTTTTTACAGCTGATTGTATCATTTTTTTCTGGATAAAAGGACAAATCAAAAATCCAATATTCTGAAAAATCTCAGATTGAAGTACCCAGCAGGGCAGGTTTATGGTGAAGTGATCTTTTCCCTTGGGTCACAAGTTGGACACATTTTTCTGTAAGCTCATATGGAGTTCTTTCCTCTGTATGGCAAGGAAAAAATATACCTCTCAGGGATCACTTTATTTTCACATAAGAAGGTAGGTCCTATTGAGTCCGAGTCCTGTCCCTGAGTTCTCTTGTAGTCTTAATTCCTCCCGAGTGGCCCTGTCTCCAAACATAGATGGATTTGAGAGGGATATAATTCCATGTCCAGCAGACGGGTTCTATAGCAGAGAACACACAGAGAGGGAAAAGACACTGATGTACATAAAACACTTAAATCTTCACAATAATTTCCATTCCAACTTGACAGGGAAAGAGCACCATATATACTCTGACCCCCTTCCCGCCATGAAGCGGTCTGGAGCAGCATGTCTCAGTCAATGTCTGTATCTCCGTGATCCAGCTTTAGGTCAGGACAATATATAATACTCATTTCCTACCACACCCGAAGGGCCATGTGAGTCTTTGAAATATTGAGAAGAGTATTTTGAGCCATGACCCATTTCTTGTTTCCTGGCACATGGTTCTAAAATCCCTAAGTCTCTGGAGAGATGTTCCTTTGTGTGCTAATGAGGAAACTGAAGTCTGGGACTCCTCACAGCTTCAGAATGAGGGACCTGGTTTCCAAGCCTCCTCACAGCCTCAGGATGAGGGACCTGGTTACCAGGGCTCCTCACAGCCTCAGGATGAGGGACCTGGTTTTCTGGGCTCCTCAGAGCCTCACAGACTCACAGGATGAGGGACCTGGTTTCCAGGGATCCTCACAGACTCAGGATGAGGAACCTGGTTACCAAGGCTTCTCATAGCCTCAGAATGAAGGAGCTCATTTTCAGGAGGCCAACTATGGGTCTAGAATAGTGGTTCTCAATCTCCCTAATGCTGCAACCCTTTAGTACAGTTCCTCATGTGGTTGTGACCCCCAACCATAAAATTATTTTCATTGCTACTTCATAACTATAATTTTGATACTGTTATGAATTGTAATGTAAATGTCTGTGTTTTCTGATGACCTTAGGTTGTTTATGCCCCCAAAGGATTGCAACCCATAGGCTGAGAAGCACTGATCTAGAAGATTGAAAATTCTAGATCCAATCTCTGATCTCATAGGAGAGAGAGGGGTCAAAGGTTATGATGGTCACCAGTAGTTTACTGGATCTCAAATAAGCAATTTTTGAAATCAACATATAAGACAGCAGGAAAAATTTCAAGGTATCCAGGTTGCTAGGCAAGGATATACATAAGCAGGCAAGTGAGCAGATGAACACTCCCGTACCCCTGGGGCAGATGATCCTGTGCCCACACCTCAGCCTGTGTAAAATATCATTTATTATAAACTGGTATTAATAACTAAATTGCTTTTCTGGACTCTGTGAGCTATCTGAGGACATTACTGAACTTGAGAAGTCTATCAGAGAAACTGTCAGTGGCATGAGGACTTCCCTTATCCCTTAGCAGCCTCAGCTAGGAAAGCCAGACAGTGCCTATGCTACTGAAGAAAAGAACTCCCGGATGAGCCAGAAGAAAGCAAACTTAGTTCTTTTATTTAGATAAAGAAAAGAACATGTAGAGGGAGCAGGAAAAAGAGAGCCCGATAGATGGGCAGACATGGGAAATCACTGTATGTGTCAAGGAAATCGATGCAGGGTTCTTAAGAGACTTACGCTTAGATGTTTTACAATGAATATATTATGTGTGTGTGATTATTTTTGTCTTTCTAAGTTATATTGTTCAACTTATAAAATAATCTATACCAAGTTTCCAAGATCAAACTTAAATTTTTAAGTAAAGTTTAAGAAATAAGTGAAAACACGCGACCTGGTTTATTTGTTTCTGTTACCTTAAAATTTTCCTGTTTGTAGGGCTGGGGACATGGTTCAGCAGTCAAGAGCATGTAATGTTCTTGCAGAAGACCTGAGTTAATTTCTAACTCCACATGGCAGCTCGCAACCATCTACAATTCCAGTTTCAGGGTATCTGATGCCCTCTGATTTCCTCAGACTCTTGCATTCACATTGTACACAACATACATAAACTCAGGGAGACACATATGTGTGTGCACACACATTGTGCAGAATATACATATACAAATGCAGGGACACATGCATGTGCATGCACACATACACATTGTACACATACATGCTTAACTCAGGGGCATATGCATGGTCATGCACACACGCATTGTACAAATACATACATAAACTCAGGGATACACACATGTGCATGCACACACACATTGTACACATACATACATAACTCAGGGATACAAGCATGTGTGTGTACACACACACTGTACACATACCACGCATGTGCATACACACACATTGTATACATACATGCATACACTCAGGAACACATGCATGTGCATGTGCATACACACAGAGAAAGAAAGAAAGAAAGAAAGAAAGAAAGAAAGAAAGAAAGAAAGAAAGAAAGAAAGAAAGAAAGAGAAATAGAATAAATATATTTTTTAAAAAAATCACAAGAATTTTATTTTCTTTTGTAAATGAAGTTACTAGGCAGCTATATGAATTGCCCTGTTTAGACTTAGGAGTGTGAAAATGCTAATGTACTTAAACTAAGGCCATAAGTAGGTGTAATTCATCCTTTTTCCCCCCAAGACGGGATTTCCTTAAGTACTAGCTCTGAAGACATATTTGATTTTATTAATTATGCTAAAGTTTCAGACTTGTAGCCAGATTGTAGAAAGTTTTTTTGTCATCTCATGCCCCTTAATCTCCCCTGTCTTTCTATCTTTCCTCAGACTTTCTTTGTAACCAACTTAGACGGAAGCATAGATACCCTGGGACCCCAGAGTGGCAACTGAAATAAAATGTTCTTAAGGGGCTAAGTCGTCTGAGTCCATAGCCCATTGTAGATTTGAATTTAACTGTGAATGACCAGGCTGGAACTGGAGAAGCAGCCTTTCTTTCTCTCTCCCTCCATTTCCTATAGCCATGCCCCCCTATAACTTGCCCAAAGGAAATAAAGAGGACCACTGTTAACTGATCTTAAGTAGCTTTCGCCCTACACGATAAAGAGTCACAAGAAAGGGGCAGTAAACACAGACAAATAAGGGCAGATCTTTTTCTCTTCCACCCCTGTGACAGGCTCGGCTAGACCACCAGTAGCCTCCTGGAAGAAAGACTCATGTCTCCTGCTGCTGTCTGTATGGCTCAGGCCCTTGAGGACTGCAGGTCGTGCAGTCCTCCCACCCAAGAGGATGTCCCATCCCAGAGTGACCCCCAACTGTAGCTAATACAAGTGAGGCCATCTTGGTGCAATTTGAGACAACAGTGGAGATCCTTTAAGCTGCCAAGTATTGTTGGGGGCTGAATCAAGGCTACCTGTCCAGCTCTGCTCCAGCCCCTTGTCTTTCCACAGAGGTGGGTTAAAGAAAAATTCTCCAACTGCTCATCTCATCTCTGAGTCTGTGTTCCCGAGACTCTTACCTAGGAAAGCTTGGAATAAGGATGACTTTACCAGAATTTGACTCAATGACTTGAGATGAAACAAGCCTTGGACTGGGTAGGACTGGCCTTGATGTGAGATGTAGGTACAGGCTCCCTGGAGATCTTCTACCTCTCCATGTAGGACATCTGCTTCTTACCCCACAAACTCATCTGTGTAAGTCATTTTCATTGCTTTATCACTCAATCTCATCTCAAAAGTCACAAATAGAAAATGAAGGCCTGGCTCTTTTCTCCAAATCTCTATAAAAGAATGCATGGCAAATTGTTTCCCTGGACTTATTTAACACAACCCTCCAATAATTCTTCCCCATTGTGGTGCTTACTCTAATTCAGTTATTTGTGGCTGTCAAACTAAGATGGGGAAGTCTCCCAGTTTGAGAGCAGTTCTCCACATCAAGACCACAATGCCGAATCATTTCTCAAGGCATAAGAGCCAACACATAGCTTCTATGGAATAATCCTTCTGCATGCTATGTGAATATATGTAGCTATGACTGGTTTAATATAATAAGCAAGCTGACTAGCCAATAGCTGAACACAGGATGAAGTTAGCTGGAAAGGCCAGACTGAGAATGTTGGGATAAGGAAGGCAGAGTCAGAGGAGTCACCAAACAGAAAACAAGTCAGACACACAACATGGGATAGAGGTAAAAGCCATGAGCTTCAAAGAAGCACAAGACTAAAAAAAAAAAAAATGAGTTAAGTTAGAAAAGCTAGTTACTACTAAGCCTAAGCTATTGGTCAAACATTTATAATTAATATAAGCCTCCATGTGTTTATTTGAGAGTGACTGCAGTATAGGAAAATGTGCCTACACGTACCCATGATGAGGAATAGATCACGAACTCAACAGAAGCTGATACTATCGGCCACACCATGAAATAAACACTAACCTGCCTGTTATAAGCACAGATTTGAGTCTTGAAAAGTACATGCTATACCAGGGTTTTACGTCACAGGACAAAAAAATTATGTCATAACACATGGTAAGGTAATAGAAATAGAGACAATTTGATAAGAAAGAGCATGTATCTCTGAGAATGGGCATGGGCTGCTGGTCAGGGAAAAGGCATGGGCTTAAATGCACTGGATTACTATACTTGTGACCCTATATAGGTCATGTGTACAGCATCTACCATATTACATACTTCCTGCTTTTCTCAAGTGTGCTCAGTTTGGTTCACACAGCCCAAACAAACCAAGTGGAAAAAGGTTTCCTGTCTGTCAATCTTTTTTTTTTAAACTGGTTTCTTTCACTTGTTAATGCTCTTTAAACATTCTAAATTATGTGTATTTTGTGTGTGCATGTGCTGGTGTGTGTGTGTTGGTGTGGGCTTGCATGCCATGTCAGATGAGGTTTATAGACAATTTGTGAGCACGCTTCTCTCCTTCCACCTTGTGTGTGTCCCAGGGATTGGATTCAGATTTTCAGGTTTAGAGGAAAATGTCTTATCCAACTAAGCCATGTGTTTGTCCTCTCATATCTTAATCTTGATGCTGTTTCCTCTAGTCCCTGGTCTCCTGCAACATGTCCACTCCTTTGGATGCCTACTGGCAACACGAGGAAGGACAGAGAAGCATAGTTACAAAGCCCTGATTCCTCCTGCGACCAAACAGTTATGTGAAATTTTGCAGGATAGCACAAAAATTCAGTTTCCCATCTGAGCTCCAGGAGGATAGACTTAACTTAGAGATTTGCTGGGCTGGGAATCATTGATTTAATTTTCCCAAAGCATTGTTTCAGATACCTTTTTATTTTCCAGAATTGACACACTGTACTCCTAACCCTCGCAGGTCCTTAGAGAAAGTTGAGCGTGGCTGTCTCTGTTTGTTTCTGTTGGGTTGGATTCAACAGTGAAATTCTTCCCATACTCTCATTTCCTGGGGTTCTACTTCTGAACATTCCAAGCTGTGGGTGTTTCTTAGATGAGCTCCAAATTGTACATCTGGAGCTGGTCTTTCTTCATCGTCTGCCCTCAATCTGAGAAGTTTATCAGTTTTCTTGGCGAGGTTCCACCATACCATTAGCGTTAGATGCGGGTGTCACACATTGCAAGGCTTTTCGTCTTTGGAAACATCAGAGCCAGAAAAACCAACCAGATTCACTCAGTGCCTGGCTCAGAGTTAGGGTTGAGCCTATTTTTGAAGTGCAATTAATTTCATGTGGGGGACAAATGATGCAAGCCATGTTCTTGTTGACAGTGGGTGTCAGGAATGCCATGATCCCACATGGGTGAAAGAGTGCTCACACTCCTACAGACATCCTCATGGACGCATACCTGCACACAGGTACCCACATGCTAGAAGATGACGGTAGTAGGAGAGTTGGCTGGAGAGGGGACTTTATTTTTGCAAGGGACACAGAGAGAAATATGAGAAAGATTAAGATGTTGCCACAGATCCGGCATCAAGAGACTGCACGTGGATCCTCTATGTCCGAGGTTCATACCATTGATACGGTATTTACATACACATGATGTCATCTGGCCTTTCCCACCCTACGGGCATGCACTATTCCGACTCTCAGACCATTCTCCATAGCCCAGCTACTTACCTCTGACCTCAGCATGGCCAAGTTCTCTTTCCCAATCATCTCTGTCAACTTCTTCTCAATAAGGAGCCTCCCAAACATCATCCTCCATTTTAGCAGCCTTTTCTTAATAACATCTAATTATGGTTTTGTGTGTGAGATCATAGTCTCTGCATCATCTATCTTCTCATTGAAATATAAAGTTCTCTTTCAACACAAAATCTTTATTGATTATTTGAAAATTTCACATCATACACTCTGATCACCCTCACTTCCCAGTCTTTCCATGTCCGCCCCTCTCCCACTCTTGTGACTTCCCCCCAACAACAACAACAACAAAACACAAAATACAAGTTCAATTTGTGCTATTTGTAGGCTCACTGGAGCATGGTCAAACTCTGTTTAAGGCCTGCCCCTTAAATAGAACTGAGTCCTTCTTCTCTTGCATCCATGCCAGAAGCCGTCAGTTGTGGAAAGCGAGACTTCGGTATCCTTGTCACACTTTTGAAGGGTTCTCTCAATGTCTTACTGCTTAAGTTGTTACTCTGGGGGTGGGGAGAGATGGGGAATGGGATGGGTTGTCACAGTGGCCTTCCCTGTCCCTCTTTCTCAGCTGTGCACCTACAGTCATCAATATCACTGCCGTAGTAGCTTCCTTGCTCTTTATAGTCAGCAGGACCATGCATCATGGGCTTCCATGGGCTTCTGTGTGGCTTCTGACAACGGCACAGCCCATAAACACAGGCCCCCAGCTGTGGTGGGATCACTGACCCTGGCAAGGCCCTTGGAGGTGGCCCATCCCTTGGACATCAACATGGTGTAAGACGGTTTACATCAGTATGGCCCCTGGTGACAGTGTGGCCCTTGGAAACAAGCATGGCTTCAGGCTGCAGCATAGACCAATGATATTTACGTGGCCTTTGGTGATAACACAGGCCATGGATATCCACACAGACCCCAGCTGTTGTTGGTCCATGAACTAAAATTTTTCTTTTCTTTCCTTTTTTTTTTTTTTTTTTTTTTTTGAGACAGCATTTCTGTGTAGCTTTGGGTCTTGTCCTGGAACACACTTTGTAGACCACCTGGCCTCAAACTCACCAAGATCCGCCTGGCCTCAAACTCACCAAGATCTGCCTGTCTCTGCCTCCTGGGTGCTGGGATTAAAGGCATGCACTATCACCACCTGTCTTATAAATTTCTTAAAAGGTAAGAATACACTTTTTCTCACTCATTTTGAATTACCAGAACCTGATGAAGTTCTCTGTCAATGAATCATTGCTGAGTAAGTCAAACTGGATTTTGTAGGGAAATCCGACATCCAGATTCTACACTCACAAGACTCCTTGTGTTCCTTTCCCTGTCTGTATCTGCCTCATTACACTGCCATACCTTGGCTGCTTTGCCACTTCATCTGCCCTGCTCATATCACCAGGAAGAAAGACTGCTTTGTGTGTCACTGTCTGCAGTGTAGGGCCCAGTGTCA
Organism: Alexandromys oeconomus; assembly: GCA_963919705.1. NCBI lineage: Eukaryota > Metazoa > Chordata > Mammalia > Rodentia > Cricetidae > Alexandromys > Alexandromys oeconomus. The sequence goes on from CAWTZB010000064.1 coordinate 24,814,568, forward strand.
AGCGCTTGATGTGTGCTCCAGAAGCAGCTCACGGGCACTGCTTCCTGGCTGCCATGATGGGAACAGCCTCTCCCACAGCTGCAATGTTCTTTCCTTCCTCAGACACAGTGCGTTAGAGTCTGCCAATCATGGGTTGAGACCCTGAAAGTGTGAGCTACAGCAAATCTCTCTTCTTTTCAAACTATTTTCCTTGGGTGTTTACCGCAGTGGTGGAAACTGGCTGATGTGTGGCTGTTTGGACTTCAGGATAGCTTTAGGAGACGCAGCTCACCACAGTGCATCCTTGGAGGTGGCAAGCCCCTACCTCATCCCATTTAACCACTCTCTGCCTTATTTCCTTGTAGCAAAATCCTAGGGAAGAACTGTCAGGTCAAACTGTAGCTTCGTCAGAATTGATTTCTGATCGATTCTCTTCCATCCTCTCCCTTCCCGTTATGTGACTTCCTCTTCCTTCTACTGTAGAGTCTCCTGGGAGCTTACAGGGGATCCATCTGTGTGTCACTGAAGGAGAAGCAGACTTCGGAGTCTAAGGACATTTCCCCGTTATAATAGCATATCAGACACAAAAATGGAGGTCTGAAGGAGCAGTCCTGGAGATGCTGAGCCGGTCCAGGTAATTCGCTTGCCTAGCAGAATTATCTCATAATCAAACAGAAGGTCCAGGAATAGGATATTAAGGGATCTAGGGGAAGAGACTGAATGTAGGCTGGCAGCTGAAGCAGAGGGAGCATCCAATGGGGTATGCGCTCCATGGGTTATGCTCAAACTACACAGCCATTGGGTTAATAGAATCCTGCAGCCATAGCCAAGCATCACCTTGGTGCCCAGCCATGAGCAAGGCTACCAGCCTGCAGCCCAGACACGGCCTCTAGTCCCGCACCTTCCACTAACCTGCTGGGAGAAAGTAGGCTCTTCCCCTGCCGGTGCCCCAGGCATGCTGTGGGGGAGGATTTGAGTGGGAGGGGAGTGGACTACCTAGCCCCTCCACACTCACACATCCTCTGAGCCTCTGTAATGATCCCTCTTGGCAAAAGGAAGAAAAAAATCAACGCAACAGCAAACAGGGAGAAAGGGCAAGGAGCGTGAGCCAAGCCTTCATCTGCTCAGTCAGTCTAAACAGAAATCACTTACCCTAAGCGGCAATCAGTCCCCGATGGCCTCCTTTCCAAATGCCTCGTATGACAATGAGTGATTTGTAACAACATCCAATCAGGCGCACCTAACCTTCCTGTAATTGCCTGTCCTTTTCAGCGTTCTTAAAAGCTTTCCAGTGGAAGAGAACATACGCTCCTTGCCAGAAACGGGCTATTACACAGAGGAGGGAGACACCCCCACCACCCCCTCTCTCCCTTCAAGCCCATCTCTGTACCCACCCAGGCTCTGTGGCCCTACAAAAGGAACCTCCCTCTTGACCCTGCTCTCACCCATTCCCCTGCTGTTTCCTGGCTTCTAGAAGCTAGACCTGAGCTGCTCCAGGCCGCCCTGCAGACTCTTGCATTCCCTTCCAGGCCAGAAGACAGGGCAACTATATTGTTTTCGTTCAAGCCAAATGGTATCATCAAAACAAGAAGAACCAGACTCCTGGAGGTCTGGAAACGCGTCCTGAGTCACAGGGTTTGTCCTGAGCTTCCATGCAGAAATGGAGAGAAGACAGGGCACACACTTGAACTCTGTGCTCTGACCGGAATATCGGTGTCACGCTGCTGGCCAAGGGCAGTGGAAGGCTAGGGATACCCCTCCATGCCATAGCCTACCCTGCAAATGGCAAAGGTGAGGCTAAAGACCTACACTCTGAAACCAACTGAATCATGACCACAAAAGTGAGGGAAGGGAGCCATGAGCCAGCAAGAGGGTAATAGGTGCTAAAACTAAATGTGAAAATGTGGAAATTCTATGAAAAACTAAGTTTTTTCTAAGCCTACTAGCAAATGTCCAGCTATATCATTTTTTTTACCTTGAAAGTCTAGAATGATCTCTCACTCCCCCAAAACAAATTACACTCACTTCAAATCTCCTCATGTTTCTTCAACCATGGGATTCATTCTACGGATATATCTTAGCACCATTTTAAAAATGAGAACGGAATTGAGAAGATGGCTCAGTCAATAAAGTGTCAGGCATGCAAGCTTGAGGGTCTGAGTTCAGATCCACAGAGCCCATGTTAAAAGGCAGGTGTACTACACATGCCCATAATCCCACTGCTGAAGAGGCAGAGGCAGGAGCAGCCCTGCAGTCAGATAGCCTGCAAGTCCAGCTGAACCAAAGAGTTCAGAGTTCAGGAAGGTATTCTATCTCAAACTAAAATAGAAAGTGATTGAAGAAGATCTGCCATTGAATCTGGCCTCTTTACACGTGTTTACATGCATGCATGTGTGCACTTATACACATCACTGCATGCATGTATGTACACCTATACTAGTCAGGCTTCTTTATAAGAAGAGAACCAATAAGATGAATACACACACACACGCGCACACACACACACTGAGTCAGCTTACATTAAGATAGCAACAGCAACTGAATTACAGTAAGTGCTGAGAACCCAGAAATGGCTGAGTCCTTAAGACTGGGAGCCTCAACAGTCGGAATAGTCCTACGGCGACTGTCTCTCACTCAGGAGGCTAACCATCTGGCAGTTGCTCAATCCACAAGGCTGGGTGTCTCAATGGTCCCCATCTAGTTCTGAAAACCTGGAGAGTCCCTGGTTCTTAGGGCGGAAGCTGGGAAATGTTGGTCCTGCTATCAGCAAAGGAAGCAACAGCGGCACCTACAGTGGCAGGATAGAACAACTGGGCAGCAAGAGAAAAACGAAGGCAAGCGAAAGGTAACAATATCTTCCTTCTGCCACACCCTTTTTATCAGAGCAGCTTTCAGAAGGTGCCCCCCACAGTCAAAGTGATTCTTCCCAAATCAATAATGCTAATCATAACAAGTTTTCAGCTGAGGTTTCCTATTCAGGTGATTCTAACTTGTGTCGAGTTGATATTAAAACCAACCATAATAATACACCCACCCACAGACAAGTGTACACATACACAAAGCCATTGGAGATGTTGGTTCAGCCCATTCTGGGACTGAAGATGGTAGGAAAACATCTTCAGATGGCTAGTGATTGGCCAAGGATCGTCTGTGTTTCAGAGGTACCCCCACCCCCCCAGGGGAGAGACAAAGACAGCTAGTGGGCAGATATCAGGAGAGTGTCTGGAATTAGCGAATGGGCTGGGAGTCACCCAGGCAAACCCGTGTAGAGTGATGGGAAGGGAGGGGTAAAAGAAGGAGCAGATGGGGAAAGAGGGCATATGGACCTGTTTCCACTCCAGAGCCAGCAAGTGGCCTTCTCTCAGACTGGTGATCCTACCATTTAGGCAAGTGAAATCAGGCAAGAAATTTCCTTTGCTCTAGTCTGAGAATAGCCGAGGGGAATCTGTCCTCTGAAGTGAAATGCTTCCCCCACTAGGCCCCTTGTCTGTTCTGAGCCTAGGTCCTAATCTTTCATTCCCAGCTCTGTTGTGCCCCACTGGAAGAGGGGTTGTGCTGGAACTTCCTAACAGATCCAGAAGAGACAGTCCAGGAAATACCATCCTCCCTCCGTCTTTGCGCATCACTGAGAAGGCGCAGGAATGGTTTTCCCTGCCACTCAACCCAAATTATCCTCTCTGTGTTGAGCTGCATCCTGTTGCTCTTTCAAGATACACCACCTCCACGAAGCCTGCCCATCGTGTCTCTCTGGCCAGAAACCAGCTCAGCCGATGCCCATCTCGCGCCCTGGATACAACTCCACACTTCTCGTTATGCGTTTGGTATACTCAGCCGTGCTGAAGCTGTCTACCTGGGAATGCATCTGTTGTTCCTTGTCCCCAGACACACTTAAGGGCTCTGTGGGAGGGGCCGGCATCCTACCTCTCCATCCTCTCCCCTGGTATTTGAAACAGTGGCTTAGTTCTGCTGAGAGCTTAAGAAACATCTGCAAATTAATTGACTGATAAAAGGCACTGAAATTTGCAAGCTATGCTGTCTTTTAATCATAGCCCTGGGAACTCCAGATGGAATTCTGTTCCTTCTTTTCCTTCCGTCTCGTGGGAAGCTGACAGTTTTAGTCCGGCTCTACTTTCAGCACAGTCCTTTATCAGGTCCCTGTCTCACACCTGTGAGCAACACAACCACCATTGGAGGCCCGAGGCTCAACTCCTCAAAGATGGCAGATACTTGAGGACTTGGTACAAAAATCCAGAGGGTCCCTGAGGGAGGCTGCCAAGGTACAGCGTGGGTCCAGTCACAGGGCTACTGAACCTTTGACACTGTCCCTCCACTGTCTCTTATAGGTATTCTCTGTTGTCACCTACTCGATACAGGGGCAGCACATCCGGCTCTACTATGATGCTCACTCGAAAGAAATTAGAGTAATCACGTGTCTACCAACGCTCACATCCTTCTTCTCCCATTCCCAGACTTTATATCTCTCTGTGGCAGAGGATATGGTTTTTCTCTATTCTGTATCTCCAGAGCAATGTGTGCTTATTAGAAGTAACCGAAACTCATGAAATGTCCAAGGGAAAGGAAAGAGGAAGAAGGAAGTGTATGAGAGGCAGAAAGAATGGGCGAAGGGACCCAGAGGCCTCAGGAGTCACCTTTTACTCAAGCTCCAAGTACAGACACGGGGCAGAATCTGCCCACCTGCACAACAGCTTCAGACTCTCACTTGCCCTGCCACTTCTCTGTTTTCTCATCTTTAGAAACGGGGATGCGAGCAGTACGGACCCCAGGGTACTTAGAAAGCTTAAATAAATTACGACATGCAGAATTCTTCTCATGCTGCCTGTCAGAGACTAGGCAATCCATCACGTTAGCCACCGTCTTTACCATTCTCATTACAGCCGGAATGGAGCCTCTGGGCCATCCGAGTCTACACCTGGTTGCAAGACGCTCTCGTCTTGTTCTGGGTAGACTCTCCCTCCAGCTAAGGGGCAAGCCTACTCTTTCCTATGCGTTAAATCGCCTCCTGTTGGGTGTACTTGAATGTGTGATTTATCGGGTATGGCTGCATGTGCTTTATAGTTCCTTCTTGGGGACAGCCTGCGACTGACGGCAAACCCAAGGTCCAGAACGTCTCATTTCTCCCTTGTTGTCTGAAATCAAGGAAATGTTCCAGCTGAGCAAAGTTTCCAGATAACTGAACCTTCCAAACATGAACTTTTCTTACTTTAGCCATTGTTGATGATGCCATTATGGCTCCTCCCTACTTGCTGGGAGCTCTGCTGGTGTCTGCTATGGTGTCATGGAAAGGGAGCCAAAGCCCCTTATCATTTGCACATCCATAAATCTCTCTGGACATCACTCATTTACAAAAGTGGTGGTACCCATCTCTATCCACAGCAGTTGTTCTCAGGATCCAAGGGCACAATGCCTATGGCAGTACTGAAGGGACTGTAGAGGGCCCCAGCAATGTATCGTGTTGCGCAGAGAACCCAGGATGCTATTCAGGCTACAAAGCCATTTGCCCCTATGTTAAGTGTCCTGGTTACTCTGTGCTGAGCTGTAGTTTCCTCGAGCTCTTCCATTGCCCTTAGCTCTTCCATGAAGAGCCTACTCGACTCTTAGCCTTCCTGCTATGGCAGGACTCTCTGATCCCGTCACCACCATTTCTGGCCCACAACACGGTACGCACTGCCACACCAAAGGAGTTCATTGCCTAACTCATTAAATAGTAAGCACCGTACTATTCCTGAAAAGACAGAGAAATCAGACATACATGGGGCCCTAGGAAGAAGGAATAATTTATCTATTATCCAACATGTGATTAGCAGCAGAGTTGGGACTAGAATTAGATTGTCAACCTGAGCAGACCTCGTTTGGTCTGAAAGAAGTTGAATGAAAGGCATAGGCATTGTGCTTTCTGTTGTTTTTCTATTCACTTCTAAATCTGCATCAAGATCCATGAGACTCCACCATGTAGGGCCAGAAGTGATGAGACCAGACACTTCTCTGGAAGCTGAAAGACCAGACTGAGCTGTGAGTGACAGGATGAACCTGCGGAGCTCAGGATGCCCTGACCAAACACAGACCTGGGGCTTACTCCCATCTGAGCGCTGCATCCATCCCCTCTCTGGTGTACAATGTCAGGGGTGGCCCAACCACCATTTCTTCCATTTCAGTATGTGGAACAACAGCATCCTTTGAGAACCTACTGGAAAGGACAACTGTGAACTCTACCCCAGACTTGCTGTATCAGGCTCTGTCCAAAGTGCACAAGTGACTTACAGGCATACCACAGCAGTCACACCTGATGACTCTGAATTTTCCACTTCTGTTCCCTTCTCATCCAATCTGCAGGTACAGTCACCCAGAGATCCTGAAGGGAATCAGGAGTTTCCTGGGCTTCCCCTACTTTACAAGGTGGTCTCTGCCTGCTATCAGAAACCGTTCCCCTGCTCTCCTGATGGCTGAGGTCACTGCTCACCGGAAGTTTTCAGCATGAGAAAAGGAAATTATACTGTTCTACCATGAAGAAAGCCATTACCAGACTTCTCAGCGAGGAAGGAAGAGTGCAGCTGCTCACAGACCCGGATAAGCATCTCATGACTTCCTGGGGCTGTTCTGCTCCTTACACTACTCTTCATCTAGAGAAATGGCCTGGCTGTCGTGTGAGTTTAATCATTTCCCCCAGCTGCGTGGGCAAATGCCAGGGGGATGCAGGCAGTGGGTGAGAGCTGCTCCCTCCCCCGATGGCTGTAGCTTATTTGGTACCCAAAGAACATCCTTCTTAAACGGATCTGTACATCATAGTCTGGAAATGGGGTCCAGAGAGGGAAGACGTCCTCTAGGATCTCTGCCTTTGAGGGCTGGGAGCTTAGGGCTCCTGGGACTCCAAAGGCTTCTCTCTGCTCGGTACCTGGCCTGCTGTAGTACAACCAGAGCAAGGATGATAAAGCTTCGTGTTCAGAAATAGGTCAGTAATTTCATATGAGCTATTGAGAGATTTTTTTTTCAGACAACTTAGGCTCATCCTGGTAAAACCCAATTCATCCCCCCCCCCCCCCCCACCGCCCCCACTGGCTGTTCGGCTTGGCCTCTTTCTAGAATAGGAAGGCACTCATCTATTGTCTGGAATGGAATGTACGTGATTAATTGGTTTGGGCTGTGTGTGCACAACATTAGAACAAAATCCAGATGAGGGAAGCGCAGTGCCTTTTCCTGTCCTCGCCCGCCCCTCCCCCTGTTCCCGCCCCTACCCCTGCCCTGCTGCCACGCCCACAGTGCTGAGAACAATTCTTGGCCTGCAAGATGCTCAGCAGACCTAGGTGAAGAACCTGGTAAATGAAACTGAAGGTCTTCTCTCAAACAAGCCAAGTGACAAAGTGACAGTATTTCTTTACTCCCAGGTAGAACTCATGGGTTAGTCAGGGAACCTTTCAAAAGTTGGACAGGTTCTACCACCGGCTGAGTATGAGCGATGCTACCTTTCCAACACAGGCTGTCCCCACCCAGCATGGGTATTGGAAAATTAGTCTTCCTTTTCTCTCTGCTAAGCTGTCACTTGTCGCCTGGAGTAGCATGGAACTGTCAGCAAGAGGAAGTTAGAAAGTGCTCTGCAGAAGAGCAGGCATGAGGTGCGGGCACTGCAATCTGTCATGGGTCGGGGAAGGGGTGGGGGAGGCAGCCCCTCTCAGTTTCAGCATGTCACTCCCTATGTCCACCACCCTCTCCCAACTCCAGGTCCTCCTCCCAGCTAAAGGATGTTGGCCCGAGAAAGATGCCATGACCTTGATCTGGTACGAGTGTCACAACAACAGACATGAGCCCCAAAGGCAAGGTGACTTCCAAAGGTCACTGAATTCAAGACGACAGAGACAAGGCCAGCCCTTGAGTTTTCTGAGTTCCGCCCTGGGCCCTTGTGCTCCTAACAGCTGTGTCCCTATTTCCTTAATCCCTGTCACACTGTACTTCTGATTTCCTCCTGGCTGGAGACATAAAATAAAACAAGATACAGGAGCTTGCTAAAAACCGTTTGTAAAATGTAAAGATATAGGCACTATTCCTATTTGCTCCACATTCTATATCATTAAGGAAATACAAATTAAAAAGAGGATTTAATTGCACGGCTTTCAGAACAGCTAAATCCAGAACACTCCACTCACCAAACACTAGCACAGGGCAACTGGCTCTCGTTTACTATTGGAATGAATGGATAATGGGACGGCCGCCTCTTTATGAAGACAAATTGGCAGCTTCTTGCAATGTTAAGCAGAATCTTGCCATAGAATCCAACAGTCCCACCCCATGATTTCCACCAAGCTGAGTTACAAACTTGGGTCCACGTCAGAACGAGAATGTTTATAGCAGCCTTATTCATAATTACCCAAACTTGGAAGCAATCAATATGTGCCTCTATCAATAAACAGATTCCGGGACTCGGATACGATGAATTGTTATATAGTAATAAAACAGAAACAAGCTATCGAGCCAGACAAAAGATGTGAGGAAACCTTAAATACACACTACCAAGGGAAAGAAGTCAATCAAAAACCGCTACATGCAGCACAAATCCAAGTCTGTGACCGTCTAGAAAGATGGGTTCACTGCTCAGGCAGTAAGCTGATTGGTGGCTACCAAAAGTCTGAGGGACGGCTTCTTGAAGCAACAGAGGCTTTCCAGGGGTAAGGGGATCCTATGTGATACTCGGGCGGCGGGTACATGATATTTTGTATTCTGGAAATATGTAAAACTGCCCAACAGGAAACGTTAATCCACGCAAACAGCAGAGTTTAATGGTTGGTGGGTAATGTAGGAATATTGGCTTATCAGTTACCACAGACTCAACACACCAGTGCAAGATGACCATGGTGGGAGCTATGCTAGAGGGGCAATTATACGGAAATGCACTGTATTTTCTGCTCAGTGTTTCTTTCAATTTGAACCTGCTCTTAAAAGTAAGACCTCCTTTAAAAGACTAAAAGCAAATAGATAGCATAGGCACTGGTATGTCTGTAACATGCATGAACTTTAATACTTGAGGCATTGAGGAGCAAGGAGATTGATGGACATGCTGCTCATCTTGGCCCAGCACCCCATAGCTAGCTGGGAACATGTGTTGCCCCTTGAGCCCACACACATGACTCTCACACCTGTGAAACTTGTACTCACCCATCTGGCCGCTCAATATAGAAGTTGGGATCTGAACCCATCCTGGACGGACTGCTGCCTCCCGTTTATGCTCTAGGTGTCCTTTCCAGGGCTCTGTGGCTAAAACATCCTTGCTACATTATACGCTGGAGTTAGGATTCCCAGCACCCATGTTAAGTGTTGGGTGTGTGTGGTACCCTGTGTGAAATGGCAGGACATGGAAGGCAGAGAAACAGGGAATCCCTAAAGGAAGCTTGCTGGCTTTATTAGCTGAGTTGGCAAGCCCTGTGTTCCACCACGGGGCTCACTCTGCTTCTACATAAGTGGCTGAAAGCAATCAAAGGAGACACCCAGTATCACCCTCTGGTCTCTACATACATGTGCACCTTACACAGACACAAACAGGCAAACACACCTAGCCTTCACACATACACATACATACACACTTAATAAAAAAAATGCTGAGTGAAAAAAAATGAGCAATGTCCCCTATGCTCCATCAGTTGGCAGAGGGCATCTTGTCATTTCCCTAAGGGATTTCTCAGTGGCTTCTATTTTCCAGAAATAGTTCTTAACACCCCCACTAGCTGCACCCTTCCCCAGGGAGACTGGCTTCTGCTCTCCTGGTAAAACATTGGTAGATAACCCCGGGTTGTCCCACAGGAGAAAGAAACCTCTGGAGGGGGATCGGGAGAAGGATTTCCCACTGAAGCTGAAGCCATACTGGGACACAGCCACTGGGCTGACAGATCGACGAGAAATCACAAATCGGGTGCAGGCGCGGACAGTAAAAGGCTCATCATCTCACTAGAGCCATCTTTATTCACCCTGTATTTTTCCACACATTTCATTTCCCAGCATGGATGACTGCCTGAAGCATTCATGTGAAAATAGCAGATTTTTGCCTATGTGTGTTATTCTGTCTCCTCCCAATAATGCAGTTTATTGGAGTCTCAGAAATGACATAAACACTTGGCATATCCAAGCGGAAGAAGCAAAGAGGATAAAGATAAAATATCCACTGATACCATCATGGAGAGAAGAGTTAAGCCTGGCATCTTTGGACAACAGTGTAGTCAACGGTGTCATGGCATGTTAGAGAGGCCTGATGCCATTTTACAGATAGGGAGACTGAGTTCTAGAGAAGCCAATTTTCTCAATGTCTATACAGGTATTAGGATGTCCTATGTATGTTCTCCATGGCATGCCTTCCTCATCAAGATACAGAAGGATGGAGAATTTTGAGTGGAGCCTATGAGTAAGACATTAGTACAAAATAGTCACAGTAGTAGCTCTGAGAAAGAGTGTCTTCATTGAGGTCTTTGGCAATCCTTCTCTTGGCACCACAGTGTCAAGTAGGATTAGAGGAAGGACCTAAGAGGATGCACAATAAATAACATAACATGAGCACCAACTGCCTGCAACAGCATTGGGCTGGAGTCAACTTGAGTGTCCAGAATATTTCTATGAACGTCTTTCTAATAAGAACCCTGGGGTCCCAAAGCATACTACCACATAGAAGAGGTATACTCATAGACCATGCTGGCTCCTGGCTTATCATTTGCTAGGCACAACCCAAGTGCCTGAATGTGTGTGATGTTATCAAGTTAACAGACTCTAGAGTCACCTAGGAGACAAATGTCTGCATATGTCTTGGAGAGAGTCTCCAGGTTGGCTAAGTAAAATAGAGAGATCCACCTTAACTGTGTGTGGCACTGTTGCCCTGGCTGGAGATTGGTTAACTAAAAGAGAGAGAGATCCATCTTAACTCTGCGTGCCACTGTGGCCGGGGCTGGGGTCTTGAACTGAGCAAAAATGAGAAAGCAAGCTGAGCCCCAGCCTTCATCTCTCCCTGCTTCCTGACTGCAGGTGCAATGTGACCAGCTGCCTCCTATGCCACAGCAATGACTTCTCCGCCAAAAGGGACTGGCAGTCAAAATACTCCCCCTCCTTCTGCAAGGTGCTTTTCATCACAGAAGTGGGAAAAGCAACTGATGCGATGCTGTATTAACACATTGAAGCCTCCTGAGGATCCTACATAGCTGGCTTTGTCATTCTCCCTGGTGGAGGCCAAGAAACCAAAGAACTCGATGGATAAGAAATGTTCTCTGAACTTGCACAGTGAAGCTAGATTTCATCCTTAAGTCTCATTCCAGAACTAAAGCATAGCACATGCCTCATTGTCCTCTGAAATGTCCATAGGCAAAGCTATGAAGCTCCTCTGTCAGTGAGGCTACCAAGTACTTTGCAAGGGTTTTCCACACACCACCTAGTTAGACCTGCAAACACTCCTGCAGAATTCCCAGGTCAATGATCACTAGCCCACTTAACAAAAGCAGAACCCAAAGCTGAGGAACTGAATGCTCCTACATCTCAAGACTGAGAAGGGGGTCACCAGGATAAAGGCCTTGCAACTCTACCTGCCCTTTATCCCCACTGAATGTGGAGAATGCTCTCAGAAGAAAGTCTGTCTGTCTTCACCCGTACTAAATACAAGGCCCATTTTTAGAGTTGGAAGAGTCAAAGAAGGATTCATAAGTAAGAAGGTTCCTAAGAAGACTTCCTAACTAAGAAGAGTTCCTAAATAAGAAGGGCTCCTAACTAAGAAGACATCCTAACTAAAAAGACATCCTAACTAAGAAGACATCCTAACTAAGAAGACTTCCTAACTAAGAAGGGCTCCTAACTAAGAAGACATCCTAACTAAAAAGACATCCTAACTAAGAAGACATCCTAACTAAGAAGACATCCTAACTAAGAAGACATCCTAACTAAAAAGACATCCTAACTAAGAAGACATCCTAACTAAGAAGATTTCCTAACTAAGAAGACATCCTAACTACGAAGACATCCTAACTAAGAAGACTTCCTAACTAAGAAGGGCTACTAACTAAGAAGACATCCTAATTAAAAAGACATCCTAACTAAGAAGACATCCTAACTAAGAAGACATCCTAACTAAGAAGACATCCTAACTAAAAAGACATCCTAACTAAGAAGACATCCTAACTAAGAAGACTTCCTAACTAAGAAGGGCTCCTAACTAAGAAGACATCCTAACTAAAAAGACATCCTAACTAAGAAGACATCCTAACTAAGAAGATTTCCTAACTAAGAAGACATCCTAACTAAGAAGATTTCCTAACTAAGAAGATTTCCTAACTAAGAAGGGCTCCTAACTAAGAACCAGTTCCAGCATTGCTGTCATTTCCCAGCTTCCTTCCTGAGTTGGTCTGATGATGTCACACCCTGGTTGGCTTCCTTTGCACTGGTGTCGGGTGAGTGACAGAAAAGGAAGCCTGATTAACTTGTCGCCCAAATCAACCTTTTCCCCCACTCTTTTCTTCTTTTCCTCTTCACCTTCCAAGACATACCTCCTTGCTCTTCTTTGTCACAGGCATCCTTCCCCAGCCCCCACAACCCTTCTCCATGTTCTCTTACACACTGTGCATTTAGAGGCAGAGTCCTGGAAGAAATCATAAGCATCTGTCAGAACACTAAACTTAACCAAGCCAGAGGGCCCTGTCAGGAGGGAGGGACATGGGAGAGAGCTTTCATCCAGGGATTAGGCCTGCAAAACACGGGGCCACCCGTGGGCTGCCCTCCTCTCTTGCTCATCAGGATGGGGAACATAACCCCAATCAGCCCTATTCGTCTGACACCATTGTTAGGAGGCGACTTGGAAAGGCAGTAATCATGTCCCCTATTGTCTGGTCCCTCACAAAGCAGAGCCGGGCAGTGTCAAAGCTGCACTTCTCTCTGCAGAAAACTCGGAAGCGTGTTGAAATATGTGTCTAGACACATGAGCATACACATAGCCTCCCTCTCTTGTATTTATATGCACATATGCACTCTCCCCCGCAGAAGGGTGTTAACCCGACGAGGAGCAGAACACCCTGTCCAATCTCAACCCTTCTCATAGAACAGCCGTGACAAAAATGCTTTGCTTCTCTTGCTCCCCAAATCCCTTCTTGTGGGGGGCATCCAAAGATGCTGTATTGATAATAGAAGGCTAGAGCTCCTTCAAGATAATCCAGGAAGATGTATGCTCTATGCTCATTAAAATGATCAGGGGCCATCAGGAATTTTCTCACTGCCTCAGTTTCTCATCTAAGCCAAGAGACCCGAAGTGCTGGCAAAGCAGCTCTAGCTGTCCCCCTTGCCCTTTCTGAAGCAGTGTTTGGGAAAGAAGCAGAACCCTTTTAAAATAGAGGTGAGCCCTACCCATATGATTTTAGAAAGTAAATAAATGATCTACGAAGCTTTCCCTTTCGCGTGGAAATGCTTAAGCCCTTATAAAATGTCATACCCTAGGCAATTTTGTTGTTCAATAAGATGCAAAGCAGGAGCCAGATGTAATAGAGTGAAGCAAATTATTGTCTTAACAGCTGGAACCTGGATGCCTCTTAGGGGAAGAACAGTGTTTGCTGAGAATAATGCCTCATAAGAGACACAGGGTGATGGATGGATTGCTCTATCAGCATGGCTCGTCCTGCTTGGCTGTATCATGTCCTTTGTAGAGCGGCCCACCATACTCTAGTCATCAGTATTACAGGGATTGCCTACTGGATGGGCACAGGAGACACCGGGAAGAAAGGCAAGTCATTCCTGCCACAGCCGTGGTAGACCAACCATCCCCAATATGACCCACCAACTGTCAGCCTATGCATGAACAAGCCCAGAGGTAGCATGATTAGTAAAATACCAGAGACAGAAATTGGGGTTCAACCTGAAGAGTAGAAAAGCAAAGCAGTCAGCTACTGGTTGTTACCTCTACCTCAGTCTGAAAATGGTAATCCTGCCTCTGGAATCCTCAGAATGAGACTGTGTCGGAGAGCTGTCTCCTCCCATTTTATATTCCTCTCTAGTGCTGGGATTGAAAGCATGCACTACTACCACTCAGTTTCTATGACAAACTAGTGCGGTTACTGGGATTAAAGTTGTGGTCACTACTACCTAACCTGTAAAGCTGATCAGGTCAACTGTTTTACTGTCTGATCTTCAGGCAAGCTTTATTTATTAAAAATATAAATGAAATATCACTACATTCAGCTCAGATCAGCTGAGTATATCCAGAAGGACTATCTGAGATGGTTTAAATATAGTTTAAGATTGTCTCCCACAGAAACCCACAGAGACAGTTGACCCGAGCTCATGGGAGCTAACGGACTCAAGACAGACAGCTAGGGACCCTGCATCAGACCAACCTAGACTCTCTACATGTGGGTGTAACTTAGTCTGTTTGTGGGGACCCTGGCAATGGGACCAGGACCTGTCCCTTGCATGTGATTTGACTTTTTGGAACCTATTCCCTATGGTGGAATGTCTTGCTCAGCCTTGATGAAGGGTGGAGGAGCTTGGTCCTGCCTCAACTTGATACACCATGTTTTGTTGACTCCCCTGAGAGGCCTTACCCGTTCTGAATGGAAATGGAGGAGGAGTGTATGGGGGGGGGGGTTGAAGGGAGGTGGGAGAAAGAACTGTAGGAGAAGAGGGAAAAAACTGGTTGGTATGCAAAATAAATTTTAAAAATTAATAAACAAAAGAGAAGAGAGGAAGGAGAAAAAATAGATTGTCCTCACAAACACTTGTGCTGAAGTTTAATTGTCCTTGTGAATTTTGAGACGTTGGAAACCTAACAAGACATGGTGTTTAGAAGGAGAGGATATTAAGATTTGATGAGGTCATCCGGACATTCCTCTCATGACTGAATAGTGGTTGCTTTAAGAGAAAAGACATAGCCATAAGAAAAACGTGGATGAGTATTCTTCAGTTCTTGCCATTCGATAACTTGTGCCATGATGGAACTCTGCCAAAAAGAAAGCTGTCACCAGATTCAGGGGCATGAACCTCTCGAATGTGAGCTAAAGAAACTGCTTTTCTCTATAAATGCATAGTACTTTGGGTAGTTCATGATAGCAGTGCAAAGCTAATAATCCATTTAGTTGAACAAGTCCAGTGCACACGCCAGGGGCTCCTGTTCCTGAACCCTGTAACATGGAGCCAGACTCTGATGGTACCAAACTTGACCTAAGTTCACACTTTACTGAGTTTGTCCTCACAAAAGTGTTCTGGAAGCCAGCAATACTTATGTGAAGGCATGTGTGTGTGTGTACCCACATGTGCATGCACATGTGCGTGCACACACACACTTCTACTAGGCTTTCTGGAAGTATCCCAAACAGGGAAATTTTTTTTTAGCATGAAACTAATGAAACTTAGGCTTCAAAGACCCATGCTACCCTTCCAAAGTTCACTATTCAATTTTATATGCACATTTCTGTATTGTTTTCCTTTAAAGATCAAACAAGCTTCAAGCCTCACAAAGTTTAGAGGCACCACTACTCTAACAGTGCCAGTCAAACATCTGGCTCTCAAGCCAATAGCTCTTACTTTAACCATACGGGTCTGTGCTCAGGAGCCCCCCTCTTAGTCCATCCATGCAGAGCACGGTGCCCACAATGTCGCCTTATGTCTCAAATATCTGCCAACACCTGGAGTCACCCTCCTTTCCTGCTCACAATTAAAACATTTTAAACCCACATCCACAGGTAAACAGAAACAGATGGAATCCTAGAACACTGCCAGTGGAGAAACCAAAAACCCCGAGTGGCAGTTCCTTCTGCTTTGCCGGCCCTCCCATCCTCTCTCTTCTTCATCTTTTTACCACTCAGTACAATACATCGCTTTACTCACGAGACTTCAAGCACATCTGCTATGTAACAGATACCCAGCTCCCGGAGTAGCCATCCCAGAGACACATCTCCCAGGCAGCTCTCCAAGCGGTCCAGAGGTTTAAAAGTAATACATTTCTTCCTCTCCCCCATCTCCGTCTGCCAATCACATTTTTCTTTCCCTTTCTCTCCCAAACATGCCTCCGGCATGTTCCATGCCCTGTGTATTCTATGCCCACATACATACACTCGGGCCTGTATCATGTCTCCCTCAATTGGTTCCCCTAATTCCATCCTCACTTACCCAGTAATTTATCCCCCACACTGAGGCAGAGTGATTGTTCTAAAATGAAAACAACCTAATGCTCCCGTGAGAAAACCTCTTCAGCCGTTATCCCCCAACCACTGAGTACTAACAACTACGTTTAGTGCCTGAGACCTCCTACAGACCACAACTCTACTCTAACCCAGTATTCTTGTATGTCCTGGGCACCTGGTCTCACAGATCCCTGCCACCTCACTATCTCTTCTTCATAAGGTACCCTAGTCCCCTTCTCTACTCACCAATCATCTAGAAAACCCACAGCCATTCTTCAAGACCTGGCTCAAGTGAGGCCTCTAACGCTGCCCATCCACACCACTGATGTAGAGGGGTAGTTCCAAGTAGCTTCCTTTAAGCTCTGATGTCACCTGCCATTTGTTCGTTGTTTTTGAAGATGTCACTAAGAGATGCCTGCATCACTTTAAGATTAACTTGGACCCATCACATCACCACTAGAAATGCAAAGTTTGTTTTCAGAGTTCCATGACCTCCTAGAAAGATGAGCTCTCCTGGGTCACAAGTTACTCTGTATTATTGTCTTGATTGTCCTTAGTTAAATTTTAATATAAATATTAATTAATAAAACAATCAGTGAGTGTTTGTAGACTATTATATATGTGTGTGTATATACATATATATGTATATGTGTGTATATATGTATATGTGTATATATATATATATATATATATATATATATATATATATGTACACACACAGAGAACTGGTAGGGGACAGGACCCAGGGCCTGTTAGAGAAGTACTGTACCGCTAAATTACACTGTCAGCTGTTGTAGATTATTCTTCACCGAATTCTTAGGCCCTTAGGCCATTCACACAAGGAACTTTCTAGAACCTCATCTTCACCTCAAGGAAGCAACAGATCAGCACCTCTCATTGGCTCCTCTTCACACCCTTCCTTCTGCCTCCCCTCTCTTCTTCCATCTCCTCTTCCTACACCCTTTTCCACCAAGATATTTTTCCTTCATTACACAGAACGCTTCCTCCTTCTGGGCATGACAGTGAAAGTCTGCTGTAGGGTCACAGCAACAAGACAAAACGCACACACCTTGACCCACCAGCTCCAGACTTCTACCCTCTCAGCTTAGGCTGTCTTCCCATGACCCGAGGAACCAGAAGGTGCAGGGAAAGCTGAGCTACAGAGTGATGTGCATTTATTAATGCACACAACACCCCTTGCATGTCTTCCATGGGTTCAGTGCTAAACGTGAGAGACAGAGAGAACATGACCCTGTATCTCAGGATACGGAGTCTATGGAGGCACAGATGGTTTAGGAAGAAATCATGTTTTCTTTTTACAGACATCGCTGTGGTCTAGAAAAGGGATGGAGGAGATTAGTGGGTTTTGTCTTGTTACTGTGACCCTACAGCACTGTATGGTTGCCATACCCAAAATGAATACGGGTTCTGCTTAATGAAGGGAAAGCGGCACAGGCAGAGGGGATGGAGCTGACAAGCCCCTGTTCTTCTGACCTCATGGACTATGTTCCTCCCGCTGGAGACTGGCCTCTCCCTTCTTCAGCCACCTTCAGTGGTGGTTCTGTATATTTCTGTGGGAAGTAAATGTTATTTTCTCGCACATCCAGATTTCATTTGTCTGCTGGTCAGTGAAAAGCAAAGCAAGAGAAAAGAGCGTGTAGCACAAAGTGGCTTCCAGCTTACACCAGGCATAAAAGGATAATGTTACCGAAAGAAAGAAAGGAAGAGATGCGGTGGGAGTAACTAACTTCCTCATTTAATCAAGTCGAAACCCAGATTATATGAAGTTGGAAAAACAGTTGCCTTGTTCTTGCACCGGCCTTTTGCTCCAGCTGGGGCTATAAAACCCTGTGCGATTTTATCTTTCCATAAACTTTTATTGAATCTGATGTTCAAGGGGCCATGGAGGATCATCCAATTAAACTCCCCCCTCTAATCCCACTCTTAAACCCCAACACTAAATGGAGGGGAGATTAAAAGCCAATAAATATGACAAATGAGAGTTGATCTGCAGGTTGATAAAGGAAATGGAGTCCGGTAGGGATTTGCCAGGGAGAACCAAGGTCTGATGCTGGACCGCATGGGCGGATGGGGAGCTTTGTTGCGGCAACAAATTCAAACTTCTGAAAATACTAAAACTCGGATGCCCAGGACAAAGTTCTACTGAGCAGTGCTCTGGCTTAAGACTGGCTGCCCAACCAGAGCAAGGCAGAGCAGAGGAAGGGGGCAGGACTTAGTACAGATTCAAAGGGATGAAACACAGCACTAATCTTGCTAGCTAGGATGCTACGCAAGTGATGCCAGTGTGCCCTGCACATTGTCAAAAGGACAGCCATATTTATACTCGTTGTTCATAGAGCCCTAGGCACCTTCCAGGGACTCCCCTACGTGCTGTGATTTTTTTTCCCCAATGGATACAACCCAGGTAGGAAAGGGGTGCTACCCCCTTGTATCTATTAGCAAACCAAAGTTCAGAACAAGCCAACAGTTTTCCCACAGCCCTTCATTAGGTAGCAGAGGAGATGAATAAACCCTGTCTTTCTTTGAAAATAGTCTCAGCTTCCTGGAGTTGCGTTAAGGATTTAATGAGAAACGAAGGCGATGCAGACTTTACATAGCTGCCCAAGAAGTTCATTTTCTTCCCTCCCTGAGATTCACAGCCTGCATTTTAAGTATCCGAGACGGATCTGCACCTTGTCTACCATCACCACCACCCCCAAATGCAATCTGGAAATAGAAGGGGCCTGATCATTTATACCAATTCACTTAATCACATTTTAGATCTCCACGAATGCATTCTTTGCCAGACTCTTTCATAAATATGTATCAAACTAATCCTCATATCAGCCTTAAGAAATAGGAATTATTTCCTCATTTTAATTAATGCATAAACAGAAGCTTACAGAATCCAAATGATTCTCCAAGATTCACAATGCGGGTGACTGACAAGGATGAATTCCAGAAATAAGTGTGCCTCCAGGTCAAGGTCTGTGCTCCTTCCAACAGCACCCTGCCCACATTAGCATCCAGGCCAAAAGGTGATTAGGCAGAAACAAGACCACATGGAAAATTAAGATTGTGGGGCCTGTGCCATACAGGACACGCTGCCATCGCCATTTCTGTGAAGAAAGGCATGCCAAGGAAAGATGAGTGCCAAGACAACCTTGGTGCCCCGGGCTCTCACAGACAGTAAAATGGATGACATCAGAAATTGGACGAAGAAACAAGAGCACCAGTGAACTCTAGTCTAATTGCACTGTGAGCGTTTCAAGCAGGAAAATCTGATGCACGGAAAGGGCTGGGTGAGGGACCGAGGAGGTGGGTGAGTTAGGAAAGTCCTTGCCATGCAAGCAGGGGGACCTGAGTTCAGCCCCCAGAACCCACGTTTGAAAATGCTGAATATGGTGACATGCATTTTGCAATTTCATTACCAGACAGGTGAAGACAGGTGGATCCTCGGGTCTTTATGGCTAGCTGAATGAAAGACTTCACCTCTGAGAAACAGAGTAGAGTGTCCTGGGGAATAGTACTCAATACTGATGTCTGGCTTCTATATATGGGCATCTGCACAGACATCAGCACAAACACACATGCACGTGCGTGCGCACGCACACGCACACACACACATGGCCAAGACAGGATGAAATCAAGAGAACATGGATTATCAAGATAAGAAGTAGCAAGAGCCCAAATTCAAAGTCCCATATCACATATCACACATCCTTCCAAAGTCCCATATTGCTCCCTACTTCTCAGAACATTGTCTTGGCCAAGGAACTACAGAACAAGTGCCCTTGTGAACCCACAAATATGTCAAGACTGGCCAGCCCAGTGTGCAAAGATGGTAAGTGCTTCCAAAGTAGGTAGACAGGCGTGGCACTGAGCTCCAGGCTGAGCAAGCCAGCCTGGCTGCGGCCCTCCAGCTGCTCACTCTGAGACCCAGGCTCACGTTGATTACTAACTCATAGGTGCATTTGCGCCCATGGAAGATGGACAGGATAAGGGGCCACAACTTCTCTTGACTAGCTGTCCATTCATTGTGCCTTCGTTCTCTATGGACAGAAGCAAAACAGAAGGCTCAGAGAAGTGAAATTTCCCTTCCTGCCAACTGGGTGCAGTGAAAATGAGTTCACTGAGTGTCTACCATGAAGTATCCATCACCAACTCCAAGAGGTAGAGATGTTAGATTTTTTTTTCCCCAGAAAGTCAAGGTTCTAATCTTGGTGCTAACATTTAGTAAAGAACACTGAAGGAAACTGCCAGTTTGCTGTACCCCTTAGTTTGCTGGTATACAGTATAGAAGGAATCCACTTATGGGTAACAACTCAGTCAGTGTTCAGGGAAGAATTGACTGTGGCTTCCACAGCCAGTCCCTACTGTCTTCCCAGCTCATCTGGCTGTATGGCATCTCAGAAAGGCAAAGAAATGAATTTTCTTTATACACCCACTGGAAACCAAGTTCCTCTTGACACAGGATCTTATTTTATCACACAGGCATATCGTCCCTCCGATTAAACTCATTTTAACAGGAAAAAATAACCTGGAATGACTCAAAGACACGTGGCTAACTTGAAGTTTCAATTACCTGATTCCAAAGACATAAATGTCCGTTAGTATCTCAGCGAAGCTCGGACCTGGCTCATCAGGAGACTAACACAGCGAGACACCAAAACAGACACAGCGTTGGTAGTAAATTTATTTCTCTTGCATCTGAGTGTTGCCATTTTCTAAAGATTTGAGACCCTCTCTGCTGGTCTTTGCTTTCCCCTAAAGAACGAGCCCTTGATAGACTGGCTATGATCCACCTTAGAATAGGACCATCTCTTGTCCCTAGCGTCAGCACTACACAGTTGAGGGTTCTGACTCTTTATACAAGTAAATATTCATTTCATCACATTTAATTAGCACAGAGAGACTAGAGGTATCTCAGCATGGCACCCAGCTTGCAGGAGCCTGCGCCTCCCTTGGATTCAATCACAGCACTGTCTTCCACAATTAGCTTCCTTTCCCCTGATCTGAAGGGTCTGTGCCCATAAATATCAACCAATTTTATTGATATTTGTAATTAAAACCACCCAACGGGTCACACTCGGTTGAGCAACTTTGCAACACATACATTCATAATGGGAACATGAGCATATTTGTATGTGACATTTGATAGATAATAATCCCGGGCATTTCTCATTTTCAGAACATCCTGTGGGTACCAGCTAATTAATCCAAGCATGTCTCTAGGGACGGAGCATGTACTACAGACATACCCCTTTGATTGTCTTTGTGCCTGAAGTTTTAGGGAAGCCAAGGACCAAGAAAGTAAGTGGCTGGGATGATGAGATGGCTCAGTGGTTAAGAACACTGTTGCTCTCTCGGAAAACCTGGGTTCAATTCCAAACACCCACACAGAGGTTCAAAACTGTCTGTAGCCCCAGACAGTTGGATCTAATGTATTCAATGCATTTTTCTAATCTCCATGGGTACCAGACACATATCTGGTGTGCATACATACATGAAGGCAAAACACTCATACTAATAAAATAAATAATCAATAATCTTTTTTTCTTAAAGAAAGTAAATGTCAGGCTGAAGATACTTTTAAATACATGAATCCTAGGTCTGACCTTGTCACTTTCTCAAGCTTCTTCTCACTGCTTCACTGTAGGGGAGTTTTTAAAGAAGTGGCATTGAAAACAAGCAACAGTCAGATAAGTTGCTCATACCTCTAACCCAACACACAAGAGGTCAAGACAAAGGGATTGTTGGGAATTTAAAGACAGCCTGGGCTACCTAATGAGTTCTAGGTCAACTCATTCAACAGAGTGAGACAGTGGAGTGGGGCTCTGGGCCTCCCCAGAAGTTCCAAGGAATCATCTAGAATTTTCACTGATGATACAATGGACAGTCAAACAAATGATGTGAACAAAGGAATAAAGTCTGGCTCATTCCTTAGTTCACACCTCATAGAGAGGAAGGGATGGATGCCATCACCTAGAAGTACCGTGATCCTACTTCCCTGTTGGTCCGGTGATGGTAAAATGGTTGATTGTAGTCACTCACTTAAATGGTTCAGAGATGCTTAGAACTGGTGAGACATACCCATGTGTCCGTGAGAGTATTTCCAGAGGATTGGTGTGGGGGGCACTGACTGGAAGGCAAACAAGCCCTAGATGGTTAACAACATTTTTCAGCAGGCAGATTACCTGACAGGAAGAAGGGAAATCAAAGAGTGATATCAGGTGAGCCTTCAAGATGCCATTTTGTTGTTGCTGACATCAGATATCAGACTCTGGCCTGGAGGCCTTACAATATGGACTCAATGCCAGCAACAGTCTAGGGAGTGTTTTCAGGTTTTTGGTGTTGGATTGGGGTGCTGGAGCACCTAACTTCCTTGATACAGAACCTCTGCCTCTAACTTGTAGATGATCTGTGTTGGATTAACTAGCTTCTGACATGTAAACAAAGCCCCTGAGGGGAAGAAACCTCTTATAATAAATATATATACTTTCTATTGGTTCTATTCCTCTGAATAACCTAGCCTAACTTAGGTATCTACAGCCATAGGTTGTTTGGGTGCTACTTGTTTGTTCCCTGGGCATTGTGCGTACACGTATCCACGAATCACATGTTGAACCAGAGCAGAATGGTATTCAGAGTTCACTGGTAGAGCAGGGATGGCCACCACAAATGGGCCCAGCATAAGCTCAGGTTATCATGTCTGCTCCATGTCTCATTCCCTCCTTTCAAATCTCATAGCTCCAATATACTCAGTGAGATTTAAGATCTTTCTCCCCAAGTCCCCAAACAGCATTTTTAGCAGAAACAATCAGCCTTCAAGTGAGTTAAAAGGAAGTTGTCGTATCCCAAAGGGTAGCCTTCCGAATGTCTGGGCAGCAGGCTTATTTCTCTCATGACCTGGAGTAAGCTCATCATTGACAAATCCCTTAAGGATAGAGGAGAATTCCAGGTGGGGTGCAGGCAGGAGAGACAGGCAAAGAAAGGTAACTCAGAGATGGGTGAAAATGTACAGCTAGAGGAAGGGCATTTTTATGATGTGAAGACTCACGCCACACCTGCTCCTCCAAAATGATTTATGACTGTTATTGTAATAGGCACATACCCAATAAAGCCATTAAAACAGAAACAAGGAGTGTAAATGTCTGCTCTGGGTGACATTGAAGAAGTCATGATTCCCATTATCCCAAGAGCTCAAGTGGGAACAGTGGGTTTAGAGTGTAGGGGGCAGATTCATTGATCATTGGGACAACTAACTCAATTATTCAGGGACTAACGATCCAATTTGTGTTTAATCTGGGCCTCTGGCATCACTTCTCTCTCTCCTCTACTGCCTAACTAGGAATAATTTTTACTATCCAACATGTAGCCATGCAAACATAGCCATGAAAGGGATGAAATCAGCGCTCAAGCAGCTGAAGAAGAGTTTATCTATCACCAGGGGGACTTTCTGCCAAGTCCAAGAACTCTTTACAGAGTTGCCAGGTCAGAGTTGTGCTGTGATTGCTTGAACATTCATGAGACAGGGCATGTAGCATCTGATGCTATTTGTTAGCAATTTGAGTCATTAAAAACGTCTTTGTCATATAAAGACAAAAGTCCACCCTCTCTGAACAATCAAGCTGTAATCCCAAGCTTGGTTTAACTTCAAAACTACTTGAGATCCTCTGCAAAAAGAAACTGTGGCAGAAGGATAAATTTGTATACCACCGGGCGGGGGGGGGGGGGGTTACCAGTTTGAATAATTTACAAAACTAAGCACATATGGAGGGGGATTATGCTCTCAGTGGGCCAGGGACCAGTTGAAAACATTCTCATAGACAGCCTTCTCAGCAGCCCCAAACTGCAAACCACCCAGACATGCATCAACTGTAACAGAATACCAGAGGCTGAATGATGCATATTAAAGAGAGGTTTATTTGGTTCATGATTATAATGGCCAGGAGATCTAACCATCATGGTGCTGATGTGTGGCTGGATCATAATGAGATGGAGAAGTAGATGCACAAGGGACTGAACACACACGTGATCTCACTTTATAACAAATAGATTTCAAGAGATCCATCCTGTTCCACGACAACTTCATTAATCCTTTTGAAAGGTCATGGTGCCCCTATGACCTAATAACCATTAGACCCCGCCTGGTAAAGGCTCCACCACATCTCAGTTCCACTACTATGGCTCTATGTGAGGTGCTAGGCCCTGTAGGAGATAGAGCCTAGTAGAAGCAAGGTAGGACAACACGGCTGTGCCCTTCAGGAGAATAATGAGATCATGGCCTCTCCATTCTATCTTCTTCTATGCAGCTTCTCCTTGCCACATGCTTCCTCTGTGGTTAGCCACCTTGACACAACTGGGCCAAGAGATGTCAGCCTGAAAGCTCTGGACTCAAGAGCCAAAACAAAACTTTCCAACTTTAAGTTGATTTCTCTCAGGCAATGAAAAGATGGTACAATTTCTATTGTGTTCAAAAACTGATCAACTCAAACCAAACATTTGGAGATGAGAAATTACAGCATCAGTTGGGGCTATTGCTTACCTGTGTAGTGCGACTACGGACAGAAGGGCAGAGTGGAACCACTGGGCTCAGTCCTGGATGGCTCAGGTGTTCACTCTGATAACTCGCTGAGCTGTCCTTTTTGGGGCACTTAGCTGTGTACTCTTTATCCATCACAGTTTAAAATGGATCTGAACTAGAAGCTGGTTTTGTGGTTCTTCTGCACATCTGAAGCTACTCTAGGACTAAATGCCAACAAAGGGGTAAGAGCCAGGTTTGTTGAAGCAGAGTTTCTGCAGAATGGTTGGATGTCTTTGTGGCAAGGCCATGGGGAAATTCTTCACCAAGGCTGACCATCACAGAATATTCTCCCAGGCCTAGAAAACCTCAACTTTCTGTCCTAATTACCACATGGGCCCCCTCTGGACTCATTCCAATAGATACGGGGTCTCTTCATGCCGCTGTTTCTGAGTCTGGTCCAGTTGCTCTCTCTGGCCCTGGCTAGCACCCTTCTGCACAAGTCCCAGCAAGCCCAGCATTGGGCTGCTCATGAGAGCTGGAGAACGGTGAAGAAGGAAAACCCATGAGGTACTGAGGAATGAGCTGAGAAGTCCTAGTTGAAATGAGTATCAAGGAGGTCATTTGTGCTTACTCCCTGCTTCTCAGTTAACTACAAACAATGCTGTGTGACAAGGGTACAGCCTTGAGATGACCCACGGAGGAGATAGACGTGTAGATGTGCTCATTCTTCCTGGTGTCTGCTCCATTGTCTCGGCAAAAAGTGACAGCCCTCCCCCTTAGGCTCATGTATTAGAACACCAGGTCCCCAGCTGGTGGAACTGTCTGGGGAGTTATGGAGTCTTTAGCGGTGGAGGTCTTGCTGGAGGAAGTACGTCATAGGGAACTCTTAGCGGGTCCAGCCTTGCTGGAGGAAGTACGTCATAGGGAACTCTTAGCAGGTCCAGCCTTGCTGGAGGAAGTATGTCATGGGGAACTCTTAGAGGGTCCAGCCTTGCTGGAGGAAGTACGTCTTGGGGAACTCTTAGCAGGCCCAGCCTTGCTGGAGGAAGTACGTCATAGGGAACTCTTAGAGGGTCCAGCCTTGCTGGAGGAAGTACGTCATGGGGAACTCTTAGCGGGTCCAGCCTTGCTGGAGGAAGTACGTCATAGGGAACTCTTAGCGGGTCCAGCCTTGCTGGAGGAAGTACGTCATTAGAAGTAGGTTTTAAGACTTTTTACTGCTACATCATTTCCACTTCGCTATCTCTGTTTCTTGCATGTAACCAAAGGTGTAACCTCAGCTTCCGGCTCCTACCACCATGACTGCTGCTATGCCCACCCCCGCACCCATGATGGACTTTCAACCTTCTGGAACCATGAGCCAAAGTAAATGTTTCCATCTCTAAGTTGCTTTTGGTGTTTAATCATAGCAACAGAGAAGTAATCAACATATTCTCCATCCTGGAGCAAAGTTAGCTTTCCTGCTCAGTGAACTGCCTGACCGCCAACCCTTCCACATGTGAGGTTTTTCTTAGACATGAATTACAGTTACAGCAAAGCCACAAGCAAACTCTGAAGATTCTACTTCTACTTCTCGCTTTAGAACTCCGGGTTTCAGGGGTCTGGGCAGCAACGTTTATCAACCAAGAAAGAGGAAGGGTTTGGCCAGAAATGGAGTTGATAAGCTTACACTGTAAGCCTGGCTGGACAGAGGACATGTCCCAGAAAACTAAGCAGAAAAAATAGTGCCCAGTAACCATCACTTGTATCATGCTCCCTGGATGTATTTCATGTAGGTGGAGTCTGGCTTCCTTGCACACGTGATCCTCGGGCTCTTCCTCAAATCAAAACCCAGCTCACCTCTAGCTAGGCACGGAGGCCACTGTGATGATTGACGGTCTGGCTCCTTTATGTTATCTAGTTTCTTCTTATATGGAGAGAGCATGAAATACATCCAGGGAAAACAGAGCAAAGCATAATTAAGCCTCATTGGGTAAGCCCTGCCATGCCTTCTAGTGAGAGGAAGGCCAAGATTTCTTATCTCCAAGATCCACATCCCTACCTCAAGGTCATCCTTATTAACATTGCCAAAAGCAGGTCTTGCTCCAAGGTCAATGGGAACTTTACCTGCTTCCCAGGCATAGGAGACCAATGGATGTGCATAGTTATGTGCCTGAATGTCTGATGGTACACTTCCGGTGCATACTGTTGTAGGGTGTGCCTGCCTCGTCCCTGGATGCATTTTGTTCTCTCCCAGGGCTTAAATGTTCTTCCACAGTCGAAACTAATGGGATCAGGTTGTGATTCAGATGACATCACGTTGGTGACTCACATCTTGTTAGACGGATAGATTCCCCCTCCCCTCTGCATTCTTTTCAAGGTAACCTTGACTTGTCACACAGCTAAGCGAGATTGCCAGGAAGTAGATTTTTTCCCCCAGAGACACGGGCTTGGCCGTGACAATTAACAATGGTGGCTGTGGAGAAGAGACGTACAGAGGACAGGAGCCAAAGGCTGGAACTGAGGGGTGAGCTGGTGAGTGGCATGGTCCCAGCCAGCCCTCCTTTAGGGATGAAAACACCCAGTCGGCTATGTCAATGTGGACCGCACAACTCTGTTCCCTAGCAATGACCTTTCTCAGCAACCTTGCTATTAAACACCCTCTCCTCTTGGGAAGCAAGCAGGTCCTGAGGGGGAGTAAATAGTCGGAACAGCTGGAAAACGTTGCGACAACAGAGCAGGGTTGCAATTATGCCATCATTTCCGCCACTAGAATTTCTTTAAGGAAATTTTTCATTGGGAAAATAGAGAGCAGAGAGGATGACTCACTCTCCTGTAAGACGACGCGAGCCCCAGAGTGCACACATCCAGGGGTCAGACTGACATGACGAGAAGTGCTCTGGTCATTGGGTTCAGACGTTTATAGTCTTTGCATTTGCCAGCAAATGCAGCTCCTTTGTACCAGCTCCTTCATCTCTCTGCCTGAGCTTTCTGGAGGAGTTTCCTCCTAAAACCTTCAGCTGCAGATGTGGGGCCACACAACATCATGTAACTTGGTGATGGCAAGCAAGCCTCTCCATTACTTTTTGGTAGCCTTGTATTAGTTATTTATCTTATCTCCATAGCAAAATAGTGGACCAAAGCAACTGACAAGAGAGAGGGACAATCCATGTGACAGGGGAAGCCATAGTAGCAGGAAATTTAGATAGCTGGTCACATGGCATATGGCATGCACAGTCAGGAAGCTAAGAGAAAGATAAACACTGATGCCTGCCTTCTCCTTTATATCCATTCAGATTCCCAGCCCACGGGATGCTGCCACCCCCATTCAGGACTAATTTCCCCCCTTCAACTAACCTAACTTAGAAATTCCTCACAGACATGTTCAATGCTTGTTTTCCTTGCTGTTTTTAAATCAGATTAACCATTACATGTCTCATTCTAGCCACAAAAGCCCATGTGGTGACTGGTGGGACAGCTAGAAGTGGGAGCCATAAAAGCCTGAAGACTGAATTCTATTCCTGAAAACCCTCACAGTGAAAGGAGAGAACTGACTTCCACAAGTGGTCCTCTGACTTCCACACACATACTGTGGTGGTGTGGGATTTCCCTCTATATGCAGTGATTACCATTGAGAAATAAAGGAACTTCTTTGGGCCTATAGCAGAGCAATGGGGGAACAGAGCTAGGCAGTGACAAGTAAACTGGATGCTGGGAGTAAAAAGGGTGGAGTCCCAGAGACAGACACTGGGAATTTTACCTGATAAGCCAAAGACACATGGCGATACACAGATTAATGGAGATGAGTTAAATTAATATGTTAGCCAATAAGAAGCTAGAGCTAATGGGTCTGGCAATGATTTAATTAATATAGTTTCTGTCTGATTATTTCAGTTCTGGGTGGCCAAGACAAACAAGCAGCCTCCTTACTACAAATTGGCACCCATTTGGCCAACTAAAATTCTCTTAAAAACCTGAGAGGGCTTGGAAAGGAATTCTAGACACTAATAAACAAAGTTTCACCACATTTATTTTCCTGAATGGGCTTTGCTTGCTGGCAGCATGCTGTGGCTCCTTTAAGAGAGGTTTTTCTGATTCAGCGGTAGCAGAAAAAAAGCTGCACCATTTTGAAATACTGGCTTTCTAGGCAATGCTGCCAGCACAACCTCTGGCTCTTTTGGGAGACCAAATGTTTGGATGGGGTTTGTGAGAAGCATGCTGCAGCTTACTTGATGACAATGTGGACTGGCTGTGCACCTGGAAGTGGGGCAGTGTGTGTGGCTTTTGGAAGGAGCGAGCGTCTCTGCCATGTTGGAATGGGCGAGGCAAGCAGAAAGTACTGTATATACTGTAGCAATGTTGCAGCTTAGATTCTTAAGCACTTAGCATTTTAAGAAGCACTCCTGGACAGTAAATAATTACAGATACACAATAGGACAGATTCAGACTTAAAAGACCTCTAAATGGGTCACAGTGTTAGATAAATGTACATAGGCTTGGGAGAGAAAAGAAAAAGAATATAGAGAATTATAGAAGGAAATATAAATAGTTTTTAAAAATTAGAACAAAGTCTTTAAAGACACAGAGTATAGACAGTCAGATTAAAAGGAGTAAAGAGAAACAAGGCACATAAAGATGGAAAAGTAAAAGAATCCTGATTATGTATATTATTGTCATTTCTTTGAATTTTTTGACTGTAAAAGAGCTAAGTACAGAGAGACATTGCATTGTATTAACTGCTAAGCTAAAGCAGCATGTATATTACAAAGGTATCTTGACTTCAGAATTAGGGTCTAAGGATATGTTGCTTTCGAAAAGAGGTTCTTCTTTTGTTTCCACAGAGGATGAGAACCTGTGGAATCCTTCCAGACTGATTTGGTTTGATGCACCAAGAGCCCCTGAAAGGTTGCTGTGAATATACCCTCAAAACTACTTCACCCAATAATCATCAGAAATAAGTTTGAAGGAAAACTATACCCATATTCCCAAATATTGTCTATAAATATTTGTTTATATTTAAAGGGAGCTATGCTATAGAGATTTGCATTGATATGTATCTTGGTTTATTGATACAAATTTAAGGTCAATTTTGTTGTACTGTATATATGCATTTCTGATCTTGATTAAGGTATTATGTTTGTACAGCTAATTTAGAAATGTAATGTATAATGAAAAATATATGTTATTAGATAATCATCTATAATAATCAAGCTTGTAGTCATGTCTAGATGTACAGAGATGTATTTCAGATGGATAGGGATTCTCCAAATCTTTCAAAGACTACAGAATATGGCATTTAAAATGTTTTAAGAACTTAGAACTTTTCATGACAATGAGACACATTTGCTCCTGGCAACATCAATCTACTTCAAGAGAAAGATGAGCATCAAAGAGGCTCCTTATGGAGTTGGTTAGCCATTTGGGCAAAGAAACTGCTCTTGCCTGGACTGCTTGATGAATCGGACATGCAGGACCCACAGAGAAATGACTGCTGAACTTGCCTAAAGGTTAGAAAGACAATCCTTCAGGGTTCCTGTTTCATGAAAGAGACTGCCAGACATTCTGCAAGACACAGAATAAAAGTGAATGACAAGATGCCAATATAGGTGAAACTGTCTTTAAAATTTCTTGCCTCATAGAAAAGTCTGCAGAGTTACACATGGGCTCCCAAAGTCACCCTTGGTCAAGACTCTAAGCTCTTCCTCCATCTCCTTAGGGGAAAGAACAATACCGATTTGCCATCCCTCCTCTGAAAATCAGAAATGCAAAACACTTCAAATACAGAAGCACGTTGAGTGTCGACCTGGCAACACAGACTGAGAGAATAATGGGTCAAGGCACACACATTTTGCCTCATGCATAAAAGTATTATAAATGACCTTTAGGTCATACGTAAAAGAGATATGTGAAATCTGAATGAATTTCATGTTGCAAATTATATTTCATTCCCAAGGTATCTCATTATGTACATGCAAATATTTCAAAATGGAAAAAAAAGTATGAACTACAAAATATTTCTGGTTGTAAGCATTTTGGGTGAGGAGTGAACTTGCACTTGGGACTTTCATTTAAAGAGCTTCCTGTGGCAACTCCAGAAAAATCAGCCTCATTTCCCAAGCAGAGCAGGGAATGCATGGTAAAATGAGCTCCAGGTGGTAGGGCTAAGAAGACAAAACAAGGAACGTGTTTGGATCATATAAAACCTCTGACAACATCAGGGAACCTATGGACTTCTGTCCCCAAGTCTTGGTTCTGTAGGTCTCTCATCCGTGGATGATTCCCGCCACTCAGCCCTTGCTCTGCCCCAATAGGATCATTCATATGTGGTCTCCCCAAGCCCTCCCATCAAGTCTCCCAGGTTTCACCACTGCTCCGTTATCCCGTTTGGCCTGAGTCACTATCTCCTTGCTGCTCAAGAAATACTTTCCCTTCAAATCTCCTACCTGTCTCCCTCAACCATCTATTACAATAACTGAATACCACAACCTGAGTAACCCATAAAGATCAGTGTTTACCAAGTTGACAGTTCTGGGGCCTGGGAAATTCAAAGACGAGAGGTCACAGCTGATAAAGCCCTTCTTGCTGGTGAGGATTTTCAGAAACAAAGTGGTACATGGCACAAAAGCTACTTCCAAGAGATACAGCCCAACCAGCATTTATGATAGATTTACTCTGAAGATAATTCACTAAGACATTAATCTATCAGGGTAGGAATGAATTAGTCCACTCTTGAGATGAGGGCAGAATTTTCCTGTTGAAACCACCATTAGAAGCCCCGCCTATTTTTGATTTCTCTGTGAATCTCACCATGATTAAAATTCTACATGAATTCAGTAGATACATTCCATCCACAACACCATGCTTTACTGTTGACCCATCTCACTGCCATACTACACAAAACCTTCCTTAGCTCCTCAATTTGAAACTGATGTACATTTTTCATGCATTTCTAACCCTTTTTAATTTTTAAATATCATTTTACATTCCAATCTCAGTTCTCCCCCCCAAACCTACTCCTCTTTCTATCCTCCCTTACCTCCCTCCCAGCACACAGCCCCTCCACTCCTCCCATAAGGTAGGACCTCCCATGGGGAGTCAACAAAGCCTGTCACATTTAAGTTAAAACAGTACCAAGTCCCTCCCGCCTGCATTAAGGTTGAGCATGGAATCCCACCATAGGGAAGCTAGCTCATACACCAGTAAAAGATCCTGGTCCCACTGCAAGAAGCCCCTCATGTAGACCAAGCTGCAAAACTGTCTCCTGTAATGGCATAAATGAATGCAGACAAATTGTAAAAATATATACAGCTTTAATGGGGAAATAGACTTACAGAACCACCATTCCCGTGGAGACCAGGAAAGCAAAGGCAAGCACGCTCGCCAGATTTATAGGTAAACATTAGCCCTAGGCGAACACGCCCCCTAAGGGGCTGGACTTATCCCTAAAGTCTCCCACATGCAGAGGGCCTAGTTTGGCCATGAAGGCTCCACAGCTTTAAGTCAGGACCATCGAAGATCCAGTTTCTGACCCAACAGGTTGGTGCTGGCCTTTGTGCTTGTCAAAGGTCCTTCATCAAAGGGATGAATCAGTATCATGTGAGCTCCTCCCCATTGCTGGCTGCCTGTTTTATCTTGTTGGGACAAGTCATTTGATGCCAGAGTACCACCTCTAGAGAGAGGTCTGTCTGTGCGTGGGGAAGACAGCCTCCTTCTTTGTCCATGTCAGTAAGGTGGGGGCATTTTTAGCATGGTGTTTGGAAAGAACTCTCACTCTTTGTCAAATGTCAGGCTAAAACAGATTCTCATTTTGTACAAAATTAATATTTCCCGTGTGATGCATAAACAAGATGCAGGAGTGACACAGCCTATTGCCTCTCACTGCCAGGCAAACATGAAATCAGTTGTCATAGCCCTAATAAACCAATAATGACTATCCCTTTCCCTTTTACTTTTTGAGACAGAAGCATTTGCAGCCTAGACTAGTCTCTAATTCCCTATGTGACTGACGATGTCCTTGAACTGCTGATATTCCTCCCCCACCTCATCCTCAAGTGCTATGTTTACAGGTATGCCTTAGCTCTCCTGGTTTACATGGTACTAAAGGTCAAACTCAGAACACTGCATGCTAGGCAAACATTCCACCAAACAAGCTACGTCCCCAGACCCTTCTCTTCCCACTGATAAAGCAACTGCACAGCCATTATACCTGCCTATTGTAGCAACTGTCCTGTACACTATCACAGCATCCTATCCCATTTTACAGTAGACAAGACCAAGGTTCAGGGAAGTAGATTCATATGGCCTGCTGATTATGCAATGCTCGGTGTCAACATTAGAACATGAATTCAGATCTTTCTCTCTTCATACCCTGATCACCACACTGTCTTCTCTTTGTAGCTCCTTAAATCTCTTTTCCCTCCAAATTATAAAGCCTCCAATAGTTCTCATATCCCGATTCACTCCTTCCTCCATCTTTTTCCTCATGACACAACAGAAGTATAGCCCTTCACCTGTGTTTCCACAGACACTTACAGAAACCTGGCAAGGAATTAGCATTGGCCAGCCACTGGAAGACTTACAAGTTAGTAATCAAGACCTCCAGTTCTTGAGCTAATGAATCTATCCACAAATATTATGCATAGTAACACAGTAACAGAAATGTTTTCATTTCAGTAGGGAAGTCTTGACACCATGTCTTAATGCAAAAGAAAGGCCTGGCAGGCATGGAGAGTTATTCCAGAGGAGTTATTTGGGGGTATGAGTTGCCTTTTGGATGTTTTCAAAATTTTAATTTTTAAATAGTCCTTTCATCTACCCCTATTTTCTCAGTCTTGGAGACCCGGCTCAAAAAGAGTTCCCTCCAAGGGCAAAACGGGCACTGCCTTGTACCTTCCCCCTTCTCAGCAGCCCCTGCCAAAGGCCTGTCTTCTGATTACAGGAAGGGCTTGCTTCCTTCTGTTTTCTAAGCAGAGCCTCCTCTGCCCCTAATAACAGGACTGTTAAAATCAGCCGTTCCATTTTCTAAAGCCAGAGCCACACCGACTCACATCAGCAGGTCAACCGCAGAGCCACATTTAGCAAGGGCAGGTAAGATTTAAGGAGAGAAATGTTGCAGAATGGGAAGTGGGCAGGCAGACAGCCACAAGCTTGACTTGGTAATGTTGTCCAAAGCCAACGCTTATTATCAGCATAAAGCTCCTTAACAATAATACCTAGGCTCACGTTAAAACTGGTCCTTTCCACCCCTGGAAGGATTCTGTTCTTCCCCCGGGCTTATAATTTATGAACATTATGGCCCACCCCATCTCACTTAATTTTGAAATACAGACACCATTCTTGTTTTCAGAGAAACATGGTTGGAATAGGGAAAGATATACTAGCATTTAGAGCAATAGCCCTGGTTTTAACGCTAGCACTCTCTACTAGGCCCCAGTGGTTATGAAAACCTACATTTAATATTACCTGGGGACGCTTAGCTCACAATTTCATGGGCTCTAATAAAGAGACACAGCTTGGCAGAGATCATTGCAGAAATCCACACTTGGTCCAAAGGCGGAAAGCAACTGACTATAAGGTGGTCAGCCCCAATGAATACAGATACAACATGCACCCTAAACCTAGAACTGGAGTGGGGGGGCATATTGTAGAAATCCAAGGGACAGGCTGTCTTCTGTAATCTAGTTAGTGTCTTCTATACAAGGAATCTGTACCCGTGCAATCTCAACGACATGATAGGCTCAACAAAATGCTATGACAGCATCAGGTGACATAGCAATGCAGGCAAGGGAAATCTCACAAGGCCCTACCCCTCAGTGGGGAGCTGCAGGCAATTATTGGCTCCTGGGAAAAGAAGAATCCATCTTCTCCAGAGACTAGTCCCCTCGTATGTTATCCAAGCAATATATCCCCAAACATATACATAGAAGCAACACCAAATGGATGTAACAGGCTATATTTATATATGCACGTGTGTGAACACACACACATACCATATATATGCAAAATGTCATAAATTTGAGAGGGATGGGAGAAGTTGGAGAGGAGAAATGGAAAATATATATATATATATATATATATATATATATATTGCTCAAATATGTAATTCGTAAAAATAATTTTAATATATATAGAAAGATGCATCTTGGTACTGTCCTTTGGAATGTATCTGATATTCTGGTGGTATCCTGGCTGTCCTGGTGGTAGGCAGGTAACCAAGGAGAACTGTTGACAGACACTTGTCCTTCTCTCCTGATGAGAGCTGTTCATTATCAAAGGAGGTGCAGTTGCAGCAAACTGTCTGTCTAGCAGCGCGTTCAAGTCCAAAGGAATGGCTGGAGATCAGCCACTTGGAAACCAAAATCATCTGTGCAGGAGACAGCCTTCACATTGTTACCCCAACAGTTCTATACCGCAGTTCGACTTGTTATCAAGGGAGAGAGTGCTTAAATAATTCATCTTGGTGGTTTTACCAGGAAGCTACATAACTCAAAACTTCAAATTCTACTGGCCAGCACATTCTCAAAATATGTTCCAAGGATTCTATTAAAAAAAATAAGACTGTCTCTTAGGGGTTGGGGAGATGGCTCCATGGTTAGACAGTTCCTGTGCCAAGTGGAAAGACTTGGATCTCCAGACCCCACATCAATGCCAAGTGGGCATCATGCCCACCTGTAATTTCAGTTTCAGAATGTGGAGACAGGGGATCCCCAGAGCAAGCTGGCTAGCAAAATCAGCCATATCAGTGAGCCCTAGGTTTGACTGAAAGAAGCTGCCTCATGGGAATAGGGTAAAAAAAGATAGAGGACGATACTTGTCATCAACCTGAGGCCTCCACATGCTGACGCCCACATGCATGAGTGCAAAGGTGTACAAGAACTCTAACATGCATGTACCTACACATATACAAAACATTCCATATGCATATACAGGCACATACACACGCACACATACACACAAGCATGCATAAAAAAAAATCTCTTAGGGGTTAATTTATGTCCCCATGAGAGTTACATTGAAGTTCTAGCTCCCATTAGCTATGCAACAAAGGCTGAGACTGGGGTCATGGTTTGGGAAAGGCTGGCCCTGCTGCCACCTTGATGTTAGGGCTCTGGCATTTATAATATGAGAGAACGGACTTCTGTCCTTCAAAGCCACACAGTTTATGTCACTTAATTATGGCAGCCCTAACAACCTAACACAAGGTCAAAGAGAAAGACATCCTTTAAAAGGGCACTGGTTTGTGGCGAACTCCCTAACCAGCAGGAAGGAGCAGCCACCAGACGAGGATTCTTCCCAAATCATGCTTTATTGGAGCCTCTTGGTTATAGGGAGAGCAGAAAGCGAGGGGTCCCGAGCGCTGAGCTGTAGCTGCTTATATAGGGAGTCTGCCTAGCAACCTTTGATACTTTAACTGCTTCTCTGGAGACCCACTGGCAGGAAGGAAAGCAGGGGAACATCCCTATCAATTACAGACCACAAGGAAGTTCCCCTGCAGGTCAGGGGAAGTGTGGGCAGCTAGATCACAACAACTCACCCTGTTTTCTGGTGGAAGAACTGCAACCTTTATTATGGTATCAAGCGAGGCCGGGGCCAAATGCCATGTTGTAATGGCAGCCACTCAAATCGGCTCCCAGCACTGGTTCCCCAGTATCCTCCAACTAAGCACCCGGGAGATAAATGAGATAGCCCATTACAGACAGTTAAGGCAGAATCTCAGAAGCAGGCTGTGAGGAGCAGACAAAGTTCTGAGTGAATATGTATATCATTGGCATGTGCATGGCTGCATCAAGAAGCCCGATACCCCAGACCCATGAAGGCCTCCCCCTGGTTCCAGTACAGATCTTGGCGGTGTGTGCAGAAAGTACCAACTACAACATTCTCCTCAGGATGACAGCAGCCTGAGACCACCCCTCAAGGAAACCCACTACTGAGATCAGCTAACCTGCCTTCTAGTTCGTGCCCTGTAGAGCAAGTGTTTATAGCTTTCCCAAGCTAAGGCTGGTGCATCTCCATCAGAGCACATGACACACCCATCCCTACTAGTCTTGACGTTTTGATTGTGAGCCTAGCATTTAAGGACTGAGTTCTCCAGTTCATCAGTTCCAACCTTCCTGTATGGGTGTCTGTACTTTCTTTATTCCCAATCACCTCAGTCAAGCCAGTCCCAGGGTCATGCAGGTCACAGCAGTGGACAGCTCTTAAGTGTTTGACTGTTGATTTTTTTTCATTTATTATTACTGTGCATATATGTGCGAGTGTGCATGCCTGTGGTGGACAGAGGACAACTTCGTGGAGTGAGTTCTCTCCTTCCACCTCTACGTGGTGCTTCCTTTCCTCTTAGGGTTTCTATTGCTGTGATAAAATCCTGTAACCAAAAGCAACTGGGGAGAAAAAAGGAAAGGAAGCCGGGTCAGCAACCTTGAAGGAGGAACCATGGAGGAGTGCTTATCACTGGCACATTCCTGTAGCTTTCTGAGAGCACCCAGGATCACCAGCCCGGAGGTGGCACCACGAATTAGCTCTCCCACACCAGTCTTCAACTTTTAAAATGCACCACGGGGACAACTGAGTGGAAGAAGGAGACTCACATGTCTGCCTGGGGTGGCTTGCCCCAGGCAGTGAGGAAAAACACTGCCTTGTGGTGCTGGGTAGTCAGGTACTATTATGGCAAGCAAATATATGGTGTGGTATGGGAGAGAGAGGCAGAATAGTCTGTGTCCTGTGGAGAGAGGCAGATCTGGAGAAGAGAAGGTGCTGAGGTACAGGCTGAAGTGAGTAACCTCTCCTCCACCTGGGGCCATGGTGATGTCCAGGCCTGGGCTACTGCCAAGGCCCATGTCTGTGTCTGTGGTTCTGCTGCGGCCGCAGTCTGTGTTGATGTTCACGGCTCCCATTACCACCAAAGGCCAAGAGGAAAGGGTTCTTGCACAGAGTTGGCCCTGCCCCCTCACTGGCTGCAATACTAGGGAGAACTAGCCTGCCCTCACCAGCTGTAGCAATCGGGAGAGCAGGTCCTACTCCTCGTCTTGACAGCACAATAGAGTTGACCCTATTCCTAAGGGTGTGGGCAAGCTAGCCCTGAGCATATGAGAGTGAGAGAGCTGGTCCTGGCCCCTCATCTACTATGTGGTGTGGGTAAGGGGAAAGATGACTCCCTGCTTTGCCCCTAGCCATCTGTGGGGAGCAGGGGAGCTGACCCAGGCCCTCACCCGAGACAGCACTCAGGAGAATGGGTTCTGCACCTTGCCTGGGAAAGCTGACCCTGTCAACAGAGCCATGGGTGAGCCAGCCCTGAGAACGTGAGAATGGCGGCTCTTGTCCCGTCTCTAATTTGCCATATGGTGGTGTTGTAGCTGAGGGAGAGATGCCCCCGCTGCTGCCCTTCACCTCCTGTGGCAGTTGGAAAAGTTGACCCTGAAGTCATGCGAACCGGAGAGCTGTCCCTGCCACTCACTGGCTACAGCACTCAGGAGACCAAGCCCTGCACCTCATCTGGGCAGCCCAGTAAAGCCAGCCCTGTTGATGGGGCACAGATGAACCAGCCCTGAGGGCGTGAGACAGGGAGAGCCGACCTCTTGCCCCCCCTCATCTGCCATGTTGTGGTGAGGGCAAGGGAAAGATGTCCTCCCCCTTGACCCTTGCCACCTATGGAAAGCAAGGGAGCTGACCTTTCCGCTCACCCATTACAACACTCTGGAAAGTTGCCGCTGCACCTTACCTGGGCAGCACAGTAGAGCTGGCCTGAGGGTGTAGATGTGTGAAAGCATGATAACAGGCCCTGCCCCTCGCTCCACGCTGCATAAAGTGAAACAGATGGGGCAATGATCACCCTGGTGATGAGGAGGGGGGAGAGCCGGCAGGCTGATTAACCCTGCAGCCACCCAGGCCCAGAACCAGGCTTATGAGCTGACCACCCCATCTATAATCTGCTAGAGCACATGAATGGGCCAGTCCTGCAGATCCAAAACTGCAGGATCTCCACGACACAGGGCAACATCAGGATTCCCAAGAGGAGCCCTGGTGAGGGTCCAGTATCAACAGTATAGCAAAAGCCAGGGCCTCGAACCAGACCAGTGACTCTTTGCAATGAACACCTGCAAGTAAAGCTATGTGGACTAAAGGGTCCACTGTGCAGCTCACTGTGCCACGCCAGAGCTTCCATGTTGAGATCTTTCTTTCTTTCTTTCTTTCTTTCTTTCTTTCTTCTTCTTTTTATTTTATTTTGGGGAAAGAGCGCAAGGGCAGAAGGTGGATAGGAAGGGACGGGGAGATGGATGGAATCAAGATGCATGACATAAAATCCACAAAGAATAAATGATTTTTAAATGTACCACAGGTATGCCCACAGGCTAATCTGCTGTGTGTGTGTGTGTGTGTGTGTGTGTGCCCCTATGTGCACGTGTGTGTGTGTGTCTGTGTTAAAAATAGAAGAGGGGTAGTTGCGGAAAGAAAGAGGAGGAATGTGAACCTAAGCATATGTAAAAAGTGTTAGACTGGCCCAGATCTTTGGCCCAAGATGGAGTCACTTAAGGCATCAAGTTGGATGACTCTCGTGGGACCCAGATCCTTTGGGGAAGTGGAAACCAAATGTTGTGGACTTCTCAGAAGTCTGCTGGTCCCTTTTCTCAGAACTTGAGCACGGCTCCTGCTAGCCTAATGGCCAAGCACTCAGCTCATAGAATTTGCTTACTGCGGTCCCTTTGCCACCCTATACCCAAACTCCCCATTTGGCATGGCTGCTCTTCCCTCTCTGGATGAGAGCCCGGCAGTTCCTACCCTGAATAGAGCTTTGCCTTGGCCTCCTCATGGCTCTCATGGTCTGGTCCCTTGGAAAGGACTTAATGAAACCGATTATTTTGTAATCTAATTTTAGAAAGAGATTAGAACAAAAATAAAAACATCTAAAGTAAAAAAAAATAGAAAAATAAGAGTTCAATCCATAAATGTGTTATGAAAGAAAGGAAGGAAGGAAGGAAGGAAGGAAGAAAGGAAGGAAGGAAGGGAGGGAGGGAGGAAGGGTAGGTGTTCCTTCTAGAGATGATTCACCCTTGAGGACTTCACCCTCATAAATAGGATTAATGTGCCTTTATAAAGGCTCAAAGGGATTTGTTTGGCCATCTTTGCCCTTTCCTTCAGACACAGCAGGAACATGCCAATTTTGAAGTACTAAATAAACTCAGACAAGGCACCAATATATTGGTGCCACCATTGCTTACATTCAAGTCTCCAACAAATTTCTATTATCTGTAAGTTTTCCGGGATTTAGGGCATTCTGTTACAGCAGCCAAGATGGACTGAAACGTAGGCATGGGCTTGCATCTAGCCTGGGTCACCGGTGTCCAGATGGTGTCCCTACTTTATCCTCATCCTCATGGCTATCCCAGCATCATTCATACCTCCTGGTCGTTCCAGGAGACTGAGCTTTTTATTTGATTTGATGCTGTTCCAGATAATGTCTAGCTATATAGTCTAGGCTGGTGTTGAACTCACATTTCATCTGCCTAGTCTCGCAAGTGCTGGGATAACAGGTGTGAGTCATCATGGCTGTATACCTGCTTCCGTGATCTAAAATGGTGCCCTCTCCTGGGAATCACAGTTGTGTAATGTTCACAGCCACTCCCTACCCACCAAGCTATGTAAGCTCTGTCTAATTAGACTGAATATTTGGGCTCCCCATGTCACCTTCTAGAAACAATGTTCTGCATCCTTCAGTACCCTGACCTTGAGCCCCATCCTTAACACATTTTTTTCTTTCAATCATCTCACTTATATAGTTCAAAGTTTCGTTTTTTTTTAATCCAGATGTGAGAAGGCATTGATCAAAAACTAAGGAGATCACAGAAGCACTACTGAGATAGGAAACATCTATTAATGTTTTTAAATGCTTTCCACATCTCTGAATGCTACTCTCGCCTCCCTCCCTCAGTGTTTTCCCAAATGAACACTGACATCTTAATTTTTCTGACTTTCATATATATGAATGTATGCATATATATGCATGTATGTATGTATGTTTAAGAGAAGAGGGATTGATTTAAATCTTTTATAGATTAGAATGAGATGTGGCTAACACATAGAATGCCATAAGAGAGGGTCATTAAGTTGTGGCTATTATACTTATTAATAATGGATGCTTACTAAACATATTATTTTATGACTTTCATTTCCGCAGCTGAGAAAATGAAGGATCCAGAAGTTGAAGTCACTTCCTCACTTTGGCATGGCTACACTGTGAGGGATGAGTCTCAGAATTAGACTTCATCTGCTTCTAAGCCCTGCTTCCTTCCACTGTAACACATCCGTCCTCTTGACTATTCCCTCAAGTGCTTTTACATTCAAACATCCAGTGGATTCATCACACTTTGCTTCCAGGGTGTTAGGAAGGATCTTCAGGTGATGTTTTGAAAGAACTTCGAATTTCCCAGGTGAAAATTCTCATTGAAAACAGCTATATTGTCAGCTCTTAATTATTGGTGACAGTGCTAGGCAGGGATAGACCCATTGGACAAGATTCATAATTAATCCCCTCATTTGAGTCAAGAGTCTCCGCCGGCTTCTTCCACTGCAGCTCCTGTCAAGAGCTGCCCACGGGGAGAACCTCATTTCCTGAGGGACTCAGCTCCCAAGATCTAAGCTGCAGAGAACTGCCCTAATCAGGTATCTGCATTAATGTGACCTCCAAAAGTAAAAGCCAGAATAAAGGAGAGCAAAATTACCCACACAGAGAGTGGTTTGATCCGAAAAAGAAATCTTAAGTCATGGTTTTGTTTTATTTAAGCACAAGAAAGATACTCAAGTGTATGAGATGGGTTGAAGTTTGAACTGTTTGTTGGGTTTTTGTTTTGTTTTGTTTTCATTTGGTTTTTGTTTTTTGTTGTTTTTGTTTTTTTCTCTACATGACCTTGTGGGGGGGGGGGACATCCTGTTTATCTACCAGAAAAAATCTAAAAGAAGACAATAGCCCAAAGCTTCCATAAAACACTTGCTTTTGAGCTACCTTGGTTGTTTGTCCACTTATTTGTGTTTATTTGAAGAGTAATCTCCATTTTGAGCTCGGAGCTCTGCTGGGAAGTGTCTCACAATTTGTGTGCAAAGGTTCGGTCCCCAGCTGGTGGCACTATTTCAGGAGGTTGTGGAAATTTTCAGAGGTGCTGCCCAGCTGGCGGAAGTAGGTTGCCGG
The DNA here is from genome assembly GCA_963919705.1 of Alexandromys oeconomus. NCBI lineage: Eukaryota > Metazoa > Chordata > Mammalia > Rodentia > Cricetidae > Alexandromys > Alexandromys oeconomus. The sequence continues at coordinate 24,856,365 of CAWTZB010000064.1, forward strand.
ACGACTGAACATGGAGGATTGCTCTTGTGCTGACCCCTTCCTGGTCTCTTCACGTTTGCTTCCTGCGTGTCATGATTAGCTTTCCTCCATCACCCCTTCCCTTCATCCATGACGGTCCACCTCACTGTGGTTTATCAACCAGAGAGCTAGGCCAGTCATGAACTGGAAACTTTCAAACCATGAACCAAAATACATGTTTTCTTTCTTTAAATTGTTTGCCTCCGGTGTTAGTCACAGCAACAAGAGACCAGAGTAGCACAATGCCCAGGAAAGAAACCTCTGCACCTGCAAAGCCAGGGGTAGTGAAGACGACCAAGAGCGTCATTTCTTGCTGTGCAATAAAATTGATATTTCCAGGGCCACAAATATTTGCTAAGCATCTACTGTGTCATAGGTAATAATATTATTAATATCAATGGCTAGGTATAAGAGCAGACACGCATGGCAGCCTTGAGCATCAGAGCTTACAGTGTTTAGACTATGCTGTGGATACCGTGGACAAACAAGCGACAACAAGCCAGAAGTCACGGTAGTCCTGAAGCTACACACCTGCTTCCCTCTCCATTGCTAGTCTCTGCATTCAGCCCAAAGAGTAAGAATTGAATATGGGAGTCTTGTTTCTAGGAGAGCTTCCCAGTCTAACCTGCAGACCCCACCACTGGGATGGGCAAGGACAAAACGTATGAGAACTCATTACAGTCCACAGCACTGGTACACATAGATGAGAGTGGATCGCAACCCCAGCAAAGCAGTAAGGTGTCAGGTATGACCAGATACCTGCTGAAGGAAGTCAGACAGGACCAGCTTCTCCAGATTTTCCAGACCCATAGCATCCAGAATAGCCTCACCAATCAGCCGGTCTAATAGTCTAGAGCCAGAAGACCTGTGACTGAAGCTAAATCCACACCTCTGGTCTAAGAACCTAGGCTCTAAGAAGGAGGACCCGGCAATGACCTTGACCTGTAATCTACGGGAATCTGTGAGTCCACCACGCTGTAAGGGAGTCCTCTGGTTGTACTGTGGGCACTGGTGTTTCTACCCAGCCTCTCCACTTGAGCCCCAGCCACCTCAGAGTCACTGTGACCAGTGATGTTTGCCTTATTAAAGAAAGGAAAAGACAATTTGTCATCAAATTAGAGAGTGAGACAAGGGTTCACAAAAGCTGTCTTGAAGATAACGATGATGAGGGTGCTTCTGGGGAAAGATAACCAGGGATGTTCTGAGACCGATAGAAGGAAGAAATCGTGGACAGCCTGAAGAGTCTCCTGACAGTATTTTCCCCACACACATAAACATCATCACTGGCACAAGCCAGCCCTGGAATCACCTACAGGCACGACATTATCCTCAGCACCCTGTCACTTGAGCCTTCACCACAGTGTGCTTCCTGGTTGTACTCATGGCCCTCTACATGCCTCTCATAGTGCCCAGCGCATGGCAAGCCCTGGATAAACCTTGCCAAAGACCATGGAACAGGAGAGCATGTTTCATGAATCTTGTCAATACCAGAAATGTCCCTCTGGATTCTGACCCCTCCCCAGGCTGGGTTCCACCTGGACCCTTTATAAGTCTATACCAGTTGATCAAAGAGCCCCAGGTACCAAGATGTCTCATGGTCATAGGATCAGGTTCATAATGCTCTTAGGAGCGAGCACTCCAGAGCCTGAGCCTGGGCAATTTCTGACCATATTGTCCACTGCCTCTGCTATGCTGGCTCCTCCCTTTACTACAGCTCTATGCTCAGTGCCTATGGATAAACACTTCTGCGTGCACATGCATGCATGTGTACATGTGTGTGTGCATGCACACATGTGTGTGTGTGTTTGTTTATTTTTTTAAAGTGTATGATCTTGGAGATTGAAAAGAACGAATGGGCTGTCTGAAAAGACAATGCTGCTAGGGCTTGAGATAAGGACAGCAAAATGACAGTCAGCTTTTTGAGAAAACCAGAATGCTTTCCAAGGTTCTGTGGGGACAGAAATGTTCTTGGAAGTTGCTGAGGTCTGTTTCCTCCTCTTCTGCATGATCTGTCAAAGCTGCTCGGGACTCAGTTCTGGGATAAGAGACACCAGGTGATAGTAAAATGCTACTGTTCACATCCAGTGCCCTGCCAGCTCTTGCACAGAGCGGGTGAGCCTCAAGAGAACATGCGGTGTTCAGAGGGGACCATGTTTCTGGGAACTGAACACCAGAGATATCCCACCAGTGTTCTGCAATGTCTAAGACTCTGTTAGGGAAAGGGCCTGTGTTTGAACTTAACTAAAGTTTGTATTGTATTGTATTGCTGGGGGCTTAGAATAAATGAGATTTGTTAACGGTGAGAAAACTCTCCTTTTATTTCATGTTATAGGTTGAAATCTATGCCAGTTAAATCTGTTCCATCCACAGCCCATATGTGGCTCACATCGGTCAGTTAAATCCCACCAGCAATGAACTCTGTTGGGTCTGACCTCAAGAATACTGGCCTCCCACGTATCTCTTACAACCTCAGCCTGGCTGGTACCAGACAATCCAAGCCAGATCTGCCTTCACAATTTAGGAACCAGTCCTAGGATGGGTGCTAGTGTTTCATGGGTTAACCCTTTCTTATGATGTGGCTTTACCTTTTTAGACTCAGCGTTTGGTCACGAATACCAGCCAAAAGCTAAGGCCCTAGGCTCTGGGCTGGCATTGAATGCTCAACTGCAGTTTGCTGTGTCAGTCACCGTCCCTGCCTCAAGACTGCAGTCTTTAGTCTCGAAAGAGCCCTCTTTTGTCCCTGTACTTGTCATCTGCAAGGATTGAATTTGATATGTGATTACAAAGTAATGAGACTGGCTTTTAAACAAACCACAGAGCCTGTGACTCTAGATGAGCACTGGCCTTCAAAGATGACACCGTGTTTGGCTGGCTGCATACTGACTCTGAAGGGGCTGCCACCCCAGCCCCTAGGGATGAAATTTCCCTATGAAAACACCTCAGGGACAATCAGCTAATTACAAGACGAAAATAAGATCATTCCCTCTATAGAGTGGCTCCTGTCACTCCCTGGTGTGGTTCACTGTCAATGTGTCAGCCTCACCTAGAGGCTTGTCTTTCTTCAGAGAATGTGTCTTGTGCGTCTTTGCATACCCTGGACATTCTGCACAGTCTTGGCATACAGAAAGCTCTTCGTAAATACTTGCCCATGCCCCTCCGCCCCCCCCTCAAAAAAACCCAAGTTTCTCATTGGCTCGTTATTATTCTCTTCTCACTCCTATCATTTTCCATGTGACACTCAGGGGTTTATACCCTCTCGTTTTCTTAAATCACAACAAAAATTCCTCGGGAAGGATCTAGAATCTACCATGCATGGAGAGCCAGAAAGACCCGTGTCCGTCAGACTAAGTTGGGTTGTGTGGTCGTAACCAACAAATCCAGAGTCTCCATGGCTTAAAACTGTACAGATTCACTACTATCTCTTTAGACAGGTGCAAAGTGTAGAAAGCGGGAAACCAGGATGCTCCACATCACCATTATGTGGCTGTGGCTCACTAGGCAGCAAAAGGATGCTACAATATCCTCCATCAACATGGGGATTTGCACAGTAGAAAAAGAAGCAACAGTTGCAATGATATTCTGTCTGGTACTAATGCAAGCTCTTCCTCTAAAACATACTGGCTGTCACTTCTCTGACCTTATGACCCCATTCTAAAGAGAGACAAAGAAAAAACTTTGGTGCTTCCAATTACTTGGAAAAAGGGAGGGATAAGTTAAAATAGAAGTAAATGCCAAAATTTCCTAAAACAGAGTCTGGAAGTCAGTAGGATCAGATCAAAGAGCATATTAAGTAAGCCTGTGGGATTGTCCCTGAATGGTCCCCAGTGGATCCTGCCCACCCCCAAAATCAACTCCCTTGTTACCTCTACTTTGAGTTTGCCCATGTCACTTTCTTTTTGGTCAAGGAGACATCAGCAAATGTGGTCCAAGCTGGATTTAGGAAGTGCTTGCCCACTAGGGTTCCTGGAATGTCACCGCCACCACACGGAAAGCCCAGACTTTCTGGTAAAGAGGCCATGTGGACGAGCAGCAGCGAGGCACCTCGGCTAGGATCCCTAGCCAGCTGGAAGGAACACGGGCGAAGCCATCTTGATCAGCCAGCTTGCAGATGAACTGACAGACTGACCGCCAGTGTGTGACTGAGCCCGGCCAACATTGTATTGTGCGGAACAGAGATAAGCCATCCAAGCTAAGCTGGCCCAAACGACTGAGCCACAGAAGAGGGAGGAAATAAATGGCTCTTGTTTGAAACCACAAAAATTTGGAGTGGTTTGCTGCCAGCAGTAGATAGCTGCTAAAGCAATTCAGATCTGAGAGAGGAGTTAACACTGTAACAAAACTCCAAAGACCTGTGGCATTGGCTCTGGGATACGGCAGAGGATAGGAGCCGCGGCACTAGCAAATAGACTGGTAGGGGAGGCCGGGGAAAGCGATGTATAATCTCTCGGTGCATCTCTCCGCGCATGCGAGAGAAAGGGCAGCCCCCCCTGTTATGGAGCGGTGAAATAATTGAAAATAAATGTTGCCTGCAGAAGCTTGAAAGAGAGGAGGTACTTAATGAGCTTGTCGATTAAGTTGAGAGACTCTTCCAACCCAGAGTTGAAAGCATCCATTGGATGCTTCCAGCTGAGTGTGATAAGAAACTGCCAGAACTAAGCAGGAAGCTGTTCGGCTTTCAATCAGGTTTTTGAAGGAATACGGAGGACCCCAGAAGTGCTGGTTTCGAGAAAAAAAAAATTCAACTGCTCCTCACATCTAGTTTTTCTTGTCAGTGTTTCTCAAATAAGAAGGAGTCTCAGCATAAAGATCAAACAGGAAGGGTATGCTTGTGAAAGGCCACCCACTGCTAGCTTCAAAAAGGCAGGGGTTAGACCCTTTCAGAGAGACGCAGAGACATCTTACATTCTTAAGGGAAGTGGCCCCTGGAAGATGGGTCTAACTGCGTCAGCGAGGTTTCCATTACTGCAACAAGTGACTGTGATAACCAACTTAAAAAGAAGAAAGGTTTATTTTGGGCTCAGATTCAGAGTCCACAGGCAGTTAAAAACTGTGGCAAGGCAGCCCATTGTGGCAACAGCGCCTGGCAGAGGAAGCTCATTAGCCCATGATCAGGAATGAAAGAAGAAAGAATGGGCAGAACCCCTTTCTCCCGACTTCAAAGGCCACCCCAGGTGCTAAGGGGTCCTGCAGACCAGACCTCCAAAGGGCTCCATCATCTCCCAATCATGCAAAGCTTAGGACTAAGTCTTTGGGGGATGTTTCGGTTCATGACAGCAGCAATTCCCAAAGAAACGGGTCTGTCTCAAAAGAAGCAAGCAGTCCATGAGGATTTGGGCACATAGGGTGAATTCCTCTGAGATTCAAAGACAACCCACAAGTTTCCAGAGAGTTTTAGCTGTAAAAGCGGGACAATATTGCACTAAAAGTAAAGTCACAATTCAAAGTGAATAGAGTCCTCTTAAATCCCCACTTTCTACACGCAGGAATTGGGCTAATAAGGCTACTTAGCTACAGACATGGGCCATTTCCTATGGGAAAGAAAATACACCTCAGAAAGGCAAATCAAGAGCTTAAAAGGTCCTAAGACCCATGAGAAATGGACAACTGATGAGGCAACCCCTGAAGGTAGAAAAACCAAGCCCAAATTTAGGACTTTTTTTTTTTTTTTGACCCACGTGAAGAAACCCAATAGGAGAGCAGCTGGACTTTACAATCGCTGGGCAATTTTGGGAGTGCCATCCTCTCCACTTTAAGTGGGTACATCTTATCAACTCTATCAAATGCCTTTTTCACTCACCACTGTGCTTTAAGGGAAAAATACACTTGCCTTTTAAGTGCAAAGCCATTGGATGAAGAGCAGCAGTGGCTAAGAAGCCACATCAAGACGTCTTACCTACATTGCAACTTGAGGTAGATACATAGTGCAATGCTATAAAAGGGGCTGAGGGCCTTTGGAAGGGCAGAGGGGTGCTTTATTGAGGCTGCAGGTAGACTTGATAGACAGCTTCTAAGCATAATTTCTTGTTTCCGTCCATATTGAACAGTCTTAGAAGGCCTGACTTTATCACTCCTCCCACTAAAAGATGAAGCCCAGCCCATCCCTTGCATCTTAGATGACTTCATGACTTGCTTTGACCAATCAAATGGGGCAAGAGGCCCATTGTGTGACTTCTGAGAAGGGTCCACTAAAACCTTAAGAGCTATTTTCTTTTGTTATTGTTTTTATTGAGCTATACATTTTTCTGCGCTCCCCTCCCTTTCTCTCCCCTCCCCTTCTACCCTCTCCAGTGCCTCCCATGCTCCCAGTTTACTCAGGAGATCTTGTCTTTTTCTCCTTCCTGTATAGAACCATGAAAGTCTCTCTTAGGGTCCACTGTGTTGTCTAGGTTGTCTGGGGTTGTGGACTATAGGTTGGTTTTTTTTCTCTGCTTTATTCTAGAAGTCACTTATGAGTGAGTACATATTATATTTGTCTTTTTGGGTCTGGGTTACCTCACTCAATATGTTTTTTTTCTAGATCTGCCCATTCACATGCAAATATAAAGGATACGGTCAACATGACAAAACAGCAGCCTACAGAATGAGAAAAGATCCTCACCAACCTCACATCAGACAGAGGACTGATATCCAAAATATACAAAAAATTCAAGAAACTTGACATCAAAAGAACAAATAATCCAGTAAAAAAAAAATATGGGGCACAAACCTAAACACAGAACTTTCAACAGACAAAACTCAAATAGCTGAAAGACACTTAAGGAAATGTTCAGCATCCTTAGTCATCAGAGAAATGGAAAACAAAATAACTCTGAGAGTCCATCTTACACCTGTCAGGATGGCCAAGATCACAAACACTGATGATAGCATATGCTGGAGAGGATGTGGAGTAAGGGGAACACTCCTCCATTGCTGGTGGGAGTGCAAACTTGTGCAGACGCTTTGGAAATCAGTATGTCGATTTCTCAGAAAATTAGGAAACAATCTGCCTCAAGACCTAGCAATACTGTTGTTGGGTATATACCCAAAGGATGCTCAATCGTACCACAAGGACATGTGCTCAACTATGTTCACAGCAGCATTGTTTGTCATAGCCAGTACCTGGAAACAACCTAGATGCCCCTCAACCAAAGAATGGATAAAGAATATGTGGCACATTTACACAATGGAGTGCTACACAGCAGTAAAAATAGCTATCATCTAAAGTGGCTGATTATCTTACTAAGAAAGAAGGGACTGTGTGACAGGAAACTAGACACTGAGTCAAAGCCTTAGCTGAGGGAGTTAGAATGCAAATGTTGAAATGTTCTTGGTGCTGTCCTAGGTCGTGTGCACGAGATAAACAGCTACAGCCCAGCTACAAGAATGACCCCCAGCAAGAAGAACCACCCAGCTAATCCTAGTCCAGTTTTTAGAACTGGGATCAAATAAAGATTGTTGTTTAAGTCATTCATTCCTGACATAGTTTACTATGTATGCATAACAACTTAAATATTAAGAAATGGACAAATAGGCCAGTTAGAATATCCGTTCTATAAAAGACAGCCATGCAGAAACAATTAAGTCACATCTTCTTTGACTTCCTCCTTTGTCTGTGTTGTGGATGCTGCTTTTCTCTTAATCTAAAAGCCAGGGTACCTCTTCTTTTGTGGGGGTCCAAAATCTCTGGATTAAGACACATGTGGGGAAGTTTCTGCATGGGCTACAAGCCATTATGGAATAAAACTGTTGAGACTGTAAGATAGCACAAACATACATTGGAAATGCAAACCACTGAGACTAGAAGATGCTGTAAACAGTAGCTTCCCTGTGAACAGGTTGGCAAACTGAGGGATGGTCATGAGAGCCCCAGGCATGCATGCTCCAGCCTCCAAGCCTTTGAGGTTTTTATTTACCATGCATGGATTACTCAAGGTATCATTCATATTCTTTAACTCCCTACATTTGCATTATTGTTCATCTGTTTCTTGTCCCTCCCACACTCCCCCCCCACACATACACACCAACATATAAGCTCCATGAGGTCAGGGATATTCTTTGTTTAAGGTTCTGGAACCTTCTTCATGCCATGTAATTACTGTAAGCAGTCACTCTATCACTTAGCAACAGCCCGAGAGACAAGTATTTTCATCTGTCTTGTCTAATAGTGCATCCCCGATCTCTTGAGCAGTTCCTGCTGATGGCAGTTGTCCAGTAAATGTAGCCAGGAGGAATAAAAGAACAAACAGAACTGGGTTTCCCCAGCATAGTACAAAGATCATCTCAAACATCGCTGAATTGTTTATGCACTGTTGAATACCTACATTTCCCTAGCATTCTGCATGTGTCTTTTATGCCTCTAGTTAAAGCAACTTCCCTTTACCCTTTTTCTTTTGAAGAAAACTACTGGCCATCTCTGGTTCCTAGAAAAAAAAATGGGCACTTTGGTTTCATGTTCCCCAGTCTCCTTAGATCCAGCTGAGAAGCCCAAGCTACCTATTCTTTCAGGCGACCATATTGCTCTTTCCAGGATACTTACCATGGGATCCCATCTAGCCTTGGACCCTGGCACAGCTCTTACTGAACATAAGTCATTGGCTACACATAAAAAGATGCATATGAAAAAAGTAATAAATAAAAAGGGAACGGAGCTTTCTCATAGTCTACAAACTATGAAGGTGGAGAAATAAGGATCTTTGACTACTTGTATCCATTAAAGAACATTACAGAAAAGAGAAGTGGCCTCTTTGACAGACCCTATCACAAATGCTCCTATCTGTCCCAATGCCTTCCCTTGATATAATATAACAAGGTACGTACACACATATATACACACACATGCATGCATGCTTGCACGTGCATACACACACACACACACACACACACACATACACACACACACACACACACACTGAAATGTCACCTGCCCTTGCAGTTGAGCTCTCTGGTCCTATTTGCATTCGCCACCAAATGGACCCTTTCTACATAACTATACGATCTGCCTGACTTTTATAACCCGACAGATCTGACAGAGACCAGTTCATAATTTGGAGCTTCTAGATGCATTGTCATTTGCTGCCCAAGGCCAAGTACTCTATCTCTTCTAGGGTCCAATGATATGCCAAGAGCTATTCCTCAAAGGGCACGTGTGTCCTACCGCAGGTGGCACAATGTGCCTGCAGAGTCCCAGGGATCCCTGTCGTAATTCTCCCACTGAAGCGTGTATAAATAAGTCATCCCACCTTTTCCCCTCCTCCCAATAGTTATTCCCTTCATTTTATTTTTAATCTCTAGACTCTAGTCATAATATTAGACACAAGATATTATAATATTAGGTTCATTTTGCAGAATTTCCACAAATACACCACAAACTGGGTAGCTTCATCCACAGACGTGTACTAGCATCTCACAGTCCATGGATCTGGAATCTGTGGCCTAGGTGTGGGCAGGGTTGGTCTTCGCTGAGAGTTGCCTAGGAAGATCTGCCCCCAGACATCTCTCCTCAGTTTTGACAAGCTGCCATCAGCCTTTGAATTCTCTGATATCCAACTCCTCAATGCAGTATCTTTTCTTCCATGTTTATGTCTGTATTCAAAACTCCCCTCTCCAGAAGGATACAGGCAACAACTGGGGTCCTGCTCTCATTTCAGCTGGTTACATCTGCCACAATCATACTTACAGATAAGGTCACACTTTGAAGCAGTAGAGGTGAAACTATCATCACAGGAGTTGGAGAAAACAAACATCTTGGTTTGGGGCATCTTGGAGATCCTTGGATTTCTATATTGTTTTCCTGGGATGGGGGCAGCTGCTGTCTAGATTCACTGTCTGCCATTGGTTGTTGAAGTGGAGGTGCTAGGATGGAATGATTAAGAAGAGGCCTAAGAGCTCCTCCACTGAACCACACTCAGAATAGGCCTTGCTCTAGCCAGACCGTCTCCATCCCAGAAGGTCAGGGTACCCTTAAGGCAACCACCGCTTTGACCATGAGCACAACTGTTTCCTACGGAGACCCTTCTTGTAATCTGACAATATTTCAACATATTCTCTGGTTATAAAGGGAATGTTTCTATATTCTAAAAGCTCATCTATTGAAATCTCCTGTGCAGTTAAGAGTTGGGGCCTTTGGTAGTTGGTTAGGCCTGAAGATGGACCCCGGTCATAGGATTAGTGCCCGTAAGAGAAGAAACGTGAGAGGACTCTTTCTCCCTTCTCTCTCTTTTCTCTACCATAGAAAGATTATTAACAAAATACCATTAATCCCTTTAAATGAGGGAGCCAATCCTCACCAGACACCATATCAGTTTGTTAATCTCAGAGATATAAAGTAGACCACCAACCCAAATCAACATGCCAAATTAAATCATGCTTTCACATTCATTGTCATTGGCTGTCTCTGTCTATAGCCAGGGATCAGGAGATCAGCATCAGATATGGAGAAGATAATTGGATTCTTTATTTAAACTCAGGAGAAGGAGTTTCCAAATAGGAGATTTTGGAGATAAACAGGCAGGGTTACAGAAGCAGAACAAGTTGGTCATAACCTTTGCAAACGAAGACATGGTTGCAATGTGGTCATAACAAGGTGGTCATATCAAGTGGTTATAACAAAGATGGTCATAACCAGGTGATAGAGCAATCTTTTAAAGCAGAGGCAGGATTCCCATTTCCTGGAACAAGCAGTACAGAACCATTTGAAGTTAAGATTACAGATGGGGCATAGTCCAATACTTGAGAAACATATTTAACTATAAATGGTAGTATGTTTTTATTATTAAAATGACTTTCAAGTCTAAGAGGCAAACTGGTTCATTAATCTGGCACTTTGACTTTGGGTTTCCAGCTGGCAGAACAGGGAGAAATGTCTGCTGTCTAACCCAGACACCAATTAATGTTGATGAGTGACTTGACAGGATCTAAAAATCACCTAGGAGATGACTTTCTGAACATCTTTCTAGAAACTCATGGGAGTCTCTAGATTGAGCCAACTGAAGTAGGAAGTCCCACCCTAAATGCAAGACCATTTAGGACACTACCCTTGAATTGGGAGTAAAAAAACCCTTCCTGCCTTAAGTGGTTTTGATCATGTATTTTCCCCCCAGCAATTGGGAAAGTAACTAACAACCCATGGTAACTTGTTATGGGGTAGTTGCCTAAATAAGATACACCACCTCCAAGTTCATGACTAGACAGGATTTAAGACAGGCTTATGTTGTGGCCTCACTTGCCTTTAAAATGGCACAGGAAACTTTCCACCACAATCATATCAGAACCAACATGTCTTGGAGACCCCAAATCCTTTCCTCATATTCAGCTTATGGAAATGTGCATTTGAGGGAGTTTCCTGCCCCTAAACATCATTAGAAACAAGCAGCATACCCTAATGAGAGCACCGAGCTAGGCATCCAGAGACCTGAGACCTGACTCAGACTCTGCCGTTCAGGACTTAGAGGCCCTAGGCAATTCACCTCACCTCTCTGACCCCATCTATAAAGCAAACAGAGTGGCTGAAGCTCCTTTCAAGATTAAGAGGCCTATTGCTCAAACCTGGCTGACTGTTAGCTTGTCTGAACAGAAGCGAACACGTGGAAGTCGTTCAGGGACTTTCAAACTTCCCTTTTCTTCTGAAAGCAATTATGAGAGATCGGTCAGAAACTCCTTTGGTCCGTATTTAAAATTCAGGATCTTGAAGATTTTTAAGTGCGCTGTCAGGAAAACATTCGTACAGCACTAACCAGCTCACAGTGGGGTATAGTTTATGAGTCCTAGGGTTCGGATCTGAAATGTTCCCCCAAAGCTTATGTGTTTACGCCTTGGTCCTCAGACGGTAGAGTTATCGGAAGTTTGCAGAAGCTGCAGGAGGCCAGGGCTAGTTAGAAATGTGTTCTCCAATGGGGGGTCTTATCCCAGGTCTGTCCTCACCCATTTTCTCTGCTTCCTACCACCATGAGCTGAGCAACTGTCCTCCCTACATCCTTCCACCACCATGTTTCTTCCTTGCCACGTAGGCCCCAAAGCAATGAAACCAACCAACCTTGGACGGAACTCTCTGAAGCTGTAAAACAGGATGAGGCTTCTCCTCTCTGCAGTCATTTGTCTCGGTCCCTTTGCCACAGCAACAGAAAGCTAAAACCGAGTTCTTCAGCAGTTCTAGGTTGACTGGGCTCTGCTGCATGGCTCTCACTGGGTCTCATGCCCATGCAGGTTGATAGCATCCGGGGTCACAGAAGGCAACGCCTCAGTCTGGTGAAACATCCAAAATGCCACTTATGCAAATTGGTAATTGAACCGTATTTGTTTACTTTTTATTGCAGTGTTGGAATATTTGTCAAATTCACTTAATAAAGAAAGCTTTTGGTTTTTTTTTTGGGGGGGGTGTTCATGGTTCAGGGTAGAACTCATCCTCATAAGGAAGGCATGGTAGCAGCAGGATGAATCAGTTGATCACGTGACATCAGCAGTCGAGAAGAAGAGAGCAATGGATGCTGTGGCTCAATTTACCTCTCCTTTCTATCCAGCCCAGGAACCAAGGCCATGGCAGGGTACTATCATTTTAAGAGTTGGGCTTCCCAGTTAACTCAGTCTGAAGCTTCTTTATGTACACGCCCATGTGTTTGTTTTCTGAGTGGCTTCTAATTAATTCCTATCTATGACTATCAACAGACACCCCTGCCGGATGCTCAACTGCTCAGATGGGGGATAGCTGGCTGGGGGGCCCCCAAGACCCCAGTCAGCAGGAAGACAGCCAGGAGCCTGTCCTTGTGGCCCCAAGCATGTGTGCTTCAACTTCTGTGTTGAAGACTGTGGTCCATGTTGCCACTAGGGCCAATACAGAGGCCCGAGATCTAGGTCAGAGATAGCAACTTGATTGGACTCTGAGGGCCATGCCACGGCAGGGGCCATACAGATAGGAGTGGACTGTGCTGCCTTCTGGGGTCATGTTGTCATCTGGGCCCAGGCTGCTGCTGAGGGCCATGTCTGGGTCTGTGGCTCTTTAATAGATAGGATCTGGGTTGATTTATGGGGCTCCTGTTACCACCAAGCACCATGAGGTTGCCCAGAATCAGATCAGTCACCTAAGTCCAGGTTGGTGTCCAAGGGCGAGGATGCATCCAGATCTGAGCAACCAGTGCCACTACAGAGAAGCTACTCAACGTCATGGTGATGTCTGTGGCCCTACTGCTGCCAGGATCTGTGTTGATGTCTAATGTTCCTATTATCATTGAAGGCCATGCAGACACCTGAGACTGAGGGCCATGATGGTGTCTCAGGGTCATACTGCCACTAGAACAGTGGTGACATCCAGACCCAGCCACTGTTGAGGACCTTGTCAGAGTCCACAGTTCTGCCATGGCTGGGGTCTGTGCTGAAGTCTGGGTCCTTCATTGCCACCAAAGGTCACATAGAGGCCCAAGGTTAGGGTCACAGCCATTCCCATCTGAGTGGCCAGTCCCTCCACCCAGAGCCAGGATGTCTACCGGGCCCAAGTTGCTGCTGAGGGTCATGTCTGGGTCTGTGATCTGGCTACAGTTGGGGCCTGTGTGGATGTCTGTGGCCTGTGTCACCTCAGAAGGCCCTAGAAATCATGCGATATGAAATCAGAGGGCCATTCTGAGTCAGCCACGCCCTTTGCTGGCCCTGGTAAAGCTGGCCTTGCCTCTTACTGGACTCTACAGCTAGAGACCTGGCCCCTGCGCACTGAGAGATGGCTCCCAGCCCTCACTGCAGGCCAGGGTGAACTGACCCTGAGGGCATGCACATAGGGGAGCTGGCTCCATCCACTGGTCCAAGGTGGGTGGCCTCAGGGGCTCTGACTGACCAGCTTAGCTACTATCCAGGCCCACAGCCAGACCTCGGGTTGACCCACCCTAGCATCTACCCCATCTAGGACCCGCTAGAGCTGGGGAAGGGACTGGTCCTGTGAAATCTGCAAGATCTCCAAGACTCGTGGCTGCCACAGGATACCCCAGAGGAATTCCAGTAGAGACCCAGTGATGGTGGTATACCAGAAACCAGAGGCCTCCAGACCAGTGACTCATTGCATTAGATACTAGCCAGTAAAACTGATGGGACAAAGCGGTATATATACCATAAGGCACACTGAAGCCTCCACTGCTAACAGGACAAATGAAAAAGTGTTAGAGAAGCAGGAAAGAAGGAGAAGCAAAGGGATTTTTCTGTTGTACTGGTTTTTGTTTTTATTTTGGGTTATTTGGTTTTAGTTTTCTGTTCTTCCTTTTGCTCGCTTGCTTGCTTACTCTGATTTGTTTCCTTATGGAGGGTGTGGCAGGGATGAGGGGAGGATGGGGGACCGGGTAGTGCCTCAGTAAAACATGACGGAGTCTAGAAAAGACAAAGACAAGCGTATGACTTCTTCAAAATTTATTTTTATTTAGTTATATGTCTGTGTGCATGTGTGGCTGTGCATCTAGTACAGGCAGAGGCCAGAAGAGCATGCTGGATCCCTCATAACTGGAGTTATAGCTAGTTGTGGGACCCCCAGCCTGTTGCATGAGTGCTGGGATCCAAATCCCATTTCTCAGGATTGCACAGACATGCTCTTAAACACTGAGCCATCTCTCCAGCCCCCTGTTCATGCCAATTTTATACATAGCCCCAAATTGGAAGCCAGGGAAATCATCACCAACAGAAGAAAGTATAAACAGACTGTAGCAAGTGGCCAAACAACACGTTCCCCTTAACAAGGACTAACCAGAGAGCACTGTACATTGATGTATGGAGCCAATTCCTGCTGAAAAGCATTACTGTGATTAATTAATAAAGCCAAGAGAACTCTTAAAAAAAATAGTGCTCCAGACAAAGGGAGCAGATACCATATACTCAACAGAAAGTCTGAGAATACCCACTGGGCAACATGCTGAAGATTAGCTGTGTCTCCAAGGACTGCAAGCATGAGGACCCACAATTGATCCTCAGAACTCATACAAAACAGTCAGTCATGATGTACACTTGTAATATCCACGCAGGGAGGTAGATAGAGGATTTCTGGGACTCACTGCCAAGCCAGTCTCACCTTCCTGGTAAACTCCAAGCATCAGGGGAAAAGTATATCTGAAAAACAAGGTAGAAGATATCTGAGGATCTATACTCAGAGTTGACCCCGGCTTCTACACACATGCATACTCACACACTCAGTCATACATGCCTCTACACACACACACACACACACACACACAGACACACACACACACTTGCTCTGGGAAGTTACTTGAGCATTTTAAAAATGGCGGCAATGATGACATCCACCTGAAGGTGGAACTAAACCAGAAAGTGCTGTGAAACTCAAGGATCTAGACTTCCTGTAGCCCGGGTCTGACCAGCTGTAAGAAGGTGCCTGCGGTGCCTTCATGGTGTTGGAAGACTCACCTGCTCCTACTCTGGGAAACACTTTCACAGAACAAGTATTTGAAATACCGCATGGGACCTAGTTGTACTAACAAAAGTTTTTGCTTCACATCTGAGATTTACATGCAACTCAAAACTGGGTTTTTTATCAACCAGAATAGCAGGCCTGTAGCATAAGGGGCACTGGCCCATCCCCCAGAAACTCCTTACAGATGGTAGAAGGTGAGCAGTGAGGATTGGGGAATCACTTCAAAGAATTCGACCTCTTGTTTCCCCCTCTTCAGAGGCAGCCATGGAGGAGCCTGGAGAGTTAGGAACACTTCCAGAAGAGGGTTGTTCTGCACTTGAATCTGAATGTCTAGCACCGAGTAAGGGAAGAAAATGAGGTAGGAAAAATTCCATGGATCCCACACTTTCCTCGTCCATTCTTTTGTGGTTGGCTACCTAGGTTGGTTCTGTAATTCAGCTATTGTTGAGTTTTTCAACCATAATGAAAAACAAAATTATGTCATTTGCAGGAAAATTGGTGCAAGTGGAGATAATGATACATGAGGACAATTAAGTCTGTCTCAGAAAGACAAATATCATATGTTGTCTCTCATCTGTGAGTCCCAGGTTTTACAGAGATGCATAAAATAAGGCGCATATGCGGGACGCGAAAGCAGAAGTAAACTTCTAGGGGATAAAGGAGATAAGATGGGGGAGGATCAAAACAGGGAGGAACAGGATATAGAGTGAATATGCCAAACATACATTATAGATAGGAAAACTTTAAAGAATAAAATTTAAGAAAAGGTTAAATGAATAAATAAAATTGTGGAGGCACGAAAAGTGAGGTATAGGGAGAGTAGGCTCACACAACACCTTCCTTCTTCTGTGACTTCTTGTGGGACACAGGATACTGGCCTGAAACAGAGATGCTCTTGTGCCAGCTAAACAGGGAAGAAGTGATACCAAGGGCTCAAAACGCAGCAGGTGACCCATGAAACCAAGGGAGGCATTTTCTGCATTTTGTGCTCAAAGTCTAGACTAGATCACAACGCACAGATGGTAGCACATATTTCTGTGGACACTTGTTGGCCAATGGGCCTTTAAAGATCTGTTTCTTGGAGTCAATGAGGGGACACACTGCTGTTGTCCCATTGCTTAGCAGGGACTGGGCCAGGTCAAGGACCAGGAGCTTAAATTTGAATCTCTATCCTGAACACACCTCAAAACACTCAATCCTAAAAGACCATTTAAGAGGATTTCATCCCTTTCATTTGACAGGTTGAAAAACTGAGGTGCAGAGAAGTTAAAGCTATTGCTTGGTGGAAGTGGCTCATGCCTTTAATCCCAATGCTCAGGAGGCAGAGGCAGGGGAATCTCTGTGAGTTTGAGGCCAGCATGGTCTATAAGAGCTAGTTCCAGGACAGGCTCCAAAGCTACAGAGAAACCCTGTCTCAAAAAAAAAAAGAAGAAGGAGGAGGAGGAGGAGGAGGAGGAGGAGGAGGAGGAGGAGGAGGAGGAGGAGGAGGAGGAGGAGGAAGGAGAAGGAGAAGAAGAAGAAGAAGAAGAAGAAGAAGAAGAAGAAGAAGAAGAAGAAGAAGAAGAAGAAGAAGAAGAAGAAGAAGAAGAAGAAGAAGAAGAAGATTGCTAAACACCACACAGCTAATTAGTATGGAAGCTAATTGATCATCTAAGTCAGACATGAACTTTGACCTCTCTGAGCATCAAGGTTTCCTTTTTCAAAACAACATGCTTTTAAAAATCAGAATCTGTCTTTTTCCTTTTCTTTCCCCTCAAAGTTAAGACTTCTACCTCCTCAGGTCCTCTACAGAGTTAAATCATCCTGACCTACTTCATGTACTATAGACCCCATGCTTTAAGGGCCTCTGCCCTTGCCCTGTCCAGGTCTTCACCCAGTGCCCCTTAACCTTAGAAGGGTGTTGCTATCACTAGCTTAGTGCTGGGGGGAAGCGAGCAGATGACTGGATGGAAGGGCGTGATAGATGCCTGTGATGGTGTCGGTCCTCCAGGAAAGCTGCAAGGCAGCCAGTGCTAGGTCAAGAACAGAACCTGTAAAAGGAGATCATGTGTCCTGTAAGAATTGGTTAGCAGGAAGCCTAGGCAATGAAGCAAGCAGAATTAATTAATTTAAGAAATTTAGTGTCCACAGGACACTCTGCCTGAGAGAATCCATAACCTCCCCCCCTCTGTCTCTCTCTCTCTCTCTCTGTCTGTCTCTCTCTCTGTTTCTGTCTGTCTCTTTCTCTTCTCTCTCCTCTATCTTCTTTCTCTTTCTTGGTATATATGTGTAGCAATACTCCCCAAACTCCAAAATACTCATGTGGGGCTGGGTACTAAGCTCTGAAACATATTATAGAGCTTTCTAATATTTGTCTTCCTGAAAGGCCATAGACTATCTAATCCTGTTTCCCGGATGAGCTCTCGGAGCTTAGGAGGGATCTGATTACATCCAAATGTCAGCAAAGTAGCCTAGCAAGGGCTCTACCACCCCGCAGCTACGGTGGGAACCACCCCAGCTTCATCCCATCTCCAGCCTCGTTTCCTAAGGAGGCCAGCCCCGAAAAACACTCTCATTATCTAATAACTTAACTTGCATAATTATTTCCCTCAAAGTACAATTAGCAGATATGCCTCTGGGATTTAAAATATATAGATAGCACTGCCTGGTGGACGAAAATATTAAATCCCTATCACAAAAGGAAAACGAGACTGGGAAACAGAAGAGACAATGAGTGAAAGATTTAGGAAAGAGTAGAGGCTGCAAAAGTAGGGGGCAAGGAGTGGAAAGAGGGGCAGAAAAAGCAAGAGGAATCAGAGAGAAGGGAAGAAATGGGAAGACAGAGAGAGGGATGTCTGAAGATAAAAGGACAAAGCCTATGTTAGTGAGTCTTCCATCTAGATCAGACCTACATGGGAGCCTAAGAGCCCAATAAAAACCGGCTCCAGGCAGTGTGCTCAACTCAGGAGTGGCTCTGGCCTCGTGTTTTTCTCGTGTCTGCATTGCCTTATATTCTGTCACAGCAGAAGAAAATGCCCCTAATACAAGGTCAGTGCCCAAAAGAGGCAGACATGAAGTCAGTAGCTTAAGAACCCTGGTCTTAATGCTATGCCCAGGGTCCTGAAGAAAGCAGATCTAACCTACTGTGCTCTCCACAGAGACCACAAGGGGACTGTGGCCCAAAACACATCACAAAACTTCATTTCTGCCTGTGAAGTCCCAAGAGAAAGAAGCACTGTAAGTCTGATCGGTTTTCTGGGAGCTCGTTGCAACCCTTGTACGTGGCCGTAAGTTTTTCATTGATCATGTTATGGAGGCTTGTCCTAGTCACTTTCTCAGTGCTGTGGGGAAACGCCCCGATGAAAGCAACTTAAGGAAGAATAGTTTGTTTGGGCTTGTAACTCTGGAAGGACATAGTCAGTAGTGGCAGGAAAGGCCTGACATTAAAGAGGAGCGGGAGGCTAACTGGTCACATGGTGTCCACATTCAGGTCGTGGAGAGTAACGGTGTTCAGTTCCCTCCCTTTGCCCAGTTCAAGATCCCAGCTAGGGAATGGTGGCACCCACAGTGGAGCAGTCTTCCCAGCTCAGTGAGAGTAAGACAAACCCCCAACATGCTTGCCCTGGGTCTGTCTCCTGGTGATTCTGTCAAGCTGACCCTTAACACTAACTACCACGATGTTCCTTCCGGTAAGGCCTTCAGGCTTCTGAAAGGATTTAATGAGCCTATCCATGCCGGTTGAAAACACTGAGGCCTAGAGCAAGGATCGGTGGCTAAAAATAGAGACTCTGTTCCTTCCTGCATTTCTTCTCACAAATGTTGGCAACTGAACAAAGAAATAAAAAAGCGCTTCAGTCACCCCTCAGCAACTGAGATCTAAGGGGGGGGGGCAGCTAACAGAAGAGCAGTTCATGCTGACTTTGATAGTTCCACCTTCAGCTCTGTGACAAAACATTCAAGAAAAGCAACTTAAAGGCAGTCAGACTGAAGCTCTCAGTTTCGGACTTAGGTCCTATGGTCAGCTGACACAGAGCATCATGGCGGAGTATGACAACCGTCAGAGTTGCCCCCCACCAATGGCCTTCTTACTCTAACTAGACCACGCGTCCTAGCAGACTATTTGGCTATGAACTAACATCTCAGAATCCAGTCCCTTCTATAATGCCACCAGCTAGTGACCACACTCTCAACACGTGAACCTTTTAGGGGCATATGTCACATCTAAACCATAACGCCTATTGGTAGAAGCCTACTTTCAGGCTTCCTCTCTTGACATGATTAGGGATTATCTGTCTTTTATACCCCATCAGGCTCAGCCTATACACTCACTGGCACGAAGCAGTCGATATGGCCTTATAGGCTAAACCACTAAGGCAGAATGAGATCTTCATGGGACCTCTGCTGTGCCGGGCACTGAGGGCCATAACGGTTTGCATAGTACAAACTTCTCCACGCAAAAATCTACACTAGGCTTTCTGATTAAAATGCTAAATTAAACACTTGTGATCCCTTTATTGTGAGTCAATCTATAAGTGTCATAGCGGGATAGAGAAAGACAGGGGTCCCTGAAGAGAAGCAATTTCTAAGCCTATTTTCTTTCTTTTTTTTTCTTTACATCTGTATCTTGAATCTTTTATAATTTATTCAAATAAGATAGCTTGTGCAAAAATCTCCTTTTATCTGAGTGATAAATTTATGTTGGTATTCCAAGCACCTCATCTTTCTTTTTTTTTCATTGTTTTTATTTATTTATTTATTAAAGAGTTCTGTCTCTTCCCCACCGCCGCCTCCCCTTTCCCTCCCCCTCCCCCAATCAAGTCCCCCTCCCTCGTCAGCCCAAAGAGCAATCAGGGTTCCCTGCCTTGTGGGAAGTCCAAGGACCACCCACCTCCATCCAGGTCTAGTAAGGTGAGCATCCAAACTGCCTAGGCTCCCACAAAATCAATAGGTGCAGTACGATCAAAAACCCTTTGCCATTGTTCTTGAGGTCTCAGTAGTCCTCATTGTCCGCTATGTTCAGCGAGACTGGTTTTAACCCAGGCTTTTTCAGACCCAGGCCAGCTGGCCTTGGTGAGTTCCCGATAGAACATCCCCATTGTCTCAGTGTGTGGGTGCACCCCTCGTGCGCCTATTTTCAAAAGAGCTTGAGTAGGTAAACAGAATGGGAACGCTGCACTGCTCCGGGGTCCTGCAGAAAGTTTCAGGAGGTGTGAGCGCTTACAAACTGAAGCAGAGGATGTGGCAGCCTGGGAAACGTGGATGTCAAAGTGCAGAACGATGGGTGGATGGCCTCTGTTGCACCCTGGAGGGTCACGGACACCGCCACTCACGTGCTAGAGCAGATGTGGGGCTCTAGTTTAGATTGGACGAGAAACTTCAAGACGTAGGTGCATAGTCTTCCACAAGGCTGTCTCATGGTCGAATCTTAGGTTAAAAACAGATGCCAGGCTGGGTGGTGGCAGCTTGTGCCTTTAATCCCGGCTCTCGGGGAGGCAGAGGCAGGCAGATCTCTGTGAGTTCAAGGCCAGCCTGGTCTACAATCTACAAGAGCTAGTTCCAGGACAGGCTCCAAAGCTACAGAGAAACCTGTCTCAAAAAAACAAAAAAAAAAAAAAAAAAAAAACAAACAAACAAACAAAAAAAAAAAAACAAGAAACAGAAGCCAGTAACATTGTGTCTTGAACAAGAGACACAAAGAAGAACTACCTTAGCTCCCACCTTCCAACAGCTCCAAACTCAGAAGAGCTGGATATAGAAGAAACAACAATGAGATAAAAAGATTTCCTTCAGAAAAAAAAAATTGAATTCCCATGTCTCCTCACCTACAATAGAAAAAAAAATATCTACATTCTTCCTGGTGTTTGATCACTCTGCGTTGAAGCCAGGTAATAAATTCTCCCCCCAAATACACACTCTTGCATATATGCCTGTGCTCATACATACACACACAACTTCTGAACATCTTAGAAACCTTGCTCTTTTTTCTATTTTTTGATTTAATATCTACTAATTGTACAAAACAATGGGTTTCATTGACACTTTCACTCGTGCTTATGACACGTTTTGATTTGATTCTCTCCCTCACTCGCCTCTCTTGCTCCCCTCTCTCCCTCACTCGCCTCTCTTGCTCCCCTCCCTCAGCCCCCTCTTCCTTCCCTTGCTCTTTTTGATTTGGATGACAGCCTTGCAGGTGGAGAACAGAACAGAACAAGGGAGAAATAAAGCTGGAAGAAAATGGCCAGAGCAGAACAAAACTTCAACAACAAAAGACCTTTTCAAATTCTCTAAGATGCGGAAACACAACACACATGCAAAACAAAGTAGGATGCAATTATAGAAAAGGGTGGGAGCTGAAAGTAAGGCTTCAGCAGCATCACCGGAAGGCCGAACACAAGAGATCTCCCCAAATGAAGACAAAGAGGAAAACTAGGAAATAAATTCCCAGGACAAGTCAAAAGGTCCAAGAGTTATCTCGTATACATTGGAGATGGGGGAAGGACGTAAAGCAGAAAGTGGTCATCCAAGGCATGCTCCAAAAACATTTTCTATGAATTGAAATTGAAACACATGAGCTCCTTGATTGAAATGGCTCCGATTGCCCAACAAAATAAATGAATAAAACCCTCCCATCAAGGCTTCTTGTGGAATCTCAAAACCACAGGACTAAAGATAATCTCTTAAATGCTTCCAGAAAAGAAAAATAAAAAGTCACATCAAAAGACACAAAATCAGAAAAAAAAATTGACTTCTCAATAACCACATGTGACATTAGAAGACAAGATTCTGAAAGAAATTTATTTTTCACTCGGAATTAAATTCCCAGCTGAACTATAATTCCAACAGGAGGACAGAATGAAGCTATTTTTAAGCCTACAAGGCATATTTGCATTCCTGGGATGCTACTGGCCATGTGGCAGGAGATAAGATAAAGAAAATTACACAAACAGAAAAACACAGGTCTCGGGATGCAGGATTGCAGTGGGGAGCGCCATTGGGTAAACCTAGGAGAAGAAAGCAAAACACAAGGGTCCTGCATGGAAGCTTTGCAGTGGGCCTAAGAGCAGTTGCTTCTGATGGGAACAGAGGCGCTCTGAGCTCTAAGGAAGAGCGGCATGAAATAAGCTGGTCAGTTAGAAAGTCCTGCATGAAGAAAGGATATCTGTTCTGGAGGCCCACGTGGCCCTCAGCAAACCAAATTCAGATATCATGTCCATATTCATCTGACCCACAGCCAAAGAACTTGCATTAGATCATTTTGTAAAAAAAAAAAAAAAAAAAAAAAAAAATTATTTATTATTTATTTATTTGCTACTATGACAAAATCCCTGACAAGAACAGCCTAGGCAAGAAGGCTTTCTTTGGCCTCCCAGTCTGAGAATATAAGCCACTGGGGCGGAGAAGACATAGCAACAAAAACCCGCGACATCTAGTCACGTTGTGTTCTCGCAGGAAGCAGAGAGAGGTGCCAGGGCTCCACTCACCTTCTTTTTCAGTCAGTCCAGGAATCCAGCCCATGGCATGGTAAACCCACATTCAGGGTGGATATTTTCCTATCAACTAAACCTCTTTGAGATTTGCTCCTACGTGATTACAAATCTTATCAAGTTGGTGATGAAGATTAAGCATCACAGAACTAAGTTTTTAAACTACAGTCCAGGCCGAAAGCCTCCTGCCTGAGATCTGCCTTGTATGGTGCTTTAGGCACCATGCAAGCTTCCAAAGAAGGAAAACAATCAATAGTCCTGCCCAGGTAGACATCTATGAACCACACAATGCAGTAGTAGCCCGCATACCTTGATGGCAATCAACAATTATTTTTAATTTATTTATTTCTTTATTAATTAATTAAAGATTTCTCTCTTCCCCACCGCCGCCTCCCCTTTCCCTCCCCCTCCCCCAATCAAGTCCCCCTCCCTCGTCAGCCCAAAGAGCAATCAGGGTTCCCTGCCCTGTGGGAAGTCCAAGGACCACCCACCTCCATCCAGGTCTAGTAAGGTGAGCATCCAAACTGCCTAGGCTCCCACAAAACCAATAGGTACAGTAGGATCAAAAACCCATTGCCATTGTTCTTGGGGTCTCAGTAGTCCTCATTGTCCGCTATGCTCAGCGAGACCGGTTTTAACCCAGGCTTTTTCAGACCCAGGCCAGCTGGCCTTGGTGAGTTCCCGATAGGACATCCCCATTGTCTCAGTGTGTGGGTGCACCCCTCGCGGTCCTGAGTTCCTTGTTCGTGCTCTCTCTCCTGGTGCTCCTGATTTGGACCTTGAGATTTCAGTCCAGTGCTCCAATGTGGGTCTCTGTCTCTGTCTCCTTTCATGGCCGAGAAGTCATAGATCTTAGACAAGACTCATAACCACCACTTTGCCAGACCACCACAATCACTAACTGTATTCTAAACATTTGTTCCCACACCCATAGATAAGTGTAGCTCTCACCCCACATCAGAAAAACTTCTCTTTGCAACAATCCAAGACCATTATCGAAAACCACTCCCTGCCTCAAATCTCCCTTCCCTCCCTTGATGCAGCATATCAAGTGACTCTCCTAACAAACCAGTAGTAGAGTGACTTTACTTTCCGTCCCCACAGAAGGCCTCCCTCAAACCTGGAATCCACCTAGCTCGCCCACCATCCACTGAGTTCGCTTCAATAAAACAATAGCATCTTAAGTCCCCTTCCGAGAACTTCTTAGTCTCTTAGCCACCTCCTCCAGAATTCTCAAGTGACACTGGAAAATGCCTCAGGAAGATTATACTATACCTGATATCTCATGGATTTGAGATTGCTCTGAAATACCACCTCATGTAGCCACAGGTATTCAACCCCCTGGCTGAGGGTCTGAGAAACGCCAGCCCCTCCAACTGGCACACTAGACCCTCACAGTCTGGCCCATAGCTGGCTCTCAGTTCCACTTGTCACCCCCTCAGCTCATGCTCTGTCTCAGTGATACTTTCTTCTGTGTTCTCAGTCTCTGGAAGAAGATCCAGTTTCTAAATCGACTAATTATACTCTGGTTTATTCTGGTTAATCTGAAATTGTCTCCAACTGAAAGACCTTTCTCATGTTAAAATCATGCGTTAAAAAAGCACCATCTTGACCAGGCAATGGTGGCACATGCCTTTAATCTCAGCACTTGGGAAATAGAGGCAGGTGGATCTCTATGAGTTCAAGGCGATCCTGCTCTACAAGAGCTAGTTCCAGGACAGCTAGGGCTGTTACACAGAGAAAGCCTGTCTCGAAAAAAAAAAAAAATCTTCTAGTCTGGTTTTTAATTAAAGTAGCAGGTTTTTTCCCCCCAGAATCAGGGATTGAACCTATGGTCTCATGTGTGTGTTTGTCAAGCAAATTCAAATTTCTTATTTCTTTTATAATTTTTACATGTTTGTTATTCTTTAAAAATAGCAAACCTACAAGAACAATGAAGTATTACTCAAAGTACCACATCCTATATTTGACATCTGTTTTAGCACCAATTCATGCTTTCCATCCTTAATCCATCTCTAACTCAGGGCAGCAAAGTTCCTATAGAATGTGGTTCTGTTCATACACCGTCATAAAAAAAAATGTGCAATGGGCATCTCGAGGAAGAGTAAGGTCCTTCCAGTCCTCAGTAAGAGGAGCCCACCTTTCCCACGTACACCTCATCCTTTCACTGGCCTCAACTTTCATCACAAGATCCTGACATCCTTCTGCCCCCCAATTTTATCTGCCCTCATCACCCATTTGCCCCACCTGCTCCCCAAGTTCTCCTCTGGGATAGAGACTCTGCAGGTGAGACTCTGGGTCTTTCTAATTACAGGGGAATTGACAGGATGGGGTGGAGAGATGTGTATTTTTAGCTGTGGCGAAGAGAAAAGAGATCAAAAGAGAACATGCTCTTTCCTCCAAAGCTCCTGCCCCTGAGCTCAGCAGGCTCCTGGGGTCTTGAACTTGAAGTTTTGAGGATGAAAGCAAGACAAAGCTATGGGAGGAGTGGGGGGATGGTTAACGCGCTGTTTGAATATTTGTTTAGGAGAAGTTTGCAAAACTGTGAAATGTGTTTACTGCTCAGTGTTGGGGAGCTAACAAGAAATAGATAAACAGACAGCGTGATGCTAACTGCCTTTGACACCGGTGATAGCCCTTTGGTTAGAGCAAATTCACCCCATGCCAAAATGGATTATTGCATGCGTCTGTTGTCTTGAGAGCCACCCTTTTCAAATATTCTAATACTCGAGTTAGCTCATCTGTCCACTTATTGATTTATTTGAAGGCATTGGTGTGGAGGAGCATCGGACGGGAAGGACCCATTGAGGATGTGGGTCTGAGGGTAGGGGAGGATAACGCTGGTTGCTGAGCTATAGATTCAGCCATAGGCCCTTGGAACAGGTGTAGAATTGTCCCCAGGCGCCAACCTGAAGTGACAATTCACTTTCATCTGCCTTTGTCACTTACCTCATTACTTTTCTTCTTTTCATGTGTGTGTATGCGTGTATGTCTAGGAAAACTGAACTGGTGGAATATTGTACAAAGTTTGCTAAAACAATGGATACCCTTCATATAAAAATATTATTTCTGCCTGTAAATAAAGCACAGGCCTATGTATAGGTTTATTTCATATCATGGTTATTTAGATTACATACTCAACTCATCTTCAACTACTAGCTTTTTCATAATTTTCTGAATAGTGTCAATATGTTTGAATTGGTTCACACTTTATTAAAATAATTTACTAATCACTAAAAAAAAAAAACAATGGATACCCTTCTGACCAAATTGTTCAACAATAGCTGTCTGCATGCTACAGATGCCAAGAACCAGGTAACTGCGGACCATGAGGTCGGACACCTCCTATGCCTGGATCTGAATCTGAGATTGAGAGTCAGGGTTAGGAAGGCTGACAAACTGGGGTCTGATGTAAGAGAAGCACTGTAGAAAAAAAAAGAGAGAGAGAGAGAGAGGGGAGAGGGCCGGGGAGGAGGAAATGAACTAGAAGCGAAAGCAGACAGTCAACACTTTACAACACTTTAAAAACAGCTCTTTATACCTGGGTCACCCACTCTGGGGGAGGGTCTTCTCCCTCTCTCAGTCTTTCCTGGAAATGCCCACCTACTCCAGGAGATCCTTCCAGGAAATGCCCTCACAGATGTAGACAGAGATAGGTCTTCTAGTTGATTCCCTATCCCCTCAAGTTGACAATCAAAATGAACTGTCTCAGTACCTACAACACCTGCCAGCTTCCACAGGCTATTTGCTGCCTGGGACAAACTGAGTTGGCTGGATTCTGAGGCCAGTTCCCAGCCTTGTGGGAAAGAGGGTTGGGACCAATGTGTGAATCTCCTTCAGGCGGGGAATGGTTGAGAGACAGCTTGAAGCTGCGGTACCGTGGAATCTCATCATTAAGTACCTTTTATTCACCCAAAAGCAATCACTCAGGTTCTACAAAAATTAAGAGAGACAGAACAATTTAAAAGTGAATATATCCACCCTTATACTCTTCGGTGGCGTCCTCCTGAGTGAAGGGTGGCAGGCTCTCGATTATATATTTTCTGCTACAAGTGCCTTACTGAAATAAATGTATTTCTGATATTTGAGGAAATAGGAAGCAATCAAATACAAGCTGAATATGACATCCCTAAAACCAGTGCCTTCCAACTCTTTTCAAATGATTGAGACCTCCAACGTGGCATGATCCCAGGGAATTTTCTAGGCTAGTTTTGCTCATATGCATTCCATAAGGACTCTACCCCTTAGGGCCCACCGTACATATCACATATGAACCTATGGCTTTTGCCATCCAGGTGAGCAGAACCCAAGCTGCAAGGAAAATAAGGGGCTAAGTGGCTGTCCTAACTGTTACGGCTTTTTCTGCAAGAGACTTTAAGCACTTCCGTCATTATTCTAAAGGATTTGGGGGCAGAGAATTTTTATATTTGAGCCTCTGACAAAGATAAGAGCAGAAAAGGAGATTCTAGATGAATAGACTATGTTTCTGAGTATACAACTTAAGATTACTTAGCATATCATAGTTAGATATCATAATTAAAGGCATCTATAAAGACCATCAAGAAGTTGGTATCACAAAATGGGGAAAATATTAGCAAAACACAGAACCAAAAAGGTGATTTATAAAGATAGTTGCTTCGCTGTGTAGTACAGTCACCACAGGCCGCATGCTGTCACTGAGCATTTGTGCGCTAACTGACCCAAAGTGCAGGTTGCTAGAAGCATTAAGTACACAACAGCTGTAGGAGGACTTGTGAAAAGCTCATTGATTGCATATTGATGTAATGATACCTGGGGTTCTCAGGTTAAGTAAAACAGATTGAGGAGAGGAATGTTCCTGAAAATAGATTTTGCTTGAAACACAAACAAACCTCTTTTTAATATTGTTCGCCGTATCTGTGACTTCTCTCATCACTATGACAGAATACTGTTAGAAAGCTCCTGATGGAGGGGGGCTCTGTTTCATGCCAGGGAAGCCATGGTGGCTGAGGAGCTTAGTCACAGTGGCCCAGAGAGAAATACAGAGTGCTCAGATGGAACCAGAGGCAGGTGGAACCTTCAAGGCCCATACCTAGTGGCCCGTGTATACCACTTATGCCCATGTTCAAAGGATTCCACACCCCTTCCCGACAGCATCACTAGCTGGGGACCCAAACCCTCATACTGATAGAACATTTTACCTATATAAGGCTCGCGTTGCAGTTTCTGCAGGCAAATCCTGAACATGCAATACATGTGTGAAACTTAACGAGGAAAAGGCAACAGTCTCAACAGGATGATGACAAGCATGGTACACTGACAGTTTGCCTGGAGAAATCCAAAGCAAGCGCCTGAATATCTGCTCACAATAAATAAGGACAAAATGAATGCAAACTGAAAAGGCGAAGAGAAATATTTAAAGCTGAACAGCGTCAGAAAATTGGATAATGCCAAGAGTTGTTAGGGATCTGGGGAAGCAGGGACCCTCTGCACGGTAGATGGATACAGTCTTCCAGGAACAGTTCTGCCAATGCCTAGTCAGATTAAGTATACGTGCCTGTGATAGCCCAGAAATTCTGCTCCTATACTTGCATCTCAGAAACACAACTCTGAAGAGGCACCTGAATAAGGATATTTGTTTCAACATTTGTAATGATCAGCTGTAAGAGGCAGCCTGAGCCTACAATACAGTACAGGGAGCATGGACACAATACAGACATGTTGCAGGCTGGGGTTGAAAGACATTGACTATATTAACACACGCTGATGCTGATGGTGCCGGTGCAGGGCTGCTTCTAGGAGCTTTAAGCAGGAGTTGAGTCCCCAAGTTGCAGATACACTCAACTGGTGACTGAAAGTGTGTGTGTGGGGGGGGTGACAATGAAGGAAAACTAAAATGTCATTAAACACAGAAGGCCTGGTTTGCATTCTTACCTAAGTGGGTAATACATTTGTATGCACGTAGCCATGGACACACCTCCATGGAAGTGGACTGCAGAAATGTGTACAGGTAGAGTCATTCTTACCATAGTGACAATGAATGGTGATGTATGAGTGTGTTTCTGTGTGTGTGTCGGGGTGGAAGGGTCTGTGTGTGTGTGGAGTCGCGGTGGGTGGTCGTGAAATAATACCAGGTGTTTACTAAACACATCCTAACAAAAGTTATACATCAGACCTTGTAGAATAGGGGAGGAAGATAGTGGCCAGTAGGAACAGAGCTATTGGGTGAAGGAGAATAAATACTTGCACATGGACTCACATGCTTTCTCTGACAACTGATGCACTTGAAATGAGAAGGATAATCAACTTACCGCTACGCGTTTAGTGGGAAAACAAAGCCAGCTCTTTTGTTCTCTGTAGAATGATCGACAAGAAATACTGTATTGTGAGTGCCTACTATATGCGGATTTTGTCTCATCCAAGGCAAGAAAGGAAACACAAAGAACTTCTCTAAATCCGGGTAATATAAAAAACAAACACAGCCTTCTGTCTGATGAGACGAATTCTGTGCTAGCCCTAAATTCTCAGAAATGCCCTCTGCCTTGGACTTGAACTAGTGGTTTTAATACTATGCCCATGGAGACTGTTCTTAAGAGATCACAAAGGAGAACTGGAGGAGGGAAGATTAAGAAGGATGTGTAGACGGGGAAAAAAATACAGGACAGAGGGATGATAAGGTTGAGAAGCCTCCAGTTTCTATTTCAACCACATCGATCTACTTTAGGCATTAAGTTTCCACGTAATATTTTATTTGAAGAAAGGATCCTGTGATTAAAAAGGAAGAAAACTGGGCGCCATTCTCATGGGCCTTCCTGGAAGATATGGAGCAGTATGATGAAGCAGTCTTCAGCGGTGGTAATACAAAGCCCGCAGAGTATTCCCCATGCCACGGGCCTTGAGCAACACAGATGGAAACTGCAGGCTCGGACTTAGGTCCTTGTTTTCTGTAAAGTGTTTCTGGGAAGCTGGGGTAACGTGGTATATGTCCTGTGTCTTCCTGGCAATAAATGCACTGGAAAAAGAGCAAGCTTAGCGAATCTAGTAGGACTAACACCTGTTGTCCTTTGAACTAAGTCTCCAAGCTCCTTGTCAAGGCTGCTTCTAGGAGATTTAGGCCACAGCCAAGTCCTCGGGTTACAGATATGTTCAACTGGTGACTGAAAGAAGGGCCGACAACTTCAAGGAGGGCATGGCTAGAGGAGAATGGTAGGGATATGGGGAGTGGGGAGTGGGGAGTAAATATTGCTTATGTGCGGCAAACTGCGTAAGAGAAAATTTACTGAATAAAAAAATCAGGAATTTTGCTACTATACAGAAAATAATTTTATACTCTTCATAATAAGAAAACTAAGTCCAGAGCCTCCAAATTATATTACTCATTTTTATTTATCACATAATACTGGAAATACAAAAAAAAAAAAACGGGGAAATACGGTAACTAAGGAAGAAAACGGTCAATAGATACAAAGCCATAGACAACATAGATCTTGGAAATAACAGAAACGTCTTTTAAGTAACTATGAGAAATATCTGAAGTTAAAAAGAGATATGTGAGACCTTAGGTACAGAATTTGGGGCCGTGGCAAAAAATGACAAGCAGAAATCTGCAATAATACAGCGTTTCAACAAGTCAAAATTAAGGCTCTAATCCTCATAATTTTAAATTAAGGTGAGGATAAGAACAATAACATACCAAGTCTTTAACTTGAATACAAAGGGGAAATCAATAATATTCGTCATTTTTATTTTATGTATATGAGTGTTGTGTTTACACGTATGTATTTGCTCCATGTTACGCAGTGGCAGAGGAGACCTGAAGAATGTGTCAGATCCCCTGGGACTGGGTTACAGACAGTTGTGAGGCACCGCATGGGTAGAATTAACTCCTCTGCAAGGGTCTCAAGGGCTCTTAACTGCCAGGCCATCTCTCCAGCCCCTTATCCCAATTTCACTTAACACTTTTTTCATGGGACAAAATAACAAAATCTCAGACAAAATTTCTCCAAATTTGAATAACAGAACTACAGATCCCAGGTGATCAGCAAAACCTATATATGGATAAAGTGCAAAGAAAATCTCACTAAAATATAAAGTTGATTAAAATATATCTCAGAAGAAGCCAGGGGAAAGGGCCACAGGACACACAGCAGAAGAACATCAAGAATAATGGCTGATTCTCATAAAGAAACAGAGATTGGAAAGTAGCAGAGAGACACCTTCAACGTGCTTTTTTTTTTCCGTTAGTAACTATTTAATTTGACTCTTTTTAAAAATTTTTAATTTATTTTTTAATTTCATTTTACATTCCATCCACAGTTCTCTTCTCTCCCCTCCACCCCCCACCTCCCTGCCAGCTCACCCCTATCCACTCCTCCCAAGGGTAAGGGCTCCCAAAGTCAGCAAAGTCTGGCACATTAAGTTGGGGCAGGACCAAGCTCCTCCCCCCTGCATTAAGGCTGAGCATGGCATTCTACCATAGGGAATGGGCTCCAACAAGCTAGCTTATACACCAGAGATAGAGCCTGGTCTTACTGCCAGGTGCCCCACAGATAGTCTAAGCTTACCCCTGTCTCCCACATATGGGAGGCCTAGTGCCATCCCATGAAGGCTCCACAGCTGTCATGTCAAGAGTTCCTAAGTGTTCATGAGCTTGGTTCAGCTGTCTCTGTAGAAAGATGAAAAAGTCTTCAACATAGATTCCATATCCAGTTTAAAAAAAACATAAAAAATAAAGTAAAATAAATATGTTTGTAAGTCAGTAAAAATCAGAAACAATATCACCAATAGCCTCACTACAAAGAAACTCAATAGGAAGATGCTCAAGCTGAGGGAATGATCCCAGGTAGAAATTTGGATTTAAGGGATAAGAAGAGTTGATAAAAAGTAAATCTGGGGGTGACTTCTGATTTTTATAACTTGTACTTTTGAAAAGAAAGTTAATGGAAAGAAATTAATAATGGTGCATGTGGTGCTTAGGAAATAGAATTAAGAATGTGGCAGCAACAGAAAAGAAAAGGCAGGGATGCACAGAAGAACAGCGTGACTTTTTCAAAAGATTAAATAACAAGGTGAGATATCAGTTTAGGTAGACTGTGATTAAGTAAAACGCGAATATTATAAGCCCTAGACAAAGAACTTTTTAAAATAAAAATATAGCAATAAATCAAGCAGAAAAGACAAGACAAAATATTTTAAATGATGTTATTAATCCAAAAGGATGCTGGGAATAAAGATAAAGATAAAAATAAAAGACTTTAAAGAAAAAAGCCAAAGATGTTTTTGAATAATCACCACCCTGAAACATACCAGGGTGGTCCTACCATTTGTCCTCTGAATGACCTAGGCAAAGTGTCGGAACTTCTCCAAGCATTACTTGCTTGTCTAAGATAATAGCACCTGCCTCCTTGAATAGTTACATTAATTTTTAAGACGTGTGCAGCAATTCATGGCCTTAACAAACTATGAATAAATAAACAGTGGGGACAATGTTGAAAAAGTCAGTGATAGTAGAATATTCTCTATCTATCTCTATCTCTTTGTCCCTCCCTCCCCATACTCTTGATGCATTCTAGAGATTAACCACTCACTGTGCGTGTGCAGGTTGAGGCCAGAATTCTTTAATCACTTCCTATCTTTGCAACAGGATCTCTGACTAAAGCTGGAGCTCTTTCATTGAAAATCCCCCATCTCTTCCCTCTACTGAGTCACAAGCGTATGCCACAAGGAACAGCTTTCTAGGGTTGCTGGAGGTCTGTTCTCAGGTCCTCACACCTGCACAGCCTTGACTCACTGAGCCGTCTCCTTAACCAAGATAATCAGTTTTCTATTACTATCCCACAATAACTGAAATGAAAACCTTAAAAAGAGGAAGGCTGTTTGGGCACACAGTTTCAGAGGTTTCAGCCCATGGTCTCTTGAACTCATTGAGCGTGGGTCTGTGGGGAGGCAGCCCAGTGACAGAAACACATGGCTGAGGAGGCAGCTAACCACATGGTGGCCAATAAGCAGAGAGAGGAAGAAAGGAGCCCAGGATCCTGAACGACCAAGACCTCCCCCTGAGCCCCACATCCTGAGGATTCCTTTACCTACATACAGTGCCAAGATGGGGCCTGAGCCTGTAAGTCGTGAGCCTTTAGGGGATGTTACAGCAGAAAGGTAAAATATGAAGAAAGGGAAATGAAATTTCCTTCCTTAGAACCCTGGGCATGTGTTGGCATCTGCAGCCATCACTAACTGTCCCTGTGCAGAAGTAACTGGCCATCCCCAGGATGTCAAAGTGTTTTATATAGAATCTTATATTACCACTTACATATTGAGTTATGCTATTTCCTTCCTCATAATATTCTTAATTAAGCATTTTAGTTTGAGATTATTATGACACATTTGTAAGAATACAGAAAAATCCCACATATCCTTTAAGGAACTCAGATTTCCGTGACTGTAGCATCTCATAGAAGTAGAGTATACTGTCATGGAGAGAATGTGTCCAGGGTTACAATCAAGACACAGACCATGTCTGACATCCACAGGATCTCTCATGCTACCCTGATAGAAACATGGTCACCTACAACCCACTTAGCTACATCCTTATCTCCTGTAGGCCCTGGCAACCACTAAGCAGCTCTCGGTTCTGAAAATGTTACCATTTTATAATGTTACAGAAAATAATCATACCATAAGCCCAACCTTCTCCACGTGATTCTTTACATGGAGATTGAGTCAAGCGGTTGAATGTATCAATAGACGTTCCTTTTCATGACTAAGCACTATTCTCTATTGCAGACATGCCACAATTTATTGGATCATTTGTTGAAAGACGTCTGTATTGCTTCTAGTTATGAGCATCATGAACACATTTTCATGAGATCTTTGTGTGGCCATAAGGCTTCTCTATAGAATAAAAGCTGAAAAGTTCAACTACTGGATTGTGCAGCTGCATGTTTGTTTAAGAAGCTGCTAAACTTCCTTCCAGAATGGCTGTATCTTTTTACTTTTCCACTAAGTCCAGTTTTACAAAATTTCTTAGTTACTCTAATCTCTTTGCATCTCCATATAAATTTTAGAATTTCCTCTATAAAATCCTTATATTTTAAAAAGAATCACATTGAGCCTATATATAGCTTTGAAGGGAAACAACACCTGTGCTACATCCTGATCCATGAACATGGTACATCTCAACTATTTTCACTTTTTGGTTTCTCTCATCAACATTTTGTTGTTTCAGCATTCAGGTCGTGTGTGTGTGTGTGTGTGTGTGTGTGTGGTGTATAGAGAGATATCTGCATCTATGTGTTTCCTCTTCCTTCCTTCTCCTCTCCTTTGTCTTCCTTTTTCCCCCTTTTCCTATTTTTGATTCAGTGTTTATGGTATTTTGTTTTGTATGATTATAATGTCATTTTGTTTTCTTATCCCATGGTCTTTTTTTTCTTGCTAAAAATCTAAGAATTTTGTGGTGTCCTTGGGATTTTATGCCTAGACAATTACATAATTAGAAAAGTAGGGAATTATTTTATTTGTTCCTTTTTTCCCTTAGCACACCAGCTATGCTTCCAGTACCATGCCAAATAAGATTGGTTGGAGTTTATGTTCTTGCCCCACTGTATCTCTTAGTGAGAAAGTGATCTGTCTTTTGTGATTGAGCATAGTGTCTACATCTCTATCTAGTTGGGAAACTTCTTCTGCCCCTGTTTTTCTGAGTTGTTTTAAGTCAAAAATGCAAACATAATACTATGTGCTGATATGTAAAACTAAACCACTGTGTGATTCTTTTTCTTTACCTGGTTAATATAGAACATTGGCTGGTTTTAAAATGTTGGACCAATTTTTTATCTATGGAATAAACATATCTTCCTCATAGCATTTTTTAAAAGAGGTTGTGTCTATATTCGCAAGATGTATTGGTCTATGTTTTTCCCCATTTTTCTGGCTTGGACTAAAGTAATTGTTGACAACATGACTTGGAACTGTTTCTTCTTTTCTATATTCTGAAGACAACATGTAGGATTGATATTGATGCTGTTTTTTTTTTTAATTTTCCAACAAATTTGTATGTATGTGAAAATTTCTTTGTAGAGAGATTTTTATACCTAAAACTTCAAATTAAACAAATTAAAATCAATTTTCAACAAAAAAGTCATAATGACATTGAAATTATTCATTAAATATGGAGTGAACTCTTGTGATTTGTGATTGTCTGTCTCTGACATGCCTGTTCATGAGTGTAAAGTCCCTAGGCTCACTCCCTCACTGACCTCACAGTGCCTGTAGGTTTTGTAACACTGTTACCCATTGTAGCCTCGACTTTGGCAAGTTCTGCCTTCTCTCTTGTTGGTCTTATGCTGAGATGTGCCAGGTATCACTGATTGTTTCTTAAGAGAATCAATCTTCATTTCACCAATTTTTAATATTTTTCTGGGTTTTTTAATTCCATTTTGATTTCCTCTTATCTTTTTAGGATTCTCATTATCTACTTTTTTGATCCTATTTTCCCCTTTTTCTAGAGTCTTGAGATGGAAATGTAGACTATGTGAGACCTTTCTTTAATGTATAAATTTAGAGCTATAAATTCCCTTCCCAGAGTTGCCTGTCACCGTGTCCCACGGACTTTGATACGTGGTATTTTCATTCTGCTCAATGTAGGAATTGCATTATGCCTCCATGACTTGCCCAGCCCCTTGTGTTGACATTTTACCAACTAGAATTATAGAAATCTGACTTCCTTTTATAGTCCCATGTCCTCTCTTGTTTTTAATTGTCTTAAATACATGCAGCATACATATTAAAACTACATCATGCTGTTATAATTTCTGCCTCTCCCACCAAACATAATGTAGAAAACCAAGAGTAAAAGGTAAATGTGGAATATTCATCGTGCCTTTTCCTAGTGTTCCAGGGTTACTTATTTTATCATACTCCCTCCCTGTTTATAGAGAATTCCTTTCAGCTAGTCTCTTAGGGCAGGTGTGCTGCCTACAAATTGCTTGGGTTTACCGTCATCTGAGAATGTCTTTATTCGCCCTTCTATCCTGTAGGGTATTCTAATTAAGACCTGAAAATGACAGCCCATTTTATACATATATGGTGCCACTTCCTGCCAACCACTAAGTTGTCACTCAGATTTCCAACCCACCTACCCACCCACATATGAGAGGCAACTAGGCTCTGCTGCTGCCTTCAGAGTGTCTTTATCCTTGGGAGATTTCGCCTTTGTGGTATGTTTTGTTGTGCAAATTTCTTTAAGTTTAACTTGTTGGAGAGTCCCTCCATTTCTTGAGTTGATAGAATTCAAATTTTGCCAAATTTGGTAGTTTGCAGTCATGATTTCTTCAAATACTCTTCAGCTCCACGGTCTTCCTTTTATTGGGGGGGGGGGGGGGGGGGGGGGGCAGGGGATTGTTAATGACGCACATGTTGGCTTCCTTGTTAAAATCCCCTAGGACCCTGAGATCACTCAGTTCTCCAGTCTGTTTCCTTCCTGCTGTTCAGACAGGTGTTCCTTTTGTTCTTCTTTATAGAGAAAGGAATAGGTAGAAATTCTCCTTTCATCCCTCTCAGGTGCCCCCTACTAATGCAATACTGACTTTCTGATTACTGGGCAGTGATGGGAGTCTTTACCAACAGAACAGGGGAGGGGCCAAGCATCTTCTTATGGCCTGGTCATAGTGGAGTCAATATTCCCCCTTGGCCTGGGATGGTAAGAAAAAGTCTCTACTAAGAGTTTCATGTGTTTGTTTTGGGGCTGTTGAGTTTTTGCTTCTCTGCCCTATTCATACTTTGAATTCATTTTCAAAAGCCAGAGAAATTAACCATCATGTCTTTTCTTGGGTCCTGAGACACCAAGACTCTGCACCTTCCTTTTTTTTTTTTTTCAACATTTTGCCCCATCTTTAAGTTCTTTTTTTATCAAAAAATCCAGAGAATTTCATCCTGTTTTACATTTAAAAAATGGAATAGGCAGTCAGCTCTTTCTTCCCAGACACGACATCACCAAGCGATACTTCATTTTTATACACTTTTCCCATTCACTGGAAGGTTTCTGAGGGCAAGAAACAAGCCTTGTTCACTTTTATCTCCCCAGTACCTAGCAATGATCATGTGTCCATGTATGCCCATCACTTGGATGGAGAGCACACCTAAGTGTCCCTGAATCATCCTTGGCAGTGAGCATGTCTCTCCAGCACAGCCTCTCCAATGCTCAACCTGCACCTGTAATTAGCCTGAGCGTCTGCACACAGCTGGGACCCTGTGAATGCCTCACTCTGGACCAAGGGCTCACACTCTAGCTTGAGTGTACGTCCTCAAGCCGGAAGCAGGCTGACGGCAAGCGAAGAAAGGACAGAGGCCGCGGTTCTGAAGTGTAAGAAGGGCACACCCTTGGCATTCGCCACTGAGTTGCCAGTGTAGAAAGACAGAAGAGGGACTGAGCCTGGCTGTTGCCATTTCATCTCCATGTTTGCTGCGGCTTCCATAGCTGCTAGGCTACAACTGGAGAGAACTAAGCAGGAAAGCTTTGGGGAGTTCCCAAATTGAAACAAAATTGCATCTCATTAAAATACACACACACACACACACACACACACACACACACAGCTTACTTGGTTGTGGGTTACAGGAATTCCCAGATCACTAGGTAATTTATTCTGTTCCTTTTCCCACACTGCTGAGAGGCACAGAAGTACAAAGTAGCAACCATAACTAATGAACAGCTTTAGTGCCTTTATCAATCATAAACATTGTGCCAAGTCCCCTAGGAGAGGCCTGCAATAAATCCTCCATTCATGGTTCGGGTACCCTGTCCCTGTCTGGAAGACTTTGGAGTCAGCTCTCCTCCCTCTTTCCCTCCCTCCTTGGCATGTTTAAGGGCACGTGTGCTGGATCTGTCAACCTCATGCCTTCTTGTCCTTCAGAGGAATCTAGTTTCGGGAAGTAGAAGCCTAATGCCAACCACAGAGGAAGAGTTAAGTCTTCTAGCAATCACATTTTTAATGACCAATAAAAAATACATTTATGTGCTTTTATTCATCTTTCAAGAGTAAGATGCACAGATGCTGAGAGATTGCCCAGTGGTTAAGATCTGAGTTTGGTTCCCAGGACCTGTAGCTCAAACACTTAAGCTTATAACTTCAGCTTCAGGGAATCTAATACCTTCATCTGGTTTCTTCAGGCATCTGAACTGATGCAGTATACATATACTCAGGTACCACACACACACACACACAAGCACACAAGCACACAAGTACACATGCACACACACATGCATGCGTGTGCATGCACATGAGTGCACATACAGACTTTTTAAATCTAAGTATAGTACTTTATATGTTATTTTACCCTAAATATCCAAAATTCTATGTCTCTACATAACTAGTATTTTTGAGAAATTATTCATAAGGATTTTACATCTTTGCATTAAGAATCCAGGGTTCATTTTTACATTTATAATTTATCTAATTTTAGACTAGTACATTTCAAGTAGTCAGTGGCTAGCAGCTGTCATCAAACAGTGCATATGGAAACCAAGAGCAAATGAATATGTGTAGAATATGTGTATGAAGGGATGGGTGTGTGAAGACTTAGTGAGAAGGGGTGAATCAGTCAGTGAGGAATGATGCATGAAGGAATGTGAAAATTGATGAGAATGAGTACATGAGAAGGAGTGAGTGAATGAATGAATGAATGAATGAATGAGACTGACTTAATATGTGGGTAAACAAAGGCAAGCGAAGAACAGAGGCTGCAGTTCTGAAGTATGTGAAGGAGCATCTTGGTGCTTGCTGCTGAGGACCAGCGTCACCCATGCAGAAAGACCACAGAGGGCCTGTGCCCGGCTGTGAGTCAGTGTGTGTAAATCAGTAAGTGAGAAAAAGTGGAGGAAGGAAGAAGAGAGAGTGGAGGAATGAGCAATGAATGGACGGAAATGAGTGACTATGTGGTTGAATAAATTAATGAGACACTGGGCAAATGACAAGGAGACGCCCACCTGACCCCTTATCTTGAACAGATGAGCTTTCTGCAGACAGACAGGCATGAGCTGGCAACTTTCCTATTGTTAGGAGTGTGAACTATCTGCCCTTCTACCTGGACAGAAATTCCAGGGTCCTTGACACTCAGCCTTCATCCTCAGGGCCACTCCTGAAAGCAGGAGGCCTGAAGGCTGGGGAGCCAGACAATCCCATTCCACTCTGCTCCCCTCTCATCTGAGCAGACAGTCCGCTCCCAAGTCACTCCCATGAGAAAGTGCTGCTGACATCCTGGGGTTCACTGCCTGCATGTAAGGTGTCACCCTGCCTCCTTGCTTTAGGTAAGGCAGGTCTGGGCAAATCTGCATTCTAAAGGGAACCATGCCTGGGGATACGCCATGGAGAAGCTGCCTACCTGGCGCAAAGAACAACCCCCAACCCTGCCTTAGACTCTGCAGTTTGGACTTCCACACTTTCTCAAATTCTTTCTCTCCCAGAGCCATGACTCAGAGTGAAGGGTCACTACTGAGAGCCTCTCAGATCCCAGAGAGAGTCAAGCAGGATGTTTCACCGGCTCTCATGAAGAAAAACTCAAAGCAGTCTAGGGTTAGTAAGAAATTACAGAACCACCAATGAGATGTGGGGGGAGTGGAATGGGATATGGCTAAAGAGGGAGGCAAGCCCTGGTCAGACTTGTGGGCCTAAGGAGTAAATTAGTTGTAGAAATTCTGAGAGAGAAATAGGCAGCTGGTCAGCATGTACTGCAAGGAGGGAAGGGAGGGAGGGACTTAGTAAGGCTTTTGAGGTTCCCCACTGGGTTTCCTATGGGGTATGGGACTTCCTATGGGGTATGAGGTGCCCAATTGGGGTATAGGGTACCCTATGGGGTATGAGGCTTCCTATGGGGTATGGGACTTCCTATGGGGTATGGGACTTCCTATAGGGTGTGTGACTTTCTATGTCTCACTCAGATGATCGCTGTCACTGTTAAGACCCACTGAGAGTCTTCAGAGGAATCATTGTCTTACACAACTTTGTGAGTATCTCATCCCTGTTGCTGATGCCCCTCATTAGACAGCCAGCTCCCCAAAACTACGGAGAGATTCTGCCTCCCTCATCTTCCCCAACAGTAACAAACAATAGACCCCTGGTAAAAATTTGACCTGGAAATGTCATCTGACTAAATCGGAGAAGTCAAATGGGCCCATACCTCTTCAGACTTTGCAAAGTGGTGAGGGTTGGGGCAGAACTCTGCAGTCCATGCCTGTAGATGCCCATCAGTGCCCATTGGTTCTGTTAGGAGGCATAATTGCCAAGAACTGGGATCTCTACTAACAGATGGCCAGTATACTGAATGACTGTCCACAATATCATCTTCGTTCAGCAACAGTGCTAAGCATAGTCACCTTGGTTAAGCTTCTGGAGCACGCAGTCACCACTATGTCCAGAGAGAGCCCAGAGAGCTGATAACACAAAGACAGGCTCACGGGACAACTGTGAGCATCTTCCTGTAGATTTGGTCCCTGCCTGCACGGCCAACAGCTACTAGCACCTGCTGTGGCATCTCTAAGTGAAACCCAGCACCTGCATATTCCCCACTGGACCACATGGGACAGTGGCCAGGAAGCAAGGTGGAGATGCCAGT
Source organism: Alexandromys oeconomus (assembly GCA_963919705.1). Taxonomy (NCBI): domain Eukaryota; kingdom Metazoa; phylum Chordata; class Mammalia; order Rodentia; family Cricetidae; genus Alexandromys; species Alexandromys oeconomus. The sequence continues at coordinate 24,896,799 of CAWTZB010000064.1, forward strand.
TCCTGAGCAGGAGGCCACAGGCTACCTTTCATGTCCCTTTCCTCAGAATAGAATTAAAAGTTCTGCAAATACTTCAACATAAAGTCACAAACAGTTCTTCGTGAAGATCATGCGGAGGGCTGAAAAGTTGAAGAAGGGACTGAAGAGGTGACTCAGTAGCTAAACTGCTGGTCATACAAGCATGAGGACATGAGCTTCGATCCCCAGAACTCAGGCAAACGATGGGTGTGTCAGTGCAAATATAACCTAGCAGAGGAGACAGCAGGTTCTTGGAAGACACTGGCCAACCAGTATGAACAATTGGTAAATTCCAGCTTCAATGTGAGACTCTGTCTCAAAAGATAAGGTAGGGAGTGATTGAGGAGGACATTCAACGTCATCCTCTGATCTCCACATGTAAACACATATACACGAGTGTGCGCACACACACACAAACACACACACACACACACACTGACTAATAACACCACGGCAAGTTCCCTGGGTTCCATTCTCTCATACTCACCAGAGTAGTTACCAGAGTCCTACAACCCAGAGCACCACAAGTGAACATGGAATTTAAAAAGAGGATAGAGACTAGGAAGGGAGGAGCCCAGTGGGGATTTAGTCATGAAACCCATATCCAGTATCAACGGCAATGTAGACACACCCAGTGCCCACAACAGCATCATCAGTGTGATCCCCGCAGGTTACCTGCCCATGGCCATATCAGAAGGCACGTTTCATCACCCTGTACCCAACTGTCCTTCCCTCCTAAGTGATGCATCTCAGCCTCCTCCCAGGGCCTGGTCCTCTCAGCCAGCCATGGAAGACCTGTACTTCCCTCCATACGCCTCTGAAATCAGACCCCAGGTTATTTTTTCATTTGTTTTGCTTTTAGTTTGGGTTTTATGCATATGAGTGGCAAGTGTGGTGTGTGTGTGTGTGTGTGTGTGTGTGTGTGTTTAAATGTGTGTATGCATATGTGTGGGGTGGGTATATGTGTGAATGCATATGTCCAAAGTTGATGACAGGTGTCTTTATCTCTCTCCACCTTATTCATTGAAACAGGGTTTCTCAACTGAACTCAGGGCTCGCTGATACAGCTAGTCATGCTCCCCAGCTTGGTCCAGATAGGGTTGTTTATCTCTGTATTCTAAACCTAAAAATACCAGAGGGCCATCACACCCACCCAGCGTTTACTTGGGTGTCTCGGATCTGAACTCCAGTTCTCATGCTTGAGTAGCAAGGGCTTCACCTGCTGAGACATTTCTCTGGGACCCTCACCATTTTCTGCTCTACCTTCATTCTGCTCTGGCTACAACCCTGAGCATATGGGATGCCCACCCTGCAGCTGCTGCCCAGCCATTCTGCAGCCCAGAACATCAACACTCTTTTCCTTGTAGCTTGCAGGGAGCCCAGCTAGAGAATCCAAGGGAATATCTCAAAGCCTCCTTCTTCCCCAGAGCAAAGACATGCTCCCGACAGTGATAGTGTTAGAACTTCCTGAATAAAAACTCCACATTCTGCAGCCAGAAACCTCTGCAGCCCCTGAACCTGGGTCTGCCCCTGGGTCGCTCCCTGCCACCCTACCAGCAAGCTTCTCTCCCACAGATTCAGCTCATCTGGGAAATGTGTCTTTGGATGCCTGGCTCCTATTTTCACTTTATTGAACATGTATGCATCATTTCTGAGGCCTGGATGTAGCATGGCTAGAGTACTTAGCCCAGAAAGCTTCTAGCTGGCTTACAGATGAGTGGATACAAACCTGAGCTGCAGAGTCATCACGATTCCTCTCACAGTACTGGTCCGAGTCTCACCTGGCAGCTTACCAAGACACCTGCTATACATTTTGCTTAGGTGAGATCCTTCTTCTAAAGACCCATCATTGCACAATTAGTATGACCTTAGTTAAAAACAAAATAAAAAAGGCACCCCACAAGGTCAGTGCCCAGTCTCCACTGGAGGAGCTGTTTCAAGATTCTGTGGCAGGGTAAGGGCAGCTGGGGACAATGCCTGCTCCGGGAAGCTCTGGAGAAGGATTTGCTCCAGCTCATAGGTTCGGTCTCCAACTTCATTTTGAGATATTTAATTGCAGCAATAAAGCAGATTAGCTGCTCCGTGCTGTTAGAATAAATAAGTACTTCTTTCCTTGGTATTAACCCTGCCATGTCAGTCCTAACGCCAAGGTTCATGTGGGTGTTTAGACACACATCCTCTAAGCAGCTCACCCCAAGGGACTGAAACTAGATGGAGCGATAAGCCCAAGAAGGCTTCTTCCCTTGAATGGTGACCTGTGGACCACCGAGTTGATGATCTCACTTGGATCTATGAACCTTTTCAAGGATGTAAACACACACACACACACACACACACACACAGAGAGAGAGAGAGAGAGAGAGAGAGAGAGAGAGAGAGAGAGCCCTGATTTTATGGTTTCATTAAACCCTCCTTTAACTTATCCCTCAGTTTAAAAGCAATGGGGTTCTCAAAGTAGGTCCCACCAACTGAGCATACAAAATCAACCCAGGAGCTTGTTCAAAAGAAAGACTTCTCGGTTCCATGGAGAACTTTTGAATCAGTGATGCTAGGACGTGGACAGGAAGTCACATTTTTATAAAGCTCAGCAGAAAATTCAATGTTGCTCCATACATTTAGCGATTGCAATCTATGCTCTCCTTCTTGCAAATGGAGATGATGATGATGATGATGATGATGATGACGACAATGATAATGATGACAACGACGACAAGAGTGGGAAAATGGAGGTAGTGATGACAGGGACAGCTGTGATTAAAGACAGATTCCTGGATATTTACTGAAATATTTGTGATTATTAATGCTCTGATATTATTTCATTTAGTTTTCAGAATGATTTGATTGTTGCAAACCCATTTACAGACAAGAGCTGAGATTTACAGAGATGTTAGCCTTGCCCACTCAGCAAAGTCCTTGCTCTGCATCCTTCTCCAGAAATAACACACTGGCATGAATCAATTCGCTCAGCTTGTCCCACCTCCTCAGAAACCACAGCTGAGTCGTCTCTGGCCAGACATGACCAGCCTCAGCTCAGAGCCAGAGAATCATCTTCTGCAGGACGAAAGGCATGACCTTGAATCATTTTCTATCCACCCAGGAAGACAACAAGCCAACTCCTAGACACCCAATAAAGAATCTGAAAGCTCAGCCACCCCAACTCTTCAGACCTACTGCACAGCAACCAGAAGACAGGGGGCTTGCTGTGACTGCTCCTCGACTATAAATGTCTGTCCTAACATAAATATCACCCCCCCTCCCCCTGCACAATGACATTTTGCTAGGATTAAATGGACAGAGGGCTGGAGGATGGCCTCTCTGGGAAAGAGGCTGCTGTGAAAACATGAGGGCCTCAATTAAATCCCCAGAACCCACAGAAAAAGCCAGATATGATGAGACACATCTCTAATCCAGTGTTGGAGGCAGAGATAAGAGGTCCCTGGGGCTCACAGGCCAGGCAGCCTAGCCTCGTCAGGACATCATGCAGGTCCAAGGGAAAGATCATGCCCCCCCCCCAAAAAAAGTGGAACAAGCCTGAGCAATGATGTCCAGCTTTGATCTCTGTCCTCCATTTAAGCATGTGTACCTAAACATACACACTGGTATATATATATATATATATATATATATATATATATATACACACACACACACACACAATTTAAATGGACATAATATTTGTAATTTTTGCAGTTATAAAGTACACTCATGGTCACTGTCATCATCGCTAACAAAATTCCATCATCTCTTGGTTTCAAGTTCCATCTCTTCCCTCCTTCCATTTTTACCACCTTCCCTCTGGCCTCGGTGCTACCATATACATCCAAGCTAGACTCTAGGACCCAGCATCACAGCCAAGAATGGCTAGCAGTAAGTCACAGACTGTTTTTCCTTCACACTTTTTAACAGTTCAGAAAAGCAAGTCACGGCAATAAATTGTGTACAGAAAGGACAGCGTGTCACCAAAGGGACCATTACCTCCTTAGAAGTCAAGCAATGTAGATTAGAATGGAAATTATTTGGGATCTTCATCAGTTGGATGAAATTGCTCAAGGCTCAGCAATTCACTGAGGTTTGCAACTGGGCCATTGGTTTTAGTAGTGTGTGTGTGTGTGTGTGTGTGTGTGTGTGTGTGTGTGTGCAGTGCACGTACTCACACATGTACATCTTTTGAAGAGATTCAAAACAGAGCACTTCACTTTCTATGGGCCCAAGATTGTTCCAATAACATGGGTCTGGTATTCTTGACCTATTTTTTCTGGATACATCTTCTCTGGGAACCAAGAGGAAGGAAGGAATGGCTTCTTCAAAGACAGAATATCTGTAGTCAAAGGTAGACAACCTGAAGAGGGAGGACATGCTTAGAGAGGAAGCCAAGTTATCATTCAGACCCTAATAGTTACTGTAAACACAGAGTACTTTTACCTTCCCTGGCCAGGGATCTAGTTGTCCAGTCTCATCTGCTGTACTCCTGGGTGAGGAAAGACAGGAAAGTATAGAACCAAGATTGAAGGCCTTAAGCAGGAGTGTCTTAAGTGCTAGACACCATGGTTTCATGTGCACTGTCTTATTAGATCATACAAAAGCCCTATGAACCAGGTCCTATAGTTATTATCCCCACTTAGTAGATGGGCAAACTGAGACTTACAATGGTTATGTGACTTATTCAAGATCACAGCATTCATCAGAGGTGTGCTGGTCAGTTTTGGTTTGGTTTTTGTTTGGTTGGTGGTGGTGGTGTTTTGTTGTTGTTGTTGTTGTTGTTGTTGTTGTTGTTGTTGTTTTACCTCAATGGAGTACCCAAAAGAAGCAGCTTTAAAAAGTAAAGATTTATTTTAGCTCACACTTTCCAAAGCCTCAGGCCATGCTCACCAGAGTCCTTGTTGCTAAGCCTTTAGTGAGGCAAGACATTCTGACCAAGGGAATGATTGAAAAGAGGAGGAAGGGTCGGCAAGAGCCTACCAGAACATGTCCCCAGTGACCTATTGCCTGATGCTGGTTACACCAACAAAAGTCTCAAAGGACTCCCAAAAGAGTGCCTCCAGCTAGGAACCAAGTTTGCAGCTACACACAAACTCATGGTGGGCATTTTATATTCAAAGTATAAGAGCAGGGAAGCTACCATTGGTTCCCAGTATTTCCTTGGGAACCACACACTTGAACTCTGCTGTCTGAGTCCATTAGCCAGGGTGTGGCCCACAGAGGGTATAGATCTACAGCAGAGGTTAAAACTCGAGTGCGGGAGTTGAGTTACCCGGTCAATACCCATTGACTGTCCAGCTATATACTTTAACCCCACAGTGGCTTGGTTTTCCTATTTACAAATCAGTTATAATTCTCTTGCTGGAAGCTTAAAAGAGGTGTAAATGGCATGTGTGCCTTCATGTGTATACAGGCACATGTGTGTGAGGGAGGCGCAGCCAAGCTGATCTCCTTCCATCAGAGACCCATTTCCAAGACAATTAACAGCCCCCTGGGCTAAGGACATTATTCCATATAAGAAGCCAGAACCTTTGTGACTTCATCTCTGGGTGCCACCTCTAACTCTATTACATTAAAGCTAGACTGTCCAACACATGAACTTTGGGAGACAAGTCCAAACCATTGCATTGCCCTAATCACCCCAAGAGCATAGCTCTAGCCTGGATCATGCAACATGCCCCACTCTCACTGTCCTAAGGTAACTACAGCACCTAGACAACAGTAGGATCCTTCTCTGGGTAGGATTCCCCACTTCCAACTCATCCCCCCCCCAACATCACTCCCTCATACCCCTGACTATACCCTGTGGCCCTAAGAAAACCCTTATGCATATAAGTACCCAAAGACCCTCTCCCTTTTCACATCTGCTAACATTGTGCAGATAATTCTAGGGTCAGCTTATAGTCAGAATAATTTAGCCCTAAGGGCCCTTGGGGGTCACTTGGAAGTATTAGGGGTTCCTAGAGGGGCAGACCGGAGCCACCAGGGGTTTCTAGGACCTTCTTTCCCTTGGAAACAGGAGCAAGCAAACAGAGAAAGAAAGGCAAAGACAACTGGTGCTTAGAGAAGAGACAGAGGGATCGGGACTGAGGTAAGTGTGCAGGCCCAGAGGAAAGTTGAGAACAGTAAAGTAGGCCAGAGGGTCTGGGCTGAAGATGTGTGATTAGTATCACTAATCATTTCACCAGCTTAAAATAGGTTCTCTCCTCTGAGACCGTCTTCCCGGGGTCAGCGGCTTCTGATTAACCCAGGTTGCAGCTGAGCTACTGCTGCTAGGTAGAAAGAGGCACATGGGGAGACCAGAGGGTCCCCGCCGGAACAGCAGGCACCGACCTCCCAGAGCAACTCCCTAGTATCCTCCATCCCAGTTCTTTCGAGGGGGTCACTGAACCCCAAACTCACTCACTGCCCAGCATCCCAGAACAGAATTAGCTCACCCCTCTCGCAGGGAGCAGAAACCAGCAAGCTAAGGAGATAATTGGCAGGGCTTGAGGCCAGCCCCGGGGGGATAGTGATTGGGAGAGTTTTCTGTCTTCAGCGTGTCACCCCCACTTATCCTCAGGGTGTTCATCCTAGAGTCGTCTCCGCAGCTGCCTCACATCTGCTCCCCGGAACAGCGTCTCCAGTGACTCAAAACATGCAGCTCTCTGCTCAGGCCCCTGTCATCTCTCAGCCTCCAGACTAGACAGTCCCTTTCCCTCCCCCTGTAAGTCACTTGTTCAACATGGTTGTTTGGAAGGGGGGGGGGTGTGGGGGCAGAGGCCCAGAATTACAGCAGAAGTTAATTGCCTGGGTGGCAGAGGGCCAAAGCAGGGCCATGTCAGCCTCAGAAGCCAACCTGGTTCTCCGCTGAAGGTCATTATGGGAACAGCCACTTCAATGTCTTCATCCCGCAAAGCCACATGGAAGATGACAAGCTAGCGGGCCTGCGTGCAGCTCAGCTTCCAACATGGCAGTGGGCATCTCTGATGGCCTTGGGCACAGGCCTCTTTTTAAATGCCACCTTCACTGACAAGTACTGTTAATTGGTAGCTGTGGGACTACACAGGAGACATCATTTCCCCCAAACATGTGCCTTTCACCTAGAAGTCCCCAAATCCCTTTCCTTCTCAACGCCATCCTGCCTCGTATTAGAGTCCATCAATCCAGTGTCTTCCCCTGAGCTACATCACGCCAGCTCATGCAACAAATGACCAGCCAGGACGTAAGATCATGCCTAACAAAACAGAGTGAAGGAGCTGGTTCTTCTGGAGAAACAGCCGGTGACATCAGCTGGTGTGGGACAAAGACCACATTGAGGGTCCAACCGCCTCTGCCCCAAGACGATGGTGAATCTCCTTGTCCCGGCCTCTGAATGTGAGAGCCAATGCCTCTAATGTGCAGGTGGAGATCAGGTGTGGCAGAGTGATCAATGACCCCCAAGAGGCATCCATGGGCAGGCCACAAATTTCTAAATATCCAATGAAAAAGGGTGGGTGCTGGACTCAGAGACTCATGGTGAACAAGGCTTAGAATGGGAACCTAACAGCCATACCCAAAAGAAGGATCAAAGCTGGAAGAGTATGCCCTAAAACCAGCTTCCTCTCTGGTCTGTATCTCCAGGTAAGAACTACAGAGAGGAGACTCTAGGGACATAAAATCAGGTGGCCAGATATTAGCAGAGCATAAGAAACCCAAGGCCAGTGCTCTCTGTCTCTTGTATTTGCTCCCTCCACTCCAGGGAGTTCAGACAAGGATCATGTACTCTTGTCCACTTCAACCCTGGGGAGACACTGCCAACCAGCAGCCTGGCCTTCATTGGCACCCATCTAGGGCTCTCCAATTGGCTGCCTTCTGACCACACCAAGGCGTAAGAATGTCCTGGCAAGCCCATGAGGCAGCTGGCAGCTACTGAGAGCCCACAAAAGCATCTCCCTTTATCCTGGGAAGTCCCCACTCTTACATTCTCTTAGTGCATCAACATCATTTTTGCCCACTGAGATCATAGTTGGGGAGAATGGCCAGCCCAGCTGTTGCCACCCAGGGTCAGAGAACAATGAGGCCACTGTCATTCAGCTCACCACTCCCTGCCAGGCAAGGACCATGGGCTGACAATTACATGTACTCACCCCCTTGTGCTATGTAACACGGTTCCCCTACCCTGCCTGGTGGGGACCATGAGGAGGAAGCAAGGGCACAGGGGAGAGGGCACAATGGAGTCCTTGGTAACCTACAAGTTGCAGTGTGGCAAGAGCAGGATGGTGCCCTTGTTTATCTAAAAGCATCCAGGTGTGGCAAGGGCTGGAGTTGCTTCTCAAGCGCAGATGGCACCAAGATGGTGGCAAACCATGGACCATGTGAATCTAGACTTACGTAAATGGACACTAACTAGGTAGGAAGCTGGGGCATTCAAGGAGAGAGACAGCATGGTAAGTTCAGGTGAATAGGAGGCAAGGGTAGAGCCAGGACATCAGTAAGGAGACTAGACCAGGAATAGTAACAATAACTCAGACACAAAGTTTCCAACATTAACTGCTTACAGAGAAAGAGGGTAAAATGCAGGAGGAATCTAGCATTTTCCGGGGCTGGCCAGCAGGAGAAAGTCAACTCCAGGAAGGCAATAACACAAGTTCAGACTGCACACATCCATCCCACGGATCTGGCCTGTAGTAGCTCAATATAACGTTCATGGTGGAAACTGAAGTTCTGACCAAGGTGGAATATATGGGCTAGTGAGCAGACATGGAGTTCCAGCCAAGGGAGGGTGAAAGAATGGGGCAGAAGGACCTGGGGAAAGACGAGGGAGCAACGGAGCCATAGGGAGCTCACTATCAGAGAGAAGAATGGCAGGGGTCTGTGGCGTGGTAAGAGGCAACAAGGGGTCTCAGGAAAGGCAGTGAAGTGTGACCTGCAAATGAGAAACATGAAGGGCTATGGATAGTTTTTTGTCATTCACAGGATAACTTGGAGGGCTACTTGCCTTTCAGATGACCTAAAGTTATGTACTATATTATGTGGAAGGAATCTAGAATGTTCTACTTAACTTAGCCTAAGAATCAGAACATGGATAGAAGATGCTGTATACTTCTTGCTCCTCCCTGATAACTTCCCTTTGGGAAAAGTTTCATAGATGGATCAGGCTGCACAAATTTAAGGGCTGGAAGGAAGCATAGAGGAGACGACCGGGAGCTATACTACAAGAGGGAGCCAGGAGGACGGAGATGAGGGCTACTGTAGAGTTGGACAAAGTGGGAGATGATAAGAACTGAATTGAGGGACCATTTGCCAGGTGACCTGTGCTCCCTTCAGTAGGAGGACAATAATAGTAAATGGGTCAGTAATGAGGTTAGAACCTAAGAAGAGGGCTGGAGAGATGGCTCAGTGGTTAAGAGCATTGCCTGCTCTTCCAAAGGTCCTGAGTTCAATTCCCAGCAACCACATGGTGGCTCACAACCATCTGTAATGGGGTCTGGTGCCCTCTTGTGGCCTGCAGGCGTACATGCAGACAGAATATTGTATACATAATAAATAATAAAAAATATTTAAAAAAAAAAAAAAAGAACCTAAGAAGAGCAAGCTGACCAGAGACTGGGAAGACTGGGAAGCAAAACCAACAGCCTGCCTGATAACTCCACAGCGACTCTTTCTACCTCTACCCAATTGTGCTATTTCTCCAAGGGTTCTCAATAAGACAGGTGAGGAGGAGTGTTGACAGGTAGTTAGGTTGACACCCAGGCGTGAAAGCCAGCGGGTGGGTCTTATCCAAATGGATAAAGCAGCTGGTAAGAATTGTGTTGGACAGGTACATCATGGAATCTTGGCCTGACATCGATGGAAACGGGACCTGCCTGGGGCCACGGAGCAGGATTCAGAGGCTGTATCACTGAATGAGGTCACAGATCAACTAGACAGTAAAGCACTCTGAGGTAAGTGTCAAATGATGCTGTAAAGTGCTAACCGAGTTTGCATCTGGCTTTAACACCTATCAGCTGGGTGCCCTTAGGCAGATTTTTTAACATCTCTGAATGCCCCCCATGAACTTGTTCCCTCCTAACAGCCCCTCTCTAAGAGTGTCATCACCCAAGGCTACAAGGAGAAACCTGTGAAAGTTCACTGTAAGCCTCCTGTGCAAATGTCAGTCGAGATGTGTCAGGCCAGGGAGGTCAAGAGAGTCTGCTGGTTTCAGGCAGGAGTAAAACAAAGCACTCCTCCTAGTCCTTCCTGGGGCAGCTTTTCCCTCACTCTGCCCTTGTCCTTCCTGAATCACATTTGGTTGGTTTCTGACCAATCTCTAAAACCTACTGAAGTCAATTTGAATTCTAATCCATTCCTCCAAGGTGCCCCCTCCAGCCTCAGCTGGGTGTCATCTATGAAATTAATGAGCGTGCTCTTGGTTTCATTGTCTAGTTCATTGCCGGAAACATTAAATAGCCCAGGCCTCCAGACAGAGAATTGCTTCAGATGGCCTCTCATAAGTCTCTGGGGTATTTTGTTTGTTTCTTTTGAGCCAGGTTTTTTCCCTCCTGAATTTAGACATCACCATGGCCACCATTCTTATGCACAGAGATAGCCTATTGGTGGAGCACTCCACAATCTCCTCAAATCTACCCCAATTCTACCTCTGAAAACATTATTTAGAAGACTACAGATTTGCCCCAATGTTTAGTCTCTATGGACCTCTGAGTCATAGTCACCCCGCCCATGGAGTTTAGTGATTATGCTGGGTCCATTTAAGCCAGTGAACAAAATGCCTTATGCTAAGTAACTTATGAGCAACAATACATTAATAAGATACATTGATGCTCACTAGTTCTAGAGTATAGTAAGTTCACAAACAAGATGCCAAAAGCTTGTTGTATATCAGCACCTTCTAGATGTCCTTCCACGCCACTCTCAAAAGCTGTGATGGTGAATCTTGATTGCCAACTTGATTTGGCTTATTCGGTGTCTAGGAAAGGAATAAGCCTCACCTCACAGATGTGTCTATGTGGGTGTTTCTGGAGAGAATTAAATATAAGTAGAAGACCCATCCGGAATGAAGGCAGTGCCATCTCATAGCTGTGAACTGGGAGGGGAAGTGGGGAAAATCTGCTAACAGAGCCCTGCTCCTTAATCTCTGGTCCTTGCTTACCATGAAGTTAAGGGCCTCCTCTATCGCATATTCTTACTGCCATGATGTTACCCTCAGGACTTATGTGATGGGGCTAAGAGATTATGAACAGAACCCCTGAACCAGTGAGTCAGGTAGATCTCCTCCTTTAAACTGGTATTGATTAGGGTATTTGCCACAAAATGAGCACCCTAACACAAAAGTCTTTCATAAGGTTACTAATTCTACACATGAGGCCGGCCACAAATAACCTACTTCCCAGGGGCTCCACTTCAAGATACTATTTCTTTGAAGATGATTAGATTTCAACATAATAATTTGACAGGAGTATTCAGAACATATCAGTATCTGGCCTAACTATAGTGTATAACCAACAATTTGCCACTACAGAAGGATTCTTGGAAATGTCTTAAACGCAGTGTTACTCAGATCTGTCTTCACCCTGCTTTGCCTAAAGGCAAGTTCTAGGATGCAAGGTCCTAGAGACAGGGCCTCTCTCCCACCTCCTGGCATTTCCCTTTCTTCTGTTCCCTCTTCGTGATGCACAAGGAATTCATCAAACTTCTGCCAGGCATTGACATCTTGCCGCTATTGTGATCTTGTCTGTGCTTCTGGGGTTTCCATCCAAATTCCTCTCTGCTGTCTGTCTTCCCTGGGGTCCTCAATCATTTTCTATCCCTGGATCATAGTTAACGAGTCCTCCAGACTTCTTCCGCTATGCCCAGCATAACAGTGACTTCCGCTGTTGATCTTCCATCTGAATCTGAGCTCCTGAGTCACCCCTGGATTTCCTGAGCATTTTGGTCACTTTCTCCATCTTCATCCATGTTTCTCTCTATTTCTCTGTCCTATACCTATGTAGACAGTCTCTCTTATTTATCTTATCCTCTACCCATGTGGAGCTGCAGCCAATCCTACTTCAGAATTTCCCTTCTTGCCTACCTCTAGCTATTGAGTTAGCCTTTCGTCTACATTTATAAAGTATTTGGCACCAAAGGACCAAAGATTTGGTACTTGGGTAGGACACTGGTCACAAGATGTTCTTCACCTCTCAAGACAGAAGATGTAGTCTCTCTTCTTGGGAAGACTAGGAAATACAGCTAATTATCCTCAAAAAGGAGAAGATCCAGAACTCTTAGGCTTCTTTACTTATCAATCATTCACGGTGATGACTGTAATTTGCTTGACATGTTGCTAGGCACCAGGAATCTAGACATTGTTAAGCCACACCCTAATGGGGGGATGATTCATGAAGACAAAGACGTGATATCCAAGACTGTAGATAAAACACAGAAGAAAGAAGCTTATTTTTTTTCCTCAGGGGAGGGTCAAGAATGTTTCACCTAACTGTCATACTGGGATTCACAGAGAAACATTTTGTCTTACCCCATGGAGCACATAGCAATAGAGGTGTGTGTGTCTGTGTGTGTGTGTGTGTGTGTGTGTGTGTGTGTGTGTGTGTGTGTATCTAGGAATAAACCATTGTGTGTATGCAAGTGTGTCCCCCATGGGTAAAGTGATTGATATGAATACCTTTCAGGATATCAAAAAATTCAGAAAAGGAAAAACTAATAGGTCCCAGGGTGATCTCACAGTACCCTGGCTGCCCACCACCAGCAATGCCCTCTCCTTTATCACCTCCAGATACCCTAGGCCAGACCTTAGCAATTCTCCTCTGGGCCTCCTTATAGTGTTCCTCCATGTCACTGCCTCTCATCTTGCTGGCTATGGTCCCATGACTGTTCTCCCTGCCTCCAACTCTATCCTCTTCCAAAGGCTCTCCAATTGACCTTCCCTTTCCCAACTGCCTTTGGCCTAGCAAGACTTTCCATGTTACCAGTTTAGATCCTGCTGATCCCCTTAGCCAGTGTCTCACCACTCTTGCCCCAAGCTTGGACTCAATATTCCATCCACTCCACACAGGTCTCACCCATTCCATCTCCCTCCAGGTCTCTGCTTCTTCCTCTAACAGCTTTGCCCTGCTCACCATCCTACTTCCTCTTTGTCCGGTTGACCCATAATCATTCCTTTGCTCTCAGCCCAGCTTCCTTTGCCCTCTTCCAGCCCACACTTCTGCCATCACAGAACGTCAGGATCATGTATTTTTTAATCATCTGGTCCCGTTGGAGTGTTGCCATGGAGAAGGCAGAAGTCACTTCAGTCCTTGTTGAGTCAGGGAGGCTCAACAGCAACGGAAGAAAACATAGAACTTCTTCAGTGAGTATCTGTTTTCAGTGTGACATTCTCAATGAAATTAATCATTTTTTTTCTTCTGAAACGCAACAGGGCAAAAGTAAGTACCAGAGGTGAGGATAACTTTAGGAGCCCTCATGTTCCAATCTCCAATATCACCTGAAGACATTGAGACCTATAGGAATGTGAATCACCTGATATGCAAATGGAATCACCATGGCCATTGTCAGAATCACTGCTCTAGTATGTGGTGGTTGGTGGTGCTCACCCTTCTAACGCCACACAACTCAGCCCCCAGATATTAGCAAAAGCATGTTCTTATCTACTTTCCTCTGTGAGTCCTATTCATTCCTACACTGATTACCACCTGCTATCAATGTTTCCATTTTATTGACAGGAATATTGAGGCACAGCAAGCTGAAAGCACAACTTGCTGGCATAAAGGAAAATCTCTTGTGCTCCAGAACACACACACACACACACACACACACACACAGTATCTAGCCTTCGGCATTTCACTCAAATAGGGTCAGGTACCAACAAGGAGCAGAGTAATGTGGCCAGTACCAAGTTGCCATAGCAACACATCTCCAGCGTGCAGATTGGATAGTGACCGAAGAGACCCTCTAGACAAAAGACCACCCTGCTTTCAGCCTGGAGCAGAGCCCACGCTGTGTCCAAGACTAACGGACAAGATGGAGATCCACAGCTCTCAAACTTGTCAGTGCTCAGCCAGGGCCTGACTTTACTTGAGAAAATTATTTTTCCTGCAGTCTCATGGGCAGTGGACTATGCCCTGCCTTTTTAAAATGAGATTGGGGAACCAGAACTGACCTGACACATCCCTCCAGTTTCCCTACACACTCTTAAACATTCTGCCAAAACTAATATCTTTATTCCAAAAACCTTCAATTCACGTAGGGCAAGCAGCTTCTGCCTGTGCTGTACAGAGCACACACTTCAGTCTTTATATTACCCAGAGGAATGAGCTGCTATTATGAAATCATTAAATTAATAACTTGGTAATATAGGCAGATATATAAAACAATCTGTTCATAGAACAAAAGAAATTACTACGTTCCAAACATTCATAATTTAATTTAACAGCAAATTAAAGTAGCATACATAATTTTAGCCTCAAAATGTCAATAGAATTATGTAAATATGCACCAAGTCCCGGGCTGTGTGCGTGTGCACGCACTCGCGCGCATGTGTAGGGTTGTGGGTGTGAACGGAGGGCGGAGGGTGGGCCTGACATTTCCCTCCTGGAGGCCTCCCTTCTTCACAACACAGAAGCAATTGACAGAGATAGATGAGGTGCCCGGCTTTTAATTAAGAATTTATTAAACATTCAAAGAGCTGTGGAGGAAAAAAAGCTAGCAAGGCATTCTACTGGCTGCTAGGGCTGGGTGCTGAGCAAACACTACCAGTTATGGAGAAGAATCCAGTGGGACTCCACACACCTCCCTGGAGAAGGCAAGCACCGGAAGCCACTGGGCCCCAACCACAGTCTGGAAGAATCTAAGAGATTTAGATCTGTGGGGACAGGACCCACAGAGTAGAATCTGCCAGCTAGCATCAGGCATGATTAGGGTAAGAAAACTTGTAGTGTGCAAGAAGCAGCCATCACCCTGATGGGTCTGAGGGTGGCTCAGGTGTTGTCTAATTGGCCAGACTCTAGTTCATATCGGGCAATTCCAAAGTGCCTGCAGTTTGTGCACCAAAGGTCCTGAGGTCTTATGTCATTTTATGAGACTCTCACATGAAGTTCCTAGTCTTTATTTTTGAGATTGTGATATAATTACATTTCTCCCTTCCCATTGCTCCCTCGAAACCCTCAAATATTCTCTTCTCACTCGCCTTCAAATTCATGGCCTCCCTTTCCACAAATTGATATTGTAAGCATGTGTGTGTGTGTGTGTGTGTGTGTGTGTGTGTGTGTGTGTGTGTATTCCTAAATAGAACCTCCTCAGCCAATATCATGTTACTCATATGTATGTTTTCAGAGCTGACCATTTGGCACTGAACAACCAATTAGTGTGCTCTTCCATAGGGATGACCACTTCTCCTGGCCCCAGATTTACTCAGTTGCCTGTAGTCTCTTGTGTAGGGTTCAGGCTTCATGGGCATTTCCCCATCCACTCTGGCATGTTGGGGCAATTATTTTGGTGAGACTTTATAAGTGTAAATACTGACAATACCAAGAGAAAAATCTCATGGCAAACTCCCTAATCCTCTGGCTCTTACATTCTTACCACCCCCTCTTCTGCAGTGTTCCCTGAGCTGTAAGTGTGAGGATATGTTGTAGATGTATCCACTGGGACTGAGATCCACACCTCTGCAGTTTGATTAGTTATGATTTTCCACACTGGTCTCCATCTGTTGCAAAAATACTTCTAAAATATACAGTCAATTGCCACTGACCTTGGATGCCCACCACAGGTAGAATGTAAGTCCCTAAGTCCCTATTGCTAAAGAGACACCACACACGTACTTCAGAAACAGGACTCAGAGACACCTGAGCTGGAAATGACCTGAGTATCTCCTCCCTAAGGACTCTTTCATGGTACCAGAAGATGCCATACAAGCTTCCAAAGGAAAGAGGCAACCAACATTCCTACACAGCTACGATGCCTATGAACCACATCAACAATCAGCACACCCTATAATCCTAAGGGTACGTAGCAGTGCACTTACCTTGATGCTAGCCAACAGCTCTATAATTGTTTTTAAGAGCTGCTCAATAAGAGCGAGACCATGTCTGATATTGGAAACCTGGACAGCTACTCAGGACTAGTGAAACTGCAGGTACCAAAGGAGAGTCTACAACTACTCGCTTACTAAACCAGCATCATCCCTAACGACAGTCTATAAACATTCGCCCTTACACCCATGGGTGAGTATAGTCCTCACCCTTCCTCAAGGAAATTGCAGAAATTCTTAATTGTGCCTCTTCTAGGATCTGAAAACTGATGCATAGGAAGCCTTATTCTCAATTCTGCACAGTTGAGTGGTGGAGCCTTTAAAGAGTGACAAGATCATGAGAGTAGAGCTGGTGTGGATTACCATGGCGATGGCTTGGCAATTTCTGGAGTGGTAGAGAGAGAGAGAGAGAGAGAGAGAGAGAGAGAGAGAGAGAGAGAGAGAGAGAGAGAGAGACTGCCTAGTTTCTATTCCTCTCTCATGTGTTCGCATGCTTTTCCGAGTCCTGCCATAAGATAAAGCACAGAAAAGGCCTTTAACAGACACAGCGCCCTTGACTTTGACCTCCTCAGCTTCCAGAACTGTAGGAACCTAGTTTTTTGGTTTATTTTTTAATAAATGATTCAGTCTTCAGAATTCTGTAAAACAGCTCTCACCTCTCAACAAAGAGACTTCTCTTTGCAACGGATGGTGACCAATACTGAAAACTGTGACTGATCAAAATGCATAGAATAAGTGATTCTGTGGAACACAGCCCCAACTGACCTATCTACAACACAAATTCTGCACCTAAGGCTCGTGCAACATTGAGAAAGAGGAGGCAGAAGGCTCATAAGAGCCGGAGCTACTGGATGTCTGCTGTGAGATCGCATCTCCTGGAAATGTCAATGAAGTTATGCCTATGAAATATCAACAACACAGCTGCCTAAACATACCATGAACAAGGACATGCTAACACGGAAGGGGAGAATTTTATGGGGCCTCAACCCTAAACAAACAACTACATGCAACCAAGGGCTGCTAAGCCTGGGAGAAAAAGTAGTCTTTCCCGGGGCAGAGTTCCCAGTTGGTTATCAACACTAGTAGTCACCCTCAAATCATATACATACAAGTGACAGAACAGTTTATATTTGAGGGGTGTGTGTGTGTGTAAAAACAATATATTTTCCAAAGAGGCCAGAGGACATAAATTTGAGAGAGAGCAACGAGAGGGGCACAAGAATAATTGGAGGAAGGAAAGGTAATGGAAATAGAAAACACTATGCTCAGTGAGGTAACCCAGACCCAAAAAGATGAACATGGGATGTACTCACTCATAAGTGGATTCTAGCCATAAATAAAGGACATTGGGCCTATAGTTCATAATCCTAGAGAAGATAAATAAAAAGGTGAACCCAAAGAAAAACATATAGTTATCCTCCCGGATATTGGAAGGAGACAAGATTGCCAGGCAAAAATTGGAAACTTGGGGGTGGGGTGGGGAGGAAAGGGGAGATGGGGAGAAAAAAAGTGAGAAGGGGTGGATGGGGAGAGCTTGGGGGAATGGGACAGTTGGGATGGAGAAAGGGTGGATATGGGAGCAGGGAAGTATATATCTTAATTTAGGGAGCCATTTTAGGGTTGTCAAGAGACTTGACTCTAGAGGTGTTCCCAGGTGTCCATGGACATGTCCCCAGCTAGATCCTTGGGCAGCTGAGGAGAGAGAGCCTGAAATGGCCTTATCCTATAGCCATACTAATGAATATCTTGCATATCACCATAGACCCTTCGTCTGGCAATGGATGAAGCTAGAGACAGAGACCCACATTGGAGCACTAGACTGAGCTCCCAAGGTCCAAATGAGGAATAGAAGGAGAAAGAACATGAGCAAGGAAGTCAAGACCACGAGGGGTGCGCCCACCCACTGAGACAGTGGGGCTGATCTAATGGGAGCTCACCAAGGCCAGCTGGACTGGGACTGATGGAGCATGTGATCAAACCGGACTCTCTGAGTGTGGCGGACAGGAGGGCTGACTGAGAAGCCAAGGACAATGACACTGGGTTTTGATCCTACTGCATTTGTGGGAGCCTAGTCTGTTTGGATGCTCACCTTCCTAGACCTGGACGGAGGGGGGAGGACCTTGGACTTCCCACAGGGCAGGGAACCCTGACTGCTCTTTGGACTGGAGAGGGAGGGGGAGGAGATGGGGGAGGAGATGGGGGAGGGGGGAAATGGGAGGAGGGGAGGAGGTGGAAATTTTTCATTAAAAATAAATAAATAAATAAATGGGAAAAAAGAAAAATGATGTGGTTACATTTTAATTTCATTTTTTTAAAAAAAAATCGGCATCCCATTCTTGTGGCCTCCCAACAGTAAAGGAAAAATTCATAGTCTACCATGCCCCTCTTCAAAGGCATAAACTCACCTCCGTGTGCATATGGCCAGCACTAATTGAACCCAGGGAGCTATTAGTGCAAAAAAATATAAGACATGAAATTGGGAGAAAGACAGGAGGTACCTGGGGGAGCTTGAGGGAGGTATGTGGGTAGGTCATAACACATTGTATAAATGCAGGCAATTTTCAAAGAACAAATTTGATTTTAAAATCCACACGTAGGCAAACACAGATTTCAACATATTTCAAGATGTTCTTGTTTCCCACTAACTAATGCGACATTAGAATCTATAGTTTAGCAGAAGACGTTTAGCGTAGAACTGTTATGAAGAACAAAATGTTGGCAGTTCTAACCATATGCCAGAGAATAAGGAGTTCCCTCAAGGGCTTGTTGGAAGAGAAGGAATACCTGGACTTGAGCTTGAGTGGTAATTATGAGGCCAATGAGGAGAGAAGATGGCAAAAGAAAGGCAAAAGGTGAGCCTTCCCATGTGACAACAAAGAAGCTTCATAGAATGGGAAACCCTTTGATAACTAAAGTTATTAATAAAATCACATACAACTTTTATCGTCTTTAAAATATGCCTTTTCAGAGATATGGATGGTGAATGAGAAGAGGAACAATTAGACCCAGTAATCAGTTGGCAAGTCATTCCAGGAGTCTAGGGGTGAGGGGACCAGCAAGGAGTCTGAAACTGTTATCAATGGACATGAAAAAAAGAGGCACAGGGATAGGCCCTTTGAGGACAGGGATCTTCGAGAGCTCTGATGTGTTTGAGAATTCACCTGCACAGGCCAGCTGCATTTTTTGAAATCACAAAATCTAACGATTTAAACACAATATTTTATTTTATGCACATTAGAAGACAATGTGAAAGGAGAGGGGTCTTGACCCATGCAGTCGTTGGAGTTCCTAAGTTCCTTCCACCCTGTGGCTGTGTCATAGTCCACAGAGACCTCAGGTCCCATGCACAAGGCCAGCATACGAAGGCAGGGAGATGGCAGGGAGAGAACATGGAAGGAGCAGGGAGAGCTGTGTACAGGTGGCATTGCCAGGCCTGAAGGCAGCAAGCATCCCATTCTTCTCCCTCCAGGGAGGCTGGAAGGACACAGGAGAACAATTTCCTAATTCCTACAGCTGGCTGTGGAGAGAAGGGACCAGAAGTCAAGAGTGACTATTTTCAGGCCTAGGGACCCCAAGATTGATGGGACCATTGATACACAAAAAGGAATTCAGAAGGCAGGAGAGTGACAACTGCAAATTCCACGTTGTACATCTGTATGTCTTGTACTGAGAATAGCCCATGAGAATTACAGGACAGGTTTGGCTAAAACATGTAGTCACAGCATATCCCAAGCACTTCAGGAATAATAATGTCACTTTCGTAAGTGACAAATAAAATGATGGGGTGGTGTGTGACACCAAAAGCACAGGCACCAAAAGAAGAACCAGGTACTGTGGGCTTCAGTGTCAAGAGCTTTCGTGAGATAAGTACAGTAGCACATGTCTCTATTACCAGCACTCAGGAAGCTGGGGCTGCAGGATCATGGGTTTGAGGTTAGCCTCAACCACATGGCCAGACACTGTCTCAAAACAAACAAACAGGTACTGTAGAGATGGTTTGGCACAGAGGACCCAAGCTCAGCTCCAGGAGCCCAGATCAAGAAGCACATAATTACCTGTAACTTCAGGTCCAAGGGATAAAACACCCTCTCCTGGCCTTCTAGGTACCTGAACTTTCTCTCTCTCTCTCTCTCTCTCTCTCTCTCTCTCTCTCTCTCTCTCTCTCTCTCTCTCTCTCTCACACACACACACACACACACACACACACACATTCCCCCTCTCCCCTCTCTCTCTCACATACACACCTCCATTCAGAGAGGTAAAAAAAAAACCAACCGTGAGATGGGAGAACATGCAAAAGTATTTGCAAATATGGTTAGGACTAAAATCCAGAACAAATTAACTACTACAACTTCCAACAATAAGAAGTCTCAATGCAAAAATAAACAGAGAGCTGCTCAGGTATTTCTCCAAAGGAGAGAGGGAGGAGAAGAGGATAAAGGGGGAAGGAGAGGAAGGAAGCAAGGGTCGGTGAAAAAGAGAGGGGGTGCAAGAAGAAACAAAAGAAGTGTTGGTCTGGATGTGAAGAAATTGAAACACTTATGGATTGACAGTAGGGCCAAAGGATGGGGTGATTTAAGCGTCTGTCGCTGTAGCAAATAAACAGATACAGTTTATACCCCCCAATGTCACGTCATCCTTAAAACACAAGGACATTCAGATATGTGCTACACCAGGAGTAAACCTTGAAGGGAAGCTGTGAAATCAGCTCACAAAGAAGAACTGTGGCATGTGTCTACTGTCTAAGACACCTAGAGAGACCAGGCTCACAGGCAAAAGAAAAATATCATGGTAGTTGCTGGGAGCTGGGGGAGGGGAGATGGTGAATTAATGTTTAACGGGCTCAGAGTCTCAGCCCAGGAATATAAAAGTGTCCTGGGGATGGATGGTGGGGATGGTTGTACAACAATGTGGAAAGCACTTCCTGCTACTGAACTGTATAGCTACAAATGGTTCAGATGGTAAACTTTATGTCAGGTGTATTTCACCGCAATAAAAAAGAAAGGCAAGTTCATCTACCAAAAAGTGCAGGGTCCCATGCAGAGTCCCCGTTCAAAGCTACTTGTTAACTCCTGGGGGCTGAAGTCCAAAAATCCCTCTCCACACATCTGTCTCCATTCCAAGGAACCTATCACCCCAGCCTTCCATCACCACCCTGATTCTCCTGAATCCTCCCCCTATGTTAGAGACAGCAATGTCCTCCCTCTACGCTCCTCCCCTCAAACTCCCTACATCTGCAGCAAAACCTCTCACAGCCCCTGCATCTACCAAGCAGGCTCTGCTTCTGGGTTTCCCAATTCTTAGCATCTTCTAAAGAGCGACCTCCTCCCTTCCACACTTTACTCACCCCTCCACCCATCACAGGTTATCTTCCTCAACTCAGGACAGTGTCTTCCCTGACAGTCTCTCAGGTGGGACCAGAGCATCTGATTTCACAGGCATATCCAAGTAACCCTTGCCCTAACAGATACACCTCCCCTGCCTCCTCATAAATATGGAAAAGGCAAGGACGACAGAGCCTAGCACACAGGTTGTCCAAGGAGTGAGTGACAAGCCTGAGGTCCCACAGAGGTTACCAGGCACAAGTGAATAAGGACAGCTAGCATCCACCCACAGCTAGAGTGTGCTGGGTGCCTTCCAGGTGCTCCTCATGTGTTACGATTCACAAACCCTCACAAGATATGAAAAAGACTATTGGCATGCCATTGTGCGCTTGACAGAGTAGATGTGGGTACAGAGAGGTTAAGCAACTTGCCCAATACAAATCAGCTGACAAAGAGTGGTACACAGATTCAGTGCCCGTGCAATCTAGGACAGAGTTGTGCTGCGAGGCACAACACCAAGTCTTCCAGAAGTAGGTCACTCCACTCCTCCCAAACCCAATCTGTAGCGTGCTGATGATCAAAGAGGAACCTGGACCATCAGTCACATCAGCGTCGTGTATGAGTAACAACTCCACACTGTTTTCTTCATATGGGGGGGAAGGGACCTTTCTGGGACTCCTGCCCCTTAAGACCTGAGTCATCTGTACAAGACTCGGTTGATTGTCGTCTGTTCTGAAAGACACCGGCATTGTGACAGGATAAGAAGTGTGTACATGGTCTCCATCCCCAGTCCCTCGCACAGAGCTTTTAAGGCTCTTGAAATTTCCTGAGTGACAGAGGTGACGAGCCCCCTTTTGTTAGAGCTTTCTGGTTTTGTCTGCAGTTCCAGACGCTGAGCTTCTAAACCATTGGAACTTCCTGAGTGCAGAGTAGTGGGAGCCGCTTTTGTGACTCACAACTCGTCCCTTTCAACTCCACCCAAGTCTCTGTTAGTGAGGTGGCCAGTGCCTCTGAAAGCCACCTCAACAGCTTCAGGAAGAGGCTGGCTGTGAGATGAACTGGGATAGAATCTTCATCCTCACCCTTACATCCCAGGAGAGGAGAGAGGCTGTGTGCAGCCCCCAATGCTCAATGATGGAGATGCCACTAGGAATCCTAGGGGAAGGTGAACAGAGCCACACTACATAGTCCTAAGGTGGCTTGAAAGAAAGTGTCCCCCAAAGATTTGTGTATTTGAACACATTGTCCCCAATAGGTCTCACTGTTTGGGGAAGTTTAGGAGGTGTAATCTTGTTGGAGGAATATGTCACTGGAGATAGGCTTTGAAAGATTTTTTTTTCTTTTTATTTATTTATTTATTTATTTATTCGTTTATTAAAGATTTCTGTCTCTTCCCCACCGCCGCCTCCCATTTCCCTCCCCCTCCCCCAATCAAGTCCCCCTCCCTCGTCAGCCCAAAGAGCAATCAGGGTTCCCTGCTCTGTGGGAAGTCCAAGGACCACCCACCTCCATCCAGGTCTAGTAAGGTGAGCATACAAACTGCCTAGGCTCCCACAAAGCCAATACGTGCAGTAGGATAAAAACCCATTGCCATTGTTCTTGAGTTCTCAGTAGTCCTCCTTGTCCGCTATGTTCAGCAAGACAGGTTTTATCCCGGGCTTTTTTCAGACCCAGGCCAGCTGGCCTTGGTGAGTTCCCGATATAACATCCCCATTGTCTCAGTGTGTGGGTGCACCCCTCGCGGTCCTGAGTTCCTTGTTCGTGCTCTCTCCTTCTGCTCCTGATTTGGACCTTGAGATTTCAGTCTGGTGCTCCAATGTGGGTCTCTGTCTCTGTCTCCTTTCATCGCCTGATGAAGGTTAATATTCAGGAGGATGACTATTGTGCCATTTCCAGTTCTAAAGCCTCCAGCCCCACAGACTGAGTCAAGGCCACCTGATGTGCTTGTGAATGTGCTGTGTTACCATTGGTTAATAAAGAAGCTGCTTTAGGCCTCTGGAAGGGCAGAATAGAGCAAGGTGGGAATTGCAAGCAGAGATAGAGGAGAAAAGAAGGTGGAGTTTGAGAGATGCCATGTAGCTGCTGAAGGAGACAGACCACCCAGAACCTTACTGGTAAACCACGAACCTCATGGTAATGTATAAAATAATAGGAATAGGTTAATTTAATATATAAGAGTTAGTTAATAAGAAGCCTAAGCTATTGGCCAAGCAGTGTTGTAATTAATATAGTTTCTGTGTGATTATTTTGGGTCTGGGTGGCCAGGAAAGAATGAGCGATCTCCACCTACAGGCTAGAAACCACATCTGTTCCAGACTTCTGAGTGCAAATCCAATGAAGATCTTTGTGCTTGCTCACATGCACTGGGGGATGCTAACACCTGGTATGTTAAGCACACAGGGTTGTGTCTTCAAGGGAAATAATGCAAAATCGGTTTTTGGTCCATCCTCAGTAGCTCCTTGTCTTGTACTCATCACACCATGGACTCCCAGAGGTCAAGGAAACACTTTATTAAGTTCTACATTCCCCTTTACATGCCTCAGTCAAGGCAGGTCCTTGGAAAACGTATTCAGTGACTCACTGTTGGAATGACTCCACAGGTCCCGCTGAAGCACAAATCTCTGCGATGAGTTGTGAGCATGGAGGACAGTGTGTCTTGGTGTAGATCTGCCTGGGTAGTGCAGTCTACGAGACTGACGCTCTTACTGTCACTACTGCTCATTAGCATAGCCATCAACATTTTACATAATATTTGCACATCCATTTTCTCACTTTATTCTCCACGGTTTGGAAATATAATCTTTTACATTGGCTTGAAATTAATTTTCTATATGTTTCATAAGCATATTTTGATTGCTTCTGATTAAGTTGTCAAAGCAAGGAAGTCGTCTGAAATTAAACATAATATCCCTAGAGAAGCAATCTGAGGTGAGAGAGATGAGGCTCTGTCTCGGAGATGCGTCCCACCTGTTAAACAAGGTTATCAACGTGACAAAGCCTTCCCTGGGCTTACACTAACAGGGGACATATCCAGCAAAGAAGAGAGGAATAACTTTGCTAACAGTAGTGGTCAGGCAAGCATTGCACTGCCAAGGACACTGAGATCTTAAAAAGCTAAGTCCACATGGTCTTCCCATATTATTGAGTACATTTTCCTTACAGCAAAAAGTGAAAGTCAGTACTAGGCCCTCAACCACCCCCTAAAAAGCATCATTCCTGGCAGAAGACCGCTCAGACCCTACCCGGATCCCAACTAGGGTTCTCAACAAGTGTTCCATGCTTTAAAACATGCTACTGCTCTCCAGCTAGGAAAGCAGGTGGGATAGCTGCATATCTTCAACTCTCTCTCAGCTCCTCCAAATTCAATCCCTCATCTCATCCCCAGCTCTCTGGCAGACCACCTAACCACCTGCTGCAGCCTCTGTGGGTCCCTGCCCCTGGCTCTGTCTGCAGGGGGTCACACAGAGATCTTCTCCTAACTTCCACAGACCACTCTGGTCAGGGAAGCAGATCAACTAACTGAATATCTTCACATCTCCTCTCAGCTCCTCATTAACCAATCCCTGCCCATCCACCCACCCCACATCACCTATAGCATCCTCCCCTGGCCTCCTCTCCAATGGATCACACAGATCTTCCCCTACAAACTTCATTTCTCCACTCATTGCTTTATCCAAGCCCTTAACTCCAACAGGCATTCCCAGAGAACCCACAGGTCACTCCTGCTGGCAAGCCTTCCAAGTCTAGTGCCCAGGTTTACCACCAGTTCTGTAGCAGGCCTTCTGCTGCGGCCTCACTCTTTTCCCCAGTTCCCAAGGGACTAAAAAAGTCCTGGTGGATCACTCAGCTACCCTAGCTCCTCTGGACCCACTCAGGTCCCCCTTCTACCCATTCCATTCTTAAGTGTCAGCTCCCAATACCTAGAAACACCAATGGCCACATCTATAAAAATCCTGGAAGAATTTCCTACCAGACAATGCATAGGCAGCACATTTTCCTAAGAACTAGAAAGAGCAACAGAAACTGGAAACAAAACAAAGGCAAGACCAACTCTCACAGCACCTAGAATTATAATCTTCCCAAACTCAGATGCCTAAGTGCTGGTATCAAAACACAATCAATAACAGCCAGGACAGTATGTCTCCACTAGAGTCCAGCATCTCTACCACAGCAGGCTCTGAGTATTCCAACATAGCTGAAGCTCAAGAAAAAAAAGACTTTAAAACAGCCTTTATGAATATTATAAAGGTCTCTAAAGAGGAAATGAGTAAATCCCCTTTTTTATACCTAAGGAAATACAAACAAATAGTGAAAGGAAATGAATAAAATAGTTCAAGACCTGAAAGTGGAAACAGAATCAATAAAGAAAATCCAAAGTGAGGGAAACCTGGAAATGAAAAATCTAGGAACAGAAACTGCAGAGGCAAGCCTCACCAACATAATAAAGGAAATGGACGTACATAGATAGAAGACAGAAGAAGACACGAGATAGGAGAAATGGATACCTTAGTTAAAAAAATAATAATAATTTTTAATCTAAAAAACTCCTGACATAAAACATCCAGGAAGTCTGGGGCACATGAAAAACCCAAATAGAAGGACAATAAGAATAGATGAAGGAGACGAAACCCAGGATAAAGGCACAGAAAATATTTCAACAAAATCATAGTAGAAAGTTTCCCTAAAGAAGGAGATGCCCATCAAAGTGCAAGAAGCATGCAGAACAGTAATAGTAAATAGATCGGAAGAGAAAGTCCCTCAGCAAACAATCATCAAAACACTAAATGTACAGAACAAAGAAAGAATATTAAAAACCGAAAGGTAAAAGACCAAGTAACAAGAACCTCTAAGACTGAAGGGAGACAAGGATCCACGTCCAGTCCAGGGCTATCCATCCCAAGGCAGGAGGAGAAAACACAGGCCTGCCCAGCACCAGGAGGGACCAATCGGTTCTATTATGGTGAATAAATACATGGTGGGGTATGAAAGAGAAAGAGCCAGAATGGTTCCTGCCCTGTGGAGAGAAGCAGATGAAAAGAGGTGTAGGCAGCGAGGAATGGGCTGAGGTCAGTGGCTTGCTGGTTACCCAGAGCCGCAGTGACATTCAGGCCTGAGCCAAGGGCCATGTTTGGGCCCATGAATATTCTGGAGTTGTAGTCTGTGTCGTTGTCCGTAGCTCCTGTTACCAAAGAAGGCCAAGAGGATAGGGCTGCACAGAATTGGGTCCTCCCCCACTGGCTGAAACGCTAAGGAGAACTGGGCCTACCCCCCCACACACACACACATACACACCAGCTACAGCAGTGGATAGACCAGCTCCCTATACCTCACCTGAGCAACATGACAGACCTGACTCTGTTGGCAAGGTTGTGGGTGAGCTTGCCCTGAGGGTGTGAGAGTGGATGAGCTGGTCCCACCCCCTTCCTCTAACACGTGGAGGCATGAGTGAGGGAAAGATGTCCAACCCACCTTGCCCCCTCAATATCCGTGGCAGGTGAGAGAGCTGTCCCTGCAGTCATGAGAACCAGTGAGCTGGCCCAACATCCCACCAGCAGCATTAGTAGAAGAGCCAGCCCTGCACCTCACCTGGGTGACACAGTAGAGCTGGTCCTACTGGCAGCAGCATGAGTGAGCCAGTTCTGAGAGCATGAACATGGGAGAACTCATCCCCCTACTAGTCTGTCATGAGAGCAGCATGAGCAGGGAACAGACGCCTGCCTTTACCCCTGGCTGCCTGCAGAAGGCAGGAGAGCTGGCCCCTAAGTCATAAGAGTGAAGAAATTGGTCCTACTCCTCACTGGCTACAGAACCCAGGAGAGAAGACCCTGCACTTCACCTGGACAGCACAATAGAACTGACCCTGTTGGGTGCAGGTGAGCCAGCCCTGGGAACCTAAGTGTGAGGGATCTGGCCCCACCCCTCATCTGCCTTATAGTGACATGGGCAAGGGAGAGAAGCCCCCTACCTCCCTCCAGGCCTATGGTAGATGGTAGTGCTCTCCCTGAGGTCACAAGCCTCTCACCAGCTGCAGCACTGTACAGAATGACCACTATACCTCACTTGGTCAACACAGTACAGCTAGCCCTGGTGGTGTAAGCATAGAAGAGCCAGTCCTGAGGACATGAGAGCAGGGGAACCAGTCCATCCCTTGCTGTTTACTACACAGTGTGAACTAGCTATGGCAGTGCTGAAGAGCGCACCCTCGTGGTGAGGATGAGGGAGAGTTGACTAGCTGACCAACCCAGCAACCACCAAGACCCTGAACCATAACCCCATTTATGATCTGCTGGAGCACATGAAGGGGCTGGTCCTGCAGATCTAAAACTGCAGGATCTCCGTGACATGGAACAACAGGATATCCAAGAGGAGCCCTAATGAGAGCTTAGTATCTACAGTATAGCATAAACCAGAAGTCTTGAACCAAATCAATGACTCATTGCAACCAACACTTACAAGTGATGATATATGGGCTAAAGGTATACTGTGTGACTCATTGCATCACAGTATAGCTTCCATAGTGAGATTTTTCTTTTAAATTTTATTTTGCTTTATCTGGGGGTGGGAAGTAGGTTGCAAGGGTAAAGGATGGATGAGAAGGGATGGGGAGATGGGTGGGATGAAAACGCATGATACAAAATCCACAAAGAATCAATAATTTAAAAAAAAGATCAAGTAACATATGAAGGCAGATTTATTAGAATAACACTTGACTTCTCAATGGAGACTTTAAAAGCCAGAGCAATCTGGACAGATGTTCTACAGATTTTAAAAGACCACAGATGCCAGCCCATACTACTATACCAACAAACTTTTCAATCACAATAGATGGGGAAAATAAAAAAATCCATGATAAAAACCAAATCTAAGCAATATCTATCTACAAATCCAGCTCTACTAGAGGTGCTAGAAGGAAAATTTCAACCTAAAGAGGTTAACCATACCCCCCCCCAAAAAAAAACCCCAAGGAATAAAAAATCCCAACCAGCAAACCAAAAGAGGGGAACTACACATGAGAGAGAAAGAGAGAGAGAGAGAAAGAGAGAGAGAGAGAGAGAGAGAGAGAGAGAGAGAGAACAGGAATCAACAAACACTGCTCATGGATATCTCTCAAAATCAATGTCGATTCCCTGATAAAAGGCACAGACTAATACAATGGATTTAAAAATAGGCTCAATCCTGCTACATCCAAGAAACACAGCCACCTTAATGTCAAGGATAAACATCACCTCAAGGTAAAAGGATGGAGAAAAAAAATCCCAAGAAAATGGACCTAGGAAACAAAACTCACTTTCAGCAAAGATGATGTATAAAAAAAATTAACTCGCTTTTTTTAAAAAAAAGCTTGCTGTGCTGTTTCTAAACCTAGTATGCATTAAATACTAATTTTGCAAAGAAGACTGAGCTCTGTATCAGGGATATCATTAAGTAAAAAGTGTTGAAAATTAAAAAAAATTAACTCACAAAAATAGTTGCCCTCCTATATATAAATGGCAAACAGACTGAGAACAACAAGGGAAACATCACCTTTCACGATAGCCTCAAATCATATAAAATACCTTGGAGTAATTCTAACCAAACAAGTCAAAGATTCATATGACAAAAACTTCAAGACATAGAAGAAAGAAACTGAAGAACATATCAGAAGATGGAAAGATCTCCCAAACTCATGGATCAATAGGATTAGCATAGTAAAACTGACCATTCTACCAAAAGCAATCTATAGATCCAATGCAATCCCCATAAAAATTCCAACACATACCTCTTCAAAGATCTTGAGAGGATAATTTTCAGCTTCATATGGAACACAACATCCTAAAATCCAGGATAGCTAAAACAATTCTGAACAGTAAAAGATCTGTATCACTATCCCAGGTCTCAAATGATACTACAGAACTGTAATAATAAAACAGCATAGAACTGGCCCGAAAATATACATTGATGAATCAACTTGAAGAATCAGACATAAATTCAAACACCTATGGACACTTGATTTTTGATAAGGAAGCCAAAAATACATACTCAAAAAAGTCAGCATTTTCAACAAATGATGTTACTCAAACTGGATGTCTGCATGCAGAAGAATAAAAATAGATTCTTACTACCCTGCACAAAACTCATCTCCAAATGGGTCAAAGGTCTCAACATAAAACCAAATACACCGAACCTAATAGAAAAGAAAAAATGGAAATATCCTCGAACTCATAGGTACAGGAAAAGACTTTCTGAACAGAGCACTGTTAGCATAGGTACTAAGGTCGACAATAAATAGGACCTCATGAAACTGAGAAGCTTCTACATGGTAAAGGACACTGTCATTCAGACAAAGGGGCATCATATAGAATGGGGAAGATTTTTACCAACTACAGATCTGACAGAGAGCTAATATCCAGAATATATGAAGGTCCCAAAAATTAGATATTAACCAAACAAATAACCCAGAGAAAAAGTGGATTACAAATCTAAAAAGAAAGTTCTCAAAAGAAGAAACTCAAATGGTTGAGAAACATTTGAAGAACTAAGTATGGTAAGCATCCTTATTCATCTTGGAAATGTAAATCAAAACTAATTTGAAATTTCATCTTAGACCCATCATAACGGTTAAGCTCAATAAAACAAGTGATAGCTCATGCTGGTAAGGATGTGGAGTATGGGGAACACTCATCCATTGCTGGTGAGAGTGCAAACTTGTACAGCCACTATGGAAATGAGAGTGGTAGTTCCTCAGGAAAATGAAAATTGATCTACCTCAAGATTTAACTATACCACTCTTGAGCATGTATGCAAAAGGAACTTCATTCTACCACAGAGATACTTGTTCAGCCATGTTCATCAATTCTTTATTCATAATAGCCAAAAAGTGGAAATAACCTAGATATCCCACAGCAAAAGAATGGATTTTTAAAAACACGGTACATTTACACAATGGAGTGTTACTCAGCTGCTGAAAAATGAAATTCACTGGGTGGTAGTGGCACATGCCTCTAATCCCAGCTCTCAAGAGGCAGAGGCAGACAGACATCTGTGAGTTCAAGAGCTAGTTCCAGGAGAGGCTCCCAAGCTACAGAAAAACCCTATCTCCAAAAAAAAATGAAATTCACAGGTAAATTGATGAAAAAAGTCATCCTAAGTGAGGTATCCCCGACTCAGAAAGACAAATATGGTTTGTGTATATTAGCTGTTAAGTCAATGATAACTAAGCTATCGTCTATAGAATCACAAAGTTTAGGTATAGCATAAGGGATGAGGGAGACAGAAAGATCTTGTTAGATAAGGGCAATAAGATAATTATGGATGGATGGGGGCTGCTGGAATGGGAGGATCAAGTGGGAAGAAGGGGGAAAGGTAATGAAGGAAGAAGTGTGGGAAAATGACTGCAATTAAGGGCCATTTGAGGTATAGTTTGAATATTTATCTGACTACAGTAGAAGCTTCCTAAAATATATAGAGAGACAGATATGAAGGAGATCTAAATGTTATCACCAAATAATGAGGGAGACAGAGTACCAACTGGACATTTCTTGTCACCAAATGAAGCTTCTCTTATCAGGATTGAGTTACATCGAATTGAGGTGTTGGCCAAAAGGGTCCTGTGGGAATCCCCAAACAATCCCAAGGCTGTTGTCAAGACTATAGGTTGCTCTCCACAAACTGATAGCAAGGTCCTATTGCTGAAGACAACACCTACATAACTCACTGAATATTGAGAAGTCCAGCCGGTGCTTACATAGAGCTTTCCCTCCTATGTGTTCTAGTGTCTTTGGTACAGGTCCATTTTGATGTGATGGAACCCATACTTGACACTGCTTTGATGACCAAAAGCCAAATACTAGTGCTATGAAAAAGAAGTAGCAATAAAATGACTCCTAATGATGTTCTGCTATATTCGTAGATCAGTTCCTTGCTCAGCCATCATTACATAAGCTTGGTACAAGAAGAAGGTGCTATAGACACACTAACAAAAGAGAAATGTAGAGGCGCTTTGTTTATGACCTACCCAACCATCATGGAGAGCTGATCTCGGCACCAGGAGAACCATCTCTGGGGTGAGTGAGTTTCTGACCCGCGGCAGCAGCCTGGGACAAGGAACTACTTCCTGCAGGGCCTATACTCCTGCATACTGCCTCTCTCTCTTCCTATATCACCCAGCATGCATCCAGAACCCTCCCCACTTCTGCCTCCCTGCTGTCTTTGGGCAAAGAACATCACCCAGCTCAGCCTGTCAGGGCGCTGGGCTGGCGGGAATTCATTTGTTTCAATAGCCTGCCTGCAGCAAGCAGGGTAGGCGCTTTGTTTACGACCTACCCAACCAGCACAGATAGCTGATCTTGGCACCAGGAGAACCATCTCTGGGCTTCCTGCAGCAAGCAAAGTAGGCACTTTGTTTACGAGCTACCCAACCAGCAGGGAGAGTGGATCTCGGCACCAGGAGAGCCATCACTGGGGCACCTAGAGAGCCATCATGGGAGAGTGCCATTACTGGGAAGGTACATCAGTGGGCAAGGATACCTGATCTTGTAAAATAAGATCCTTAGGGGAGCATTCGGAGGAAGAGATGGGCAGGCACCAATGCAAGAATTCACCCAACAATCTGAAAAACAACATTAAACCACCAGAACCCAGCAATCTCACAACAGGAGGACATGAACACCTTAATCAAGAAGAGGTAGAAAAAATGGACTTTATGAAAGTGATTGACGTCCTTAAACAGCATGTAAAAAATGCCCTGATAGAAATGGATGAGAAGTATAACAGAAACTTTGAAGAATTGAATATATCAGTGAATGATACCCTAGGAATCCAAGGAAAAACAATCAAACAGATAATAGAAACAGTTCGAGACTTGAAAACTTGAATGGAGACAAGGAAGAAAACACAAACAGAGGGCCGACTGGACATAGAAAATCTAGGTAAACGAATAGAAACTACAGAAACAAGTATAACCAACAGAATACAAGAGATAGAAGAAAGAATCTCAGATTCTGAAGATAGCATAGAGAAAATAAACACACTGATCAAAGAAAACAGCAAATCCAACAAACTATCATCACAAAATATTCAGGAAATCTGGGACACAATAAAAAGACCAAACCTAAGAATAATAGGAGTAGAAGAAGGAGAAGAAGTGCAGCTCAGCGGTCCAGAAAATATATTTAATAAAATTATAGAATAAAACTTTCCCAACCTAAAGAAAGATATACCTATGAAGATTCAAGAAGCATACAGAACACCGAATAGGCTGGATCAAAAAAAAAAAAAAAACATTCCCTCGCCATATAATAATCAAAACACAAAGCATACAGAATAAAGAAAGAATATTAAGAGCTGCAAAGGAAAAAGGCCAAGTTACTTATAAAGGTAAACCTATCAGACTTACACCTGACTTCTCTATGGAAACCATGAAAGCCAGAAGGTCCTGGATAGATGTACTGCAGAAACTAAGAGACCATAGATGCAAGCCCAGACTACTATACCCAGCCAAGCTTCCGTTCACTATAAACGAAGAAAATAAAATTTTCCAGGATAAAAACAAATTTAAACAATACGTAGCCACAAATCCAGCCTTACAGAAAGTAATAGAAGGAAAATCACAAACCAAGGAGTCCAACAATGACCACAATAACTCAGACATCTAGAGACCCTTCACCAGCACAACTCAAAGAAGGGAATCACACAAACTCTACTACTAGAAAAGTGACCGGAGTGAACAACCACTGGTCATTAATATCACTTAATGTCAATGGACTCAACTCACCTATTAAAAGGCACAGGCTAAGAGATTGGATACGAAAACAGGATCCAACATTCTGCTGTCTACAAGAAACAAACCTCAACCACAAAGACAGGCACCTACTCAGAGTAAAGGGCTGGGAAAAGGCTTATCAAGCAAATGGACCTAAGAAACAAGCAGGGGTGGCCATACTAATTTCTAACAAAGTTGATTTCAAACTTAAATCAATCAGAAGAGATGGAGAGGGTCATTTTATACTCATAACAGGAACAATTCATCAGGATGAAGTCTCAATCCTGAATATCTATGCCCCTAATATAAAAGCACCCACTTACATAAAAGAAACATTACTAAAAATTAAGGCAGCCATCAAACTGCACACACTAATAGTAGGAGGCTTCAACACTCCTCTCTCACCAATGGACAGGTCAATCAGACAGAAACCTAATAGAGAAATAAGAGAATTAATGGAGGTAATGAATCAAATGGACTTAACAGACATCTATAGAGCATTCCACCCAAATAGGAAAGAATATACCTTCTTCTCTGCAGCTCATGGAACCCTCTCGAAAATTGACCACATACTCAGTAACAAAGCAAACCTCCACAGTTACAAAGAAATATTAATAACCACCTGTGTCTTATCAGATCACCATGGATTAAAGTTAGAATTCAACAACAATGCTACCCCCAGAAAGCCGACAAACTCGTGGAAACTGAACAGTCAACTACTGAACCACACCTGGATCAAAGAAGAAATAAAGAAAGAAATTAAAGTCTTCCTTGAATTCAATGAAAATAAAGAAACAACATACTCAAACCTATGGGACACTATGAAAGCAGTCCTAAGAGGAAAGCTCATAGCACTAAGTGCCCACTTAAAGAAAACAGAGAAAGCACACATTGGAGACTTAACAGCCCACCTGAAAGCTCTAGAAAAAAAAGAAGCAGACTCTCCTAAGAGGAGTAGAAGACTGGAAATAATCAAACTGAGGGCTAAAATCAATAAAATAGAAACAGAGAAAACAATCCAAAGAATCAATGAAACAAAAAGCTGGTTCCTGAAGAAAATCAACAAGATTGATAAACCCCTATCCAAACTAATCAAACGGCAGAGAGAGAATATGCAAATTAATAAGATCAGAAATGAAAAGGGGGACATAACCACAGACACAGAGGAAATTCAGAGAATCATTAGATCTTACTACAAAAGCCTGTATGCCACAAAACTGGAAAATGTAAAAGAAATGGACACTTTTTTAGATAAGTACCATATACCAATGCTAAACCAAGACCAGGTGAACGATCTAAATAGACCTGTTAGTCACGAAGAATTAGAAACTGTCATCAAAAATCTCCCTTCCAAAAAAAGCCCAGGACCAGATGGTTTCAATGCAGAATTCTACCAGAACTTCCAAGAAGACCTAATACCTATACTCCTTAAGGTATTTCACAATATAGAAACAGAAGAGTCGTTGCCAAATTCCTTTTATGAAGCTACAGTTACTCTTATATCAAAACCACACAAAGACTCAACCAAGAAAGAGAATTACAGGCCAATCTTGCTCATGAACATCGACGCAAAAATCCTCAACAAAATACTGGCCAACTGAATCCAAGAACACATTAGAAAAATTATCTATTTTGATCAAGTAGGCTTCATCCCAAAGATGCAGGCTGGTTCAACATATGAAAATCTATCAATGTAATCCATCATATAAATAAAGTGAAAAAAACCATATGATCATTTCATTAGATGCTGAAAAAGCATTCGACAAAATTCAACATCCCTTTATGATAAAAGTCTTGGAGAGATTAGGGATACAAGGGTCATACCTAAATATAATAACAGCTATTTACAGCAAGCCGACAGCTAACATCAAATTAAACGGAGAGAAACTCAAAGCCATCCCACTAAAATCAGGAACACGACAAGGCTGTCCACTCTCTCCATACCTCTTCAATATAGTGCTTGAAGTTTTAGCAATAGCAATAAGACAACATAAGGGGATCAAGGGGATTCGAATTGGAAAGGAAGAAGTTAAACTTTTGTTATTTGCAAATGATATGATAGTGTACATAAGTGACCCCAAAAACTCCACCAAAGAACTCCTACAGCTGATAAACACCTTTAGTAATGTGGCAGGATACAAGATCAACTCCAAAAAAATCAGTCACCCTCCTATACACAAAGGATATGGAAGCAGAGAGGGAAATCAGAGAAGCATCACCTTTCAAGATAGCCATAAACAGCATAAAATATCTTGGGGTAACTCTAACCAAGGAAGTGAAAGATCTATTTGACAAGAACTTTAAGGCATTGAAGAAAGAAATTGAAGAGGATACCAGAAAATGGAAGGATCTCCCTTGCTCTTGGATTAAGAGGAACAACATAGTAAAAATGGCAATTCTTCCAAAGGCAATTTATAGATTAAATGCAATCCCCATCAAGGTCCCATCAAAATTCTTCACAGATCTTGAGAGGACAATAATCAACTTTATATGGAAAAACAAAAAACTCAGGATAGCCAAAACAATCTTATACAATAAAGGAACTTCTGGAGGCATTACCATCCCTGACTTCAAACTCTATTACAGAGCTACAGTAATGAAAGCAGTGTGATATTGGCATAAAAACAGAGAAGTTGGCCAATGGAATCGTATAGAAGACCAGGATTTTAACCCACAAACCTAT
Organism: Alexandromys oeconomus; assembly: GCA_963919705.1. Taxonomy (NCBI): domain Eukaryota; kingdom Metazoa; phylum Chordata; class Mammalia; order Rodentia; family Cricetidae; genus Alexandromys; species Alexandromys oeconomus. The sequence goes on from CAWTZB010000064.1 coordinate 24,932,528, forward strand.
GAATACCTCATTTTTGATAAAGGAACTAAAAGCATACAATGGAAGAAAGAAAGCATCTTCAACAAATGGTGCTGGCACAACTGGATGTCAACCTGTAGAAGAATGAAAATAGACCCATATCTATCACCATGCACAAAACTCAAGTCAAAATGGATCAAAGACCTCAATATCAATCTGAACACACTGAACCTGATAGAAGAGAAAGTGGGAAGTACCCTACAACAGTTGGGCACAGGAGATCGCTTCCTATATATTACCCCAGCAGCACAGACATTAAGGGAAACATTGAATAAATGGGACCTCCTGAAACTGAGAAGCTTCTGTAAAGCAAAGGACACTGTCACTAAGACAAAAAGACTACCTACTGACTTGGAGATCTTCACCAACCCCGCAACAGACAAAGGTCTGATCTCCAAAATATATAAAGAACTCAAAAAACTAGACTTTAAAATGCTAAACAACTCAATTAAAAAATGAGGCACTGAACTGAACAGAGAATTCTCAACAGAAAAATTGCAAATGGCCAAAAGACACTTAAGGTCATGCTCAACCTCCTTAGCGACCAGGGAAATGCAAATCAAAACAACTTTGAGATATCATCTTACACCTGTCAGAATGGCTAAAATCAAAAACACCTATGATAGCCTTTGCTGGAGAGGTTGTAGAGGAAGGGGTACCCTCCTCCATTGCTGGTGGGAATGCAAACTTGTGCAACTACTTTGGAAATCAGTGTGGCGGTTTCTCAGGAAATTCGGGATCAACCTACCCCTGGACCCAGCAATACCACTCTTGGGAATATACCCAAGAGATACCCTATCATATGACAAAAGCGTTTGTTCAACTATGTTCATAGCAGCATTATTTGTTATAGCCAGAACCTGGAAACAACCTAGATGTCTTTCAATAGAAGAATGGATGAAGAAAGTGTGGAATATATACACATTAGAGTACTACTCAGCGGTAAAAAACAATGACTTCTCGAATTTTGCATGCAAATGGATGGAAATAGAAAATACTATCCTGAGTGAGGTATCCCAGACCCAAAAAGAGGAACATGGGATGTACTCACTCATAATTGGTTTCTAGCCACAAATAATGGTCATTGAGTCTATATTCTGTGATCCTAAAGAAGCTAAATAAGAAGGTGAACCCAAAGAAAAACATATAGTTAATATCCTGGATATGGGAAGTAGACAAGATTGCCGGGCAAAAAATTGGGAACTTGGGGGTGGGGTGGGACAAGGGTAAGGGGAGATGGGGAGAGAAAAGTAAGAAGGGGAGAATGGGGGGAACTTGGGGAAACGGGATGATTGGGAGAAAGGAAGGTTGGATAGAGGAGCAGGGAATCACATAACTTAATTAAGGGAGCCATCTTAGGGTTGACAAGAGACTTGAACCTAGAGGGGCTCCCAGGTGCCCAGGGCGATGTCCCCAGTTAGCTCCTTGGGCAGCTGAGGATAGGGAACCTGAAATGACCCTATCTTATAGCCATATTGATGAATATCTTGCATATCACCATAGAACCTTCATCTGGCGATGGATGGAGATAGAGACAGAGACCCACACTGGAGCATCAGACTGAGCTCCCAGGGTCCCAATGAGGAGCAGAAGGAGGGAGAACATGAGCAAGGAAGTCAGGACCAAGAGGGGTGCACCCACCCACTGAGACAGTGGGGCTGATCTAGTAGGAGCTCACCAAGGCCAGCTAGACTGTGACTGAAAAAGCATGGGATAAAACTGGACTCTTTGAACATGGCGGACAATGAGGGCTGATGAGAAGCCAAAGACAATGGCATGGGGTTTTGATCCTACTTCATGTTCTGGCTTTGTGGGAGCCTAGCCAGTTTGGATGTTCACCTTCCTAGACCTGGATGGAGGGGCAAGGACCTTGGACTTTCCACGGGGCAGGGAACCCTAACTGCTCTTAGGACTGGAGAGGGAGGGGGAAAGGAGTGGTGGAGGAGGAGAAGAGTAGGAGGAGGGGGAGGGAAATGGGAGGCTGGGAGGAGGCGGGAATTTCTTTTTTTTTTTCTTTCAATAAAAAAAAGAATTGCAGAGAGAGAGAGAGAGAGAGAGAGAGAGAGAGAGAGAGAGAGAGAGAAATGTAAACACCAACCTGGTCACGAACTCTTGATCTGCAATGGTGGTCTACCTGAAATATATGTAAGGTGATTGGCGACACAAAGCTTGTGGAATTAACCATCCAGTATCTAAAATGACTCCTCACGTTATTCTGCTATACTCATAGGTCAGAGCTTGTTCAGCTATCATCAGAGAAGCTTTCTCCTGCAGTAGAAGGGAACAAATACAGAGGCAAATACATAGACATAACGCAAAGAACAAGAAACCTTGAAACACTCAACCATAAATATCAACTCCCCCCCTCAGTGCTCAGGGAATCCTGTGGAAGAGGAAGCAGAAAGAGTACAAGAGCCAGAGGGGAACTCATAGGCACACACAGAGACTGAAACAGTATTAGCCGAGTCTGCTTGGGTCTGCACCAGGTCCTTTACACATATATTATGACTTGGGGTACAATATTTTTATGGAACTGATGCATGTATAACTAACTGAGTGGGCTGGTGTTTCTTGTGCCTTTGGTAGGGGGCTCTTTTCCTTCTGTTTGTTTCTTTTGTCCATTTCTGGTGTGCTAGTCTTTGTTTTATCTTATTCTACAACAAGAACATACTGCTCTCCTGCTTGGAGTGGATCATTCAAAAATCCCAGCTCAACATACGAATTTGAAAGACACAATATTTTCCATTGGGTTGAAATTAATTCGCTGTAATTCACACCAGTGTATTTTGATTGCTTTTGATTAAGTTTAACAAACTAAAGGAGTCTGCTGAAATTAAACATCAAAGTAAACAATCTGTTTTTGGAGGCTCCTTGTACATAATTATCAGCCGTGTCATTCTTGCTAAATATATCCATTATGTGACAGCCCCTGTGCCTAAGGAGTGGTAATTAATACAGAATCCCAGAATCAATTCCAGAGAAATCCTCTAAAATCAAGCGAGGCTCATTTACATGGTTTCTAAAAGACATGAATGAATTGTTCTGAAACCAGGATGAAAAGCAAGGGGCCTTCAGAGGTCAGGGCTTTTTTTTTTTGTATAAATAAATAAAATTTAATACTAGGCTGTTGCAAAGAGAAATAGGTCTTTGGTGTACAGTATGAATAAACAGGTAGGTGACTTTTGAGGGCCATCACTTTGCAGAGGCCTCACCAAAATTAATGGCTAGTAATTAACCACCCAAGCAGCTAATGGGCTGAGAAAAGTTCACAGGTAGCTTTGTGACATAGCTGGAAATGATGGAAATTAAAGTCAATAGCATTTTATTAAAAGGCAAGGAAATAATTTAAATATTTTCAAGGGAAGCAGAGAGAAAGACCTCACTAGGCCTCCATTTGCTTGTTCACTTTCATCCAGGGAAATAGAGAAGAGGAAAAAAGGAAAGAGAGAGAGAGAGAGAGAGAGAGAGAGAGAGAGAGAGAGAGAGAGAGAGCAAGCTACCGCCAGCAAAATCTGCTCTGTTGCGCCAAAGTGGAGCAATTCCAGGCACAAGATGCAATCTTTCAAAGCCTCAGTGTTCTCATTGAAAAGTAGGAAATGCACGAGCCAATTCTTTTCTTGAGAGGTGATAGCAAGTGCATGACAACACCAGGACAGGGACAGGCATGGGGAGGGTACCCAGGTAATGCTTTCCCAGCTGGTACCCCTTGGTTCTCTCAGTGCACATCAATTAATCATGACAGTAAGAAAGAGAATAATCCATATTTATCAGGCTCTTATCAGACCCTATGCTCGGCAATGTCTCTACATAGTAACTCATAAGAAGGTATCTATTGGCGTCATCTTTCTCTAGAAGTTTAAACAACTTTGCTAATGATTTGAGGGCATCCAGCATCCTGCTCAGTGCCAAAACTGGTCTCAGAACACACGGGCATGTGTATATCCTAGCGTGCTATTCAGCAACCCTCCAGATGGGTATGGATGAGCTTCAGAAGGCAGAAAGCCCCAGAAATGACATGCAAAATGTTAATATGTGTGTACACTCATCTGAGCCTTCAACAGAGACTTTGACCCCCAAATGGTCAAGAGGCCTATATTCAACTTAAGTGGAAGCAGGTGACGTGGATAAGTCTCGGCTACACGAAGTATGGTCTGAAGTGTGCTGAGCACCAGCAGCACTAGAGCAGAATAAAGGTGACTCTGGGACTCTCTACCCCTCAAGATGAAGAAAGGCTGCCTAGAGGAGATGGTGTGCGACATATACCCAAAAGATGACAAGGGTTCAGCCAAAGAACTGAGTGCTGTGGTTGGGATGTGGTTAGTTCTCTACACATTCACATGTTTAAAACTTGGTCCACAGTGTGGTAAGAAGAGGAGTTTTGGGATATTTATGAGATGGGGCCTCATGGGAGGTCTTTAGGGCTTTGGGGCTGTGCTCTCAGATGAGAGTAAGGTACTTAAGTGGTGAAAGAGTAACCCTGGCTCCTGTTCTCTCTCTCTCTCTTCTCTCTCTCTCTCTCTCTCTCTCTCTCTCTCTCTCTCTCTCTCTCTCTCTCTTTCTCGTTTCCTGTCCCAGAATGTAATCTCTCCTTTTCACAAACATGACAACTATCATATGCTACCTTCCAGGGTCTTCCAGGGTCTCCTCACCAGGGACAGAACCTTGAATCTAATACTGATATTTATAAAATATGGTGGTTTCAATAAAATGGCCCCCATAGGCTCATATATTTGAATGCTTAGTCACCAAGGAGTGGCACTTCTTAGAAGGATTAAGGGGTGTGGCTTTGTTGAAAGAAGTGTGTCACTGGGAGTCGGCCTTGAGGTTCCAGAAGCCCAAACCAGGCCCAGTAGCTCTCTTCCTGTTTCCTGTGGATCTGATGGAAAACTCTCTGCTCTTTCTCCAGCACCATGTCTGTCTCCACGCCACCATGTTTCCTGCCATGATGAGACTAGACTGAACCTCTGAAACTGTAAGCAAGCCCCAATTAAATGCTTTCTTTTTTAAGAGCTGCCATGATCACGGTGTCTCTTCATCATGTCACGGCAATAGAACACTAAGATTAATACCTAAGCCCAGGTATTTTATTATAGTTATGGAAAACAGATGAGTAAATATCATGGATGAGAACATAAAATCAGAGAAATGCCCAAATAAAGGTATGAGGAATTCAGTCTCAGTCTTCAAAGAATGTATCAACTATCACAAGCAGTCATTTTACTGGCGTGTGTAATGCAAGGCTAAAGATAGGCAAGAGCTTGAATGTATCAGTCACACATGGAATGTATGTGAGGCAATACTCATAGCAGCTGCTCTCAAAGGAGTCTGGGTGGTCAGATGCACAATTACCAGCATCACTAGAGGATATGACAGAGTTTAGACAAAGAGGCATGGACAACCAGTGAATATCACTAAAAATGACCAAAGTGTAAGGTGGTGCATATGCAAATTACTGAGATCATTTTCCACTATAATTTATTATTTGTTTGTTTCTTATGAGAGAGAGAGAGAGAGAGAGAGAGAGAGAGAGAGAGAGAGAGAGAGAGAGAGAGAGAGAAAGAGAGAGCGAGTATGCCAGTCAGGTCTCTCCCTCTACCATGTAAGTCCTTTGACTTTAACTCAGAGCATCAGGCTTAGAAGCAACCATCTTTACTGGCTGAATCATCCACTGTAATTCCATGACAACCCCATGTACTTGAATTTTCAAAAGGAACCCTTGAGACTCAGAGAGGCAGAGTGGGTTTACTTATGACACTCCAGGTCCCACTCCCTGCTCCTAGCAGAGGGAATTGATCCAAATGTCCCAATCTCCAGCAGCCATCCATCCCTACCAGCACCATGCATCTGCTTTCTGGTCCCTCTTTTATAGAAAACACTAAACATAGAAGTAAAATCAATGAGAAATAATAAGTGTTTTAAAAAATGACTCCATAAAAAGACAAACTTAAAAACAATAAAAACAAAAACACGGTTTTAAAAAACAATTGGGCAAAATCAGCACAGAGGGCCAGGAGAGATTAATTTGAATTTTAAAAGCTCAAACAATAATACCTCAGCCAAAATGCAAGGCAGAGGCCGAGTTGGGGAGCATGGGGAGCAATATATTTTATATAAAGTGGGGGAGGTTTCAGGGGATGGGTACCTAGCAGAAAGCCTTCCTGGAGGTCATATTTGGCTTTTGATAGGCTCTTTTAGGAAAGACTCTCAGTGGGAGAGGAAGAGTTAAAAGAAAGAAAACAAAAACAAAGGGGTGTGGTAGGGATGAAAGATGATGCTAAATTCAAGGAACTCCAGATGTGATCAATTAGATATGGCAAGATGCTCTCCTGATGGACAATGACAAGGATGGTCAAGGTGCATGGGGGACCAGTGAGAGCAAACTTAAGGTTCACTCTTGGGAGTTTTAATCAAAGTCAGAAGCAAATAGGGAGAATCAAAGGGTCACTCCAGAAAGCTAGGAGATCAACCATGGCCGGTTCCTATCCAGAAGGCCAGAAGAGCAGTTTTACTGACTCAAGGTCAGAGACCACGTGAGGAGCTTAAGAAAGGCCAGGGCCTGAGGGAGCCAGTCCTCTGCTGCTGTGGACAGGCTTGGCCCAGTTCTGCTTCCCCAGAGTAAGGAGGTGTCAGAGGCAGTAAGCAATCTATTGTGGAGCAGTAATACTTCTTGGCAGAAAGTGTGAGGGCTGCTGCTGCTGACTGACTGTCCTCTGTCCAGGGTAGGGTCAGCAAGTGGTGGCTATCAGAAAGAAGAAGCAGAAGAGAGGATAATGCACAGAGATGCTAGTGGAGGTCGACAGAGACTAAAGTGTCCCCTATTCAGAAACTATGAATGCTTCATTTGGAAAAGGCTCTGGGAACATTGAGTGCACACACACACACACACACACACCTTACTAATACACGCAACTCATTTCTTCCCCAAAATGCACATCTGCTTACAAATTCTAATGTCTCACCTCCTCTCCTTACCATCCTCACACTCATATTCATTTCACCACTCATTCAATTCATTCATTTCACCACTCCCCTCATGATACTCACATACATAGATAGCTCCTCCACACACTCTCACATTCCCATCTTCTCCCCTCCTGGCACTGGTGGATATGCTGGCATTTACCTTTGTTCATAATCCATGACTAGCACACTGTAGATATACACCCACTTGCAGAGACCATACACACACATGCGCACGCACACACACACACACACACACACATACACACATGCACATGTGCTCACACAGAGACAATATCAACTCACTTTCAGCTCAGATTACTGGAAACAATTGTCGAATTTTCTTCCGAGTTCTACATCCAGAACAAATTCAAGACTGATGACTAAGATGATCCAGCCCTCACAGAATACTCTACTCAGGATTTGACCATAATCCTTAATTTTCTTTGGGTCCCCATAAGATTATTAGTACTCCCAATCAGCAGGAAGTAGCCAAGAAAACTATGTCCACATTCCCAATAAATGGATTATGGATGTTTGTTTTTGTTTAGTATGTTGGTTACAAGTTGTTAGGGGAAATGGTCAGGGAAAAAAGCTAAACAAAGGAGATTAGATTCAGGGTCTTGTTTTGAAAAGAATAAAGGAAAAATGCTGTGGGATAATGCTTGTGTACATTGTAAAGATTTGTCACTCATATTGGTTTAATAAAATTATTATTGGCCAGTAGCCAGACAGGAAGTATAGGTATAGTCCTTCCCAGACTAGGAGAATTCTGGGAAGAAGAGAAAGGCAGAGACACAGTCTCTGGTCAGATGCAAAGGAAGCAATATGAGAATACCTCACTGAGAAAAGGTACCAAGGCATGTGACTAATAAACATAGATAAGAATTATGGGTTAATTTAAATTGTAAGAGCTAGTTAACAAAAAACCTAAGCTAATAGGCCAAACAGTTTATAATTTATATAAGCCCCTGTGTGCTTCTTTGAGACTGAATGGCTGTGGGACCATATGGAACAGAAATATCTGTTCTACAGATATTTCTTCTGTTTACAAATCATGTTTTCCTCAGCAAAACCAGTGGAAAGAGCCACTGAGGCCAGATGGATCCAAGTTAAAGGGATGTCTGTTATTGTGAGACTGTGACCTTTTTTTTCTCTGATTTGGGGTGGGATATCACAATATCCCCTCCATTCAGGAAGAAGGATGACAAAGAACAGCGGGGTTTTCCCTTCTATCTTTTCTTAGCAAACACAAAGCTGATGCCCTATATTGATTTCCAACAATTATTTTTCTTCCTTTTGTGAACTCCAAAGTCAGGAAACTATGACCCTGAGCTAAACTGTGGTTTTAGAAACAGGCAAAAATGCCCTGTGCCTTTAGGCCATTTTCCTGGAAGCAATGTTTGCTTTTGTTGCCCTCAACTGATATGTAACTAAGGTCCTCTGTTTGCCTCCTGGGTCTCCAGTTTAGACATTCCTCCTCCGGAAGGCAGTGCTGGCCATTACCCTGTGGTGCTACCCTCTGGCAGCAGCACTATGAAGGGATGGTCTTCCCAGGGGTGCACGTTAGAGAAGTCCCTGGCAGATGGACTTGGAGGAAGATTTCAGCTCTTGCAATGATGGTACTTTGAGAGTACCCTGGCCTTCTGACACTTGGTATAGCTCCTTCTGTACAGAACAGAGCTCTAACAGTGTGATGGGTAGCTTCGAGGCCTTTCTTGTTGGGGTTCATTATTAAACACCTCAGTTCATCTTGATCATCAATCTAGATCTGTGTTAACATTTTCCCTTCAAGGGATGGACCTCTGCTTTGGAGCAAGAGGATGTAATCTGGCCTCATCTGACTTCTGTTTTCGTGCCTTTGGAAGTCCTAGGTGAGGAATAAGGACCACCTCATCTTCTCCTCTTGTGTGTTGGGAGTCGGGAAAACAATAAGAGACAGCTTTAATTGTCTGCTTTCATTGGCACAGATATTGTGATGGACTGAATAGTATCCCTTCAAAACATGTATGATGAGACATTAACTCCTAATGGGACTGTAGCGAGATACATAACTTTTAAGAAGGTAAGGTGACGTCATTAGACTGAGGCCCTAACTCTGAAGGATTGATTGTCTTTCAAGAATACAATACCAAAAAAAAAAGAATACAATACCAGATCTCTCTAGTTTCTATTGTCCTCCTTCCTAGAGCCCTCTATCCTTCTCTCTCTCTCTCTCTTCTCTCTCTCTCTCTCTCTCTCTCTCTCTCTCTCTCTCTCTTTCTCTCTATCTATCTATCTATCTCTATCTCTCTCTCCTCTCAAATTCTCCCTCTCTCTGTCTATCCCTGTTTCTTTGAACAAAGAGTCTATGAGAGGACACATAAGTAGCCCTCCACAAGCCAAGGACAAGGGTCTCACAAAGGGCAGGTAGCCCTTTATCTTCAGAGTTCAGCCTCTAAGACAGAAGACATCTCATTTATACCCCCTAGAGTGTTTTGTTTTGTGGGAACAACACTCCACACCTCACAGTCTGGAATAGTTCTGTGCTTCTTAACTCAGGTTAGTTCCTTGGGGCCTCACTAGAACTCCATGATGGACAAAGGGGGGGATCACACATCCATTCTTTAAACTGGGGAGTTAAGGTTCAAAGCAAGTATATAAAGTAGGAAAAAGAATACTGAACATACAGAGCAGAAATGCAGAGAAAAGCCATCATTTCTCTTTGGGCTTATTGTTGCTCCACACAAAGCGTGTGGAACAACGCTGCGAGGTGCTTTTTCCATGTGGCAGCTGTGTGGCTGCATGAATGCGCACAGAAAATCCTGTTGCATGATGCCCAGGCTGGACATATTTACAGAACTGTGGGGCCTCAGTCTGCAGTTTACAGTGGCCTTAGCCTTCAGCCTGTGCTAGAAAAGAGGCTCCCAGTAATTACACTACCTAGGCTCAAAAGCGTTTTGAAAGGAATAGAAAGAAAATGCTTCCTCTGATATTAAGAAAGACACACTATTCCCAGCCACCATTTACTGAGTTTTGTTACGTGTTATTTGTTATGTATTATTTGTCATGTGCCACAGTGTTACATGCATGACCTCGAGTCTTTCTAACTGAATTCTGAGTGGCATCAGTTGCTCTACCATACAGATGGTGACACAGAGGCCACACCGACAACTGAGCTGTTCACAGAAGCCAGAGGTGGGTCTGAGGCTTCCTTGTAGTACACTCCAGTACAGAAGGGGAAACGTGCCACCTCAAACACACGAATCAATCAACATCAGCTTGCTTTGTGCAGTCCTGTGAGATAGCGGCTTCTTTAGTCTTTATTCGTCTCTGGATCCTGTGCACTCAGAACATTCCTTTCTGCACCTAGAAGGTGTTTGGCAAATATCCATAGATCGTGAAAAAGTCACAGGCAAGCAAACTCTAGATTGCCTAGAATCTGACAATTTGGACCCTCGAGTTAACTAAATCATCCCGCTTCTATGATAATTGAAACAGGCAAAACACAGCACAAGACTTGTATTTGGCTATCCTCAGTCAGTAGACGAGAGGCTCTTGGTGGGTGTTCAGGACAGTACATTAAGGCTTGCAATGCAGTCAGTGCTCTGCCTTGCCAGTGTGACCACTCTTGTTCCTCCCAGGGAGAACTAATCAATGCATGCTTCACTCCCGTGGCCCAAGAGGGCTGCCTGATCTTCAGAGGGGTCAAGAGCAAGACTGAAGACCTACTGTGTTCTGGTCTTTGTGTCATGTGTTGCAGGGATAATGGGAGCATATTATAATATTATTATTATACTATGTATGGATAGTATTACAGAATTATAATAATGGTTCCAACAGTGCATTGCATAGTAGCAACTGAGGTAGGAATATAGTCCGAAAGAAAAAGAAAAATTTTAATAGCCATATAGAAAATTGAGTCTATTGAGCTGATTTTCAGTTCACTTGACAATTCAATTATCCAAATGAACCTCTCTCAGTTAATCAAGATTACAGTACAAGTGGGATTGACTCCACAGATTACTTATACCCTGATGGCCACACTAGTTCTTATACATGTCCTTCCTGGAGGTAAAATGAAGTGTGGGTCTCATATCCCATCACTTACAGGCCACAAGATCCCCCAAACATCCTAATCTATCTATCTTGCTGCATACATTTCTGGGGAGGAGGATGTGAGAAGAAAACAGGCTGCAGATCAGTCACACCTGACCATGCCCTCAGTGATTTATGACCCTAGGCAAACTACTTTGTCCTCAAGACCTCAGTTTCCTCATCTCTCAAATGGGAGGACAGCACCTACTTCCTAGAAGTACTTTTTGTCATTTTTTTTAACACATGATTTCGGGTAACCAAGGCTGGCATTCGCATGTAGCGAAAGGTAACTTTGAACTCCTGACCCCTCTGTCTCCATCTCCCAAGGGCTTAGACTGCAGGTACACGGCACTGCCATCTCTTTTATCAGATGCTGTGGATCAACTCCAGTGCCTCCTACATGCTAGGCAAGTAATCTAAGAACTGAGTTTCAGGTCCAGCCCCAAGAATTATTGATTTGTGTGTATCCTCACTCTGTACAGACAAGTTTTAAAGTGATGTGTGGATGTGTTCAATAATTTCATTGCTGTAAAAAATGCTAGACAGAGATCAGAAGCATAAGGGAGGGGAGATTTATTTTAACTCACACTTTCTGAAATTTCAGTCCACTGCCAATTGGTTCCACTGTTTTTAAGTCCATGGAAAAGAAGACATACAGTAGCATAAAGGCATGGCAGAGAAAATCCGATCACTTTATGATGGCCAAAGGGCGCTGAGGAGAGAAGGAAAAGATGGAAGGAAAAGGAAGAAGAGGGAATGTGGGCAAGAGGAAGAAAGAAAGATCCGGAGACAAGATACACCCTTCAAATGTAAACCCCGACTTAGGGTTATATTGCTATGAAGAGACATCATAACCACAGCAATTCTTATCAAGGAAAACTTTTAATTGGGGCTGGCTTACAGTTTCAGAGGTTTAGTCCATTGTTGTTGTGGATGGAACATGGCAGCACACAGCCAGACAATGGTGCTGGGGAAGGAGTTAAGAGTTCTACATTTTGATCTATAGGCAACAGAAGTGAAGACTGTGTCCCACACTTGGCATAGCTTAAGTATATATAAGACCTCAAAGCCTGCCTGCGCAGAGACACACATCCTCTAACAAGGCCACATCTCCTAACAATTCCACTCCCTATAGCACTATTGGGTCAAGCATTTAAACACATGAGTCTATGGGGGCCATACCTATCCAAACCACCATACCTCCAGCAACCTAATTCCTCTAGGTTGCTCCTACATCTTAACAGTCCATCCAGCTATGAGGTCATCAATGGATTAATCTATTAATGATGTTAGTGCATTCATGATCCAATCACCTCTCAATAGCACTACACACTGGGGGACAGGACTTTGACCCATAAGCAGAGGAGGAAGACACTTCATAATCACCCATAACAACAGGAATGTGCTACAGCAACAAGACAAAGGTTAGAAGCAGTAGCAAAGTATGAAAAGGAGTCAAAACAGGGATAATGGAGAAGCCAGAAGTGAAATATGCAGGTAGTATAGCCCAAAGTGTTCCAAACCATGAAGTACTTCACTGAAGAAAAAAAAAAGGAAAGAAAAAAATGATGAGAATCTCACAGACCAAAATTGAAAATGAAATGTCTTCTGTGGCTCTTCCTCTGGTGTCATTTTCTGGAAGAAGACAGTGACCAGAGCCTTTGTCTCTTCCAACCACTAGATGCCTTCTAGTTCATGGTGACAACAAGTGAAATCTAAATTAAAGTGTTAGATTCATTACCGCCGCTAAACCTATGAGCATGAGGCGGTACGCCAAAAACAAACTGATAACTACAAAATGGAGCTTCTAGATGTGAGAAAATGAGTCTTCAAGAGCCAGAGAGAAGTCTTAACCCTCAGTCCTAACCCCAGGCTTGTGCCTCATGTAATCGTCATAAAATCTGTCCTTATTACCAGATCTATCAGTCACACTCAGGTCACCTCACTAAATTATAAAAGAACAACTGTTTTCCAGGTGACAAAAAACTTCAAATATGTTAGCTTTGATAAGGCTTTGGCTGGAGTCTTCTGATTTGTTTGTTTGTTTGTTTGATTGCTTGCTTGCTTGCTTATTGACATGAGTCTTCAATAATCCAGATTTATTTCTCTTCTTCGATTTAAATGCTCTGGTCAGGGTGCTGGAGAGAGTACATTTATTAGACAGCAGCTCCCAACAATCTATGACTCTACCTCCAGTGAACCTGACACCCTCTCCATGGTACCTATACCCATATGGGTGCCTGCATGCACACATGCACCCCAACACACATACACACACACACACACACACACACATACATGCATGCACACAAATTTTTAAAAAATAAAATATAATTTTAAAAGAGTTTTGGCCCAAATGAGTTACTGAGAAAGTAAGACTCACTGTGTGTATGCATGCACACTTGTGAGTGTGTGTGTGTAGGTCTAAATCAAAATAAAAACTGTTTCTTTCTTGACTGTTTTACATTTAATTTACTCTACAAGTTCTAACCGTCTGTATGAATTAGCAGGTTTTCTTTAGTCATTTCCACACATCCATTGCTTTGGTTGTTCCTGCATACCCTTCTCCTTCTAGCTCCTTGTTCATCATCCATGTGTAGACCCTGCTACCCCCAGCACTTCCCTCCAGCTTTTTTTTTTATCATATGTGCTTGCTACACACCTAGTCTCTCCCTTAAAGCCTTGCTTCCCCTCCTGTAGACATCCTTTCTCCTTTCCCAGCCTCTAATCCCCTATTTTCACATAAGTACTGGAAACGCAAGGTGGAAGATCGCTGGAGAGGAAAGTGTTAAAAGTTAACACACTAAGGGAAAGGTGCAGACCAAATTGCTGCCGCAAATTCCATGAGCAGCCATTCAGGCCTATGGGTTCTACTCAGAAGCAAGTTCATGCTCACATACACAGTCTGGCGCCTGTTGTGGTCAGCTTGGGCTGCCTTAGGCGAGTCCCATAGATTTGAGTCACTTCGGCAGTATAAATTCATGCTACCAGACCCCGTTGGATTGGTCCACTTTCCTCTAAAGTCACGGCAGTCATCATCACGTGTTTCCCAAGCAAAGCCATTGCTAACGTTAGCACTCAAGACCACTGAACCAATCAGCTCCGAGATCAGCATGTATAAATAAAGGTCAAACTGTTTCTAAACACTGTGGGTCACCCACGTCAGGCACACCCTGGCAAGTGGTCTGAGTGTTAAGACAAATCGCACCCAGCTTGCCAAGGAACAGGATCTAGACTGGAAGAAAAATCTTCCTGTCACACAAGCCAAGCAATCTGACAGCAGTTCCCCTGAGTTCGACAGAGATAAGAATGACCAGCCCACGCTTGCCTCTGCCAAAGTTATTTTTTTTTCTTTGATGGCTGGAGAGATACAAGACCATAAATATAAAAAGTGAATTTTTAAAGTCTAAGTCCTTTTCCAATAGAAAATATTTTTTTAAAAAAGGAAGGGACAAAACCAGGTAAGATGTCAAGCTGCTATTATTGTTTTACAGCCCGCCAAGTGGCCACATTCTCAGAAGGAAACTATACACATTGGTGAACTTGAACCAGGCTTTAAAACGCTGGTATTAGTTTGCTAGTTGACTGGCCATGTTCCAAGGTACACTCTTTCTGTCAGCCACAGGCAAGATCCTAGCTGGAGGTTTCAAAGATTGCAATTGTCCTGAAATTCTTACTTGGAGGCCAAAAACAATGCTCACTAGCTATAACCAAGAAGATGAGAGGGAGTCCATTCTTTGCAGACAAGCCCACGGAGTGGTGACAAGGCTGTCTCTCTTGGGAACAAGACAGGACAAGGGCCATGTGTCTGTATCTGCAAGCAAAGGAAGAGCAGGGCGGGAGATCACACTGGCTTGACTGGTAGGGAAAGCTCAGGAGGAAAGAAGATACCTAGTGTGAACTCTGTGAAGCCTGGATGGAGACTTGAGTGTGGCTAGGAGAATCAGCTAACCATGAGTTAGCTGTCATCAGGGACCAGTCCTACAGTTAAGCCAAGGGATTTTTGGTAAGTCACTCTCAGAGGTGACCTTGAACTTCAAAAGTATAAAGTATTGTGCTTATGGGGGGGGGGACTCTTCCAAGAGTTGCCTAGAGCTGAAAGGCCAGGGACCATCTATCTAATTTATTTTTATAGTCCAAATCAGGGTAACCCTGGCTCCAGTGCCACTGTAAGGGAGCTGGGAAGAGCTACATGGAAGGATGTCCCTGTCCTGGTTCCATCCAGGAAGTAGAATAACCAGACAGGTGACTGCCAAGAGGGCCTATACTATCACTTTCTTTCAAGAGAAGGACGTGGCAAGCACATTGTCTTCAGAGGTGAGATTTCCTCTTGCCAAGCTTCCAAAACTATGATATTGTGGATGTGTATATAGAAGCCAGCTGGTAGTACAAGAACAAAATGCCATAGGCTCATGTCTTAAAAATGTTTTTCTATGCTAGAAACCCAAATGCTAGTATAGTTACATTCTAGTGGAATCCAAATGCTGATATAGTTACATTCTTTTTAACATAATTCTTTATTGATTTCACATTGTGCACCCCAATCCTGCTCACCTCCCAGTTCCTCCATATTCTCCCCTCAAGCATCCACTGTAAAGAAACTCCCCAAACATAACAATTAAAAACAAAACAATACAAACAAAAAACCACCTTGCCTCATTGGTAACAGGAGCCACGGACATCAACTCAGTCACTGGCTGCTGCTGGCCTATGGACCTGGACATGGCCCTAGGCAGCAGCTCAGACATCACCCTGGTCCTGGGGGGGCAAGCAGGCCACCAACACCAACCCATTCCTCATCACCCTCACTTCTTCAAATCTTCCTCTTAACACAGCACACAAACCATTCTGCCTCTCTTTCTCTCCCATTTCTCCACCATATACTTGCTCATGATAATGGTACCTGCCTGTTCTGCACCCTGCAGATGAGATGCCTTCAGGAAGCCTGGACCATGAGGACCCAGGCTGGCCTATAGGTATATTTTGCCCATCTGAGTTGCATGGCCTATCGCTACATTCTAAAATAGGCCCTCTTCCAATGCAGGCTCTCTTCCTGGATTTTTTTATGCTGTAGTGGGAAAAGGGAGCAGTCTGATAGCCTGGTGTTCTGTTGGCTTGTTTGGGTTTGGTTGCTGTGGTGCTAAGGATAAGCATTTACCACTGAGCTACATCTAGCCTTTAGCATCTCTCCTACCACTTCTATCTGGAAGGTTCTGCCCTCTCGATGTCCATAAACTTAATTATCTCCCAAAGGCCCACCTCCAAAGACCATCACCCTGGAGATTAGGAGCTGAGCGCTGTCATCCAGGAGGCACCCAGTTCAGTTCCTGGCAGCAGGCTTTGCCCCAGATTCAACTCCTTTCAGTATTGTTGTCTTCTGGCACAAGCAGCACTATTTCAACACATCGGCAACATCACAGGTCTTCTCAGGTATCTGTTTCAAGGCAATTCAAATAGCCTAGCTTCTGAAATTTCCCAAAAAGACAAGTTACCAGCCTGCAAAAGAGGCATTGTAAAAAAAAATACAGATAAAATAGGACACATAACATACACAAAAACAGTCATACTCGAGGTCATCACCAATATGTACTTCTTACACTATGCTAGGCACAGAAGGAAACTGAGAGAAGCCCTCAAAATGTTCACAAGACTTTGCTAGAAGAACAGTGAAGTTCTAGAACACATGCTGCTGGCTCTAGTGCTGAATGTCTTGGAGGAAGGAGAGACCTGGATCAGTAGGAATAATAAAGGAAGGATACATGGAGAAGGAAGGTGGGGAACTGGGTCTTTTAACACATTATCTTCTAGAGGTAAGAGATAATGCACTGCAAAAAGTAACAAGTTGTGTGGACATATGAAAGTAAAATATATGGAAATAATAAGACAATGGGCAGTAGCAGAGAAATGTAAATGTGCATATATAAATATTTATATATCTATATAAATGTTCTTATTTTTTTAGTGCAGGTGAAATACTTGTTGTTAGAAGTTAGACTGATAAATGAAATCTGTATATATGTAAACCCTTAAACAAAAATAAGAAAGGATATAGATTATCAGTTTACAAATAAAAACAATAAAAATAATGATTCCCCAAAAAGGGGAAGGTAGGGTAGGAAAGTGGAAAATGAAAACATAAAAAGATACAATAGAAAACAATGGCCAAAATAACATACTGAAACCTAACTATATTAATAACCACATTAAATGTAAATGTCTAAATACACCAAGTAAAAGGCAGAGATTTGTCAGATTGGTCAGTAAAGCAAAACTAATGACATAATTGTCCACAACGAACTTAACATGAGAAAAATATCACTAATAAATTTAAATGAAAGTGGATGGAAAAGAATATACCACACTAAACTGGTCAAGAGAAACTTGGAGTGGCTCCAATAACATACAGAACTGGTAACATAGAAAGGAATATGTCAGAGGTAAAGCAGTGTACCAAGTGATAAGGGCTCATTGTTTTAAGACAGAGCAATCTTCAAATAGAGGCACATTTAATAAATCCTTTAAAATACACAAATTAAATCTTCAAGAAAAATGACAAATTCATGATTTGAGCCAATAATTCAAATGTTTCATTCATTCAATAACTGATAAAAAAAAAAGTAGGAAGAAAAATCAGGATGAACATGAATGATTACAGCAAGATTCCCCACTATTTAGACCTGCTTTACATTTAAAGAAATAAATGCCCATGCAATATAACGGAATTCACATTGCTTTGGGGCACATAAAGAACATTTACTAGAACAGGCCATATCCTGAGCTAGAAATCTAAATCTTAATAAATTTAAAATAACTCAAGTCATACAAACTACATTCTTTAATCACATGGAATTAAATTAGAATTCAGCAGCAGACACATCTCTGGGAAATCCCCCAGACATTTGCCCATGTTCCAAAACAACATAGAATTCCAAGAAGGAATCAAAATAGCAAGTATTCTGACCCACATGAAAATGGAAACATAGCAAAGCAAAATCTCCAGATAGTGCCAGGTTATTCATGGGAAATTTGTAGAATTAAACTCATTTCTTTTACAAATAGAATAGAAGCCTCCTGTCCTGGGTTTCTCTCTTAGAACACCAGAAAAAGATCAGCTAACTAAAGTCAGAGTAGTTGAAAGATAGGTAGCAATAAAAATCAGAGCAAAATCAATAAAGTAGGAAATAGGAAAGAAACATAAAGATCAATGAAGCTGAAAGACAGTTCTGTGGAAAAGATCAATAAAATTGATTGATTCCTATCCAGACTGATCAGAAAAGGAGAGAGAAAGCCAAGGTATCAATATGAAGAACGATAGAAACTACACCACAGGTATTCAAAGGATAATAAGAATTGTAAATGTTTTATGTCATGGAATTAGGCAATTTAAATGAGATGAATATCTTCCTTGAAATATGCAAGCCATTAAAGTTCAATCAAAAAAATTGATAACCTCAATAACCTTATGATCCATTAAATGAATTTCTTCCAACAAAGAAAATTCCAGACCCTGATGATTTTGCTGGCATCTCCTACCAAAATTTGAGGGAAGAATAGTATCACTTGTATGCAAACTCTCCCAAGAAGAACTAAAGAAGAAATATTGTCCAACCCATTCTCTAAGGCAGTGCTTCTCAACCTTCCTAATGCTGTGACCCTTTAACACAGTTCCTCATGTTGCACTGACCTGGACCTTAAAATGATTTTGTTGCCACTTCATAACTATAACCTTGCTACTGTTATGAATCATAATGTAAATATCTGATTGCAGGATATCTGATATGTGACCCCTGTAAGGGTCATGACCCACAGGGTGAGAACCAGGTCATTATCTTGTTTCTTTTCTCTCATTGTAGTAAGACACCAATAGAACAGCAACTGGAAGAGGAAGGGATTTGTTTCTACCATAGTTCTCGGGTCCTACTTCCTCACAAGCAAAGTCAGGGCAGGAACTGAAGCAGCAGAGGCCACGGAGGAACTGTTTACTGACTTGCTCTTCCTGGCTTGATCCCCTTGCTTTCTCACACAATCCAGGGCAGCGTAGCCTGGGGTAGGACTATCCACAGTGATCTGGGCCTCCCACGCCGATCATCAATCAAGAAAATGACCCCACAGGCCAATATGATCCAGGAAGTGCCTCAAATGAAATTCCTTCTCCCAGATGTCTAGGTTAATGTCAAGTTGACACAATCAGCAGTATTATTGTTAGCCCTGATGCCAAACTTGGAGAAACTATAACACAATTGCAGAACCATGTGCCAACAAATTGGAGTCATATTCAGGTAGCTCTGATCTACACCTTGGCATAGGATTTAAAAGCTAATTTTAAATATTTCACGGAATAGAAAGAATACGTAAAAACTTAAAACTAAAATACTCCTTGGGGAACCCCTTTATGACCTTGGTTAGGCAAAACTTTCTTAGATTCCCTTGAGCTATAAACAAAAATAATCAAAAACAAAACCAACTGTAAATAAACCTTGTAACTTTTTAATGGAATTGTTAAAACATGCTAAATATTGTAAGAGCGAGCATTATAGCTATGATTTAAAAAAAACTCTTTGAATTCAATAATAAAAATTTGACAACTTGATAAAGTAATAACTTGGCAAACACATTCTAAGTTGTCCACCAGTAAACCGGAGGGAGTTATAATTACCTTGTTTTGAGTACGGATAGAAACTGGGAGGTGTGGAGCACATACCATTCCCACAACTGCCTTGCATTACATGACTATCTTTGCCAACTGGAGAGAGAAAGACTGGCCTCGCCTCAGAGGAACAAACAAACGTGTTTTGAAACAGTCTGTTGAGAGAAGAACGTGGCAGGACAGAGCAGACAGCTCAGAGCAACCCCCAGACGACATAACAAGAGTTACGTGGCTTAAATACAAAGTGTCCGTGGACAGACGAATACATAAAGGGAATGTGCAATTTCTATACAATGAGGCCTCGGGCATCCCTGAAGAGAACAGGATCTGAGACATTTGCAGGGCAGCAGACAGAGCTGGAGACCATGTTGTGAAAGAAGACAACTCGGAAAGAAAAATACGGTTTTTTTCTCTCGTGTGCAGAACCTCAATTCAAGGAGCAGGAGGAAACATGAGGTGATGAGACACCCGTGACATGATATCAGGAGAGATGTGGTGGCAAGGGAGGAAGGAGGAGATAAACAAGAGTGGGTAGAGGGACCAGAGAAGGCAGAGAGAAAGAGCAAGAGAATCTATGTGAGTTCGAAGCCAGCCTGATCTACGCAGTGAGTTCCAGGACAGCCAGTGTTAGAGTCAGACTGGGTCTCAAAGAACAAAAATTATTGCTTCTTTAGTTAGTGTAAGGGGTCACCACACAAGCTCATGTTTGGGGAAACTTAGTCCCCACCTGGTGGTGTTATTTTGATAGATTGTGTGGAAATTGAGAGGCGGGGGACTTGCTGAAAGAAGTCTACCACTGGGGCATGTCTTTGAAGTTTATAGCGGTCCCTAGTCTGCTCTTGGCTTTTGACTTCCAGTCTGTTTCAAAGTGAACAGCTGTCCCCACCTCATGTCCCTGACACCAGAGGGTTCTTCCCCTCATGGGGTTTTTAACATGGAGCCTGGTAACCACGAGCTGAATCCCACCCTCCCAAAGAACCCTGAGCCAAATTTAAGCTTTTTTTGCCAGTTAGATCTACAAGAAGTAACCAATGCAGTTAGAAAGAGTCCCGACCTCAGCCAACCATGGCTGAGGTGGCAAGGACATGACTCCTGCCAGCAACCTGAGAAGCCTGGAAGTGGATTTTTTTATATACAAGCCACTAATGAAAAATCACCCTGGGCTGAGGACTCAGCTAAGCCATTCCCAGCTTCTGACCAACAGAGCCAGGGAAATCATAGCTGTTATGACATTTAGGAAAACCCTGCTGTGTGGCAAACAAAACAGAAAATGGTAGACACAAGGTCTGGGCAGACACCTCACCAAGTGGGGTCAGGGTAGCAAATAAGACCATGGAAAGTTGCTGTGCACAGTGAGGAATTCCTGAAATGCGCACCTACATCCACAGTGAGATGTTATCAGGGCCCCTCTAAAGTGACTGAAAATGTCAGCGAGGATTTGAGGGACGCAGACCCGGCATGCGCTGCTGGCATGCCTGTTAGGGTACAGTCACGTTAGAAAGCAATTTGACAGTTTCTTGACAACTAACTACATGTCTTCCATATGCCTCAGCCATTTCTCTCCTACATGTTTATCCAGAAGAAAGGAAAGAAACACATCCCTGCCATGCCTTGAGCAGGCATGCATTTAGCATCTTTAACGGTAATTGTTTTTTAAAAAAAAAAAATGGTAAGACTCCCGTCCACAACAATAGTCAAGTAGATACAGGATAGGCATGCTATGGGATATTACTTACTAGTGAAAAAGAATGGGTCACTGATAGCTACCACAGCTGGATGAGTCATGAAATAAGTATGTAGAATTAAAGGAGCCAGATGAAAGAGAATACACCTGTAGGTATTCCACAGCTATTAGATTCTAGAAAGGATAAACTAATCTGTTGTGACTACAGACAGATTGGTGTCTGTGTGGGATGGGCAGAGAAACGGATTGCCACAACAGCATCACATATGTTTAGGAATTAATAGCTGGGTTCATTGTTTTGAGTGAAGGGATGATTCCACTGATGGTTCCACCTATGCTAAAACTAGGTATAGTTTACTGCATGTCAATTAAACCTTGATATAGCTGTTCCTTTTTTTTTTTTTTTAGAATTTGAGTTTAGATAAAATGTCCAGAGGGTATCTCTGGTAGGAAATATGGCTGTTGAGGCCTGAATGAAGTAAGAAAATGACAATGTGACCCCATCAGAGGACAGCATTCCAGGTCCTGGGCGGAGAAAATGTTGAGGCATTCAAGCGCACTGTTGATGGAATTTAGCGAGCAAACAGAGGCTGGGGGTGTAAACAGGCAGAGCCGGTGGAGCTTATTTTGAGAGAGGCAGGGATCTGTTAGGGGTTTGGACTGGGAGGTGACATGCTCTGGCATGTTTTTAAATGAACACCCTGGACACAACTCTTATCCAACACGAAGGACAGACAGACGGATGCGAGAAGACTCACTAATGAACTGCATTTATTACCTTTCTCATCATGGTGACTAAAACACTTGATGAATGCAACTTCAGGAAGGTGGGGGGGGCTGGTTGACAGTTTCAGGGCACAGTCTATCATGGAGGTGAAGTCATGGTGGCAAAACTGGAACAGCTGGTCATGTTCACTCACAGCCAGGAAGCAGGGAGAGATGGATGACACTCGTCTTCCCCTCTTTATCCAGTCCATGGGATGGCTCTGCCCACACTGCAGCTGAGCCTTCCCTCCTCGGGGAAACCTCTGGGAATACCTTCGGGTGTGCCTCCTGGGTAACTCTAAAACCCACCAAGTCACAATCAAGAGTACCATCATGTGACTTGTCAGGTGGTCAGAGAGACCTGCTCCATGACAGCTGTGGAGATGGCAAGAGGGTTCTGAGGTGGTGGGGAGGCTGCTGTGAAGGTAAAGCTAGCTTGTCTACTTGACAGGCTGTAGGGAAAGAAGAAGAGAAATGTTTAAGGAGATTCTAATGGTTTGGGGTCTGAATCTCTAGGAAACTAAGTTATCCAGCATTAAATAGAGAAAGCTGAGCTTTCCAGATGGCTCGACAGTTGAAAGCAATTGCCATCAACTCTGATGATCCGAGTTCAATGAAATTCCGAAAACCTACATAGTAGAAAGAACTGACTATTGCAGTTTTCTCTGACCTCCAACACACACGTTACGACATACATGCACCCATACACTTACACAATAAATAACATTTACACAATAAATAAATGTAATTAGATTTTTAAACAAAATAAATCAGAAAAACCTGAGTCGGCCACGTATATGATATGTTCACTTTAGACTGTGCCAAATTCAGGGTCCCTACAAAGTGAGCTAGATTTCTCAGTCTCAGACAGCAGAGGAGAAGCATCCGAGCTGGGGCTGGAGACGCAGAGTTGGAAAGGAGCCTAGTGAGGTGGCCTGAGGACTCACCCCACTGTTAATATGTCAGGAAGGTGAAAAACTCAGCAAAGAAAAGTGTTCAAGAACAGTGAGCCAAGGAAAGATGATCTTTCTAGGAATACAGTGACCAGCTGTGACAAGAAAGGTTCACAGGTCAGCCTGAGGACACCGAAATTAGCAATAGGCCAGCACTGGTGAAAGACGTTTCAAGAAAGGGCAGAATGAAAGCTTGGTTGAATGTGCTCATGGGAGAATTGGAGTTGAGGAGGTTAAAGTAAGTATTGATTGGTTTTGCTGTCGAAACAAGCAGAGAAACTGACGGTCACTAAGGAGATGTGGGGTCAAGGGAGCTGGCTCCTCTTTTCTTTAGGGCTGAACACATAGAGTATGTATATTCTGATGGGAATATCTCCTTGGAGGGTAGACAGGTGAAACTTAACAATGCAGAAAGGAGAGGGGAGGACAACCACAGGAGAAGATGTCCCGGGGCTGTGGGGGCTATAACAGATAAAGAAGAAGAGCTGAGAAGCCTGGTCTACACCCAAATCTACTGCTCTTGACAAAAAGAGCCACACAGAAAGACAAGTTCCAAGGCATAAACTATTGTAGACCTTTGACACACCAGGAACTAAAGACTCTACTTCTTAGTCAGTCAAAGAGAGTTTTTTTTAAACGTGTGTGGGTATATTGTCTGCATGCATGTCTATTGCATGAAGCTTGGAGCCCAGGGAAGCCAGAAAAGGGCTTTGGATCCCCCTGGAACTAAAATGACAGATGGTTATGAGCCACTACATGGTTACAGGATTAGCTGCCATGTGGGTGCAGGAAATCAAACCCAGATCCTCTCAAAAAGCAGCCAGTGCTGCTAACTACTTTGCCTTCTCTCTGGAGCCCTATCTTTGTCCCTAGAAGATATTCTTTTAATCCCTCTGAGCTTCTGCATCATGCAGAGCCACTCCCAGCTTCACAGAGCCTGCAGCACATGAGGCCACTGCTCTTTTGCTCAGCACACCCTCAGGCCTGCGTGCACCGTGACATTAAAACAGAGCCAGGGTCTGAGACCAGGCCTGTGCAAAGCAGTTTTATGCTCCCATTTGAGTTTAGCCTCACAGTAGAATATGGACCATTGGTTTTCTTACTGCCCTTTCCTCACCCCACAGATGTAAAAAACCATAGAACACTAAAGCTAAAAGAGCCCTCAGAGATCACCCACTCTGCCCCCTATTTTCATAAAAAGAAACTGAGGCCCAAAGTTACACAGGCCCGTGCCCAAAGACGCAGCAGAGCAAACTGTCGTCTCCTTGCCCATGAGCTGTCAGACACCATTCCCCTCAGTCTCCAGAGATGCCGGTGCACGCTCCCGGATGTACAAAACTGATTTGAAGATGCAAATTGGTTACATCCAATTTCATCCAACTGTCCTCGGAATTTAAGAACTCTGCTGACAAGCACAAAGCAAACAGTAAATTGTTCCCCTGAGAAATCATCTTGGAAACAGCCTTGCATGACCCTGTCCAAGGTGCTAAGCAGGCCTGGGCCCTTGGAAAGAAGTCTGTGTTGGTGGGAGCACACACATTCCCTTCCTAGGAAATGAGGTGGGAGGGACCAGCTAGCATCCCTGTGACTCAAATGGATGAATATCCTCTTCGAGGACATTTTACGTCCTTTTTGCATAGTTGGCTTTCCAAAGTAAGTATGTGTTGCTGGGGAGGCACAGGGTGACTTGCATTGTAAATCTGCTTGACCTGGGATGACAAACAGGTAAAAGAAACAAGTTCAAGATGGCACTGTTGCAGGAATGTTTGTTATGTGCCAGGGAACTCAGACACAGGGTATCCGTCAACCTACAATCTAGCCCTCTGCCTTGCCAAATTGATTCCCCAAACATAGATCTAAGAGTGTCTCAGATGAGAGCCGTTGTTTGGAATCATTCTCTAGAAATAGAAGGCTTTTTTTCCCAACCAAAATCTAAATTGGATGATGACTGCTGAATCTACTATGCTTGAAGCAAGAGTAGGAGGCTTCCAAGTGAACCCTTCGGCTCATTCGTCCCAGGAAGGCAGCTCTGTAAGATGGTGACATTCCCACAAGTTTTAAAAAGCATTTGATGAACTCAAAGAGAGGACAGGCTTTGCCCTCCCTCACTGAGAACTGTCCTATTGTTGCCCAGTCTGGTCTCTGGAGAATCACTCACTCACTCCCCATTGCAAAATTCTTTGCTTACTGACAAGACTTCATTCAACTGAACTTCATCTTTTTGTTTTTGTTCTGAGACAGAGTTTCCCTAGGTAGCCTTGACTGTTCTAGAAATCACTCTGTAGTCCAGGCTAGCTTCAAACTCAGAGATCTACCTGCCTTTGCCTCCTGAGTGCTGGGATTAAAGGCGTGTTTTTTTATTTTTTTTATGCTCTGTTCTTCCCTGATTTCTTCTCTGAGTTTCTCTGAGACTAACATGAGCTATTTGTCATCTCCAGTGTCCTCTCTGCCTTGGTGTGTGGCTGGGATTGGCATCATGTCACTGTCCCCTTGGACCTCTCTCTCAACACCATCAGACAGCAGTGCCCTCCCCATATCTGGCATTCATCCTTTCCTAGTATCATCAATAAATGCCCATCTCTCCTAAGAGCAGTCTTTAAGTCTGAAATTCACAGGTAAGGCCAGAAATGCTGAGTCAGCCTTACCAGGAAAAAAAAAAAAAAAAAAAAAAAAAAAACATTAGTCAATGGGACTAAGGTAAAAACAATTCCAATGAATCCAATGAATGTTTCCATCTAGTACCTAACTTCCTGGTCGACTTAAAACTCAGGTTTCCACAGTGGTCATTTTCAGAGTAATACACTTTTACAGCCTCCTTCCTTTCCTTGTTTCACATTTCCATGAGCCCTTTATCTTCATTCAAATAAACCAGAGGCACTCATATTTTTGTCTCAATTATTCTTGAGAATTTGATCTAAGAAATTTGGTGCCAGAATAGGAGTAAGAAGCAGACATCCATTGTGAGGTTCTAAAGGGAGGATTGGATGTCAATCCGTAGATAAAAAAAAAAAAAAAAAAAAAAAAAAAAAAAGCAACTCTCTGCATGGCACAGACAATACCAGCATCCTAGAGTATCACAGTTGCTAAAGTGCCGTGGTTAAAGGTGGGAGGAGAAACACTAACATAGGTCTCCCTCTGTGCTACTCAAAGTGGGTTCCATGGACCAGTACCGGTCTATGGACTATTTGATGCCAGTCTTTGACAAGATAAGGACAGAAACTTAAAGTAGACCTATGAGAACTTTGACATAACAATTTTACATATGTTAGATATAACTTTTAAGTAATTGTTTTACTGATAAATTCCTTAGCATACAACTTGAGGTTCATTCTCCTATGCTTGAAACCCACTAGAGTAATATGAGCTATGCTAATGATGGGGCTAGTTAGAAGAACTATCAGCTTGAAGGCCAGATGTAAGCTAAGATTCCATGTGGAAGAGAACCAACTCTCTGGCACCTGAAAAGCAGACTGCACTGAAAAGCAGATTCTGCATCTGATTAGATGAACAGCAGAGTCAGGGAGGAGGCTGGATTCACAGCCTGGCAAGTGTTCAGGGTAGAACAGGACATGCCAAGCAATAAGTAGGATCATGACACCCACAATAGGACAGATTGGTGCCCTTTAAGAATCGCCTAAGTTCCTTTCATTGCTTGGGACCATCAGAAGTACCACCTGCCTGCCCATGCAGAGAAGACAACTCATTGGTCTAGATCCATAAAACCTTCCTAGAAGCCAGTGGCTTACATCACAATGCTTACCCTCCCCGATGGCTGCCTACAGCTCTCTTTGCTATCTCTCAATGAGTTTCTAGGACAAAGCCTTCACAGAACTCAACTAGGTAATTATAGTACTTTTATTAGAGGGAATGGACTGTTTAACAAGAAAAAAATGCAAACTGCTTCAAAGCAAGGAGAAACTTGGATAATATGCCTTGGAAAGCATCTTGGGAATGCTGGACTATGTTTGGAATAGAAAGTTGGATTGTGGGCAGTTTATTGACACAAGAGCACTTTCCCATAGTTCAGTATTTAATGCCTTGGCCAGGACAGGCAGAGCCAGACCTAAAACACTGTTGTAATGATTCCTTAAAGCTTCCAAGTAGTAATGGCTACAGTATATGGTGTGGGCATGCCAGAACAGCCTTGGTGCACTGAGAAAGGCACAGGAAGCTCAGAGAAGTATCCTTTATCGACTAAACCTTCTGAGTTGACAGAGAACTTGATTTGATGACTGTGCTCCCCTAGGATGCCCTAGAGGACCTGCCTGCCTGCCTTCCTTTCTTCACTAAAGCAAACGTTATGGGTCATTGTGACTAGAAATACAGGGGTGGCTGTCTGAGGTAGAAAACAAAGTGGAGAGGCTGCTTCCACTGCCCCATCTCAACGGATCTATGATTCTGGAAGAGCCAGGGCCAAGTCAGAAGCAAAGTAAATGCAATTCATGATGACAGTAAGACTGGAGTGATAACCAGGACCTATAGGGACCTCCAGGGAGCTGCTGCAGTGACTGCCTGTCAGGACGTTCCCAGACGTGGGACAAGTACTTTGCCAACAAAGATCTTATTTAGTTTATATAACTAAAAATGGTCAGGAGGGAAAAATCAAGAGGGTGATATAATCTGCCACAACAGAAAACTATAATTCCCTCATCTGGTTTCCAGATCTGAGATGGTTCTTAGACGCAAATACCATCAAGAACAGAATAGAACAGGCTGCTTGACCAGGGAGCCTGCAAATGTCACAGAAAATATATACAGTAACAGTGCTTCTGTTCCAACCCCCAAAGATCCATTGATTTCTCAGAAATGAGCATGCTGGGAAAAGAAAAAGGCCCCAACATTACAAAGACTGTGGGCTGAATATGAGGCCCGAGTATTTTGAAACTGTTATGAAAATATCACCCCATTAGAATGTGGAGCACAGAAGTGTCACGTGATGAATGGCAGACATCTGCTCCAGCAGTCTGGCTGTCACACTCTGTCAGTGGCCAGGTCTCTGAGTCCATAATCCAGATGAGTACATATTGCAGTCTGTAGAACTCATCCCTGACCTGTACAGTAGAGTCACCAGAATAGGATGGCCAAGTGGCAGCCTCCATGCCAACCCAACACCACACACTCAAACATACCCACACACTCAGACACGCCTACAGATTCATTCGCCTATATACTTAAAGCCAGGCAATTTAAACGCATGTCTATAACACCCGAGCATACGTACATTTGTCAAACATATTCATCCTTCCATGCTTACGGTGACTCACACCAACAGACTCGGACACAGGCATGTTCACACTCACACTCCCACAGTTTGATTATTTTTGTCCCCTCAAAATTTCACATTAAAACTAAACCCTAATATATCAGTGCCGGTTATTGTGGGCTTTTGGAATGTATGTGTTTCATGGGGGTTATACCTTCATAAACAGATTAAAGATCTATTCAAAGTGCTTCGGGGGGTAGATTCTCTCACCCTGTCATGTGAGGGCTCGGCTTTTGTCACCTCTTTCGTTCTTCTGCCTTATGTCATGTGGGGACACAGCAAGAAGATCCTCATTAGATGCTAGAGCTTGATCTTGAATTTGCCAGTGAGAATTAGGAAAGGATAAAATTCTGTTCTTTACAAACTACCCAATCTATGCCACTCTGACAGCATAAAACAGGCCTTGAGAGCACACGGAGAGGAGAGAGGAGAGGAGAGGAGAGGAGAGGAGAGGAGAGGAGAGGAGAGGAGGGGAGGGGAGGGGAGGGGAGGGGAGGGAGGGGAGGGGAGGGGAGGGGAGGGGAGGGGAGGGGGGAGGGGAGAGGAGAGGAGAGGAGAGGAGAGGAGAGGAGAGGAGAGGAGAGGAGAGGAGAGAGAGAGAGAGGAGAGGAGAGGGGGGAGGGAAAGGGAGAGGGAGCAGAGAACTATAGAGCAATTTCTCTGGTGAACACAGATGAAAAAAAATCCTCAACAAGCCGGGCGGTGGTGGCGCATGCCTTTAATCCCAGTACTCGGGAGGCAGAGGCAGGCGGATCTCTGGGAGTTCGAGGCCAGCCTGGTCTACAAGAGCTAGTTCCGGGACAGGCACCAAAGCCACAGAGAAACCCTGTCTCGAAAAACAAAACAAAAAAATCCTCAACAAAACTTTTACAAACAATTCAAGAACACATTAAGGTCATAGCCCATGACCAAGTCGGCTTCATTGTGAAAATGCATGTTTGGCTCAATATATTCAAATTAATAAGTGTAACTCAGCACATAAATACATACATGCAGGTACACACATACACATGTGTATATATACCACACATATACTGTACATACATCCTTTTTTCTTTTTTATTGATTTTATTGCACTATACATTTTTCTCCACTCCCCTCCCTTTCTCCCCCTCCCCTTCTGCCCTCTCCCATGTCTCCACAGTCCCAATTTACCCAGAATATCTTTTTATCTTTCATATTTAGATGCATGTATGTCTATAAATTATAAACCCAGAGAACCTAGATGACCAAGAGGACCCTAAGAGAGATATACTGTACATATATTCTTACACACATGCACACATCAAAAGGAAAAACAGACAAATGAGTTATAAATACTTGAAGGATTCAATATCCTTAGCCAGAGAGAAGCAAATTAAAACTACTTTGAAATGCTGTCTCACAACTCATCAGAATGTCTACTGTTAAGAAAACAAATGCTGGGGAGAAGGTGGTAAAAAGGGGGGGGGGCACACTATTGGTGGGAAGGTAAGCTGGCGCTGTCACTATGGGAGTCAGCCTATTTAAAAGAAAATAAAAGCAGAACTACTCCATGAACTAGTCATGCTACTCTTGGGTATGAATTCAATCAACACAGCAGAGAGACACTTGCATAGTCATGTTTACTTCTTCTCAGTGGCTGAAAAATGGGCCAACCTGGCTGTCTATCCACAGATGTGCACAGAAAGAAAGTGTGGGGATGGAAAGATGATTCAACAGTTAAGAGTTGTTGCTCTTGCAGAGGACCTGAGCTGAGGCCACTCTCCACCACTCCTAACTCCAGCTCCAGGGTATCTAATGTCTTCTTCTGGTCTCTGTGGACACCAGACATGCACATGGTGCACAGATCCATGTGTTCATACACATCAATTTTTTTAAATATGTAAATGAATGAAACTTAGACAGTTGCAGAAAAATGGGAAGATTAGGAGATGATTATGTTAAGCAAAACAAGGCTCAGAAAGACAAATACTTTCTCATATGTGGGAACTAGATTTAAAAGTGCATGTGTATGTGTGTGTGCACGCACGTGAGTTTAAAAAAACCAGATGGCTCAAAACTGATGACAGTGGACTAGTAACCAACTAGTGCTTCAATTACAACTGTACTGCCAGATATATTTGGGAGAACACAGCTCCACACCCTCTATCTCTTAGAACACAGTTTTCAATCTAGTGAATGCATTCTTTCAGAAGAGTCAGAATGCAGTCAGTTGTAATGCATAGCTTTACATGTGAATGACTGCCCCTGATCTGTTTAACTCTCCTGCTCTCTGTCACTATGTAGCTCTATTATCTGACTTTACACACATGCCAGACTGGTCCGTTATACTGATAGCATCATCATCGTAATGCTGGTGAACAGGAAGTGGCAAAGACTGGGGAACCCCGGTAAGATCTGTGTACCTGGGATGGGAGATAAGCCCTACAAAGACTCAAAGGCTGCTGCATCACACGGTCTGTAAAGGTTCATTGATCGGGGACATACTGAGATCATTTTTTCTCTGAGGTAAAGGAGAAATCATTAGACCTTGCTGTAGTCTGGGTCTGGTTTAAGCATATCTCTAAGGCTTCATGTGTTCAAAGCTTGGACCCCAGCCTAGCAACGTTAATGAATGGTGAAATCTTTAAGACATTTAAGCATAGCGAGAGGTTCTTATGTCACTGATACCCATTCTCTGAAGTGGTCCTTTCCACTTTCCTGATTGCAGGACGTCACTCTCTCTTGAACTTGCTCCCACTCTTGTGGTGGGTGTTGACCCCCACAAGATCGTCACCAACATCAAGGTGAAGCTAGTTCCATGCCCCTGAACCTCCACAACTGTGAGCTGAATAAATCTCTTTACTTTAAGTGCCCACCCTCAGACCTTTCGTTGCCTGGACAAAAAAAAAATGACTAATAAAAAATTTGAATATCTCTCTTTTCAGATAAAGACCTCATATTTAGTGCCATGAGACCAGGAATATTCTATGATATTCAGCAATATCTCAAGCAGATGGTGGTGTTGTTAGGAGTCTCTGCTGAGCTTCAAGGAGGAAATCGCAAAACAAAGCCTTAGGTTTCTGGAATAAGACTATACTGCCCATGGATTGGAAAAGATTGTTAAAGAAGCAGCTCTAAGCTTGCCATTGAGTCTTAGCAAAGACCAAGCACGGGGCATCAAGGAATGATAACAGAGCTATCCGTCGCAATCTGAGTAGTTGAAACCCACCAAGCCATAAGTTGCATGAACACCAGAGCTTTCTACCATCTAATAGCTGGGATCGGGCGAAAACAACTCCAGAGAATATAAAGAAACTAAGTGGCATGTGTCTGCTCATACCTATAATAAGTTCCCTTTCATCCGCTGAGGGAGAAGGAAATACCTGTTCCTGGGTCAGATAAGTGGACTCTATGCACAAAAATGGACAATTGTCTCTCTACAGACAGAGACAGGGACAGCCCCTAGAGTCAGCAGAGAAGGGAAAAATCTCCCTGTTGAGAGAGCCTAGATCTCCTCAGCTGCCCACCAAAATGATCTGGTCTGAGGAGTAGCCTGAAGTCAC
This sequence comes from Alexandromys oeconomus, assembly GCA_963919705.1. Lineage (NCBI taxonomy): Eukaryota > Metazoa > Chordata > Mammalia > Rodentia > Cricetidae > Alexandromys > Alexandromys oeconomus. The sequence continues at coordinate 24,964,422 of CAWTZB010000064.1, forward strand.
CTTCATATATTCATAGGCAATATTAAATTCTTAGCTGGCTATAACCAAAATCTTGAACGGAGCAATATTGAAATATGAGGACAATATATGGCCCATTCTCAAAGGTCACAAAAAAAAAAACATCCCATAGAAGAAGTATTGGATGACCTGTCCAAAGGAGTATAGGGCGGGAGACATTTCAGAGTCAGGTCAAAACCTGGTGCAAGGGAATCTCCCAGGAATCTACAAGGATGATCTCAGCTAAAGACTCCTAGCAATAGTGGACACAGCCTGAACTGGCCACCTCCTGTAACCAGGTTAGTGCCTAGCCAAGCTGTCATCAGAGAGGCTTCATCCAGCAACCGGTGGAAACAGATGCTGACCCACAACCAAACATTAGGCAGAGCTTAGGGAATCCTGTAGAAGAGGGGGAGAAAGGGTTGTAAGAGCTAGAGGGATCAAAGATACCCCAAGAAAACTCAGAAAATCAACAAAGCTGGGCTCACAGAACTCAAAAACTGAACCAACAACCTGGGAGCCTGCATGGGACTGACCTAGGCCCTCTGCACGTATGTAACAATTTTGGGTAGCTTGATCTTCTTGTAGAACTCCTAACAGTGGAAGCAAGGCTGTCTCTGACTCTTTTACTGGATTTTGGGACCCTATTCTTCATGATGGGTCACCTTGCCCAGTCTTAATACAAGAGGAGGTTCTTAGCCTTACTGCAACTTGATAATCCATGTTTTATTGATATCCGTGGGAGGCTGCCCTTTTCTGAATAGAAATGGAGGAGGAGAGGATAGAAGGGGTACAGAGGGGAGATGCAGGGAAGGACTGAGAGGAGAAGAGAGAGAGGAAACTATGGCCAGGATGTAAAACAAAGAAATTTATTTTTTTAGAAAGTGTTGGACAACCAAACAGGATTAGAAGTCACAAGTTTCTGCCTTTCACCAATCAGTAGTGAGAAACAAGTCGGCAGGCAGAGATTGCCAATGGGCTTTTTCTTGGTAAAGCAGATCTAGCTACTCACAGGGATGTCAATGGTTCCTTTGGACCAGTGCTTAGCTCTTAGCATGCTGTAAAAAAGCACCCACTTCAAATCTAGTTAATGGTATTATAATCCTACATTCTAGAAGATATGTAGGTGTCTAGGAGTAACATTGACTTTTTGGACCATAGTATCTTGATAGAACTACTATCCAAAGGTTATAGAACATGTATTTTGTTATTTGATCCTGAATGTGTCACTGTAGCCTAAAAGACCCATCTTATAAAAGGAAATGTAACAGAGGGTTCAGGACCACAGTAGTCAGCATCCTGCCATGTGCCCACTTCTTAAAACTTGCTGTTCTGGTATTTTACTACCGCTTCTTGGAGTTTCATCTAAGTACCAGCTTGGTCATGATGCTCACAATGTTGGGTGCTGATCGAAATAGAAAACACATGTGAACAAATGGCTCCTTTCTGATATTGCAGCCTCAAGAACTAAAATGCACAGACCTGAAAATCAAGGGCTGGAAGAAGAGGTAGCCATTCTGCCTGCCACTCCCAAAATCACCTGAAGGCTGGGGGTCTCCTGGCTCTGGACTTCGGTATCTGAGTTCAGAGCACAGGAATACCTCCAACAGGGCCCAGAGGAAAAGCTCCTCCATCAGTGTGAAAGAGGCCCTATGTACTTTGGGGGTCCTCCTGCTGATGTGCCAGCAGACACAGAAAGACGTAGGAAAGGAAAGTACCATGGCCATAAACATCAAAGGGACAGAAGAGCATGTCTGACACTTGAGCAGTTTCCTGGGGACACTGTATTGTGTTTCAGAAGGGGCAAGCATCTTAACCAGTGGCCCACAAAGGGATAGTAGTACCTCATCCCTGGAGGATAAAGCTTAGTCTATCCCACCAGACAAGCAAAGTAGAGCAGAAAAATTGGCTGACCGTGAGGACAATGTGGAATTGTCGGTGGCAGAGTAAGAAGAAGCGCATCAATTGCAACCTCAGATTCAACTGCAGCAGCAAACGCTTTGATTTGCCTCACTGCCCCCCTCCCATTGCCTTCTTTCGTGCAAAATGAAAAATAAGTTCCCATGTTCAGGAAACAGTAAGGCTATAGCTTTGCTGTTGATTCACCAACCACATCCCCTGACCTTTACTGCTCCAGTCCCTGAACCCACAGAACCTGTAAAGCTTCACCTTGAGCTCCCCAGAAGTGTTGGGGAAGTGGTGCACCTACAAGCAGCCAGCAGTCAAGAGTGCTCAGTGATGAGAGGGCGCATCTCTTTCTTTGGCTGAGGTGATTTTCCAGTGTGTTCAAAACTCACTCACAGTGTCTCCCAGCAGCACTAGGAGTCAGTTTACCAAAAGATGCCACCTGTGTAACAGCATGGCCTCTGTTCTTTGCCTTCCTGTCCTGCCTCAGTGCTGCTTGGGGTCATTTTACAAACAAACCATCTGTGATCTGTTCTCAGTGAGATTGTTAGCTCAGGACTAAATTTGGAGACCGCAGACGAAAGTCATTTCCCCAGCTTCCTTATGCCCTGACCTTCCTGGACTCTACCCAGTGAGTACAAGTTCTGTGCTCCTACCAAGACCACCTATCTATCTGCCCCTAGGGAGGCAATTTCTAGACTCTCTCTCCTTTCAGGTTACAATACAAATCCAATTGCCAAGGAATACAGCCGTGTCTCACCACTCCTCAGCAGCCCCCAGGGAGGCATCCTTCATTGCTGACATGTAGGTCACCCTTGCTCAGAAAGGCTGAGGAAATCTAGAGGAGCTCACGCCATACTAGCAGCCCACAGAGTAGTCGGGGGTCCAGCTTTGTGACTGTACTGTTGCCATTCAAGACTCACAAGCAGGTCAAAGGTGGAAGACTCTTCCTCAGCAAAAGAATGCACAAACAGCATAAATCCAAGAACGGTCCTTTGGGGCTGCTCCTTTCCTGCACCTTTGGTTCCCTCTAGGACCCAGGTACCTGTTAGTCTTTCCCCCAAAACCATCAGGACCCACCAAGCCTATCATTATTTCCTACACAAAAGCTTTGGAACAGCTGATCTCTTCCAAAAGCACTAGTCTTTCTTTAGGGGAGCAAATCCCACACCCATCACTACATTCAGCATCACCCTTGAAATCCTATCCAAAGTAGTTAAGCAAGAAAAACAATAAATGCATAACTAATTCGCTAATCATCTCCAATATCCAACTAGGGAAGAAACAAGCCAAATCACTTTGCCGATTATATGGTTTATATACAGAAAACTCCAAAAATTCATGCTGAGAAAACCTGTTAAGAATAATAAACAGCCAGGCAGTGGTGGCGCATACCTTTAATCCCAGTGCTCAGAAGGCAGAGGCAGGCAGATCTCTATGAGGGTGAGGCCAGCCTGGTCTACAAGACCTAGTTCCAAGACATCTAGGACTATAACACAGAGAAACCCTGTCTCAAAAACAAAGAGAAGGAGGAGGAGGAGGAGGAGGAGGAGGAGGAGGAGGAGGAGGAGGAGGAGGAGGAGGAGGAGGAGAATGGATGGAGATAGGAAGGGTTCAACAGGTAAGAGCACTTGCTGTTCCTGCAGAGAACCAGAGTTCAGTTTCCAGCACCCACATGGCCAATCATTACATCTTATAAATTCAAGTCTGCTTCTGGCCTCCAAGAGCACCCTATAGTTTATGGGCACACACAAACACGCATACACACATACAAACAGACACACACACACACCACACAAATACACATTCACAAATCTTTTTTCTAAAAACAAAGAATAATGAAGCAAAAATCTAAATGAATTCAGTAAAGTTATAGAATGTAAAGTCAACCTTAAAAAGTCATTGGTGTTTAAAAAACAATAACCTAAAAGGAAAGAATTTTTAAACAGCCTATTACAATATTTTTAAAAATATTTTGATGGTAAATTTAACTAAGCACTTAAAAGATCTGTACACTCCCCAAGCATGTTGATACAGCCATATAATTCTACTGTCAGAAGGCCAAACAGAGGAATTACAAGTTTGAATCTGTTCTGAGATACACAGAGTTATAGGCTAGACTGAACTACAAAGCCTTAAGAAAATGTATACACTCGAAACTGGTTCATAAAAAGGATGAAAGAAATTGTAGAAGGCTGAAGTAAATGGAAAACTATCCTATGTTCAAAGATTGGAAAAATTAATAGCTTTAAAAATGCCTTGCTACTCAAGGTAATTTATAGATTCAATAAAATTTCTATAAAAATTCTCATACAAATAGAAAAAAAAACCTAAAATTTGCATGGAGTAACAAGGGCTCCCAAATATCGAAAGCCATATCCTGAATGAAAAGAACAAAGCTGGAAGCTTTACTCTACCTGATTCCAAAAGACACTACAAAGCTATTAAAACAGCGTGGTGCTGGCACAGACAAGCAACAAACCACAAGTCTACGGCCAACCGATCTTTGAGAAAGATGCCAAGAACACACAATGGTGAAGAGGACAGTCTTCCCCATAAATGGTGCTGGAGAATTGGATATCCACAGGCAATACAATGAAATTATACTACATCATAGATAAAAATGGCTTAAAGACTTCAATGGAAGAAGAGTAAATGAAAAATTACTCGAAGGAAACATGTGGGGAAAACTTCTTGACATTGGTCCTGGCGAAAATATTTTGGAATGCTTCCAAAAGCACAGACAATAAAAGCATATATAGATGAACGGGGTAATAGCAAACCAAAGAGCCTCTGCACCACAGACTGAGGAGACAGACAATTTACATGTTGAAAGTTTGCTAAACATACATCCGATAAGCTATTAATACACAAACACATAAGGAACTCAAACAACTCAGCAGCAAGAAATAAATTGGTTTGGGGCATTTTTTTTTTAAGTCTTGTTGGTTGGGCTTATATTGTCTACTTGTTTTATGGATTTTTATTAGAGTGTATGTGTGTGTATGTGTATCTGTCTGTCTGTTTCTGTTTGTGCTTTCACTTATAAGCAGGTGCCGGGGGTGAGGGGGTAGGGACATGTACACTCACAGATGTGTGCATGAATTTGGAGGCCAAAAGATAACCCCAGATGTCATTCCTCAGGTGCCCTCTACCTTGTATTTTGAAGCTCCTTTACTGACCAGAACTCCCCTACTAGGCAAGACTTTCAAATCAATGGGTTCTAGAGAACTGTCTGTCTCAGCTTCCCCAGGCTATATGCTTAGCTTTTTCTTTTCTTCCTTTCTTCTTTTCTTTTTTTTTTAATGTGGGTTATAGAGGCTAAGGTGGGGTGATAAGGTTTGCGAGAACATTTTACGAACTGAGCCTCTTGTTTGGGTTTTTAAAACAGGATCTCATTGTATAGCCTCGGTGGCTTCAAATTCAAAGTCTTCTTGCATCAGCCAAGGAAATGCAAATTTAAATTACAATAAGATACTATCTCGTGCCTTTTAGAGTAGCTATTATTTAAAAATTAATATTAATAACGGGCATCAATGAGGGCTTGAGATGAAAAGGAAACGTTAATTAGTATAACCAATATGTAAAACAGTGTGGCAATTCTTTTTAAAAGTTACAAAATATAACTAGCATAGGAGCCAATAATCTTTAACAGGAACATCTAAAAGAAATAAAATCAGTATGTCAAAGAACCTCTACACTGCCATGTGCACTATTCACAATAGCCAAGAAACAGTCAACCTAAGTGTTGTGATATTTATATTACTGTGGGCCATGTAATATGTGTGTCTATGTATTTATGTATACGTACACACACACACACACAAACACAAAGTGGAATGAGATTGTATCATTTGCAACAACATTGATTAAACTGAAGGACATTACACAAGATGAAATAAGCCACCTAATTCAAAAAGTCAGACAGTAAAATAGTGATAAATGGGGCCTGGTAAGGGGATGTGGGGAGGAGGAATAGAGCTTCTGTTAAATAGGAGGGCTATGATCTGGAGACCTTCACAGCATAAGGGCCACAGTCAGTATAAAATGCATGTTGAGAACTGCTTAGACAGCAGACTTCAAATATTATTTCTATTATAGGGTAGATTAATTAGTTTAATTTAATCATTTCACAATCTGTAGTACACCAAATATATATATATATATTGAAGGCATTTGTTACTTTTACATTAAAAAAACAATATATATATATATATATTGTTATATAAATATATTGTTATATATATATATATAAATATATATATATTGTTTTTTTAATGTAAAAGTAACAAATGCCTTCAAGGCATATGGGCTCTTGTGAGGGAGTTTGGGGTGCCGTGACACCTGGGTTGGGTGGGTGTTTGAGGTTTGTAGCTTCTTAGCAAATCCTGAAATCACACCACTTAGACACAAGCTCACATATGCCTGAAGTACCTGGGTGTGTCATTGAGAACTCAAGGCTCACAGTTCCAATGAAGGGACAGAGTATCTCTACTCTAGATCCAAACATACGGGGAGATCCTAAAGGCAGAAAAAAGTATATCACCCAAGTAGAAGAAACCAGAGAGAAAGCACTTGGGAAGGGAAAAAAAAAAGCCTCCATTTGCTCCCAGACAAAGCATGTGTGTGTCTACAAAGAAAGGAGAATCGGAAGCAGTGACTACAAAGGAAATATATGGTTGTTATAGCAACTGGAACTGGTGGACACTGGTACCAACTGCATTTGTCAAAGTAAAGTAAGCACTGCCCTTGCCAAGTGATGCCATCCCAGTTTCTAGGCTCCCAATCACCTGGTTTGGACAAGGACCAGAGACATGGATCTTGCATATTACTGCAGAGTCCAGAGAGCCTCCCACATCTTGCTTGGAAAAGTAGGCTTGGGAGTAAAAGGTTAAACATTCCTTCCCTCAGAGATCAGGGGCCAAAGCTAGTTCCAGGAAGAGCCACCAGAGATAAGAAAGACCTTCCCAAGCCTCCTAGCTGAGGAAAAGAGAAAATACACACACACACATACACACACACACACACACTCCACAATGGATGTTCTTGGCCTCGGTCAGCAGCAGCCCCAGCGCACCAACCCATAGTCGGGAAAGCAACAGAAGGACTGGAGACAGTTGAGTTAGGAGGGATAGCGGAGTATGGGGACCACAGTCCCAGTCCTCTGTTGTGTCACTGTGAAGCTCCGTGTAATCAGTCAAATAAGGCAGCTGGCTGCAGGAGACAATTTTCTTCCACGGCGGAGGGTAGTTTGGCTCATTTTTAAAAAGCCTTTCCTAAAAATCAGATGCGCCATCTTAGCTGATCTTCCCTGGGGAAATAAATTACACATAACACTGTACACAAACACAGCTCCAAACACAAGCCCAGCTGGCAGCACAGTGCCACTTGTCTCCCCGGGGAAATAAATTCCAATGTCTGTATATCTCTATCTATAGACACAGACACAGGAAAGGTCACACCGTGTCTCCTCCGGTGCTCCTTTCCCTGGAAATTAAACAATAATTGTTTCAGTGTTTAGTCCCAGCAAAAGAAAACCTCTACTGAAGTAGTTCTCCTGCACCCACGTGACACAAACCTTCCTGTTACCCACAGGCAACCTATGGCAGGGTGGCTTAGCTAGGGTTTCCATTGCTGCAACAAAACACCATGACCAAAAAGCAGATTGGGAGTAAAGGGTTTATTGGACTCACACTTCCAGATCATAGCCCATCATTGGAGGAAGTCAGAACAGGAACTCAAGCAGGACTAGAACCTGGAGGCAGGGGCTGATGCAGAGGCCATGGAGGGATGCTGCTTTCTGGTTTACTTCCCCTGGCTTGCTCAGCTTGCTTTCTTATAGGACCCAGGACCACCAGCTCGGGGATGGCACCACCATACCATGGGCTGGGCCCTTTCTCATTGGTCACTAGTTGAGAAAATGCCCTACAGCTGGATCTCATGGAGGCTTTACTTCAACTGAGGTTCCTTCTTCTCTGGTGACTCTAGCTGTGTCAAGTTGACACACAAAGCCAACCAGCACAACTGACCCCTTGTCACCTCGACACACAAACACACCACTATGAAACCACAACCCTTCCTTTCTTGTTCATCTCCAAGATCTCACATTAAAATCATAAATAATTTTAACAGTCCCACAATCTTCAAAAATTCAAACACATTAAAATTTCAGGTCCTTTAAAATATCTAATAGCTTTTAAAAGTTCAAATCTTTCATCTGTGGGCTCCGTTTAAAAATCAAAATTAAATTAAATACCTTCTTCAAGATGGAATAACCAGGGCACCATTATAATCTGAACCAAGAAAAAACAAATTCCAACAGTATAAATAACTCAAAGTCCAATTACTTGGGATTTACTCACAATCTCCTGGACTCCTTCAAAGGGCTTTGGGTCACTTCTCCACTCTGCCCTCTGCAGCGCATACAGCTTGTCTTCTGGGCTCCAGCGGACTCCACTCCACTGCTGTTACTGGTTTGGGTGGTCATTCCATGGTACTGGCATCTCCAAAATGCTAGGGTCCCTTCCTAGGGCTGTACTTCCACCAATCACCTCTCATAGGCTCTCCTCATGCTACCAAGCCTCAATTTCTTTGCTGACCCCTTCAGTCCTGGACCTTCAGCTGCCACTAAAGCTGTGTCTTCACCAATGGCCTCTCCTGGTCTCTCACAATGCCAGGCCTCAGCTGCTCTCCATGACCCCTTCATGCTTTCAAAACCAGAACCACCTGGGTGATGTTTACACATTACCAAGTCCTGCTGCCAACATGAGGTACAACCATGGCCACCTCTGGAACACAGCTTCTGTGTGCTCTCAGGAAACACTTCACAGAAGATGTCACCTCAGCGATGCTGGTCTCTTCTTAGTCACTGGTAATTTCTTCACTCCAGCTGACCAGCGTCAATTGTCCCAGTAACGTAAAAGTTTCACTTTGGTGGTTCTGGTATATTGTTAATCACAGCTGATTCTTCAGGCCCAGCTAACCAGAACCAGAGGATCCTAAATCAAAATGACAAATGGCCCTGGTAGAATCTTTAAACTTCCCTCTGAAACTTCACAAGCCAAGTCTCCATCCTCTGCACTGCTCTCAACGTTTCTACCTCCCAAGACCCACAGACTATCCCACAGAGCTTTTTAACACTCAATGGCTTTTCTAGTCCAAAGTTTCAAAGTCCTTCCACAGCCAACCCAAAGCATGGTCAGGTCTGTCACAGCAATACCCCACTACAATGGTACCAACTTATCTCAGTTAGGGTTTCTATTGCTGCAACCAAACACCATGACCAAAGAGCAGATTGGGAGGAAAGATTTTATTTGGCTCACACGTCCAGATCATACTCCATCATTGGAGGAAGTCAAGTCAGAACAGGAACGCAAACAGGACTGGAACCTGGAGGCAGGAGCTGATGCAGAGGCCATGGAGGGATGCTGCTTCCTGGTTTACTTCCCCTGGCTTGCTCAGCTTGCTTTCTTATAGGACCCAGGACCACCAGCCCAGAGATGGCACCACCCACCACTGGCTGAGCCCTTCCCCCACTGGTTACTAATTGAGAAAATGCCCTTACAGCTGTATGTCGTGGAGGCATTTTCTCAATTAAGGCTCCTTCCTCTCTGATGACTCCAGCTTTTGCCAAGTTGACACACAAACCAGCGAGTAGACAGGGTAGGACATCAAGATGCCAGTATGTGTGTGTTTGTAGCTGGAGCATCCCAGGAGATCCCACCTGGGACCTGGGGACATGTGGGTTGCCCACAAATAACTGAGGATACTGATGTTCCCTGTCCCCTGTGAGTGGAGTGTGTGTGTGTGTCCAGAACAGCGCAAGTTCACACCTTTCCCTCCACGGTTGGGGCCAGTCAAGATTACAACTGAAACTCTACCACGTTTGGAAGCTTTGGATTCATTTCACTAATGAGAAACCAAAGACCAGAGTTGGAGGCAGAAATGGCTGTAAGCTCTATGAGGACCAAGCTATGTGTTTTGTTAACTATTGGGATGATATCTGGCATGTGCAGAATAAAGGGAGGAGTGTGGGAGGGACAGAGGAGAGGAAGGAGGGACGGATAGACACTCTTCCTCCTGTCACTGCTATCTCTAGTCAGTACACACCCCCCTCAGGGAGGCCAGTGTAGCGGGGTTGCATCCACAGCTGTAGGAGTAAAATCACACTCAGAAGCTGGGTAGGCTGAAGGTGGTCTTGGCAGCAGGCACACGGGGTCATTTTCTCCACCAATCACAGAGCCACACCCTATAGACCCTCTGCGTGGCCATCACTACAGCCTCTAACTGCTCCCTCCTCCGGCCCCTCACACTGTCTGCCTCTCCATCAGTACCTCACAGTACCGTCCTGATATATACACATCACAACATGCTCGCTGCCTGCCGAGGGGACGTATCTGTCTGTCTGTCACTGTCCCTCTTCAGTGAGAGTGTAAGATTCCCCTTCAAGGGAGGCGGGGGATGCATGAAAGAAAGGCGCGAGCAATTGCCTGGTGGATTAATTGATTAATGCGAACCAAAAGAAGCAGGGATTTCTGGAGGGAGGGAGTGTGGCCATAGGGAAAGCCGGTGGGACGAGTTTGGTTCTATATCAAATGCCTCCTCTTCTTTGAAGACTCAAACGACTCCTGGCATACCCAGCTTTGCAAAACAGCTTCAAAACCATTGTAATTAGTTCGGCTTCACTCAGGACTCCATCCGGGTCCTCTTGCTGCATGAGTATCTAACTGTCCCCAGTAGTGGCTCCCCCAGCCATTTCTCCAAGTGTCTATACATCCTGACTCCCTTGAGACTTGTTTTTTAATTATTTATTCATGCGGTGGGGCGTGTTGCTGCAGGGTACATTTGGAGATGAGAGAATAATTTGCAAGAATCAGTTCTCTCCTTCCACCGTGTGGTTTCTGGAGATCAAACTCGAGTTTTCAGGTTTAACAGCAATTTAGCTAAGCCCGCTCACCAACCCTGGCAGCCCATTTTGAACTTGACTTTAGATAGTTCATCTTTCTTAGACCAGGGAATTGCTGGGAATTTGTTTTTTTGTTCCCAGTGTTTGCTCTCATGGCTCTAAACACTGACAATGGCAGCAGGAGATTTAAGGCCCCTGCTTGTTTTTTAAAACCCATAGTTGAGCTAGACAGAGACCTCTGAGCACCCAGTGCCTGTGTTGAATGGGAAATAGAAGACGGCCAGGACAAAGGATTCTCAAGATCGGAGGTCAGGAGAAGTAGCAAGCCCAAGCTCAGAGGCTTCAGCTGGCCCCAGTTGTTGTGGAGGTCAACCCGCCTCGATTGCCTGGCAGAACTCCTGGGTAAAGGAGCTGTTCTTATCCTGCTGCTGACACGCTTGCTCCAGTGAAACTCAGTCTATCCTTTCTGATCAGCTCTGAGCTGTGAGTCCCCAGGGAATGGGTGGTTGAGGGAGAAGACATAGCTAGAGGAGGGATGTCATTTCCTGTGGAAGTCTAGAGCAAATCGGGGAAGCAGGCTTCCTGCAATACCTTCTGCCATGTCTGTCATCACAACCTCTCTTCACTTCTAGGCTCAGGATAAGAGGGCAGGAGACACAAAGCGACAGGGCCTGTCACACTGTCCTTCTGGAATAACTCAAGCACAAGATTGTATCTCAAAACAGAACTGGATGAGGCCCAAGCCCTGGTGGTCCCCTAAATCCATCCACTCTGTGAATTTCTTAGACCAGTGGCACAACCCAAAATGGCCCAGGGCCTTCTCACATCAGTTACCAGTTAAGAAAATGTCCCGCAGGTTTGCTTGCCTTGAGCCCAATCTTACAAAGGTATTTTCTCAGTTGTGGGTCCCTCTTCTCAGCTAAGTCTAGCTTTGTCAAGTTGACAAAAATAAAACAAAACAAAAAAGCACCTAGACAAGAAACCAATGTAATGAACCTCTTTTATATAGCCCTTCTATCAGTTCTGTTCCTCTCCGGAACCCTAAACAATACATTATCTCATGCATGAGTCAATAAACATGTCTACCTTCTTTCTGCATTGGTTCTTGCCATAGCTGGCAATCTTTTTTGAGAAAATGGTGGACACTGGTATTGTTGCTATTGCTGCTGATAATAACAACAGTATTAATGGGACTGTCTTTAGCATCTGAAAACTCTCTCAGCAACTACTCTAGGTTAGGACAACCTGGCAGGGTCGGTAGGAGAAAGGGCAAGGATCTGAGAAAGTCACTCATCTAAATCACTGGGAATGTTCGCTATGTCCTCAGGGGCACTTGGCATAAGATGTTGTCTGGAGGTCCACTTCTGAGACACAGGGAACAGGGTCAGAATAAGGTTTTGCTGTAAGGCTTACAACACAGAATATTTCCAAGTGCTTCCAACTTATGATCTGGACTAGGGCTGGAGATTAGGAGACTAACCTATGAGAGATCGAATATCCACAACTGTGGGAGAAGGAAGAGCACAGAGAGAGAACACTGATGAGGACAGTGGGCACACAGCTTGGCATAGCGTCAAGATGGGAGGTAGACACCAACTTCAAGCCATACAGCCTTGGCAAGGACCTGCGTTCTACGGCTTTAACCTATTCCGAGTTAGGAACAATTTCAAAGTCTGATTCACTTCTCCCCTTAGGACAATCCGCATGCCCATATTGCATGAAGCTCAGGTCCTGAAGGGCTCCGCAAGGTCCGTGTACCGAAATTCCTCCAGGGGCCGTCCTTTGGTGGCCAAGGAAGGACCACCTATGGTGTCCATTGTGAGAATATGAGTGACTTGTCTGATCCCCACACTTCCTATTTCCTGGTACTTTCTCCATAGGGATACCAACACAGCAAGCACCATGACCCCCTTAAGTCTGGAGACACTCCAAAGATTTTCTTTTCATCCCCCATCCTGTCAACACGTATAGCATCTGTTCTGTGCCTGTGGCGCAGGCTGTGAGAGAAATAAGACAAGGGGAATCCTCAAGAGGCTCCTGAATCTTGGGAGGAGAGGACACAAACACGGCTCGTTCAGAATGTGTCACAGACCTGCATGTAGACAGATGATCCTAGAGGAGAGGAGAACAGTTCCAATGGGGATCCCAGGGGTAGAAGAGGGAATGCTCCCCAAAGTAGGCTTTGATTCTGGCTTCAAATTAAAAAAAAAAAAAAAAAAAAAAACCACTAAGAAGAGCCATGAAAGATCTTGGTGGCAGAGTGGTAACTGTCCATTGATCCTTGAGAATAAATGGATAACAGTCACATTTTCAGATGTCTATGATAGGACAATGTGTTAGGGCCACACCATTGCCCTATCCAGAAAGACTGAATCCTAGAACTATTCCCTCTGTGGAACTCAGATGCCTCACTCCTGGATATTGGGCACTGGCTCTTATCAAAACAAGCTCTGTGTTCAGAGTCTGCTATTCTTATTCAGACTGACCAATCCCCAGGCTGCTCACCTGTGTCACTTGGGTTCCCATAGCAACCACAATGTAAGTTCTTCCCACCTTCACCTCGGTCCCTCTGCCTCCCAATGCACTGTGGAGCTTACGACGAGGCCCTGATCACAGCGGCATCAGTTTCCACGGACCTCTGAGGATAGACATATCTTCTTTTCAGGACACTCACGTCTGTGTCTGCGCACATCATGCCCTATCTGATTAAAAATGTTGGTTACCCTTACAACTAGTGGTGTTTCCCTGGGAGACAGGAAATCCAGTTAGGCTTTGTCCAAGAACCATTGAATGAGGGGATGATGGTTTTTCCTTTTAGGCCTGGCCCACATGTGCCACAGTTGGGGAAGAACGGACTGTCTCCCTCCCCAGAGTTGCACGAGGCAAAAGAGACTTAAAGCAGGACCCCATGAGGTCAGCAGATGAAAGAGAGATTGCCGCGGGCCAAAGGCTGGAACACTAGGCCACTCATGTTTCTCCACAGACAAAGAGGCAGTGCTGTCCTTCCCACCCCAGCCCCAAGGCAAGAAGAATTGGCTTTTTGTCCTGCCTAGCTAGAGGTCACAGAGGCACCTCTGCTGAGGCCTTCTGTGCACTACTTGGGCCAGGGCTTCCTACTGCCTAGGAACCAGGGAACTCAACAGAGAGCATTGTTCTGGGTAGAGGCAGGCCCTGGGGGCACCCAAGGTCTCAACCATTTGAACTGCTCCTCTCTGAGGCTGGAGACTATGGCCTCACACTTGAAGCATCTTCATGCTTTCTCCGGTGATTTCTGAGCAGCAGGCTTTCTTTCCTCAGCAGCTGGAGGAATGTCTACAAAATGACCATCTAGGGTGTCAGTAGTGACATATGTCTGTGGTGTCAGGTCACTTACCGTGTTGTCCCTGCATACTCTTGATATCCTGGAAGGTCAATCAAGGACTACATGGCTAGCCACTCTGAGTTCCAGGCCAGCACTTGCCCACATCGTCCAAGTAGCCTTGCTTCTGAGGCAGTATTCGCAATACACCTTCCTGTTTCATCCCCTATCCTCACCTTTCTTTCTGCTCTAGACCCTCCCCTGCCTTCAGTCCCTACCACCAAGTTTCATTTACTAGAATGATGTTGATCTTGGCTCTCCCTTTTGTCTCTGACAAGATGGTTGTATACCTGACACTGGTTCCTTTTACATCCCTGTGAACCAAAGATCTGGCAGAAACGACTCATAAGAGGGATGAGTTCTTCAGGTTGACAGTGTTAGGTGGTCCAGTCCATCACAGCAGGGAAGACATGGCTGCATGAGGGGCTCTCTCCATGGCAGGGAGAGTGTGCATGTCCATGGCAGCTGAGCCAAGAGGTCAGAAATACAAACTAGAAATACAAAGGAGAGGGAGACTTCATTGCTTGTCCCAATGACCTGTTTCTGTCAACAACATCCCATATCCCAAAGTTCTACAACTTCAGTAAACCATGCCACCAACTGGGCCTGAAAGAAGGTAAGGCCTGAGAAAAGAGAAGGGAGATACAGTTTACACTTAAATGATAATGTGTCCTAATTACATAGACCGTTCTTGTTCTTCATCCTTTGTCCCAATTTTAATATTAATAGCATCTCCCTATACCCTCCAAACAACCCTTTTGGAAGATAAATGGCATAGCCAGCCTCCCTTGGGAGCTCCCTCTGTTCCTTTCCCCTCTCGCTGAGACCTCAGCCCCAAGTATACCCTTTCCAGAGCTATGTGTTACACTTTCACTATGCCCAGCCATACCTAGGAGTGAGGACCAGATAGCAGGCACCGCCTCCTTAAGTTAAGGAGGGCACTCAGGCTATGGTTACTATGAACTGCTCATATCACTGAATTTGATAGCAAGATCCCAACTATTCAAGAGCTCTTCTGCCTTGACTCTGTTTCCACAAATCCATACTGCCTTTATGACCATGGCCACCCTATCAACTGTAGTCTGTGACAGTTTCTTGAGAAGGATCTGTAGTATATGCCATAGCTCTAGAGTTATTCTATGGATAATGGACTATCTTGCTCCCGAATGTTAATAGAGTCCAGAAACCATCCCCTCTCCTTTTGTTGTCCTAGATACAAATGATCTGCTTATACAATATTTGAAGAATCAATCCAGACATGACTGAGTCATGCAGCTTTGGGAGACTCTGCAGAAGTCACACCCACCATGATAAGAGAGAAGGCTCTCTGCAAATCTTAGCATTTGACTCTTCTGCCATGTCCAATCCAGGCTTCCTGGGCTGAAGTCACATATGGGAAGGACCCTTACCAGCAAATAATATAAAACCCACATCACAGATGGGCTTCCAAAAAGATGAGGTGTATGGCAAGGATCAGGTGGGCCTAGTAGAAAGGTCCCAGCCTCTAATACAAACTCTTGCAAAGGCCCCAAACACAGGCTATATTTTAATTGCTGGCACCAACCTTGGGAAGCAGGACCATTGAGATCTGCCCTTAGCATGGAGAAGAATTGATATAGTGGAACAATATGTATCCTCCCAACTTTCCTGGCTAAATTTCTACCAGGTATGATACTTTGGGCTGCTTTCTTCCCAAGAATGCTAAAGCCTGTCAGTGCTGCCCAGTGTACAAGCAACTCAAGCTGTAGTTGTAAGTTTAAGTGTTTTAGTAGTCACACTGTAGGAGGAAAACCAAATGAATTCATCTAAGATATATCATTGAATATAATATAAACAACACATTATCCTTTCAACATATAGTGAATACAAATATTTGAATGAGGAATTTTTATTCTTTGCTGACTTGGCAAATCTGGTATCTATTTTGTATCTTCAGCATATAAAAAGTGACATTAGTCACCTTTCAATTGCTCAGTAATCATGACATGGTAAAGTGGTCACCATAACAGATGTGATACAAGGCTGTATATTCTAAAGGTCCCTTCTAGTTTAGGTGACCTGTGAGCTCATGATCATGTAGCTATACTTCATTTAGGACTAGATTCTCCATTTCCAAGTTCTGCCATCAGCTCACCAGAAGCTACTCCCTGTCCTGCCAATGTCCTCACATTGTCCTTGAACCGATATTCTCAGAATATCACATTTAAACCTCCTCAACTGCCTCCTAAGCTACAGGGCCCTACTTCATTGCCTCTCCCCGTCCAGAATGTGAGCCTGACTTCCAGGAACAGAATTACCCCACTGCCCACACCTTAGCAGTGACAGAGAAGAAAGAGACCATCTTCATGTTGGGCAATTTTGCAAGCTTTTGCTTCACACACACAGCATGAGGCCAGCATGATGGACTCCAAGCCCATCTGAAGACTCCAAGGAGAACTGGATGATAGTCACACTTGCTCTTCAGAGCCTCACCACAATGGGCGTGAGATAAACAACTGAAGGACAAAGTAAAACAATCAAACAATCCACATTAAAGCGTTAAGTTGGATACTGCACTATCAGAAGCCGTATCAGTCGGGGGTCTCAGCAGGAAACAGATGGTGTACTCAAGCTGGGTAATTGAGGAGAGTTTAATGAGAGTCCTATTTTAGACTAAGTGGGAAGGGCTTAGGGAAAGCACAAGGGATGATATCCAGGTTTGAAGAGGCCAATTAGAAGAGACACCGCTGAAGTCAGAGAGAGCGTCTATGTAGAGAGGTTCACTGAGCAAAAGTGTGGCAAACTGAGGACGCCCTAAGTTGAGGAGGACTAAAAGGAGAGCTCCCACCTCTTTCTCTCTCTCTCTCTCCTCCCACCACAACCTCCCTCCCCAGCTGCTTCATTCCACTGACCAAGCCCAAACTGAATCCAAAAGTCATAGGAGCCCAGAGACCCTCCCAGAGCACAAAGCAGGATGGAAGGAGACATGAGGGGACCAAAAGAAGATCCCAGCCCGAGGAGTCATATGAGAGCATCACGGGTGACAATCCTTATGGGGGTGAAGGTCTAGATCTGAGTCTTAGAAAATGAGAGGTTTTAAAGGGATAAGGACAGAAAGGGTCAAGTGAACTTGAGTGAAGTGAAAGAGTTGGGAGTGTATGTGTGTAATTGCAGAGGTGGGCGGCCTGTGGAGGTTGAGTGGCCTGTGGAGGTGGGGGTGGCCTTCAGAGGTAGGGTGGCCTTCAGAGATGAGGAGACCTTCAGAGATGGGGCAGCCTTCAGAGGAGGGGTGGCCTTCAAAGATGAGGTGGCCTTTGAAGATGGGGTGGCCTGTGGAAGTGGGGTAGCTTTTGGAGATAGGGTGGCCTTCAGAGATGAGGTGGCCTTCAGAAGTAGAGTGGCCTGTGGAGATGGGGTGACCTTCAGAGGTGGGGTAGTCTTTGGAGATAGGGTGTCCTTCAGAGATGGGTGTCCTTTCGAGATGTGATAGCCTGTGGAGGTGGGGTGGCCTTCAGAGGTGAGATGGCCTGCAGAGATAGGGAGGTCATGACGAATCTCTGCAGAAACCTAAGGCTTCCTTCTCTCTCCTACTCCAAGTGATTGACATATTAGGGGTCCCTCCTAGAAAAGTTGAACTTAACAACCTGCAAGATTGAAAAAGAACTCAGCCCCTAAAAGAAGAGGAGCCCTTAAAGGAGAACAGAAGGCTTTGTCTGTGGTCCTTGAAGTCTGTGCAGTACTAAAGCAGAGCAGGTGCTCTGAGGACTGGGGCAGACCCTCGTAATCTATCACAGAAGAATGAGTACCTTCGGTTCCTAGATGGAGTCGAGAGCACAAAGGTCCAGCAGGGTCAGAGCAGCAACTAGAAGTGCGATGACAAAGAGGTGGCACCAGGCATAAGATGATCTCACTGGACATATGAAAGGACAGAGAAAGAAATGGCAAACACGGTGCAGTCAAATGGGGGGGGCACTGTATATAATTATATGTGCTTTATGAATCCATGATTCCGTTATACCCACAACATAGAAAAAGAAATTGAGGTTCAAAGTGTTAAGTGATTTTTTTTTCCAGGTCAAAGAATCATCAAGTAAAATAGAACAAGGAACCAAATTCCAATCTTTTTGTTTTTCCCACCTTTTGATGAGAGGAAACTGAATGCCAGAAACAAAAAGGGCCTGGTTATATGTGCTTGCCGAGAAAAGAGAGTCCTGAGTAATTAAGACTTTATTGTCACCGGCATCCAGAGGCTGACTTGGAACTACAGACACCAGGTGACAGTTCAAAGAACTGTGATCTAGAAAGACCAATGAGCAAGTCTCGTGGCAGAAGCCGGGCTTGAACTGATGTCAGGTTTCCACAGAGGCCATGTGGCCTCCCTTAGAAAGTTCGACCCATTTCTATTCTGCCAGTCTTCCTCTTTGCCAGGTCATAGAGGGAGCAGCCACTATCCCAAAGTCTAAAACTACAATCCAAACCTCACCCCATGCATTAAAAAAAAAAAAAAATTCAACTGGATATCCAGGGCTATATTTAGTCTGTGTGTCCTGCCAGGCCTTCTCTGCTGGATAACAATAAAATGAGAAGTAGCCTCCAGGCCAATAACCCAGACATCAAGCGGGAAGACGTAGTGACGGATGACATCCATGCTCTACCCAAGTTCATCACAGTTTTATCCTCCCTCTAGAGCAGAATGTCTGTTAGGATGGCCTTTCCCATTTGTAATATTTTCAGTGTGACAATCCAGGTCATTGCTCCTTATTTAGGCCATGTCTGCCACATAAAACCAGCAGGTGGTAGAAGGGTCAGTGGTGTTCTTAGTGGCCTCGTGACTGATGCAGCCAATATGTTTTGTTGGAGTCAATGTGATTTGGTGCTTAAGGATGGGAGACAGGAGGTGGACGGTGACAACAATGAAAAACAAGGATGGGCTAAACAGCGGTTCCTATAAAGCCCTAATAAATTACAGTTAGGGATCAGCTCTGCAGTGAGTCTGCCTGTGCCCGGCATCATATGTGAAGTGTACATCTGAATCACAGATTGGGGTGAATGGCTCGGACCAAAAAAAAAAAAAAAAAAGTTTTCCATACAAGCATGAGAAGCTAAGTTTGATCCCCAAAACTCACATTAAAAAGAACTAAGCATAGTGACACATACTTGTAATCCTAGGACTGGGGAGGTAGAAACAGGCATATCCGTGGAGGAAAGGAGGCGACCCCTAGAGCTCTTTGGACGGCCATCCTAGCTAAATGGGCAAGCACTAGACTAATGAGAGACCCTGTGTCATTAAGCAAGGCAGATACTGCCTGGTGAATGATACCCTAGGCTGATCTCTGTATATACACGTACACAGTATCTGCACATACGCACACATAAAAACCGCCTGAAGCCCACACTGGAAATTCTGATTCAGTGGGCTGAAATGGGGCCAGAAATCAAAAGGAATTTTTAAAGCACAACAAAGGCCGGCAGAGTTGGAAAGCGCTAGTCTCACCAGTTCCGCTGCCTCGGAACCCTCTCCCGTTCCCCACACCCTGTTTCTGCACCCCTAACATGGCATAGCATGAACCATTGTCCGGGAGTCCTGCTTTCTGACTGGTGGGGTGGCCATCTAAAGCAGAAGTCCAGCATCCTAGGGCGTGCTGGGGAAACTGAGAGGGCTGTCACTCAAATTTCCATGTGGGTCAATTTACCCCGGCCCTGACCACACCCCCCCCCCCACACACACACACATCCACCAGAACTCAAAGTCTGTCTCCTTTGGTCTCCTGTGCGCACTTGGAGCCTCAGGGACTGTCCTGAGAGCCACAGTTGACTTCAGCACAAGTCCTAGAACACAACAGTGGTCTACTCTACTGACCTCCCTGACCTAAAGACCCCACACACTCAAGGAAGGACAGCGATGGGGCTGAGTGTGTTTCCTGCTTGGTGTACCCTAGGTTGATTTGCCCTATGTCTGAAGTCGTCTCATCGGTGCTAATGTCCTCCTTCCTGTGATCCTGGAGGTCTAAATCCAGGAGCCATTTGCTAGGAAATGTTCATATTTATTTGTGAAATTATATGGACCTTTATAGCGCACTTACAAAGATGAATAAATCCCTGCTTGCGTGGCCCAATTTGTTGTTCTAACCTGACACTTCTATGTCATAATCACCCTTTTTTCAACCGGTTATGGCCAAGGCTGTTAGGGATTTATTAGAAGCATTTTATAATGTGTTTTACAAGATGTTGTTGAGGCTGTGGCTTTGTTTATGGGGCAAAGTGGGGAGGGGGAAGCCAAAGGATGAAGAAGAACGAGAGGAAGAAGGATGGAAGCTGGTGGCTAAGCACCCAGAAGCTTCTGGAAGCAACACAAAGGGAATGGGCTAACTAAGCAGTCCCTTTGCACCCGCCACCCAACGCCCACCCCTGCTCATCCACCACTTGAAGAACTTTGATCTCTCACTTCTACAATATTATTGATCTTCAGAGGTGGGAAAGGAGTAGGAGAAAGACACAGACATCAAGGAGATTTCAAGATAAGACTGGGGAGGAAGGGACCCCCTTTAGAGCCAGTGAAGCATCAGAAAGCTTCGGTGGAAATGAACTTTCCACCTCTGAATCCTTCTCCCTACGAAAAGGAAGGAAGAAGAAAGTAAATGGGAGGCAAGCTCAACCACCGACTCCCAACTCTTAGTGTGAGCTAGAAATGGCTCCTCCTTGCCCAGGGAGGGGTATGTGGAAGGTTACTGCAGACTGTGCAAGGAGAGTCTTAGGATTCACAAGCATTTACTGGCCTGGAACCAAGGAGCTTAGATGCCAGAGTGAAAGCCTGACTCCCTAGAGAGCTCGCCCCATGAGGACCGTCGCATCTGAAAGCCAGCCATAGCTCCACGTGCTGAATATGTCCACAGAGCTGTGCACAAAGAGCACCAGTTGCAAAAGAAGAAATGACAGTTTTCTGGGTCATGAGGGACCAGCTCAGAGCTAGGCCTTCAGAGAAGAATTACATTTTCCAGGGAGAGCCTTACTTTCCATCAGAAGCCAGAGGAAGCAGGCAGTATGAAGGTCAGAGGCAGCTGTTCATGTCACAAGCAGGAGCCTAACATCATCAGCTACCTCAGCTTTCCCGAGGGCTGGACAAAGGTACCGGAGGCAGCCAAAGCCCTTGCCTGAGCTCTCATGGAGTTAGATGCAATCACCTGTCACTGAGACCAGAGTCTGGAGAGGGTTCCCTAGGTATGTCGAAAAGTGAAAATATCCTATGTGAGAATAGCTATGACTTCAGGTGGCTGTGGGTAGCTCTGAACAAAACTGGAGAGTGAGCTGGAGACTGGATCAGAAGTGGACATCTTACTCTAAGGGAAAAAGAGATGTCTCCGCTTGCATTTTCAGAAGATCCTTGGCCCAGTAGCTAGGATTCCAACCTCCATTTTCACCATGCAAAGCCCTCTCAGCTCCCAGACATACCTGTGTCTAGTGACTGAGTAGGAAATACTAGCTAATTCCAGGTCATGAGTGTCAGGGAAGAAGGAATGAGGAAACTTGTAGATAAGGTCATGCCAAAGGAACAGAGGAGCCTACCTGGAGGAGTTCGCAAAAGCCAAAGATGGAAGAACTTAAGCAACACCAAAACAACACAATCGTGGACTATAACCCAGATATGAAGAAAATGAGCTGCTATTGATGCAGATCAATGAGGAATTATTAAGTAACCAAGTGGGGGCAAGGAGACCAATCTCCCATAGGTGGTTACACTGGGCTCCAGGAGGTGGAGTTCCGCTCCTTTCTGTTACCCATCCTGAGAGGGCTGCTCTTGTCAAATTGCTTGGAAAGTGCAGAATGCACACAGGGACAGGAACCAGGTGGCTTTGCAGAAAAGAACCTGGCAGGCTGTGTACCAGGCTGATGACCAAGGTTAATACCGTCAGTGAAAACACACACTGGCAGTGTGCATCCTTGGTCCGACGTCACGAGACTATCCTTTCCCCTCACACAAAAGATAGGACTCCAGCCTCAGCATGAGAAAAGACCGAAGAAATTTAGATGGAGGGGCATCCAAAAAACACCCCACTAAAGCTTGTAAAAACAGTGAGTTATAAATATTAAAAAGCAGTTATAAAGTGAGTTATAAAAAACAGTCATTATAAATAAGGAGAGCCTGAGAAACAGTCGAAGCCAAGAGAAGCCTAGGAAATGCAATGGCTAAATACACTGTGGAATCCTGGAACAGAATGGATGCTGATGGCAAACTTATAAAATCCAAAGTGTGAAGTTTCATCAACAGTAAGGGCCCAACATTTGCTCCTACATTGTGCTGAACATGTCATACAACAGTGGCCAAGAGAGCCCTAGAGACTCACTGTACCGTTCTTGAAAATTCTCTGTAGATGTGTTTTATATTAGCTTTGAAAAGGTCCTTGGACTGCTGTGTGCAGACTAAGTCATGGGAAAACAATACAAGAACAGAGAACAATTGTGAGCATCCGGGGAACTGTGGGGACAGGGCCAGAGTGTGAAGGTGGGAGAATAAGAGATTGGAATCAACTATTATAGTTAGGCTTAAGCCCCAGGGAGGATCAGGCCAGGCTGAGGGATGTGGGTGGAAGCAGAGCTCCAGTTAGAGCCTCGCCAAGTTTGAGACACTCACCACATCCCCATGACATTTGAGTGACCGTATCTGGAAAGCAGAGAGGAAGCGGCTGAGGCCATACTGACTTGGCAGCATCTGTACTGTGTTCAAAACAGTGAAACCCAATCTGGTCTTCATGCAAAAAGTCTACGGAAGCCCACAGGTGCACAGGTACAGGAGCCGGCGTTTGCACGGGTGTGGAGGGGGAGAGCAGTCAGTTTCTGGACTAGAGTGCAAGCAATATTTGCCTGAATTTAAAAAAAATACAGGCTCTGTATAATTAAGATTGGAAACAAGTAGAAGTCACAATATGGGAAAGAAGAAATGAGGTCCTGAGCTGAGAGGCCGTAGACTTGCATGGGCTTCCTCCTGCTGATGTATCAAATTATCACACAGCGTCTTCAAACAATGCCAATTGTCTGCCGTTCTAGAGTTCAGCCATTAAAATGGACCACCAAGGCTAAAATCAAGGACCCTGCAGAGTCAAGATCCCCTCTAAAGGCTTTAAGGGAGAATCCATTTCTTCGCCACCACTTTCCGTTGCTTGCCTGTCATTCTCAAAGCCACCAGCACAGTCTCAAGTCTCTCTCTGACACTGGCTCCTGCCATCCTCACCGGCACTCAAGGACCGATGTGATCATGCTGGACCTACACAGAGAATCTAGCCATCTCTTTCCTTCAAAGCAAGCTGGCAAGGAACATCAGTCCCCTCTGCAGCCTCCACTAACCAGATCCCAGGAATTACGACATTGTCTTAAGCAGGACTCTTACCCTGGGTATGTTTCAGAATCTTGTGTGAAGTCCAACCAATTGCCTGTAGCAAGCTTTGACTTGATGGTGCAGCATGCCTTCATGTCAGGAGATACAGGCACGCAGGGGTCAGAAGAAGTAGGTGCCTATCCCATCTCTGCAGCCATAGGCAAGGCCAGGAGGAGCATCTCGTCTCTCCCATTCTCATGGCCCTGTCTGCTAAAGGAATATAGTAGCACCTACCTCATGTGAGTTTTTTGAGGATTAAAAGCTACATAATAATAACACGACATATAGCAAATGTTGGTATTGTAGACAATAGACTCATTAGTACAATGAGGATGGGGGAAGAAAACAAACCCAGTGTGGGATATTCAGCTACGGATGGCTGAACAGAAAATGACCGAAAGCCCCAGAGGAAGAGCCACTGGAGAACGGCAGGCTAAAAATAAGTAGAGTCTCTCAGATGTTGGGTCTGAGGTCTCGGGAACCACGAAGGAGTCACGTGGGTACAGAGTGTCTTCGGGTGAATCACTATACTCCATTTACTCTCCTCAGAAGTCAGCAAGGGTCAGATGCAATGACCCCGGTCACCACAAAGCACAAAGTGCCTGGGCGCATCGCACAATTGTCCAGCCTGTTAGTCAATATGCTGTTAAATATTAAGCAGCTACAGCATTCCATCATTGCACGCCACTTCCCAGTCTTCCTCGGGGCTTTAATTCGAGTGTCCCCTCTAAAACGGCTCACATTTAATTGACATTTGTTTTAGTTACTTTTCTATTGCTGTGAAGAGACAGCGTGACCAGGTCGACTTATAAAAAGGAAACATTTAACAGAGAGCTTGCTTGCAGTTTCAGAGTGAGTCCATCACCATCAGGGCAGGAGTGTGGAGGCAGGCAGGCAGACATGGCGCTGGAACAGGGGCTGACAGCTGACAGCTGATTCACAAACAAGAGGCAGAGAGAGAGAGAGAGAGAGAGAGAGAGAGAGAGAGAGAGAGAGAGAGAGAGAGAGAGAGAGAGAGAGACCTCCATTAGACCTGGCATGGGCTTTTGAAAGCTGAAAGTCCACCCCTAGTGACACACCTCCTCCAACAAAGCCACACCTCCTAATCCTTCCTAAACAGCCCTCGATCTGGGGAACCAAACATTCAAATATATGAGCCTCTGGGGGCCTGTCCAGAGCACTGAAACCTTAGTGGGAGGTGGGCGCTTGAAGAGGCGGCTGGACGGATTCATGACAAAAGACATTTGCCTCAGTTTCTCTTCTGGGTCCTGCACATGCTTGCTTACCCTCTCTCTGTGCTCTCGGCAGGTACTCCTGCTCTGCCCCCTAACTTCCCTCTAGTTTATCATCCACCTTTGTCTCTGGACTCTGTTGCAGTGCCAATAAATGGAATAAAGAAACCCAGGAAACTGTGAGGGCAGGAATTCAAGAGCAGCCTTGGGAACAGGCCTCCAAATCAGATAGAAGAAAACTCCATTTTTTTCTCCTGCAGGTCAATGGCATTTAATAATTCTCTACAGACTTAGACATCCAATTAAAATTCCTCAAGGGCAGACACTGGGCACCATTCATCTCTGTGGACCAAAAACCTAATACTGGGTGGCATCATTAGGAGTTCAAAGGAAGGGGAGGGGGAAGGAAGGGAGACCCAAGGGAGAGAATGAGGAAAGGGGACGGGAGGCAGATAGATGAGAAGGGGGAAGGAATGGAGACAGGAGGGAGGGAGGGGAGAAGATGAGGGAAGAGAAGAATAAATGAGGGGATAAAACTATGGGTCTTTTCTAAGTCTGGAGGAAGCACTTAAATCCCCTGACTTTTTTCATTTTTTCCCCTCATTTTAATTGTTTGGAATGTGCTATACATTTTCCCCACTCCCCTTCCCTCATCTCCCCCTCCCCTTCCTCCCTTTTCCCTCTCCCCCACACTCCCAATTTACCCATGAAATCCCCCAAATTTTTAGATGAGTTGCTTTGTACCTATTACCTCTGTCACTGGTTCCTCTAGGTGCAGGTACCTAAGCATCTAAACATCCAGAAGTGTATGCCTAGGCAAAGACACGCTGGCCATTTTCCCCCACTCCCCCTGCCAGCCAGGCAGCCCATACACCTACCTGGGACATGTCCAGGGTCCTGGATGGATCTTTGTAGTCATGAAGAGAAGAACAGATGTGAGGCCCACAGAAGCCACAAGGGCACTCTCTGCTATGCCCTATAGAGTCATCCCAAGGTCAGTGGCAGCTGCAGTCCATCTGGACCCTGAAGCCAACCCAGGACAGTGTGGCTGCTGTCATGGATTACATTCTTGTTGGTTTGTGTCATCGTTAATCTTATTACTGTGCTTCTCAACTTTCCTTTGACAATGACACTACAGGGAAAGAGTTTGCCTTTAATTAGATGGCTGGGTCTATGAAGACCTGGAACAAGCCACTGAACTGCTGCAAAAATAGGTCTTCCTCTGGCCTGGAGGACTGAACCCTGCCACCCAAATCCTTGGCTGTCACTGACCCTCTCTCATCTTCCAAAACCAGGCCTTTCTAAGGAGTTCCCACATAGATTCTCAGAGTCACCTCTGAGGAAGAAAGTGTTCTGAGTACCAGTTAGCAAATAGAGAAACTGAGGCATTGGGTACTGCCTCTGCTTCCCAAGATTATAGTCAGAAGATATGTTTCTCTTCTTCAATGAGTCTCTGGCTCTCTTCCTCCAGATGCTCCATGAGGGATCAGATAATATCTATGCCTTATCTGGGATGTCCTTATCTAGAAACCCCAAATCTCTTAAAAACAGTCAAGAAGCTGAGCATGCCACTTTCCAGGTAAACTAAGAACTAACAACCTTCATTCCACCCTCTTCTCAGAACCTGTGTATTAGTCCTTAGCAATCATTGTCAACCACCCACACATGTGATGGGTGCCATCAAGGTTTCTGGTAGAATGAATTGAGAATCAAGAACCTGCTCTTTCCTAATCCAGTTGTATTAAAATGTGTCTGTGGGACATTAATATATCCAAATGATAACTTGGAAGAGAATGATGGCTTTAAAATATTGCATTGATATGGTTTCCCTAGAAACTAGAGATATACAATAAATAGCTCAGGAAACAGGGCCCCCTGAGTGGGTCAGCACCTTAGTGAGTAAGAATCAGTCACAGCCTGCAAGATGTTCTCCAGGGAGGGGAGGCAGAGCAGAGCAAGCCCAAGTGTGGCATGGGCTGTTTATAATAACATCTGTTGTTTCAGTGTAGACCCAAGTTTCTGCCCCATCCAGCCTACAGCTGTTCAGTCTCCAACAAAAACACAGAGGCTTATATTAATTATAAACTGATTGGCCTATTAGCTCAGGTTTATTATGAACTAGCTCTTACAACTTAACCCATAATTCTTATCTATGTTTAGCCTCATGGCTTGGTACCTTTTCTTAGTAAGGCATTCTCATCTTGCTTCCTCTGTGTCTGGCTGGTGACTGCATCTCTGCCTTTCCTCTTCCCAGAACTCTCCTAGTCTGGTTGCCCTGCCTATACTTCCTGCCTAGCTACTGGTCAATCAGTGTTTTATTAAACTAATAGGAGTGACAAATCTTTACAGTGTCCAAGATCATTGTCCCAAAGTATTTCTTCTTTTTATCTTTTCAAAACAAGACCCTGAATCTAATATCCTTTGTTCAACTTTTTTCCTGACCATTATCCATAGCAACTTGTAACCAATACACTAAACAAAGACAAACATCCATAATCCATTTCTTAGGAATGTGGGCAGTTTTCTAGCTTACTTCATTGGGGGCACTGATAATCTAATGGGGACCCAAAGAAAATTTAGGATTATGGTCAAGTCCAGGCTGGACTATTCTGTAAGGCTGGACCATCTTGGCCAGAAGTCTTGAGGCTGTTCTGGAAGTAGAGCTCAGAGGAAACTGCAACAAAGGTATTCTGACATCTGATCATCTGTTCCTACTGGAGATTTTTCAGAGAATCTTCCTTGATCAAACATTATTTTTCTTTACTTAGAATGAATCCACAGCCTCTCATTTCCTGTGGAAACAAAAACAAAACTTCTTCTCTAAAGTAACATATCTCTTGACTTAAATTTTGAAGTCAAGACATTTTCAAAATATATAGATTGGATTAGTCCAGTAGCATTTCTAATCAAATGTCTTCTACCAGCTGTTGCTCCTTCCTCAACAGTCAAACAATTCAAAGACAACACAATAACATATAGTACCCAGACTCTGTGTAATTTCCATCCTTACATGGCTTTTTTTCTACTCTATTTCTTTTTAAAGAACTTTATCTATCTTTTTTCCTCTCCCAAGCCTACATATAGTTTAAACACAATGTAAACCATTTAGAGGTTGTTTCATCTGAATCTGTCTTTACTGTGTATCTCTATCTTCTCTGATCACATAAATCTTTATTCTGCTAAACAGCATGGCTAGGATTAAAGCAACATCTTTGGTGGTTAGCTCTGCCCATTGCTTGGATTCCTGAGAGTCTAGCTTTATGGTGGAAGCTTTGGCAGGAGCCTCTTTTATTGTCACAACTCTGTGGAGTTTCTAGAGGACCACCATCAAGAAGCATGCCACTGGCTGTTCATGAGTACCATTTAAGTGATTGGTGGCAGGGCCTCTTAAAAGAGCTACCATGCAGTTTTACTGCTAATGCTGAGTCAGGAAACCTTTCTTAATGGAGCCCTGCCTCTGCTTGCCACCAGCAAACAGAGCCTACCAGAGTAAGAGGGTTACCGAGGAGCTGCCCTTGTCTCTGTTCTTGTCTGTCTAGAATCCTTTTTTTAAAGCTTTCTCAGGTGTTATGTGGAAATTCTTGCCATATATTTGGGTGCCATTTATATACAGATGTTTCTGTCTTGCCTGGTCCTGCAGCCATTCTGTCCCAAAGAAATGCACAAAGGCTTATATTAATTATAAATTGTTCGGCCTATTAGCTCAGGCTTTTTATTAACTAGCTCTGACAACTTAAGTTAACCCATAATTCTTATCTATGTTTAGCCATGTGACTTGGTACCTTTTCTCAGTAAGGCATTCTCATCTTACTTCCTCTGAGTCTGGCTGGGGACTGACTCTCTGCTTTTCCTCTTCCCAGAATTCTTCCCAGAACTGTCCCACCTATACTTCCTGCCTGGCTACTGACTTATCAGTGTTCCATTAAACCAATACAAGCGACAAATCCTTACATTGTACAAGAGCATTATCCCACAGCAGTTCAGGGCTAGAAGGGTAATGGTGGTAGTTTAGTACATTGTCCTGATGTGATTTGGGGCAAGGAAAATATGAAATTTGGGGAATATAACAGATACAGGAGTTGACGGGGTTTGGCTTTGAATCGGTTTTCCTGGTACATGAAATGATATTCATAGACAACTTGTTCACTGTCTCTAAGAATGAGTCCTGGGCGGGCAGTCTCTTTCTAGACTAAGAAGCCTTTCTAATATGTCAAGACATCAAAAATACCGAGTATAATTCAGCAGAAGAAAGGGGGTCCTGGCAGGCTCATTCTCATCACCATGAACAGAGACAAGGCAACATTCAGCTAGCGATGGTCAAACCAGAAGAACAGAGCTCCCACCCTCCCTGTTCAGACCACTGCCCTGTGATACAAGGCTTCCTGTCCCCCACCATCATATCACCTACACTCTGCCTGGGCCAGGGCAAAAGGACATGTGGAACAGGAAGTAGAGGGTGTATACAGTATCACTGAGTGGTTTGTTTGTCCTTATCTTCATGGATTTCCCAAAATCTACCAAACCCCATAAAGAAAACCAAGCTCCCTCATCAACTCACAAACATATATAGTGTTAGGGACAAAACAGCCCAGGGTATATCTGCCTTGGCATGCCATCTCCACCCCAGGATATCTCATGAAGTATAAGGGACACAATTGTGGAAAGGCTCCCAGATCAAGCTCACTGTATCTGATACCTCCTGCTCAGCAGCAGCCTGGGTAGGAGAAGTTAGAAAACACACACACATACACACAGAGAGACACACACAGGGTGGGGGCAACTGCTTATTCACATCATGTAGCTTTGGGAACTCTTTGGCTCCCTAGTACCTGGTAGTCAATGCAAGAACCCCCCTAAATCTTCTTCCTGCTGGCATCAAGTACTATGGCAGTGCCCGTCTCCCCGTATTGTTCATAAAATGTGGTTTTCTTGCTAATGCCAAGAAGGTGTTGGCTTTGACATAACATCAATTGCAACCTTTGCTACAAGTTATCTAATTTTTCTGAGCTTTGACTCCCTCATCTATAACATGGGAATAATAATACCTTCCTCATAGAAATGATTAAAAGGATACCATGTGTAGAACTCTAAGTAGAGATAAATAGATCAAAAGATATAATGATAGTCTTATTGTTCACAAGCCTTGGCCTTGGAAAGGAGCATCGCTGGGTGACCGTGTGCAGAAAGACCCCTGCCTGGGGTAGAAAAGACCTAGCTGAGAAGGTTGATGACCAAAGTACATAGTCTCCCCACCCCACCCCTTGGTCTGCCTAAAGATGCTCCCAAGCTATGGCCTTGCCCAAGGCCTTGCTCTACAGTAGTAGCCTATACATGCTCATAAATAATACAGCAAGCTTAGACCCTAACTAGAGATCCCCAGACACCGGATAGCCAACCACCCAGAGAAGTGTCATATTTGTGTATAGCACAGCCCACTGGGATAATAATTAACAATTATCATTGGCTAGTGAGTTGTACATCAAAAAGGCAGGATGGATGGTCTAATTGCACTGTGTGCCCAATTATAGACTGCAGTGGAGATAATAATAGCATTGATTAACCTGGAAGAGACTTAACAAAAGGATCTGTGACAGCAAAGCACCAGCCAGAGGACCTGGACCCCAGAGAGGGAGAGAGACAGCTAGACCACGTCAGCGACAGGGGATCTTTGGACACAGAGGACCACCATTGCCCTCATGGAGGATAGCATGTCTACTAACAGTCAGTCCTGGAGGGACAGCGCTGGTCTCTTGACTGGGGGTGCCAAGAGCTCAAGGGGCTGCTGCAGGTGGAGCGCTCTCACAGAAGCTCTGCGGAGGTGGCAGCAGAACTGGAGACTCGCCCAAAAAATGAGCTAAGAAGGATGACAAGCGTCTCCTCCCTTTGTGTCACCAGCCTTGTTCTCGGTGCCCCAACAAAGGCCAGTGACAAGGGGCCACGCTCCACATTTTGGTTATGAAAGAAACAGCCGTCTGCTGAAGGCTGTTAAATCCCTACACAGGGACTGTAATGAAGCTGCTCCTCTGTCCAGGAACATGGTTTGCAGCATCACAGCTGGCTAAGCTGGTGACAATGACTAACTAGCCCCCTGCAAAAGGCTCCCCTGGCTAGGCTGCTTTTGGTTTTGGTTTGCTTTTGCGCTGAGGTAGCATTGATAATCCGCTATCAGCTTTGCACACGGGACACACTCAGGCCCGCGCTTTTTAGTCTGCTGCTCCCAGCACTCCCAAGTCTCCTTCCATCTGCTCTACTCCCCAGCCTTCCCAAGCTACGGGCAAAGGGGACCAGAAGTCCAGAGAAACTTTGCTTCAGCTGTCACCCTTCTTCCCTGATGACATCGCCCCCTCTTGACCCTCCTCTGGGAAGTCTCCCTCAGGCCAAGGACAGCATCCTCCAGAATTGCTCTGTATGACCCCATACCATCCAGAAATGGTCCTCAGTAGAATCGTGTACAGGTAGCATACTTCTTCAGTTAAAGAGCCATCACCCAAGGGTGGCCACTGCCTCATCTGTTCCTCAAATGGTTTGGAGCATTTCATAGGTTTTCATTAAAGTCCTATCAAATGAATGGATTATAAATAAAAGGTGTTAACTATATGCTGAGCATTGTCGCGTGTACTTAGTTCTCCCAACAACCCTGAAAGGTGGATATGATTGTGCCTCCTCATAGATAAGGAAACATGAAGCAGAGAAATTAATTCCTCTGTTTAAGGGGCTCCAGCTGGAAAACGGCAGGGCAGGAATTTTCACGGAGTTCTTTTGCATCCCACAGCACTCTTTCTCATGTGGCTTGTTGTGGTGAATGGGGCTTTATTTGCAATTTCAGTCACTGTAAACTAGGCCTGTAGTATCTAACGCTACACACATTAGAATACATCCCCCGGAACCAAAAATGTATGAGCCACAGAGAGCATAACGGGGCATTTGCAGGCTTTTCTTATTCCCGCAAGTTCAGAGCCATCTCAGCCTGTGCTTCAGCCAAGGCAGATAAACTCCAGCACCTCAGGAGCTTCTCTCTCTCTCTTTCCCTCTCTCTCTCTCTCTCTCTCTCCCCTCTCCTTCACCCTGGGCCCACATGGCTGATGGTGTGGGCTGTTCTGTGTTTCGAATCTGGAGACCCAGAGCAGCACAAGGGCTTCGCCGTGCACATAGTGTTTATATCACTCAAAAAAAAAAAAATGTGTATTGAAACCTTATGTCCCTAAAGTCAAAGTATCTCCAGTCTCTTTTCAGAAGGACCCTGAAGACGAGAGCAGAAGACTGGAAGAAACAGAGAAATGAAGGTGAGATTTGAAACAGTATTTCTTTTTTTTAATATTAATTTTTTTCCATTTATTTATTAAAGATTTCTGTCTCTTCCCCGCCACCACCTCCCATTTCCCTCCCCCTCCCCCAATCAAGTCCCCCTCCCTCATCAGCCCAAAGAGCTATCAGGGTTCCCTGCCCTGTGGGAAGTCCAAGGACCACCCACCTCCATCCAGGTCTAGTAAGGTGAGCATCCAAACTGCCTAGGCTCCCACAAAGCCAGTACGTGCAGTAGGATCAAAAACCCATTGCCATTGTTCTTGAGTTCTCAGTAGTCCTCATTGTTTGCTATGTTCAGTGAGTCCAGTTTTATCCCAGGCTTTTTCAGACCCAGGCCAGCTGGCCTTGGTGAGTTCCCAATAGAACATCCCCATTGTCTCAGTGTGTGGGTGCACCCCTTGCGGTCCTGAGTTCCATGCTCGTGCTCTCTCTCCTTCTGCTCCTGATTTGGACCTTGAGATTTCTGTCTGGTGCTCCAATGTGAAACAGTATTTCGAATGAGGGCCAAGGGGTCTATATTTGAGCTTAGACATTCAGAAAGCCATGGTCTCAAGCCCTGACTGGCGAAAGGAGCAGAAGTGGCCAGCCCTAGGTCTCTGAGAAACAACATATGACCAGAGTTTTCTTTTCTTTCCAGAAGTTTCTGGACCCAGAGTTTCTGGGTCCAGTAAATGACCCAGGCAGCTTCTAGGACTTTGAAGCCCCTCCCCATTCCCCTCCCCATGCCCCTCCCCACAGTGTAATGTCTATTTACCAAGAATCTGTTGCCAATTGTGCTCATTACTGTTGATTATGCAACTAGATTAAGTGTTATGCAAATTAATAAGCTGTAAAAGGAATACAGAATGCAAAGGAAGCTGGTGATTGTAAGAACACCACACTGGATGATTCAGGGGGACCGGGTGAAAGTGTGGCATTAAAGCTGCTGTGGATTAAGTGTGGGTGAGATGACCAGGATTGGAGGAGCAGGCTGGGGAAGAGGCAAACATGATCCCAAAAAGATGTTGCTGAAGCTTGCATTGGTCTGGAAGATCTGACTCCACTGTAGAGGAACCCAGAGTGGAGTTAGATAATAAATACAACTCAAGCTTGGTCCATGCCAGGAAGTGAAGAAGAGCTTAAACAGCAAAACCCTCCTTCGGCCAAGCCCTGGCACGCTATACACCCTTTGGGCTGACGAGGGAGGGGGACTTGATTGGGGGAGGGGGAGGGAAAGGGGAGGCGGTAGTGGGGAAGAGATAGAAATCTTTAATTAATTAATAAAGAAATAAATAAATTTTAAAAAAAGAATTTAAACTAAAGCAAAGTGCTAAGATGCACAAGTCTTACATCTTTTTTTTTCTTTTTTAATAATAGATCCGTTTCTTGAGAAGATGAATTATTACTGGGTTGTTCAGGCTGGCCTTGAACTTCTGGGCTCAAACAACCCCCCCTCGCAGCTTCAACCTCCCAAGAAGGGAAACTACAGGCACATACTACCACGCCCAGCTTTCATGGCTGGCTCAGCACCTTTGGATTTGCCAGTTTCTGGGGCCTATCATATCACAGAGGATAGCATCTTCCAGAGCTGGAAGAAAGACTATAGACAGTCTCTGAAAGAAAGGGCCCATGCCTCCTGCCTATAAATGTTGTATAGTGTAGGACAGGTGGTAAAGTCTGGTGATCATGTCCAAGACCCAGCTGAAATGGATAACCAGTGATTCACCCTTGGGCTCTACTAATAATACATAACCTTCCCATTAGCATCACAAGTTCTCAGAATATAATCTCCCTCAAAAGAGAATACAATAATCAAAGACCTTACTCTCTACTGAAGATAGCCTAATCTTGCCCTAGCTCAGAGCCAGTGAACCCAAGAGGCAGGGTCCTGAGACTTCCTGACCCACGTGTCTTAGCAGCTGACTCATGACAGGAAGGACAGAATGTTTCAAAGACCTGTGGTCTTTTCTCGGTGTTCTATGGCCACCAAGTGGGGCCTGTGGTCTCTGCCTCTGTGCCAGGGTTTGCCTCCTCAGAACCCACATACGCACGTGCCCTTGCCCATCTCTGATCCCACTCCTGACCTCCTCCTCACCTCTCCCTGTGTTCCTGCATGTCTCTCATCTACCCCCTGACTTGGTTTCCCTTCCTCAGCTAAAACTGCAAGATGGCAGCATGGAGAGGCCTTTGCAGCTCTACATATTGCCAACCATTCCCAGTTAAATAAACATGGGGTAAGAAAAAGGATTTTATAAATGTGCTTGACCTCTCAGCTGCCGCAAACAAGACGTACTGCCTCATGGAGAGTCTATCCGCTGCTCCCTGGCCAGATCTTTCTGTGAGGAAGCACACGCACAAACCCTCACGTTACCTTTCCTCGTGGTCCCACAAACATTTGCTGAATATTTATATATTTGGGGATTACCTCAGAGATGGAGAAGGGAGTCTCTGCACACCTTCAAATAAAGGTGACAGAAAAGAAATACAAACCCAACGTGGTCCACACTAGACTGGACGCTAAGTGAACAGAGAATAACTCGTATATTGCTAACTAATGCTGAGTTCACTGGTGCATGTGATCACTTGCATGTGCATGCATGCACATGCACACACACAAACACAAACTTACACACAAACACACTCACATGTGCACACATGCAACACACACACATCCCATGTCCCTTTCCTCCAATGCTTTAGCAGCTCCTAACAGACTACAGTGTGTGCCAAGATACAGAACTCTAAACTTCTGAAAGAAAATGAACTTGAAAATCCAACTCCTCTGTCCGGAAATTCTCCCACTCCTCTGGTAGAGGTGCCTGTGCATGTGTCCAGGAAACCCACTGAGAGGAGACCCTCCTGCTGCCTTCGGAGTGACTCTTCCAGACATTTGCATGACGGGAAGCATGAGGACCCCAACTCTTCCAGAAGAAACCCTCCAAAAGCCAACTCCCCCTTGACAGAAAACCAGTCTGCCTGTGCTACTCAGTTGCTGGAAGCACTTAGCCATCCCATCCAGCAGGGCTAATAAAGTCTTTGCCTTTTAACCTGGTTTTAGACAGCTCTCCATGATTTGTTAACTACTTCACCTCATCTCCCAGCACTTTGTCCTCTAATTCACACAAACACACACACACACACACACACAGAAAGAGAGAGAGAGAGAGAAAGAGAGAGAGAGAGAGAGAGAGAGAGAGAGAGAGAGTGCAGATGTGCATGAATTTTGTCTAACGCGTTTATAATTGTGAACATAATTTTTTAACTCTGTAGGACATATTGGCTAGTTTTGTGGTTTGGTCTTGGCTAATCCTTTCCTCTTCGCAGTCCTTTTCCAGCCTCATGATTTCTTGGATGTCTTCCTGACCCTCCAAGTAACCATAAAATAACCCCTATCATGTGACTCACTGTCCCAGATTAGCATTTACCAATACGCATATGCTTTTCGAAGAGCTCTCAGTCTCTCTGGCCTCACCAATACAAAGCCCAGAGTTCAGCTCGGGGCTCAATAAATACTGGCCATTTGAGAAAGGCAGTCTAAAGCAAAACCTCTGTCCTTTGTCGGGTTTGCTATATGAAAACGGTAGGCTGTACCAAATGCAGGTAGTTGGGTAGTCAGTGTTGCCATGGAAACTGAGCGCGTCTGTCAATCAGCCTTTTGTTGCCGTAAAGAAATCCCCGAAGAGAACAACTTGAAGAATGAAATACTCATTTTGGTTCTTGATTTCAGAGGTTTCAGCCCGTGGTCACCTGAACCCAACACTGTGGGCCTGGAAAACACAGAATGTCAGGCTGAGGAGGGTGTGGCAAAGTAAAGCTGCTTGCCTCCTCGTGACCAGGAAGCTCCAACCACAGCCCAGCTCCTAACAGTTCGTTCAGCTGTAAATTCATCAGAAGTTTGTCCTTCAATAAAGTTAGGACACTCTCACGATCAGTCACCTCTCAGTAATACAACGCTCTGGGGTCCAAGGTGTCACGATATGAACTTTTGCAGGAAAGAGACACTGTAAACCACAGCTGACTGTAAGCTATGTGGAAGATGGCCTGCCTGACCTGCTGGCCTAATACTCTAGCTATTTGGTAGGCAGATCTTAGAAAGCAAGGATTGGGTGTGTTTCCCAAAATATGTAAGGAGTTCATGTGATTGATTCAATGGCAAATAGAATAATAAAAAACAATAAAAGGATATATATGTGCATGATAATATAAACAAAACTGTCTATGGAGCAAATGAAACTAGTGGATTGGGTAAGGGTATTCCGGGAGTTATGGCGGTCAGACACTTAACTCAGAATTGAGCAATAAATAGGCATGTATTAAGGGGTAAACTCACAAATCAGAATTCTTCACTTGGCCAGTTGAATCACGAGATCCAAAGGAGCAACCGGCCAAGAACGGAGCAAGGGGAACAAGAGAAGGGGTGAAGGCAGGCTTGACTTCCCCCTAAATAATGAGAGGCCACACCCCAGTAGGCGGGCAAATACAAGCTGTAATACTTCCTACAGCACCTCCCCTTTTTCTTTAAATAAGAAAGTTCTAAGCCTAATACAAAATTGTATACAATAAAAACAAATACAGTTAATAATTATTCTATCCTAATTAACTTAAGCCTTGTACGATAAATAACTTGGCCAAGTCATGAGAGGAAAGTAACTACAATTATCTAGAATTCAACCCCATCGAAGATCCGAGAGAGGAAATAATATTACTTGAGTAAATGGGAAGTGCAATCAAGGAACTTCCAAATCATGTAACAAATGACAGAGATAACTGGCTACCTGGGCAATCACCCAAAGTGTAATTTGCAATGTTGAAGCAACCAACTTTGGCTAAGGCCTAGAATAACTGACAGACCATTTCAAGGGCAAGAAAATTTTCAAAACCATCTTACCCTGCCTTGGCAAGATTTGACAGTCCTGTTTATCCATTTCCGGATACTATATATCTTGTCAGTGATTGAGGCATGGGCCTTTCTTTGCCCAAAGGCCAGTTTTTGCCAAGAAGAAAACAAGCTCCAAGTGGAGTGTCTTCGTGTTCAACATTCTCTCCGGAATAGATCTGTGCTGCCAGGAGCAATTGTGTCTCACTTCAACAGAACTCTAAATTATTTAAATGCCATTTTCTACAGCTCTTTGAAGTGGTTGAAGATTATCTATCTATGCAGAATATAATCTCTATGTATCTAAAGAACGTGATTAGTCCAACTATAAGTATGACAAACATAGATGACTATTGATCTACAATTCTTAATACCTATATAACTTAAAGACTAAGACAATAAACAACTGTGCAATAAATGAGGGCAATGACCTACAAATGTAAACAATGTATAAGTACCTTGATCAGAGGTAGAAATGTACATTGTAATATGGTAAATATATATCAATATATAAAAAATGTTTTACACAGAGGTAGAAGCATGCATGCATGCATATAATATTCAATAAAATTTAACTTTGTATCAATATACAAGAATCTATAACAATGTAATAGTCTATAAATAATAACTCACAAGTATTCACTCTATTACTCAGTATTATTATTAGTGTGAGTAAGCTCATGCATAAGGAGGAAAAATAAGGATACAGATATGGGGGGGACAGGTTAAACTACATTGTATGTCTGTATAACACAGTACCATATACCATGAATATACAGCAACAAATCTTTTAAAAGAACAACAAAAAAATGAAAACCCCACAACTCACAATAGCATGGATGAACTGGTAGGATATTATGCTGAGTGGAATAAGCTGGGTGTAGATCAGCTAGAAGCATGATCCCACATATAAAATCTCAAAAAGTCAAATTTGTAGAAGCTAAGAGTAAAGCAGAAATTCCAAAGTTGGGAACCCTGGAAGATGTTAGTCAGATAATTCAAAGTTTCAGTTTGGCAACATGAATAAACATTAGGGATCTAGTATATATAGTGATGAGATCATAATAAGCAATTTTGTCTTGTAAATTTAACACCTACAAAAATGAGATAGATAGATTGTGGGTAGATAGATAGATAGATAGATAGATAGATAGATAGATAGATAGATAGACAGATAGTAGGTAGAAAGGTTATAGGTAGGTAGGTAAGTAGACAGACAGATAGATAGTGGGTAGATGGTAGATAGATAGATAGATAGATAGATAGATAGATAGATAGATAGATAGATAGATAGATAGATAGATAGGCTTACTAAAGTGATCATTCTACAATGTCAAAATGCCATTATCTTCCTAATACATAAAGTTTTACTATTCCTCAATAAAGCTGAAAAAGGCCCAACACACACACACACACACACACACACACACACACCAGACAGACAGACAAATAGACAGACAGACAGACAATTAGAATGAGTCAGGTTACTACAGTTTAATAATAAGCCCATTGTTTTGAAGGAGTGAGAAGCCTTCTCCAGGGAAGAGAACACATGTCCAGCTGTCCCAGCCACTCACTCTCCTAGCAACTCTATCTTCCCGTGTCTCTGACATCAGTATTCTGGCTTATCAGTAAGATGTCAGTGAGTTGAGAGACTCTAAATCAATTCGCCCTGACCCAAGGCCCTGGAGGAATGACAGTAACACACAACCTCTGGTCTCAAAGCAGAGGACAAGCCTTGGACACAGCTCCCACACAGTTGCCCACTGCTGAGTCGGGTCCTCTCCTGGGTTTCCTTCTGACAGTCTGGTTCAGTGAGTCATCTTCCAACTCCTAACTTATGGTTAACCAAGGAATTCATCACCAAGAGATCATCTCTCATGAAGCATGATCGACAACGGGGGCCAAGAGACCACTGAGCACTTCGCCATAGAGAACTGGAAAGGGTCCCTACAGTGGATCCTACTGATCCAGCAGCGAAAGGTACATGGCAGATTTTTCATTTGAAAAGTTCGTGGGCAAGTTTGGGAGCTACATGGGGTAACAGAGAGAAAATTAATCTTAGTTAGACGGTGGGGTTCAAACCCTAGTTCTCCTACCTGTTGGATCCTTGGTTTTGAGCAAATAAGGGACTACCCTCTAAAATCTGTTTGCTTCCCTACAAAAGGAACTGAATAGCATCTACCTCACAACCATGGGTAAGTGAGATATTACAAATATCTTAGGCTTCTTATGTGTTCGACTTGCATTACAGTGACAAAATATACTCAAGCAAAACAACTTAAAAGAAGGAAATAATTAATAATATTTACAGAAAAAAATACAATAAAGGACATAATTAGGAACTTGTGATTTCCATTCTTTAGAGTTCAAAAAAAGAAGCTATGCCTATTAGGGGTTTACAGAGAACAGATTCTTTAGAAAACCCCTGGTTTAGGAAGCAGTTTTAATTCATGGGTCCTCTAATCAAGCCAGTCACTTCATAGCCCACACCTTCTCATCTTGTTAGGTCTGAGTTTTGTTAGCCCAAAACTTGTGTGTTGATATTCAGACACACTGTACCTCAAAATAGGGCCATATTGGTCAGGGGACAGTCGTTTGGGATATAATTAGGAGACATGAAATGATCACCAGGTCTTGGTTCCCCATGCTCTCAGCTCCTGGCCTAGAAACCCCTCATCAAAGCCAGGCGTCTGTGGCTCTGCCGTGGTGATGGGTGATTGAGTTTTTCCACACTTTTGACCACTCTATTTGTGCTTAAGTTGAAGGTAGCCAGTCACAAGCAGGAGGTATGGAGTTTAGAATCAGATAGGACTGGACACCTTTGAGTGTGTTTTTGAGTGTCTGTGACTAGGGACACCCCTCCCTCTGTCACAGGGAATCATGGACCTGGATTGCAGCTGTTTTTCTCCACCCCCTGCAGAGGAGAAGGGAAACTGCAGGCCCTGGGGTCTGGTGAAGCTGTTGTTTTACTCAATAGTCCCCAGGCAGGAGAAAGAAAGTTTCCTTTGGGTCTTGCCTTTGGTGCTTTAATTCTCCCCGGAGCAGAATGGCAATTTTAATAGCAGGGCTTAAGTGCATATTGGATTTTGAGGCTACTATAATAAAAAACACAAACTGAGTGGTTAACACACACACACATTTATTGTCTCTGCTCTATGGAGGTTAAGCCCTGAGGTGAAGGTGTGAGCAGGGCTGTGCCCCTCTGAGGGCTCCAGAAGGTTCTGTTCTTAGACTCTGTCCAACTGCTGCTTGTTGGAAATTCTGGGTTTGTGATAGCACCACTGCAGACCACACACAGTATTGGGCAAATATCCTCCCAATACGTGTGGGTCTCTGTTTTTGAGACAGGGTCTCACGTAAGCCAGGCTGGCCGCAGACTCAGGAAAGGATGACCTTGAATTCCTGATAATTCTGTCTCCGCCTCCCACGTGCTGGGATTACACAGCCACACACAGACCACACTTCCCCATCATTTTAAATGGATGTTATCAGACATTCCTACCATGTTTATCCAAAACATTGTTATTCCTGCCGTCAGGGGCCCTGCAGAAGACAGGAAAAACCCAGTCACCCTTCACCATGGCAGAGTGACAGATGCCTGACTTTGATGAGGGGTTTCTAGGCCAGGAGCTGAGAGCACCAGGGGAAGGAACCAAGACCTGGTGATCACTTCCTAGACTGCAAGTTCCTGGCAGGCAGGCTGGCTCCAATGACTGGAGCCAAACAGCAGTAAATACCATTGTAAAAATGAGAGTGAGAGGCAGACACCCCACAATCAGCGTCAGGTTCCCAGAAAGCTCGGGGAAGATTATGGTCCCCAAAGGAGGAAGAAACCTATAAAGCTGAAGCACCCAGAAAACCCCCCTTGACCTCATTTGAAAAGACTCCTTTCGTTTGCCCAATACCCAGGCTCCCTTGCTGGGGTGTAAATTCCCTGAAAAGCCCAATCTTTTCGGGACATGAAACTGTTGGCTGCCCTTTTGAGGGCTGAGAGCAAAGAGCTCCAAAATTTATGCAGTACATTAAGCGAGATGCCTCGGTATCCAACTAGGTTAAATTGCTTTCTATATTTAAATTGCCTGCTAGCTGGTTAGATGTGGGAGCCACAGCTGTGAAATGGATAGTTCCAGCCAATAAATAGAAAGGCATAAATCCTAATGGATTAATCTGTTATAATTAGACAATTCTGTATGACTTTGACATGGAGCCCAACTCTTGGGAGGGGAGTTGGGAGGTGAAGGGCCCTTCAGGTGTGGGAGAGGCGTGGCGGGGAGATAGACAGATGAAAGATGAAGTTCATGGACCAGAGAAGCTCCCTGGTCACACCTAGAGGGAGCGGATGGATGCATGGGAGGACAGGGAAGGGAGGAAGAAAGTCCTTTCTACCAAAGACAGTCATACCAAAATGATGGTTACCTTCCAGACAAGAAAGGAGCAGAGTATCAGAG
Organism: Alexandromys oeconomus; assembly: GCA_963919705.1. Taxonomy (NCBI): domain Eukaryota; kingdom Metazoa; phylum Chordata; class Mammalia; order Rodentia; family Cricetidae; genus Alexandromys; species Alexandromys oeconomus. Next base: position 25,005,779 of record CAWTZB010000064.1, read on the forward strand.
ACCCCCTCCCTCTCCTCCTCTTCGTTGACCTTCTCTCCTCTGTTTCCCAAAGGTCTAAGGAAAGGCTTGGGCTGTAGTTCTGTGGTAGAGTGCTCATGTAGCCCAAATAACATCCTGGCTTCCACCCCAATCACCACCAATAAAATAAAAATAATAAAGGGATCAAAATAGCAAGAGAAACTTTCTTCGGAACTCGAGTGTCTCTCAGAGACACTGAACAGAGCACCGTATTCTGCTTGCTCCCTCTCTTCCAGGCCTTCCTTCTTGTCAAGGCCATGAAAGCTAAAAACAACATCTCTACTCTACAAGTCGAGCACTGTAAACACCATGCAAGACACCTAGGCCAAGGGTAAAAGTGGAGGATCCAGTTGGGGCAGGTGAACCATAGATACAGATTTCTGGCTCCAGGCTCCCCCTTCTAAGGAAATCCTTTCTAAGCCGAGGTCAAGACTGAAGACACCAACCTGGAACTTCAGGACAGCTTTGAAACATGGATGTCCGTCCCCTGCCCACCCCCACCAGTGTTGTCCTGCCAGCCTCAGGACCACAGCAATCTCCCTCTTGAGTCGTCCAATTTACTTCTCTTTCATTCCAGAACAAAAGCCTTGGCTCCAGAGAGGCCCACTTCCTTGTTCCAAGGAAACTCTCAGATAAAGTAGTAAAGGAGCAATGGTCAGTTGACTTAAGATTGCGGGTTTCTTAGAAACTGACAAACTAAAGACAAACACACACACACACACACACACACACAACTCTGGTTTTATCTTGAGATAGAAAAACCAAAAATTTTAGATCAAAGAATAAGCTATGTCCTAGATTTATGTGACTCACTAATGTACCAGGTAATCCCAAGTAAGTATCACCACACTGGGCAGTCAGTCATTCCTGTCTGTGTCTGCCAGCTTCCTTCCACCTAAGGTGTTGTCCCTCTGTTCCAAGACAGTCCCTGCTCATCCTCCACCTACCCAGAATAAAAGTGTAAAGCCAAAGCCAGATAAATAATCAGAAACAACAACAAAAGAAACAAGACAGAAACACCCCCAAAAAGAAAGAAAAATCTAGAAACAGAGGCAGTGTTGCCGAGGCTTCCAAACCAGGTGTGAAGAATAGCTACTGTCTCCCACTAGGGACATTCTTCTTCTGGGGCTTCAGTAAAGACTATGGGGTTAAAGGTGAATAGATGTCACCAAACCTCCTCTCTGACTCCCCAGCACCACTGTCTCCTGTCTCCATCCTTCAACTGAGCTGGGGGAACTACCTTAGGCCCATATGTATGTTTATATACATGTATATGTACATTATACATATATATGTGATTTAGTCATATAAATAGGTCATATATATGTCATATATGTCTATTCCCTTTTAAAGAAAAACTGTATAATGATAGTGTAATTGTGGAAGGCAAAACTGAATATAGTAAGAAAGTTTTTTGTTGTTATTGTTAACTTACATATTAACTTACAAACTGAGCAGAATCCCAAGAGATATTTTCTCTTTTTTCTTTTTTTTTCTGAAATAATCTTTCCTCATTCTACACACCAATCCCAGTCTCCACTCCTTAGGTAAGAGAGTCTAAAGGCTATGTGTAAAAACAAAGATGCAATACTTTGCAAAAGCCATTACAGAAAATAAGAGTAATAAGGGGAACATGCTGTGACTCTAACTACAGCAACCCAACGGCATGGAACTGATGGGGAAATTAACACATAGCTCACAGCAAACGCAAGTGCATAAACACACATATACACAGAATCTTATTTTTAAAATAGATGTCATCATGAGACAGTGAGAAGATTCTTTGAAGCATCTTTGGGCTAGCTGGTTAATAGTTGAAAAAGTAATATTCATCAAAGTAAATTCCAGATGGATGAATTTTTAACTCATACCTCATGTGAAGTCATAAAGCAAGCAGAAAAATGCAGGTGAGCGGTTCCTCTACCTTGCCATGGAAAAGATTACTTAAGCAAAAGAGTGAGAACTTTAAGGAGAAGGATTGTTTTAAAGTCTTGCGTGTAAAATTAAAGCCAGGCGTGTCAAAAACTTCATTAAAAACCAATGACAATTAGCACTAGAATAAAATAAAATATGGATACAATGAACAATGTTTTTTGCATTACACGGTGAGAGCAGAGTTAACAGTAAAAGAAAACGATAGCAATTAAAATAGGCAATGGATACAGATGGGCTACATAAAAATACAAATGGCCATTTTACGCTTTTAATAATAATATCCAGTGCCATAAAATGATCATTTGCAATAATTGCTAAAAAGAGTGGAGAATGATTAAAACAAAATAAAATGCAGCAAAAACCATCCTCACCTACTCAAATACTCTGGAAATCATAAACATAAGCATGAATAAGGATCTAACTTCTAGAAATCTATTCTGAACAACCCAAGATGCAGATAAAGATATATGCCCAGAGTTTTACTGCCATATTCTTTATGAAAAATTGGAGAGAATCTTAGTGCTCACAAATTGAAGACTCATTGAATAAGCCACGGCACGCCCACAAAGTAAAGTACTGAAACTATTTCATTTCAGTGACAGAGGGACAATTCTAGAACATTCTTTTAGCCAGGTGTATGACACACACCTGTACTCTCAACTTTTGAGAAACAGGAGTATTATAGTTTCAAGACCTGGGCTACATAATAAGACTGTTTCAAAACAACAATAATAGTCTCAAATTTCAAACAAAACTCTGAGAATAGGCCCAGGCTGCAATTGGCAGGGAATTCTGTAAAAAGAAAAAAAGGTTAAAAAAAAAAAAAAGATTGAACATGGAAATAATGCTAGGAAGAATCCATGAAGTATTAATAGTACTTAGCTCTAGGTAGTACAGTCAGATGCTTGAGCCATTGTCTTTATATCAGTCTGCATTCTTTAAGTGTTCTATATTGCATATATTTCAATTTTCCTGTTAGAATTCAAAGCAATGAAACTTACTTACGAAAGTCTGGGGGAACCTGCTCCTGGTGGTTTGCTAATGGACGTGGCGCCAAACTACCTTCCAGATACCTACATTTACACCCATGGCGCAGCTCTTGGCCTTAGACAGAGAACCATCATTTTGCAGTGGGTGACACTTATTGCAGAGATTCCTAATTGATCAGACTACTACTAGTAGGTAACTGTTGAGTGCTCAGCCCTGGATGGCACATCTTCCCACCCCACCACCCCCAAGGCCTAGGGAATATTGAGGAAAAGGGGGCAGGAAGGTTATAAAGTCGGAGGGCAGGTAGGACACTAGGACAGGTTGTCTTTTAGATAGAGCATGACGTTTGCAATCCTGAACGCAAAGCAATGGGAGCTACCTGCACAAGACTTATGCAAACACACACACACACACACACACACACACACACACACACGTGAAAGTAAAAGGGGTCTTAGTTGGGAGGAAACAGGATGCAGAGGTGAGAGAAAGATCACAGAGGGTAATGGGGATCAGTATGACCACGATTCTTTGTACACATGTAGGAAATTGTCAAAATTTAAAAACAATAGTCCTCCAATATTCCTGGGACAGTAAAAAAAGAAACAAGCTCTCTAGAAAGTACTAGTTACTGCTGCCCCCTCCTTCTCCAACACTAACCAGAGAGTATTGCCTCTCACTCCAGCAGACAGATGGATTATTTACACTGATGGCCATATTGTCACTCACTCACCTGAAGGGAACTCCCTGCTGGGGCTCCTCCTGCCTGAATAAATCACATCAGTCACGCCAGGCCTCGCTGGCTGCGCATATCTGTGTAAATTGCCTTGATCTGATGCTTATAATTGCTCTTCTCCACTGCCACGTGTGTGTGTGTGTGTGTGTGTGCGCACACATGTTCCTGCTGACCCCTTAGGATGTGGCCAGAACTCAGAGCTCCTTCTTTGGCAACTATTTCTAATCCACACCCCTCAACCAGGCCAGTTCTCAGATCTGCATATACACCCAACTTGTGGATGTGTTTCTCAGTCACCCCAGCACTGTTCTCCTGGCCAGAATTTACCCTCACTCCTGAATGCTTAGCCCTGTCTTACCTTCATTGCAAGCATCTCCATGGCCCTCAGAGAAGAGCACCTGCATCGGGCAGGCCTCGTGAGCAGAAATGGCCCACGAGGAGCACACCAGGCAGAACCCCATTCACAGAGATAACAAGACCATATGGACCAATGAGAAGAAAGGGAATGGATGCTGATGTCAAGAAGATGTAGTGAGAACTTCCAGGGAAATCTCCTGGACTGCCTGAGTTCAGATGGGATGGAGAGGTAGAAATCTACAAAGCAGTAAAAGGGTCTCCAAGTAAAGAGGCACAGGGTCCCGGAGCGGAGAGTGTGATGCTAGTCCCAAGCAATGAGCCAGCACTGAAGGAGCAAAAGGGGTCAGGAAAGGAACCGAAGAGGGAGAAGTCGACGGAAACCAACCCATAAAGAACACTGTGTCTCCTACCAAAGAGCTGGACATGGCCACTAAGCCATGTCTACCTGAGCAGAATCCCGGGAGCAATGGTTCCCAAACTTCCCAGTGCTGCCACCCTTTAATACAGCTCCCCGCGTTGTGGGGAACCCCAAGCACAAAACTATTTCATTGCTGCCCCACAACTGTAACTTTGTTACTGCTGTGAATCATAATGTAAATATCTGATCTGATCTGCAGAATAACTGATATTCTGTTATTAATATCTGTTATTAATAAATGACCCCTCAGAGGGGTCGCGACCCACAGGTTGAGAATCACTGCCCTAGAGTCTTTACTCAGATGCTTTTTCTTAGACAGTACCCACCTCCTTGGTTGGCTCCTTAAGAGAAACCTCAGGCAACCCTCCCCCTTACCAGCTGCAGCACTTCGGAAAGTGGGCCCTGCAGCTCGCCCTGGGCAGCACAGTAGAGCTGACCCTGTTGACAGGGCTATGAGCAAGCTGGCCTCAAGAGTGTGAGATATGGCCCTAACCCTCTGCCCTATGGTGGTGTGGGAGAGGGAGAGATGCTTCACCCCTGGCCAGCTGTGACAGGTGGTGCCCCACCCCCGACCCCTGGCCACCTATGACAGGCGGACCCTGAGGTCCTATGAGCTAGAGAGCTGTCCCTGCTCCTCATCAGTTACAGCACCCTAGAGCATGGCCCCCAGCAATACAATAGAGCTGGCCCTGATGGTTTTGGTGTGGGTAAGATGAACCTGAGCTCATGAAAGTGGGAGAATTGGTTCTTCCCCCCCCCCCCCTTGCTCCTAACAGCATAGGGTGAACTAGCCAGGGGCAATGCTGGAGAGCTCCCCCTGGTGGTGAGGGTGGGGCACAGGTGGCAGGCTGACTAACCCTGCAACCACAACCAGGGCTATGAGTGGACCCACACCACATCTACCCCGTCGATGATCTACTGGAGCACATGAAAGGGCTGGTCCTGCAGACCCAAAACTGCAGGATCCCCACAACACAGAACAATGACCAGATATCCAAGGAGAGTCCCAGGGAGGCCCCAGAATTGATGGTGTAGCCAAAAGCAAAGGCCTTGAACCATGACTCTTTGAAAAGAACACTTGCCAGTAAAGACATATGGACTAAAGCGTATACTGTGTGACCCTGTGGGTCACACTACCACTTCCACAACAAGATTTTCCCTTCTTTCTCTCTCTTTCTCTCACTCTCTCCTTCTCCTTCTTCTTCTCCTCCTCCTCCTCCTCTTCCTCCTCCTCCTCCTCCTCCACCTTCTCCACCTCCTCTTTTCCCTTAAATTTTATTTCATTTTGTTTGAGAGGGAGGATGCAAGGGCAGAGGGCAAATACAAAGGGGCAGGAAGATGAGTGGGATTGAGATGCCTGGTGTGAGAGATAAAGAATTAATTAATTTTTTTAAAAACCAACCTCAAGCCGGGCGAAGGTGGCGCACGCCTTTAATCCCAGCACTCGGGAGGCAGAGGCAGGCAGATCTCTGTGAGTTCGAGACCAGCCTGGTCTACAGAGCGAGTTCCAGGACAGGCTCCAAAGCCACAGAGAAACCCTGTCTCGAAAAGCCAAAAAAAAAAAAAAAAAAAAAAAACAACCTCACTGGTATTCCTACTTCTCTGGCTTGTGTCTTTCAGGTCCCTCTCAGCTTCTAGATCTGGAGGCTGGGCCTGGGTGGGCTCTCACTGTGTCCTGGCCACCTCTCCAAGGCTAGAGAGTTCTGCTTCTGAACCTTCTCTAGTAAGCCTATCATCTCTGTCTCCCCAAAAACATTTTCATCAATGCCATCAATGTGTGAATACAACTTCAAGACCCAGTCTTGATTTCCTCTTCTATATCCCCAGAATGCTGACCCTTCTCCCTGACGCATTTTCACAGTCTTGGAGTGTTTCTCCGCCTTGCCACCTTCCTCCCTGAAGTCTCGTCTCCTGGTTCCTTCTCAACCAGAGCTGTTAATATGACCATATCTGGGGACTCAGTCCTTGTCCACTTTTCAAATGGTCCTTGCTTACTGCTGCACACTTATCCTATCTCTGAGCTCACAGCTCACACGTCCAGTTGCCTGTATGACATTACTTATGGCTGTCACATACTTCATACTTAACACATTCTCAGCTGGACTCCTCATCTCCACCCCAAATCCCATTAGAACCCTTGGCCCTGTTTTCCCGTTTCAGCTGGTGGAGACTCCTCCACCTTCCAGGTGTGAAGTTAAAGAAAGAGTTATAGAAAACCTTTGGGCAGAGAACACAGCTCCACAGTTTCAAGATCTTGGATCCCAGCAAAGATTTAAAAAACCAAAAAAAAAAAAAAACCAAAAAAAAAAGATACAAAACACTCTAACCTGACTTATCAAAAAAAAAAAAAAAAGCAATGAAAATGCACCCTAAATGGGAAACAAATATGTTTGTGTAATATATAATATCCAAAAAAACATATGTCTAGGATGTACAAGGAGGTCCTAAATATGGGTAAGACAGACAACCCAATTTTGTTAATGGACAGAGGAAGAAATGGACTTTTTTTTTTACAAAGATAAGCATATCTGAACTGGTCAGTGCACATGAAAATCTAATCTAACTGATCCCTGTTTTGCTATTGTTGTTGTTATCAGGGAAATGCTCATAAAAAACATTATGGGATGTTTCTGTGCACCCATTAGAAAAGTTAAAATGAAAAGAGACAGTACCAAGTGTCAAGCAGTCTGTGAGGCAAGTGGAATGATTGTCTGCTCATAGAAAGATGCTAATGGCACCAACACTGGAAAAGCGCCTGGCAGCACCTACTGAAGCAAAGCCAGAGCTGGGGATGCCGCTTTTGGCAGAGAATTTATCTAACATGCTCGGGGTCTTGAGTTCCATCGCCATGAAAAAATAAAAAACAAAACACTTGCATATTCTATAATCATGTTGCTCCATACTTTAACATATACCTGTCAAACAGTGTCTCCATGTATGTATAATAACGGAAACATACAAGGATGTTTGGGGGATGATCAATTGCAATAGTTAAAACCGGGGAACGATCTTGACTGCTCACACAGTGCAGTTCTATACAATGAAAAATGACTTGCTGATACATGCAAGACCGTAAACAAATGTAATTTCAAGCAAAGAAAACCAGATCAAAAAGAATACATGGTGTTTGACTGCATTTACATTAAATTGCAATGCACACAAAATTGATCTACACTGTTAACAGCACAAATCAATGGCATCTGGGAACGGCCCTGCAGACTGATGGGAGCTGATCATGTCTCATTTCTTGATGTAGATGGCAGGCTTTGGGCTTGTGCTATCTGTACCGTTCAGCATCTTTTATTTCCGAGATGGTGTCTCTCTAAGTCACCCAGGTTGTCTTTGAACTCACTCTGTAGCAACCCCCACACTAAAGTTACAACGCTTTAGCCTCCCAATTAGCTGGAGCTACAGGCCTGATTAACTTTAGCATCTTCACTTGGGTTCCTTCAAAGTATAGAATGAGATGGACACCCTTCAGAGAGTGACTTATTGGGGGAGCTATACTCAGAAGGACATGCCAGAAGCAGGACAGGGGGGCAAGACACCAAACAAAGATGTGGTCCTCTTCCTGGGCTTATGCAGCAATCCCAACATTTACTGGGGGATGGGCTTTAAAATCTACCTGTAGTTCTCTCCTTCCTTCCTATAAACACTCTGCCAGCAAAGCCTGGCAGCCTTTAAAAGAAAAAAGAGCCAACTCGATGCCTCCCTGCTTCAGCCAGCCCTCCTCATCCTGGCTTACTGGGTTAGCTTCAGAAGGGGGTCTTCCAGGTGTTCCTCCTCAGCCCGGCCAGCAGCACAGGCAGAGAGCGCTTTACAACAGTTCAGATCCTGCCTCACCATTGTTAATGGTCCCATGCTTCACTTTCAGGCCCTACAGCAGGCTCTGCCTGTCACAGCTCCAGTGTCCCTCCCACCTTCTATTCTCCACCCAGCCCCACCCACATTTGCCCTTTTGTCTTCCAAGGGTTGTGGGCGGCCACTGCCGGTTCTCACTGGTCACACCTACTCCCATCTTGCAGCTTTTACCCTGGTGCTTGCTCTCCCTGTCAGGGTCTCACCACAGGCAGGCAAGCTTCCCTCCTCAGATATTCGCTAGGATGTGCCATCCTCCTTGAGTACCTGGCTGCTGAATTCAAAACCGTCCCCTCTATTCCCACCAGTGTCCAGGGCCCTGTCTTCTCAGTACTGTATTCTCTTCTAGAGTGCTGATTTTTCTCTGGACATGGACACACACACACAAACACACACACACACACAAGCACACGCCCCCACAAATCTATGCTACAAGGAGCCTTACTCCGTTTTTGTGGCGTTTTCTTTGTGTCTCAAAATCCCAGAACTTCCTGGAACTATCCTGATACCAGTTAACTAAAACCCAGGCTCCTTGTTGGCTGCTCAAGCAGCTTCTTCAAAGGGCTCCTGGGTTAGCATCTCAAAGTGTCCCTCCCAGGTGACTCTATCCTTATAACCCCTGCTGTGGGCTATGTGTGCAGCAGTCACCTCCGCCCCTTGCCCCATCTTGGTCTCAGCCATTGAGCTGGATGCCTCCCCCATTCAATGCTGGCTGCATTGCTTGGCAGGCAGCCCCTGGGTTCAGCTCACAGTGAGCAGAGAACATAGCTAGCTCATCTCTCCCGAGTGTTTGATGTGGAGTAAGAGCCCAGTGAGTACCTGTGGGAAAAAAAGGAAGAAATGAACTGAATTGAAAAGATAGCTGTAGCAGTAACTTCAAATTACTAATGGAGGCGAATGAATCATCCTTACCACCAAAGAGATTCCAGAGGGGGGAAAAACCCTCCTCTCACCAGCAAGCCGGCCATAGGTAGCCAGTAACGGTCATTAACTGTGGGCAATTCGTTCTACTTTTAAAAGTTCAGTCGGCGCTCAAGGAGGCTGGCCATAGATAATGAATGGTCTAGAGCAGAGGTCAGAGGTCAACAACCGGTTCTCAGGGCAGGCAGAGATGGCGGCCACCTTTCCATGATGGATGGCGGCAACCTTCAGCTTCTAATTGCTCCAAAAGACCACGCGTATGACTCCAGCCCCAAATCACACACATGGGGAGAAAGAGAAGGACAGAAGCCCAGGCAAGTGGGTCAGTCAGCAAAAGCGGACTGTCTTGAGGAATGATGGTTGGCGCAGCCCTACCCTTGTTCCCCTCCCCACTGACTCTTCTTATGTGTCTCTTTCTTAAGTCATTAATAACTAATTTCACAATCTCTGCATCATATGACAGTCATAAAATATTGCCGGTGCTTTTCCCAGCAAATTTTAGTATTGAGCCAATAATTGAATCCAAATTATCTATTAAGTTAATTCCTTGGTAGACAATATTTTACACTTGAGGTCATTTTTCACAAGTCCACTGGCGTGAAGTAAATGTGGAAACAGGGATGACGCTTCCTCTCCTGAACAAGTAAAAATAAAATTGCCGGGTTCCGCCTGGAGGGTGTCAAGCTGTTGTGAATTCTTTTTTATTTTTCCTCTTGCTGATTAGAGCTAGCTCTGTGTCCTCAGACATCACCAGGCTGTGCGCCGCTTCTGTGTGGTCTGTCCCAGCTGCAGCTGTCTTAGGCCATTGAGTCACATGTCACCCTCTCCAGCCAGACTTTAGGAAGACTTCCCTTTTGGTATTTTAGTTATTTTAGATGAAGATAGATTCAGACTGCCCTTTTAAAGGGGCCAGCCTCTCACTCAAATGGTCCCTGGGACCATGTTTGTACCAGCAGCCCCACCTCAACCCCATTGCCTGCCACATGGCTGGCCAACTCTGATTAGACTTGGATAGTTGCCTGATGGGCGATGTGTGTTGTGACATGATGTTTTTTACTTTCTGCTCTTCTTTGCCCCCCCCCTTTTTTCCTGCTTCCCAGAGAGGCTGAAGAGTAAGCAGCTCACCTAGCTCACCACCTCACATCTCCCAAGAAGTCCTCCTGCTTTTCCTCACCCCCTCCTTATAATCCCTGCTCCACCTGGCTCCTCCCCACAGCTTCCTGTCAGCGAGTTGCTGATGCAGCCTCCCGACCACAGGTGAATTTTGTTTAATCAAACACATTTTTACATCATTAAACAAATGTTCCAGAGCATCAACAAAAGTAACACACCTTCAAATAATCTTCTACAACAACCGGGTAGTTCTTACAAGAATCTGAACTTGGAACAACCAACCAGATTGTATTGGTTCCTTGAGCGAAGGATGTTGACACACATCTGGACTTTGCTTGGAATAATTCCTTCACTGCTCTAGGTTCTTGTGGCCTAGAAGGGTTCGAAAGAGAAGAGAACAAGAGCGAGAGGGCAGGGAGAGCGAGAGGGCTGATAGAAACACATGTGTCAGAGGGCTCCCAGGAGGGAACACAGAGGCCAAGAAGAAAGGTCAGAAAGGGCCCTGGGACCCTGGTTCCCACAGAGGATTACTTCCGTTGTTAGAAGTCATTCCACCTTTCATCCTTATGTGGACAGAAAGGAAAATAAAGGAAAGGAGAGGGAGGAGAAGAGGAAGGAGAGGAGAAATAAGCAAGACCAAAGGGGGGGAAGAGGAGAGATGGAAGAGGAGGAGGAAGGAAAAGAAGGAAGCTGGAGCGGGGAGAAGAGAAGGGAGAGGGTGGAAGGAAAGGGTGGCTTTTTGATCTGTGTTTAATTATGTGAGCACTTGCAGGGGAGAGCCAGACAAGCCTAGCAACAAAAAAACTGAAAGATAAGAATGGAACTCAGAGCTGGGTAGTGGTGGCGCACGCCTTTAATCCCAACAGAAGCAGAGGCAGAAGTAGGCGAATCTCTGTGAGTTCGAGGCCAGCATGGTCTACAAAGTGAGCTCCAGAACAGGACAGGCTCCAAAGCTACACAGAGAAACTCTGTCTTAGAGGAAGAGAGAGAGAGAGAGAGACAGAGAGAGAGAGAGAGAGAGAGACAGAGAGAGAGAGACAGAGAGAGAGAGACAGAGACAGAGACAGAGAGAGACAGAGACAGAGACAGAGACAGAGACAGAGAGACTCTGAGCTAGACTTTGAGGACAGGCCCAGGGTGGGGTGTGCTAACAAAGCAAACATTTCTAGACTTGCTCCCAGCCATTTCTGTTCCCTAAGTCTCACACATCCTATGGGATCATCACCTCCATCTCCCAGACTCTTGGTCTTTCTCCCTCTACCAAACACATCCAGATGGAGCCCAGCTCTCCAAGAGCCCACCACCATCCTCCCTACGCCATAAGCCACCTTTCCCAAAGACCTAGCAACATTCGACTTGGCTTCTGTAATTTTCGTTGCTGTAAGTTGCAAGTCATTTATGTCTTTAATCTTTCCAGGTAATACTTCCTACCTCTGAAGTGTTTTGTGTACTTTCCCAGGCTGTTTCCCCGACCCCCCCCCTCGTCTTTGGTTGTGGGCGTGGTTAGCAGGTAGAGTAACTACATATCTTCATGGAGCACCATGTGATGCTTAAGTCCTTTCAGCATTGTGTACTAACTAGCTCAGGATACTTAAGTTACCTTTCATCTGTATCATTTCTTTGAGAAAAAAAATCATTCAAAATCCTAGTTTCCAGCTATTGTTGTTTTGTTGCATTTTTGGTCAAAAGCCTTCATGTGATGTTTATCCTTCGGAATTTATCGAGGCCGCCTTTGTACCACAATTTATGAGCATCTCTGTGAACATTCTACATCTAATCCCAAAAAGGCGTATTTTCTGTTAGCTATAAAGTTACACATTTGTGTGTAACAATAAGCTTATTTCCAAGTTTATTAAACAAGTTGTTCAAATCGTCTATATAGCTAATAAATTTGTCAGCCTGCTCGGTAAGCTTGTGAAGGGAATATGTTTAAAATATTCATATAAAATGGTTGATTTATCTATCTCTCTCTGTGTCTCTGCACCTGCTTTTTATAAGTGCTTGCATGTATATTAACTATACACACACAGATATTTGAGGCAATCTGGCTAAGTATATATGTTTTCATCATTTTATAGGTTTGTGATCCTTGTATTCCTTTTACTGAAATAACATCTTTTTATTTCTTGTAACTTTTCTTCCGGTTCACATTAGCTTGTTGTCTCTTCTGGTCGTTACTGCCAACCCTTTGCATGTGTCGGACAGAAAGCAGAGTCCCAGATCCTCTGCTCTGTCTGAATTCCAACTTAAGAGTCTCCAGTGTTGTGTTCTGATGGTTTTTCTGTATGTGACAGTGTGTCAGTGTGTGTGACAGTGTGTCAGTATGTGTGACTATGTGTGTGACTGTGTGTATGACTATGTGTGTGACTGTGTGTCTTTGTGTGTGACAGTGTGTGTATGACAGTGTGACTGTGTGTGTGGTTGTGTGGCTGTGTGACTGTGTGACTGTGTGTGTGGCTGTGTGTGTGACTCTTTGTGTGTGTGTGACTATGTCTTTGTGTATGTCTGACATGTACTTTTCAGGATTTTCCATTTTCTTTTTTCTTTTTTGCTGTTTGTTTTATTATGTTCTGATTTATTTGGTTTTTTTTTATTTGCCTGTTTGTTTTCTAAAGAGAGAGAAGGAAGGCATGGAGTTGGATGGGTGAGGAAATGGGGAGGATCTGGGAAGAGACTGGAGGAAGCAAAACCTTGATCATTGTATGAAAAAAAATTTCAATTAAAAAAATGAGTCTCTGTAATTTAAAATGTGAGCCCAACCCATCTACATTTGTGTAAATTGATATGATCTTAAAGTTTGCTGTCCTCAAAACACACCCAGTCTCTGGCCTCTCCTCCCCACCTGAACCCACACCTTCCTCACCCGAATTTAGGCCGTGGCTTCCCGCCTGTCTGCAGGCTTCCAAGCTAGCTGCTCATTATCTGTTCCCAGCAGAGACGCAGAAGCCTGTCTATTAAATGTGAGGATCACATCTCTCTGCTTACACAACCCAAAGCGAAGCTCAGTCCTCACCCTGGCCTCTGGGGAAGTCATCTCAGATGCCCCTCCTGCCTGCCTCCCTTCCACAACCTCCACACTCATCACCATGGCTTCTTTCTGTTCTACACAAACGCACACATGCACACTCACACTCACGTATATGCATACACACACAGTGTTGCTTCTGGGCCTTTGTGATGAGCTCTCTTTCAGAATACTCTTCCACCAGGGAGCTCTGAAGCTAACTCCCTCCCTGCTCTAGGGTTCAGCCCAGACTAACCTTCTCAGTGAGACTCGCTGTGCCTAACTTACTCAAATTGTAGCCCTGCCTGTACACTTGGCTGCTTAGTCACGATTCACCCACCACACTTCCTATAGCATTTGCCAACTTCTAGCCTGCTGTCCTCTCACTTCAGCCAATCATCTATTTCTTTTCTTGTGTTTGTTTGCTTTATTCTTCTCTCATACATTACATTCTGATCAGTTTCCCCTCCCTCCACTCCTCCCACTTCCCTTCCCTCCACTCCTCTTCCATTTCTAGAAGAAGAAGAAGAAGAAGAAGAAGAAGAAGAAGAAGAAGAAGAAGAAGAAGAAGAAGAAGAAGAAGAAGAAGAAGAAGAAGAAGAAGAAGAAGAAGAAGAAGGTCTTCTTCAGTGGATATCAAACAAATATGGCACATAGAGTTTCAATAAGACTAAGTAGGTGCAGGCAAGAGTCAGAGACAGGCCCCGCTCCCTCTGTTAAGAGTCCCGCAAGAACACCAAGCTACACAGCCATAACTAATATATATGCAGAGAACATAGCTCAGACCCATACAGGGTCCATGATTGTCACTTCAGTCTCTGTGAGGCCCTTTAAGACCTGCTTAGTTGATTCCACAGACATGTTCTCATGGTGTCCTTGACCCCTCTGACCAGTTCCTTTCCTGGCTTCTATGACCAAACACCTATCAAGAAGCAACTTGGAGAGGAAGGGTCTGCTTTGGCTTACAGTTCTAGGGAGTACAATCCATCATGGAAGAAAGGCATTGCAGAAGGATAAGACAGAAACAGAAAGGGGACAGGAAATGGAGCCAGACTGTAAAATTCAAGGCTCACCTTCACTGACTCTTTCCTTCACCAAGACCCCCACTTATGAAAGGGTCCATAAATTTCCAAAATAGTGCTACCAGCTGAAGACTCAATGTTCAAACATGTGAGCCTGTTCAAGTGATGAGGCTGACCTTGACTAAATGCCACCTGACTCTCCTCAATCCACAGAACTCTCTGTCTGCTGTGGTGGTCATTAAAATTATTATTTTTTAAAAACTATCTTTTCTCTTTCGACATGCTAAATTCATTTCCCACTTCCTCCCCTCCTCCTGCTCCCTCCACCTTCCCCCCTCCTACCCCATCCCACCCCTCCCCATCCACTCCTCAGAGAGGGTAAGGCTTCCTATGGGAAATCAACAAGTCTAGCACATTGCTTTGAGGCAGGACTAAGGCCCTCCCCTCATATCTAGACTGAGCAAGGTATCCCTCCAGAGAGAATTGGTTCCAAAAAGCCAGAACAAGCAGTAGAAATAAATCCTGGTCTCACTGCCAGTGGCTCCACAGTCTGCCCCAGCTATACAACTGTCCCCCACATTCAGAGGGCCTAGTTTGGTCCTGTGCTGGTTCCTTCCCTGTCAGGCCAGAGTTGGAAGGCTTCCATTAACTCAGGTAAGCTGTTTCAGTGGGTATCCCCATCATGGTCTTGACCTCTTTGCTCATATTCTCACTCCTCCCTCTCTTTAACTGGGCTTTGGGAGCTCAGCCCAATGTTCCACTGTGGCTCTCTGCATCTGCTTCCAACAGTTGCTGGATGTAGGTTCTATAATGACATTAAAGATAGTCATCAATCTGACTACAGGGCAAGGCCAGTTCAGGCACCCTGTCCACTATTACTTAGTGTCTTAGCTGGGGTCATCCTTGTGAATTCCTGGGAATTTCTCTACTGTTAGGTTTCTTGCTGTCCACATAATGGCTCCCTCAATCAAGATATCTCTTTCCCTGTTCTCCATCTCTGTGCTTCCCCCATCTCGACCATCCCATTCCCTCTAGTTCTCCTCCCCCTCCCCTTCTCTCCTCTTCCTCCCCTCTCTGAGATCTACTGTCTCAAAAAGGACCCTCTTGTAAAACCCATTATAAATACCACTGCTCTTATCTTTACCATAAGAAAGTGTGTCTCAGCCCTAGCCTCCATCGCCACATTCGCACTGCCCATGGGCTGTGAAGCAGAGCATAGTGAGGTCCCTGAGGCAAGTCCATTCTGCAAGACTTCCTTGGTGATGACTCTAGTTCAGGAACTCCTCTCTAGTCCAGACAAACCATCCCTGGAGTCACACTTAAAGCATCAGGGCCACTGTCTGAGGCCCTGCCACCTGCCCCTGCTCCTTCCACGGGAAGCCAGATCCCAGCATGGCATCTTCTCGGTGGGTCTTACTGGACCAACGCATCTGTTTGATTCACTAGTTTATTCTAACTACTTAGACTTGGAGCGTTTGACCTGTAGAAAAGATGCTAATGGGGACTTAATGAAAACTAGTGTCATTCATGTCACAGTCTCATGGGCCTAAGGTCCTCACCCATAATCCAAGGGAACTAAACGACATGCTACCCAGTCCCTGGCAGTTCTGATTCACAGAATCTGTCCCTCTGTCCTCCACAGTCTGCTCCTTCCTCCACCACATTCCAGCAACTCGCCTTCCATTAACCATTTCTTCAGGGCGCTTTGGGATGGGAAACCAACAGGCCCAGAGCCTTCTCTGGTTAGCCGTGTATGTCAAAAGCTTGTTTCCTTGAGACCCTTGGAAGACTTGGATTTTGTCTCAGAGATATGGGGTTCTCAGATGCCCTTTCTAAACAGTATTGCCATTGGCACAAAAGGGGAAAAAGAGACATGTCTGAGAAAGCCAGATGGTGGGAACAGGAATCCCCCAGCGGCAATCTCACGGATGGGTGACTAAGGACAGATGGGGACAATGGCATCTCGATGGATACCAGCATGAGCAGTTGATGTCAAAACCAGCTTGGTCTTCCCCCTCTTCCACCCTATACCCTACAGTTCACTAGCATCTCCCTGGGCACCTAGGATGCCTAGTATAAAGAGGAACTATTGAAATCTATCGGGCTGAGAGAGAGGCAAGAGAGGATTTGATCAGGATGGGAGGGTCATGAATGGGATGACCTCTCCCCAGTAGGGCCTAGCAAAAAGGGAAATAAAGAGGAGAAAGTACCAGAAAATGTCTCCCCAGGGCATGATTTAGCAGCCAGCCAGATGCCCTGTTAGATTCTCAGCTGGGTCTCATCTATGGCCTCTCAGTCCCACACCCTGCCTCAACTCAAACCCCATCACACATCATTCTTTCTAGCTGAATCCTTGGTCTTGGCAATCCTAATGGCAACCTACCATCTCTGCCCAGAATGTAGCAAGAGTCAGTACCCTGCCAAGCAGTCAGCATGGGCTTCTTACTGGGGTGTGGGCGTAGCAACTCCAGTTCACTCTGGTGATGACAGGCAGATGCTCTTTTTCTAGAGCCACTCCCTACCCCTGGCCAGGATGCTCCTGCTTCCATCAGCCCTGATGCCCTGCAGCATCCCAAGGGCAGCCCTCGTCCCACCCCATCCAGAACCTCAGTCAAGCCCCCAGGGACTGCCTTATCTGTCTCTTGACCTCTCTGTGTGGTTCTGCCTAACATTTGCTGCACCATTCCTCCTCCCCACCCCCACCCTCCAGGCAAAGTCCCCTGGAGAATGACTGGGCACTTAGGGGGAAGAGCTTTAATAGGAACCAGTAGGTGAACAAGCGCCGGTGCAGGCACCTCGCTTCCTCTCCTTAATTTACAACAAACCACCTCTGTTTATTGAGCCCGTAACATATTTGAACACTGACTCATAAGAGGCCCTTCTCTCAGACGCCGTATATCTGGCAAGTAATTCCCCTTCCACTGAGGTGTGTGTAGAATCCAACACAGGCAATTTACAAGGCTGTGTGGGGAGAAGTCGGAAGGAAACACTTGAGCTGTGAGCTGTTGGCCCAGCAGCCAGGAGACTGGTCCTGCAGAGAAGTGGTCACCTATGCATGAGCACTAGTGCCCTGGAAATCCCCATGCTTGCATCCAGGAAGGCAGGCAGAGGGGCAGAGTGAATCTCTGGTCTTTCTAAGGGACTGCTTCGCCTCTTTCTGCACTCTCTCCCTGCCCTCTACTTAATCCCATAAAAGGCCATGTAAGTATGGTCACCTCCATTTACAGATGGGGAAACTGAGGCCTGAAAATCAAATGATCCCTAAATCTTCTGTTTATTGCTTGTCCCAAGCCCCAAACACTCACACGTCCTTTCTCATGAAGGGACAAACAGGTTGTAAATGTTCCCTCTTTTCTCTGCCATGGTGGATGGAAGAGGAAGCACGCTGTCTGTCATCTGATGAGAGACTTTCCCTTGAATGAGGAAAACGGGACAAAAACCATCAGCCTACAGTTCAACGGACATCAGATGAAGAATCTAGCTTCTCTCCCCAGTTTAGTAACTTCCAAGTCTTGAAAGATAGTCACTAATCAAGCCTCAGTACTAGGATAGGATGCTCAATGTTCATCACCCTTCACACACACACACACACACACACACACACCACTAACTTACACACTCATGAACACACACATACTCACAGATATACTCATGGATACACAAATACACACACTTGATGTGGGATTCCCCTCTGTACGCTGTGACTACCATTGGTTAATAAAGAAGCTGCTTTGGGCCTATTGCAGCACAGAACAGGGCAAGGAAGAAATTCCAAACAGATAGAGGAGGAGAGAGTAGGCAGAGTCAGGGGGATGCATTGTAGCCACCCCTGAAGGAGAAAGATGCCGGCGGGAGCCCACCGGAACCTTGCTGATAGGCCACAACCCTCGTGGTAAAATATAAAATAGTAGAAATGGGTTAATTTAAGATGTAAGAGCTAGCTGAAATATGCTTAAGCTATTGACCAAACAGTGTTTTAATTAACGGTTTCTGTGTGATTATTTCAGGTCTGGGCAACCAGGAACGAACAAGCAGCCTCCATCAACACATACTCACAGACACACTCATGGACACACACACACATACACACACACTGCCCTCCAGAGGAAAACCATAAGACACCCAAAGTTGACCTTGGCCATGAACAGGCTACACTAAGACCCAGGGGCACCAGTAAGAAACACCTTGCTCACTAGTGTCACTCAGTCAGGCTCAGGTTCTACAATCACCAAGGAGGCAACAGAATGACGTAGAAAGAAATGGAGCCTGAGTTCAGACTAACTCCAAGTTATGTAAGACCTCAGGTTCTTATCTGTGAAATGGGAATAGAGCAAGCACATCAGTTGGTTTGGGGTTTTGTTTGTAATTTTTTTCTTTTTTTTAATCTTTAGGATCATGTAAAATGTGTGTGGAGTGGAGTGGGTAGAGGAGAGAGAAAGCTATATAGTGCCAGGAACACAGCACAGTAGGGGCTTAATAACAACGCAACTGCTTATATTTCATTCTCTTTTCCTTGCTAAAATATAATAGTCTATCTCTCCTGAGGAGTTTTTGTCCCAAGACCTGACAACCCAGTAACAGACGCTGACATTCTAAGGCTTGCAGGCTTATCCCGTCCCTTCAGACCATAAACCCCTCCAAGTAACTCTATAAGCCCCTTCATGTAGGGAGTGAAGGGGCTCTAACAGACCAGAGCATGGCACATAGGCAGGTCTTGCCCTCCCCCTGCCTTGCTAAGCCTTTAGATTGTATCCCTAAAGTTGCCCACCAAGGTCAAATCCCTTATTTGGCCATTTTCTCCTCCCCAGGCTGACTACCAAGGTCCAGCTCTCAAAGTATTGAAGTCCAACAGTCAAAAGCCCCTTTTGGCTACCCTAATTAACATGCCCAATTAAAGTAAAACAACTTATTCTAAATCAGGGGTTTCCCGCTTTTCCTTTATAAACTGCCATTTTCCTGTGTCACATCTGACCCCCCTCTATCCAGAGGCTGTCCTTCGTCCCCCTGAGACAAATATCCCTGTACCCTCTCCTCTGTCCCCTTCCCCTTCTCCCTCATCTTCTACCTCCTATCTTTGTCTCTTATTCCCTGTCCTTTGTATCTCTGAAGCAAATAAATCTCCTTTGTGCTGAGAACTTGGTCTTGGGGTGTCTTGTTCGGGGAGAAGTGACTAGGAGGGGACCTGTTACAGACATCCAAACATTAGTACATCTTTTCTATTCACTTGTTCTCCAAATATTCAGGGTCTGTGGAACAACAGCTTCAGGCAGAAAGAAAGGAACCATTATGTCTCTTCCTTCTCAAGATTTTTCTGGAACCTGTATTGAAGACTTACAGCAGTGAAGCCATTGCTCTAGGAATTCCCCTTCCCCCCCCCCCCAGGCTGATGTTTCTCAAAGGAAGACCCACAGTTCCTAGCCGGCTCTGTTCCCAGTGTGCCTTGGCACACGAGTCATTCAACGACGTGCACAAGGGCCTGTCCTTCTGAGTGGGAACATGTAATAGGGAACTCACAAAACAAGATACTGATTCCAGCAAATCTAAGGAGCAATAATGAGGATCAAAAGGAGGAGAGACCCTAAGAGCGCCAGAGCCCAGTCACCGAGGAAACTAGAGGAAGTTTCCAAAGGCAACCTTGGCTCCCCACAAAACTGTCCACTGTGAACAACTGTTACCTGGAAATGCCTTCCAGGAGGGTCAGTCTAACTGTTTCCCCTTCCAAACATGAGACCCTTCCTAACAGCTTGGGTCTCCCCAGAAGACAGCCCTGTTTGCCCCACCCCCCCCCAGCAAAGTGAATGCTGTAGAAGGAGAAAGGGAAGGAAAAAGAAGTAAAGGGAGGGTAAACAGAGCCCCATTGGTCCCCAGAGTGTGCTGGAAGGCCAAATACCCTTGGAAGTGAGAGCCTAAATCTCTCTGCAGGCTTGGCTTAAGACCTGGGAGCCCAGCCAAGAGAGGGCGGGCGGGGGCAGCAGGAAGTGGGCCTGCCCTCCTGCAAACCTACAGAAAAGAAACTGCAAATGTCCTTCCAAATGGAGATGAAGGTTGACACAGCCTTTTGTTCTGCTCAGGTGCTGATGGAGCAAAGTCACACAGGACAGCCAGGCGGAGTGGGTGGAGTGGCCATGAGCCTCATTCAGCCCTGGGCTTCCAGATACCCACTCTGCCCTGCAGTCTGAGCTCCATGATGCAAGCACCCCGGTACAGCTGGCATATAAGGCACCCCAGTTATTTAAGGCATTCTTCAGAAGCAGTTCCACGTTCTTCATGGGACAGAGAGATGCTATATCCTATCTGAGGGGCTCTCCACCACCCCAAAGGTTTCTGAGGAGAGGATTCAGTGCAGTCGAGAGCAGTCAGGAAACAGTCCAGGCAGAAGAGACTCTGGAGATGCCCCAAGATAACTTCCATTTTACTAGCGGGGGGGGGGGGGGTACTGAGGTCAACAGGGGGAAGGGTACCACCCCAGATCTCACAGCTCCTTCTCCTTTCTCCCTGAGGTGTCAGGGCAACACCAATATCAGTCAAGCAAGGATTGGGGGACCAAGAGGGTGCGATCCAGGACAGACAGGGTGGTGGGGAAGCATGGAGCTGTTCTTGCCAATGCCTCCCACTAGATACCTACCACAGACTGGGGCTTGGCAAATCCCATCTGCCTCCCAATCTGGGTGGTTAGCAACTTCTTCCAAACTCCCAAGCCTTTCCAAGACAGACTCCCATGAGTCCTTCAAGACCTCCAGGAGAAGCAGGAAGGACACAGACATTTTCCCTCACACAAAGAACAAGAAAGAAACAATAATCAGGAAAAGCAAAGAAGATGAGAGTGGGGCCAAAGGTCAGGCTCTGGAGGGTGCAGCACCCTGAGCAGCTGGCCTTGGGCTCAGGACACAGTTCCCCCATCCCTTGGGCACAGTGAGCCTGACTGTAAGGTTCCAAGGCCTAGGCTGCTCCCTAGTCTCCTTGGCAAAATACCAAGTTTCTTAAGAATCTAAGAGACCGATGCTTGGTGCCTGGTTCCTTAACAAGCACCCTCTCAACTAGATATCCTCTCAACGACAGCCACAAGACCATTGACCAGTGACCAAGACCAGCCTCCTTCTCTCAGCCACTGGGATGAGACATTAGCCCTGTCGTGACCTAAACAGAAAAGAGCCTGTGTGCCTACATCCAGAGTCAAGGCTGACACAGAGGAGAAGCAGCAGATACAGTGACTGCCATCCAGCTGTACATGGGACAGATAGAATAGATCAAGAAAGAAAAGGAAGAGGAGCTATTGGAGCAAAAAATGTCCTTAGAGTCCCAGGGCTGTCCTGTCAACTCCCCAGCTGGGGTGGGGGTTGTGCTCCTGGGAGGGGAAGCAGGACGGAGAACTCACTCCCCTGAAAGCCCCCACCATTCATTTGTCCTGAATAAGGTCAAAGGTGAGAGCTGAATATCTCTAGGTGAATATCTCTAGGTGGGTGCAGGAAGATATCCGTAAAGTTATCAAGACCCCAGAGGAGAGACGGGAGTTGGCAAAGGTGATCCAGGGCGTTAATAACGTTACACAGCGAACACAAAGTGCACCGGCTCTTCTTCTCATCCTGTCAGATGAGGAAGATTAAAGCCCACAGCATCCACTGGTTTGCTGGAGACAGCCATCCCACAAGCATCGTGTGCTCTGCAGATGGATCTTAGCCCATAGCTGGTGCTGATGGAGGCCTACGAGGAGGAGTAGGATGTTGCTATAGCTGTATCTGGAAGGTTCCCCAGTTTCTCATGTTAAAGACGCTTTCCTCAGCTGAAGGCGTTGTGTGGAGGCAGTGGAACCTGTAGGAGGTGGCTTCCTGTGGGAGGAAGTTAGGCCGTTGGAGGTGTGTCCTTGAAAGAGATATCAGGACTCTAAGCCTTAATTCTGCCTTTCCTTCCAGGTCTCTGTGAGGTGGTCAGTTTTTCTCTGCTGCCCACCCCCTGACAGTCGTGACCGTCTGCCTCACCACAGACCCCAAACAAACAGAAACAGAAACCCCAGATACCGTGAACCATAATAATAATGTTCTCCTTATGATATGATTTCAGCACGCCTTTTGTCACAGCAAGAGAAAGCTCCCAGATGTTCACACATCAGTCTGGGATGTAGGACACACGTAGAAGGATCATGATGCTGGGGGAATTTCTTCTATCTGGTCCCTATGGCCTCGTGGGCCTCAAGGAATGAGCCTTGGTAATTTCTCATTATTTTCTGAGCCTCAGTCATCTGGTACCCCTGGGAAAATGCAAGTTTATGGGACCACTGTAAACGGGGCACTGGGACTCTGGATTCATTTCAACAAGGTTCAAGTGTGGAGGTCAAGTGTCCTAATATATCCCTTTCTTCCATATTCCCTTGAGACAAGGGCTCCAACCAAACCTGGAGCAAGGCAGTGAGCAAACCCTCACCATTCTCCCATCCCTACCCCTTCCACAGTTGCTGGGATTACAGGAGCATGTCAACACCCAGAGTCTTCCACGGGTGCTTCGGGTCTGAACTCAAATCCTTATGCCTGCAGAGCAAGCTCTCTTACCCAGTGAGCCATCTCCCCGGGGTACCTTGGCTTATTTTCTCCTTTTATTTTACAAAATCAGTGATGTAATTTACATGCTGTCCTCAGTTGGTTCTCTCATCTAACAGAATACTCTAGAACGACTCTTCCTTTCCCGCCTCCGCAGCATTTTCCCAGTTGTTCCCAGCAGTTATCCCCTGTTGACAGGAAGCTCTGGTCGGCTGTGCTATGGAATGACTTTGCATATATGTAGCTTCACACCAGGGCAGGTGCACACTATAGGATGGATCCTCAGCAACGAGACCCGAGGGCATTCACATTGGTGACATGGTAGACTTCACTGTCGTTCTGCCATAGAGGTCTTCGATTGTATACTCTGCAATAGGGGAAACTCAGGCTCCCCCCACACCTTCGCCAACATTGCACTTTGTCAGGAGTTGGAGGGCTTTGCCCACTGGAGAGGCAAGAAATGGCATCTCTTGGTGTCATTTTGATTTGCATTCCTCTCACCGTCAATGGGCTACTTGCCTATTCATGGGTGAAGGTCATTTGCATTTCCTTCTTTTTGATTTCAATGTTCGTGTCCTTTGACCATTTTCCATTGGGTTATGGATCTTCTCAATTTCTCAATCTTTTTATACTAAAAGGATTAGTGCTTTGTGATATGAATTGCAAATACTTTTTCCTCACATTGTCAAATGCCTTTTGACCGAATATGGTATCTCAGATATGCAGAATATTTAATATATATACATCTATTCAAATGCAGCCATCATTTCTATGGTTGCTAGATTTTACACCATACTTACAAAGCCCACCACTATCCATAGTGACTCCGAGTGTTCTCAGGTTACTTTTACATTCCTTGTTTTTAGCGCCTAATTCTAGGCTCCATTTTGGAGGTTTCCTCAATGCAGTGGGGTGAAGTACGGAGCCAAAGTATTTTTGTTCCCGAAACGACTTCTCTCCCAATAGCATTGATTAAAAATACCCATTTGCAGGACCTGTGGCGAGGCAGGATCGAATGCCAGCCACACAAGCAAGAGGACATGAGTTTGGATCCCCAGTACCCACAGGCACAAGTAGAGCAGTTGTACCCTTTGCCCTGAGGAGGGGGAAGGGATAGGTTCAGGTGGACCCCTAGAATTCATTGACCAGCCAGCCTAGCCAGATCCACAAACTCCAGGCTCAGGAAGAGATCCTGTCTCAAAAGACAAGGTAGTGAACAATCTAGGAAGAGACTGAGCAATGACCTCTGGCTTCCACACACACAGACATGCATGCACAGATATGTGTTCATGCCCACCATCACCCACCCACACACACACACACACACACATTTGTCACGCTGATAGAAGACATCATCCAAACCACTACTTTCTTACACATAAACTGGACTCATCCTGGCTCTGCTATTCACCCCTATAAGCCTACCTAGCTGCCTATGCTGATGCTGCAGGGACACAGAGCTTTCTTGTCCCCTAGGACAAGTCTCTCCATGTTCTTCTCTCTTTTTCACAGATATGTTTCATATGTATTTCCAGATTACTTTTTAATACAAGCTTTAAAATATTTTTGCCTAACTTTGAGAGGAGAGGGCACTTATGAGAGAAATAAACTTCTGCTATAATTTACCCCATCTAGAGTACTCTGTCATCATAGCAGAACACTTAATGCTGGTCCATTCAGCACTATAACAAAATACCACAGACTGTAATTTATAAACAACAAGCATATAGTTAGTATAGAGGCTGGAAAGCTGCCAAAAGATTGCAAATCTGGCGGGGGCTTGAACCTCATAATAGCGCTTTCTGTGTCCCTCACATGGGAAGAGAATGCATAAAAACATGAATTTCAGACCCCCCTGAATGAGTCACCTCCAAGAGACCTCACCTTTTAGATCATCACTTTGGAGACTATGTGTCAACATATGAAATTTAGGAGACATATATTCGAACCCCAGTTCAAGGAGTGGAACCATGTAGTACTGATGTTGAAGGACTAAGATATCAAAATAGGCTTTGAGTCTTAAAGGTTAGAGAGAGGGGTATTCGTGAACTACAGAGGTGAGACTCACCACAGCATTGCGGCTCGTGAACTTTTTCCTTGTCTTTGCATTTAGACCACGGCTCCCACCTAACAGGACCTTCCCCCTGGCATATGAGCTTCCTGTTGGCTCAGGGTCCATGAGATTCTAGCAGCATTCCAAGGGTGGCAGTTGCCCTCGGCTGTCTGCACGCTTGCTCATCACGTGTACCTGGTCCTTCTGCTGAGATGCCACCCCTGTCAGGCATCTCCTGCTTCTTGGCCCAGCTTCATATCCAGCACTTAACAAAACTCGGGAAGCTACTTGAGCCTTTCCTTCCACCAGAATTCACTGACACTCAGCCAACGGAATGATTATTTTTATATTGCAACTTGACTAGGCTAGAGGGCACCCAGCCATCTGTCTATTTCTGTGAGGGTGTCTCCAAAAGGCCTTAGTTTTTAAGCCAATAAAGGAATATTCTGCCCTTTCCAATAGGAGTCAGCACCATACACCCCATCGAGGACCGTCAAAGACTAGAAAGGTAGAAGTTTGAATGCATGTCATTCATGCATGCTGCATGTCTAGGACTGAGCCATCGAGGCTCCCGGTCATGAGCTCAGACATACGATGAAGACTCCCGGATTTCAGGCCTTTGGACTTGCATTATGATTACACCACAGGATTTCCTGATTGTCCAGCTGCCCGAGGGTAGACCATCAGACTTAGCCCCCGTAGCCACATGACCTTATTCCATATAATACGTTCTGTTTCTTCTCTGCTTGCTGTTGCTTGTTTCTCTGGGGGACCCTAATACAACATCTCCTTGGAGCACCCCGTGCAGTGCACTAGGCCCGTTTCTCTGTATTCTGTCCACATTGCAAAGAAGGCCTCCTCCATTAAACTCAGAGCTTCCCTAGACAAAGGCTTCATTTGTATTCTAATGATGGCATGCAGGAGATACATGGTATGTATTTGTTTAAAAAAAAAATGGAGCAAGCGACCAAGCAGATGAGAAAGCCCTGGTTGCTAATCTCCCCCCTTCCACCACCATCATGCACACTTGCTACAGTTAGGTGACCTTGGACATGGTGTTTCCTAAGGAACTCTGTCCTCAGGTATGACAAGGCCATGACTGACTTACAATCAGAACAGCTATGGTTATTTTCATGGGATCCTCACAAGACTGGGCCCACTAACCTTGCACCGAGGAAACAGAGAGGACGCTTCATGAGATGATGTGCACGGTCTCACATCCCTGGATATACGATTGCCGAGTAGGGAGATGCATTCCTCTTGGGTGACGTAGCTGTCTTAAATCACCCATGTTCCTTACAGGAATCCCAATTAAACCCAGTCGTTCACCAAGCTAGATGTGGGTGGAATGGTTGCTTCTGTCCTTTCTGTGTGCCCTATCCAGAGTAAATAGATATCTGTTCACATCTCCTCCAAGAAAAGTCACCCAACAATATTAAACACATCTCAACCTCCGTTTCCATGCCTATACAATTCATAGAATAATAAAAGCCCTCGGCACTGTTTATACAGTTAAATAAGATAACGTGCGTTAAATGCCTGGCCTGCTATTTGGTGCCTAAAAAGCACTGAATTCATAGCTCCTGCCATCGTTGCCACTAACGATAGTCCAGTGAATAGAGTTCCCAGCTTGAGCATTATGTCTAGCAGAAAGGTCTGCAGCTGGGCTCAGGTGTCAGGGACGTTTGTTATGGACAGGGGACAGGTACTAGGTAGTGTGTATACCCTGCTCCTTGCCAACCAATGATCCCCACTCCAGATGTGTGTAAGTCCCTGCCTCTGCAGATGACTTGGGGGGGGGGTGTCCCAGGAGGTGCGCACTCACAGGGTGTCTGAGGACACCGCGAAGGTTCAGCAGTGTGAATTAGTACCTCAAAACCCCGGACACCCCGCAGGGAAGAAACGCAATCACAGCACCAAGAACTTTCCAGAGAGTTCATCAGAAATGCTTGCTGAACAGCAAACCCCCAACTTCACGTCAGGTCCCGCTGGAAAGCTGCTGACAACGGCCCGGTTATGTAACTGAGGCGGCGGGTAATTAGAACAAACGCTCCCCAGCAGAAGTGGGAGAAACAGCCCCTCGGGCCCGCTCTGTCTAGGAGGAGATCGCAGTAAAGTTCCTGTGTTAGGCCAAGTATCGGGCAAGAATTTTGCACCCTAGATCTATGGCATTTGAAACTTCAGACGACAGCCTACCAACTCAACGGAAAAGAAAGCAGGTCAGGGTTCAGAGGTCTTCCGGGACGGGCTTCTCGGGTGCCGCTTCAGTCTCTGGATGGGGGGCACGGAAATGGCTGGCTGTGGGGTTTATGGGTAAGACTCACAAACACTAAGAGGAAAAGCCCATGCTGGCTTTAAATTTACTGTGTATAGCAGGCTAGATTCCAACATGCGATCAACCTGCCTGTTTCCTGGGTGTTGCAATTATTGGTGTACACCATCATACCCAGCCTCCTTAGGTACTTCAAGGAAGCATTGCCGTGGGGTCCACAGGGATCAGCACATAGGCTGTGGATAAAATATTCTGAATAAATAAAAGTTTCCCTATGTCTCAGGTCAAAAGGGATTTCCAAAGGACCAGGAGGAAGATGGCCACCAGGGCCTGAGGAAGGGTGACAGGCAGGTCACTCCCAGCAGACAGTGTGCCCACACCGTCTCCTGGACTCAGGACTATATTCCAGACCCCCTTTGTCACCAAGTTCCAGGAGGCTGAGACTTCCTCCATCCATGAAGCAAAAGATGCCTTCCTCCTAACTACGAAGGGTGAGCGGCCAGCTCTCAGCCATGCGGAGTGACTTACAGCCCAGATAATAAATTGGTGGAGTGATCATAAAGAGAGGCTGAATAAATAGGCTATGCTTTAAAAGCTCTTGAGTATGGGTTTAATTTTATACTGAGATTCACATTTTGAAGGCTGACAAACGCCATTGGTGCATATGTCCAGGGCACACCCGGATTGGACCTGGGTGTGGACCTGCTCGGACTTCAGAGGCTGAGGTCTGTCTCTCCTCGCGTGCACCCTAGTCCCACCACTTCTGTTTTTCCAAGTCTGCCTGTTGGAGTCTTTGGCTTTGAACCCAGCCTTACAAACAAACCAAAGCCTTCAAAGTTGACTCCCAGTCTTCCCCTGGAGCCATCAGACCATGTCGACCAAGGCCAAAGGTGCCCTCACCAGAAAATGAGGCCCTTTCAGCTCCTGCAGGCTGGACCAGTTGGGGGTCAGGCACTGACCATCTTAAAAGCCAGCCTCAGAGAGGCACCACCTGCTCCATGTAACCCTTTGCAGCGTTTCTCCAGATGCAGGGTAGAGAGCACTGACCAGGCCCCAGGCTACAGTTCCCATCCCAGCTCCACCACTGACTGTGTGAAAAAAAGAAAAAGAGAAAAAGAAAAGTCCCTACTGTTTTTCAACCTCTCTGGCCCTCAACCATCTCCCATAAAATCCAGCTGAAAACCCCTGCCCAGTCAGTCTGCCATCATCCCTGTAAGGATGAGATGAGATCAGACAGGAAACCATACTTTGAAAGCAGAGCATCCCCACCTGCACGTGGCTCCTCACTCTTTCCTATTCAGACCCGGCTTGAATGCCACCGTTGCCTTCGCTGCTTCTGCATCCTATCAGAAGCCTCTACTGTAAGGACAGAGCCAGGCTCCATGTGCCGGGTGAGGGTTCCTGCTGATAGACAACGCTGGCAACGCAAAGGAGGGAAAACAGTCTTGCCCAAAGCCAGGGCCCCAAATTCAAGGCCAGCTGGGTCAGTTCAGCACCTCCCACACACGGGGAGCCAGAGTCAGGCCCCCCCTCATGTCCGCAGCATCGACCCAACTCTGCTCTCCAAGTCAGCGAGGAAGAGTGCTTGCCAGCACCTTCTTATTCTGTAATCCAAAAACCAGATGCCCAAGGTTGCATTGGAGGAGTAGCCTTGCTCCAATGAGCTAACATTTACATCAGAGGGCAGGGACTGCCAGTGCACAGCACACCTCTCTGGTGGAGACATTCTGTTCCATCATAAAAAAACAGCTGAGCACTTCCTAAGGGCCAAGTATTTTGTCTTCCATATTCACCTGGTTTTGTATCATCTTCCACTGCCCGAAGAAAACATCATTACTGCTACTTAATAAGCAGGACCACTGAAGGTCAGAGAGGTGAAGGACTCGACCAGGTTCTGATGAACGTTAAATAAGAGAACAGCACAAAGGTGTAAGTTCTGTTTATTTCTAAGTTTATGTCTCGAGCCCCATTGACCTGCTGGCTGGAAGCTGCCAAGAAGGTTTAGCGTAGGAGATAGATATGTAGTTACTTGTTTCTGCAGCAGGTCACAACCCTACGGTATTAGTTACATTTCTTAGTACTGTGCTAAGATATCTAACAAAAGTCAGATAAAGAGGATGGTTTGTTTCCGTTCCCAGGAAAGTGCAGCCCAGCACAGTAGGAAGGCATGTCGTCGGGGTGGGAGGCATCTGGTCATACTGAGTCTATAGTCAGCAAGCCTAGCTACATTCTGGCACTATAGTCACTTTCCCCTTTAGATTCTTTCTGAGACCCCAGCCCATTGGTTGGTGCTATCCACACTCAGAGTGGCCTTCCCTCCTCTGCTGAACCTGTCTGGAAATCCTCACAGACACACCCACAGGTCTTCTTCTTCGGCAATCCTAAAAGCTTTAAAGCGGTATTTATAATAAAAGGTAGGTACCTGTAGCTACGTAGCCCAGGATGGCCTCTTGATCCTCCTGCCTCGGTCTCCTGAGTGTTAGAATTGCAGACATGTGCCTTCACTCTGGGCACTACACTGATTTAAAAAGATCGAAACCCACAGAAGAGAAAGGAAAGGATTGCTCAGGAAAGCTGAAGTAAATGCTTTCTTTAACCGCCTGATTCACTCAGACATGTATTGACTCAGCAAGCATTTCTTAAGTTTGTCATACACTTTCAGATACTTCATGTTTTATGATGGGTGATAAGTTGGAAAGCACAATCCCCAGCCTCAAGGAATGTGAAGTTGTGTGTGTGTGTGTGTGTGTGTGAGAGAGAGAGAGAGAGAGAGAGAGAGAGAGAGAGAGAGAGAGAGAGAATAGACAGAGGCAGAGAAACAGGGAGAATTCTCTCTGTGTTGATGAACAGAACATAAAACATTCATCCTAGCTGTTCAGACAGTGGAAACCCGGGTGATCCAAGGGCACTGAAGTGGTCCTCTCTCAGCCCTTGAGAACGGAAGGAGGAAGCTAGAATGAAGTGTGACTAGAGGTTGGATGAGGCATTTTAGTTCTAGAACCAGTGTTTAATTTGAGTTTCTCAGCATCAAAGCGCACAGGGTAAATACAATCTGATCCAAGGTGCTCTGACATCACAGATGCCAGTTAGCCTTTCCCATGCTAAGTCTATCATCACATACATTGAATTGAAGGGAACACTACCTGGAATGGTAAGTGTCCTACAGGGTGGGTGTTCATGCAGTGCGGCCCTTCAGGAAATGGCCATGACTTACGGCATCTCCCAGCAGGACCAAGAGTAGGACCTGGGATGATGGCAGGTACACACGGATGAAGGGAGTCCAGCTAATAAATCCCTACTTGGCTTCCCAGCGGTCAGCACTGACTCAGCAACTGAACAGAAGAACAGAGGAGTGGGCAGAGAGAGATTGAATGCCAAAGGGAATCGGAAGGGAAGCTGTGTTAAGAGGCTGTTTTGCAGCCGGCCCTGCGGCAGGTGTCTCACATATATTAGCTCATTTACCATCGCAGCTCCTCAAAGTTCATGTCGCCGGTAACAAATTGAGATTTTTAAGGTCACTTAAACACTGAGTTGATCTATGTGGCGAGCTGACCACCCTCAGCTCTCATCCTCCCCCATGCATTTCAGGTTTTCTTTGTCCCAAACCACTTGACAAATGAGGAAACTGAGGCAGCCGAAAGATATGCGACCGGGATCTTTCTTTCTTGAGCTCCTGGAAGATAACTCTCTCCAGCAGGTCTTGTCCATCTCTAAGGAGTGGGGGTTCCTGGGACTTCTGTAAATGCTCCTTCACTGGGGAAATTGTCAGGACCCATGCCTGTTCCCACCTCAAAGGCGTGGCCACTTCCAAATACCACTAAGGACCACACCTAGAATGCCCCCCAAAATGGACACATCCTGGACCCCACCTGAAAGAGAATGTGGGGTCTCCTATCCATGGATTTTTAGAGGGTTTTTTTTTTTTTTGGTTTGGTTTGGTTTTGGTTTTTTGAGACAGGGTTTCCCCGTAGCTTTGGAGCCTGTCCTGGAACTAGCTCTTGTAAACCAGGCTGACCTCCAACTCACAGAGATCCACCTGCCTCTGCCTCCTGAACACTGGGATTAAAGGTGTGCACCACCACTGCTCGGCTCCTATCCATGTTTTATTAGAAGGTGTCTGCCTTGTGCAGGGAGGAAAATGAGCTACTGGGGGATGGGGAGATGGGCAGGCCCTGCCCCCTCAGGATGCTTCTGTCTTTCCAGCCACTCCCCCACTCGCCACCCACCCCCCACCGTGATTTCTCTCT
Source organism: Alexandromys oeconomus (assembly GCA_963919705.1). Taxonomy (NCBI): domain Eukaryota; kingdom Metazoa; phylum Chordata; class Mammalia; order Rodentia; family Cricetidae; genus Alexandromys; species Alexandromys oeconomus. Next base: position 25,037,254 of record CAWTZB010000064.1, read on the forward strand.
GAGTTCAAGTGCAAGGAGTTAAGGACAAAAGACTTAGCAAAATCCTCCGCTAACCGCAGAGGGGGCCATCAAGGAAGATGGACCAGACTAGCACGCTCTTCGCTGCACCTGAAGCAGGAGGACAAGCACACAGACAGCAGCATCCATCTGCAGGGTGGATCCTCTCAACCTCTGCCAGACCTTGTCGTGGTCGTCATGGACACCTCAGGCTACAAACAGCGGGGTCATGGCATGGCCTGGTGGAGCGGGCCTGGGTTCTACCATCCCGTCATTTTCTAGCTGCCTTCCCTCTGGCTTGTTAGCCAATCAGCTTTCCCCAAAGCCATTCAGATTTTGGTTCAAAGGATCACCAAGGGTTCTACCCACTCTCTAATGGTTGCCACCGAAAGGCTTCTGCCTGTGTACAGTCACACCAGTCCACACACCGCCCACCATTGTTCCCTCACGGCACATTCAACACTCAGGAAGCCAAAGAGACCTGTGGTCCCTCAGTCCCATGGAGCTGCCTTTTCTGCTGTAGAAGACAGTGCCTTTAGATCCCCACGTAGGGGACAACACAGTGTCACACATACACTGAACACATTCAAGAACATAACTATAAATGATTCTAGAAAACTACAGATGTGGAGCTTGCTGCCCCAGCTGCACCCCCTTCATCTTCAAAATATGGAGAGCAGCCCAAAATCTCCTTTGACGGTTTTGTCTTACCCCTTTGCCTCTGACTCTCAACCCTTGGCCTCAAAACGACACCCTGTATGTCCCATGATCAGTTGCCAGCAGGGTGGGATGGGGGGGGAGGGGACATGGTTATTATAAGGAGCCTGTTCACCCAAGGAGTCTATTTATGAAGTTTTGTTTGCTCGCCCGGCACGTTGGAATCTTTCATTCTGATCATCCTCCCGAGATTGTGTCTATTTCCTTTCCATTTCAAGAGGCAGCTGTTGATGTAAGTTAGAATGGCCCGGTGATTTCTAATAAGTGCCTCGGCCCTCTGCTGATGGCCTGGCTCAATCACACACCCTGAACTAGTAAGACGGGGTGTTCCCTTTCCATGGTCATTAGGAAATAATACCCAGCCGGTTTCCCTCTTCCTCCATTGGCAATTTAACCCTTCTAGGTCCAGGCACAGCACTAGCCTCCCCGTAAGTTTACTAAGTAAAATGACTGGGACGTGAGGCAAGAGCAACACAGGCCTTTGGGGATTCAGGATGCTCTGGGCTATGTGCTTTTGGCCTGAAACATGGTGCTTTCTCTTGTTTTTTTAAGCAGGAAGGTGAGGCTAGGTCAGAGGGATGGGGCAGGGCAATAGGGTAGCTGAGAGCTTGGTTGTCAGGTGGGCTCTCAGCAGCAGAAGTCAGCAGACCTTACCTAAACGGGTATCCAAAGTTGAACCAGCAAACATCCTCCCATCCTGGAGGGTCTGGTCCAACCTCATTCCTATCCTGAGTCTAAACTGATGGAGCTTTGCTGGCCACATTTTTTTTTCTATGTGCAAGAAAAGTTTACTAAGCACATTAATCATATTCTACAAGATGGCACGGTTTCATGCGGCTACCTATGAGATAAAGCCATTTTTCTGGGCAGGGGAAAATGGAAATAGATCCAGAGTCCTAATTTAGTCCTGGTGTTAGCCAGAGGTGGGATAGGGCTCTGTACTAGCTTCAATAGTCTAAAAAAAAAAAAAAGGCTAGTTCAGAGTCCCTGCTCCTGTCAACATCTTCCTGAACACTAGGCTACAATTCCTGACTGTCTATGCCTACCCTCTTCCAGTCAAGCAACAAATATTAGCCGAAGCCCTTCTCTCTGCTAAGAACTCATGGCCTGGGAGCTAAGCATAGATCTTGGAAGAAAAAAATAAGAATGCCCTCTTGGAACTTACATTCTAGTGGGAGAAGGTAAGACACACACGTACAGACACACACACATGCACGCATACACACACATGCATGCACATGCACACACGCTTACACACAGAGCAGAGTCTTGCATTATACGGTGATGTTAGGCAATGATGGACTACGTATGTGCTAACGGAGGTACCATGAGACTCCAATGAGCTGAGATAGCCCTGCCTCCTGATGATAACAGCTGTCATTGATGCCAGAGGGCAATGCATTGCTCCTGCTTGTGGCTGAGGTATAAACAAACCTATTGTACCATTAGTCATATAAAAATGCAAAACATACAAATGTGCGCAGCATCTAATGTCTGATAAATGAGACCGAGCAATGGATGCTGGCTTATATGCTTGCTGTCCTTTTATCATTATTTTAGAGTATATCCTTCTGATAAACAAAAGAGTTGACCATAAATCAGCATGCCCTGTTGCTTCAGCAACAGCCTCCCACAGCTTCTGATTAACTGGACCTCTTGATTGTACCAGAGGTCATGATCACCAGTGACCGAGACTGTGTAGGGGTTAGCGCCAGCATTCTGTGACATTCACACAAGGAAATTGCCTCTCACCACATTTCTGAGAGCACAGCCCTGTCATTAAGCAGCATGTGCCTGTATATAAACACATATTCATACATGATCTGCATATAAAAACATATGCATACATGATATGCATAACACAGATGCATACGTGGTCTGCGTATAAACACATATGCATACATGGTCTGTGTATAGTCACATATGCATACATGGTCTGTGTATAGTCACATATGCATACATGGTCTGTGTATAGTCACATATGCATACATGGTCTGTGTATAATCACATATGCATACATGGTCTGTGTATAAAAACATATGCATGTGTGGTATGCAAAACACAGATGCATACGTGGTCTGCGTATAAACACATGCATATATGGTCTTCGTATAAACACATATGCATACATGGTCTGTGTATATAGTCACATGCATACATGGTCTGTGTATAATCATATATGCATATATGGTCTTCATATAAATACATATGCAAACATGATTTGTGCATAAATACATACACAGTCTGCATATAAACACATATAAATACACAGTCTGCATATAAACACATATGCATACATGATCTGTACATGTGGTACTCTACATACATGGTAGTACTCTAGAGAAACATTAGGAATAGGAAATCTGGAGACAGAGAAAAAAGGGTATCCTGGACAGAGAAGACCTCTTAGCTGACACTAAGGGGGACCTTCAGGAAGTGAGGGGGCTCACTCTCATGACTAGAAGGGTACACTAGATGGATGGCATGGTCACAGCAAAGGCCAGGAGGTGAGTGCCCCAGCGTGTTCAGGAATCAGTACAAAAGCCACCGCAGCTGGAGCAGAGCGCACAGGGAAGACGGCTAGAGAAGAGGTCAGCAAGGTCACCGGAGCCAGAGCAGAGAGGGCATCACGGGATGTCATGAGGGCTGGCTCTCACTTCAGAGATTTGTATTCATTTTAGCGGGCCTCCCTTAAAGCTCTCCAGTTCATTCAAGTTGAGTCTGGGAAGTTTGGCCCCAAATCGTCGCCCAGGTGCACATGCTGCCCAGTTGAAGAGGCTGAAATACTGGATATATCCATGGGGCAATCACTGGGGAGCACATGTGGGTGAAGAAGGGGGCCTGCCTTGCTGATGTGTGCCTGGCTCCTGACTCCATTCCCCTTCAAGGGCAGGATTGCAATGGGCAGAAAGCAAGATGGGCTGTCCAGTGAGAATTAAAACGCTGCTGGTTCTGGGTAGAAGCTCCCCTAGCCGGCCAAGGGCAAGAATGAGTCTGACCTGAAGCAGAAACTTAAAGGACAAAAAAAAACCCTACTTCTCTAGGGCCTAAGAACACTGATCGCAACACCTCCAGCAGAACGGGGAGAGCTGTAGACAACGGTCTGCAGGAACAAGACAGAAGAGGAATTCCAGGGAGAGAGCCATTGCATTCTGAGTCTGTGATGAGCTGATTGTGTAATGAGCCTCAGCAAAGACAGGAGACTTGATCATACAGCTTACCCACAATCCTGCACCTCCGGGCTAGGCCTTACAAGGAATGCCTACGCATTTGGTAGCCTGGCCTGCCAGCAGTAGATACAGAAAGACAGAGGAAAGGGGAAGGCTGCCAGGGTGGCAGCTACCAAGGTCTACAAGTCAAACATCTTTCAAATGACATGCAGACCCTGAGAGATCCCTCTGAGAACTGGTTCAGGGGGTCCCTAGGAGCAAGCTGTCATGCTGCCAAAAATCATACTGATTGCAGAGAAAGTGATAGTCCTATGATCTGTGCCACTGTCCAATTCTATTTTGAAGTTGAAGATCCTGGGGTCCACACAGAAAGGCCCAGGGCCTGAGTCTTAGGATCTTCCCAAGAGGTGTCTGGAAGCTGCTAGGCCTGTTCTCTGTATAGAGCCCTTTGCAAGACACATCTTCAGTGATGAAAAGCCAGGGGGGATACGGACTTACTATCCTTCCAGCTAAGACCCAAAGAGACATAAGTCTCACAGGGCTCGCTCATATCCAACTTTCCACTTACAACAGGACTTCCTAACAAGGCTGGCCACATGTACCAACACTCCTCAGATTGCTCTGGGCTATATTTGTCCCTGCCCCAGATCCATGCAGTAAGACACAGAAAGGCAAGTTTGAGGCGCCAAATAGGGTGTCATCAGTGTTGTAAACCAACAGTGCCCCTGGACCACTTTGAACCACCAACGAGGTCAAATCTCCACTGGAGAGAGTTGGTACAGAAGCCCCCAAACGCTATGAACACAGGTCCCAAGGTGGTGTCGTGTGTTGATCCCTTGCTGCAGTGGCTTCGTCATCAGCCAGCTTCCTAACAAATTGAGAATTATGCGTAATTTCAGGCCACTGGGGGTCCCTCAAAAAGCCCTTTCATCTTCGTGGATAAAGGTGAAGGGTGGACGGAGCCAGCAGGTGTCATCCTGTGAGATCTGTTCAGCCAACCAGGCCGGATGCGGGTTTTCAGATGGAACGGGGCGAAAGCAGCTGCTCTGTCTTTAATTGTCAACCCTCTATGGATTGTGACCAAGGAGAGGACAAAGCAGAGAGGTGTTTTCCTGGAAGCCTCCCTTGGCTGCAGGTGCTCCATCAGCCCCAATCACACTCTCAGGCTGACCTCAGTGGTTGTGCAAATTCCTACCTACAGAGGTGTGCGAGAGGAACTGGCCACGCTCTGAGTGGGCCACAGGTGAGAGACATTGTGACCTCTGACCATTAGGTAGTTTACCGGCTAAAGTGGAGACGCCTGTGTGCATTCCCCCAGGGAACAACACCTCAGAAGGCTCAGGTGGTTCTCATCTCCAGGAGACCCTGGGGTTGGCTTCCTTAGACAAACCATCCTGAAGGAGAAGAAGCCAGTGAGCGAAGTGTGTAATTGCCACCTCTACCTACAGTGAGCACTGTGGCAGCTGTCTAGAGCTCAAGACTCGTGGAATAAAAATTGAAACAGCCGAGCAGAGTGTCAGTGTTTACCGAAAGAAAGATGAATTTTGTCTCCTTGCAAGTTGTTTTGCAATAGACCAGCAAGTTCTGAAGCAGCCGGCGACATAGATTCAGAGCCCTATTGTGGGGGAAACCTGGCAAGCAAGCATGCCCTCTGCTCTCTCCCTTTGCAGACCAGGAAGGTGGGGTCCAGGGGGTGGAAGGGACTTGCTGAGAGCCCTGCAGGCACACCCGGACATCTCTGAGCATGCAACTCTGCTCCCCTCCAATCCCTAACTGGCAGCTGCTCTTGCTGTAGGCATTCGGTCCTGTGCCAGCACGTACAGAAGCCTCTGTGCAAACTAGGAAATGATGCTCTTCCTATCATGAGGCCCAGAGCAGGTGCACAGATGGATGAGTTGAGTGTGGCTGGATTTTAGCCTCATCCACCCAGCTGGACCAATGTTCCAGTACAAGGGCACAACCTCACAGCGCTGTGTGCAGTCAGCCCCTATGCTCCCGTTTGGTTTGTTGGTTTTTCTCTTGCACCCCGGCTGCACTATAGGACCATTCCTCCCCCTCTTTCTCCATCACCAGCATGCCAGTGTGTTCGCATCCCTTTCCATGTTAGCTGACCCACTCCTTCCCTTCCTCCACCTCCCCAGACTCATTTCAGCCCAATTGGTTGTCAGCCATTCCCTTCTACCAGGCACTCTGTGCTCCAGCTCCTTTGGATTGACAGCTTGTACTCTGAAAATGTCTTGAGATATGATTGGCAAGATACAGCCCATGGATCAAAGGGAGCCTGTGTCTGTTTTTGTAAATAAAGTTTTATTGGCACATGGCCTAGTCTGGTCTTTGACACGGTGCCTATGACAGCTGTTGGGCTACAGCAACAGAGCTGACCAGATAGCAAGGCCCACAGAGGAGGGGGGAAAATGCTAGCCAAGCTTGTTGACACAATCCAGTAATCCTAGCTCCTTGGGAGGCTGAGGTGGATCAAAAGTTCTAGGCCAACCTAAGCAATTCAGTGAGTCACTAAAATGGTTCAAAAGAAGTTTAATTAAATATGACTCAGAGATATGGCACCTGCCTGGCCTGCATTAGTCCCTAGGTTCAATCCCCAGCACAAAAAAATAAAAATACAATTTAAATGCTAACATATTTATCGCTATCTAAAGAAATGATTAAGGGGCCCATAAGCTCACCGACTTAGTTGATGTCACTAGCCAACAGATGGCAAGAGTCAACTCAAGATCAAACCTAGAACATCCTAGACTCCTAAAGGACAAAATATCCTTTGATATTTTGATATCTTTAGACCTTACCTTTCTTCCAGACTTGAGAAAAAGCACACAGACAAGTCCTCAGAAACTGGATTTGGAAGCTCAAAGCTGCCTTCCCGTAGCGCGCTCCTGAAAGTTCGTGGTCTTGTAGAGACATCTCTGTTCTTGCCTTGGGCCCAATAGGGGACCACATGGCAGCCACCCTCCCAAAGGTGCTGACCTTCCCAGCGGCTCAGCCCTGTGTCTAATCGATGCTTCCTGTCCTCAGTTCTGAGCTGCTGCACTTGCCCTGGCAGCGCGTCCTCTGCCTTCACGCTTGGAGAAGGGACAGCCAATCAAAGGAGTCCAGAGAGCTTGACATTTAGACGCTCTGCAGCCACTGTCCCTGGTGACTCTCAGATCAGCTCAACTGCAATTTACAAATAATACAAGCATGTCTGCTCTCTGACGTCCCCACTCTCTCTGCCCTCCCAACTCCACTTGGCACGGTTTCTAAGAGCAGCACCCAGGAGTGGAGTGACAGTCATACCCCATCTATTCCAGGGAATTCAGGAGATGCTCTTAGGATGTAGAAGGAAGAGAGGGGAGAAGCTCCAAAGGTGACCAGAAGCAGATGAGCCTGGCATCAAGGCAGGCACTGAGGGAATCAGAGAGCCCTAGTATATTGACCCCTGGGGGAGACAGTGCATGGTTTAGTGGGCACTATATGCCACACACAGAGAATAGCCCACGTATTCCTGACCATTCCTAGGAAGCCAGCTTGCTGTCATCATCTCCTATATGAGACAATTCAAGGATACTGGACATGAAATCCTAGTTGGTCAGGGGCATATTTATAACTCAAATCATATCACTTTGAGTTCCAGATTCAGCCTCTGTCCTTTTAAACATCGGGCCCCCAAGGCAAGAACAATCTAAGGTCAATAAAGTAAGATCTCAGATCGTCACTTTCCTAAAGGGTCCATCTTCCCACAAAATCCGTTTCCCAACAAAACCAATAATCTACTCCAGGAAATTTGAAATGGTGATGCTTCTGTGGATTACCCAGCTCCATCCTCCCCTGACCACCAGCAAGGCCTCCAGCCAAGGTCCTTTGTCACTGAGTAGCAGCCCCCTTCCCCTTGTCTTCTCTTTCATGTATACACCATGCTTGATTTTATGAAACTACAGATCTCCCTCCCCACTGCCCTGAAGGCTCCTTAGGGTACACTCTGTCTGCCAGTGGTCTGGTACCCTTAGCCATACAAATGCTGAGGATGCTGAAGGGGAGAGAAGGATGCAGCAACAAGCTCAAGGAAGTGACTGTCCCTACATGGGCAGCTATGGGCCAGCACAATAGGTCATCTATACAGCAGTTCAGTTCAAACTGGCTGCCTGGTGGGAGGCATACATCTGGTACTAGCCACTGAATTTGAGTCTGAGACCTACCACTCACCTTCTTCAATATCTGAGATAGATTTGAACATCCTTATTCCAGTGTCTGCAATAGGAACACAGCATCAACCCGCCTGAGTCTCAACGGGGAGAGGGTTGATTTTACACAATTTCAAAACAGCATCTTGCACAGGGACACATGAGCATTTGTAATATCTTAGATGTGCACATTCCAAAACAGCCTCACTGGTTCGGGTTTTGTTTTCAATGATCCTATTATGATCCCTTCAAAATGCAGGATTATCTTTTTCTGCCATGGGCAGGTACAGCAAAAAAAAAAAAAAAAAAAAAAAAAAAACCTTCTTTACACTGAAAATGGGATGCGGTAAATGACATTCTCAGGAGTTGATGCTCTGCGTCATTTGTGATGTTAGGCATTTGTGTGTGTGTGTGTATGCATGTATGTGGTGTATGTGTGTTCACATGGGCATGTGGGTACATGGACATGTGTATACATGTGTATGGAGGCTATAGGTCAATGTGGTGTCTTCCTTGATCACTTTCCACCTTACCTTTTGAGACAGAGTCTCTTACTGAACCAGGCACTCACTGATTGGCCAAACTGGCTGGCCAGCAAGCTTCAAGGATCCAACTATCTTCCCGACCTCAACTATGTGTTGTAAATTCACATCACAACACACAGGGTGCTGGGGATCTGAACTTGGGTCCTTATGTATGCAGGTATGGCGGGATTATAGCAATGCTCCGTCTCCCCAGCCTCTTGCTAATGTCTTTGAGAAGGACCTCCAAGCCCTTTCTGTTTACTTACCTATTTTAATATAGAAGACGTTCAAGGTCGTACGGCTGGGTTTTCAGATCAAGCCATCCCTCAGCAAACTGGATATGCAGGCCTTGTCCAGAATATCAGAGGAGTGCCTCAGGGAGCAGTAGACACACTCGTCAGGAAAACCAAGCTGACTGCTTCGCATCAGCCTGGGAGTTGGTTTCTGTCCATCTCTGACCATCTCTGTGCCTTTACCCTCTTCCTCTGAGCTCATTTAAACTTGAAAAGGATGCCTCAGGTGCTTGTCTAATCTAACTTCACAGGTGAGGCTCCCAAGGTTGAACAAGATGACAAGATTTCCCCTCTGTGACCCAAAAGTAGCTTTTCACTACTTAGACCTATCACAAAGAATAGCACCTGTCTTCTTTGTCACTTTTGGTTCCAAATTACTTTGACTTTTCCTTAAAAATTTCATCATTTTTAGAAGGTGAACATCAACCCCCACGGAGACCCATAACAGTGGAAAATTGGCCATGAATAGATTCACCTGTATTAACATGGAGTGTGTGCTTTTATCCCCTGGCATGCTAACCCACTTGGTAGGGGCTGCTTGACTTAAATCCACTCCACAAATTAGAAAAGTCTGGGCCAAGAATTTCTCCAGCCAGCACGTAAGCCTGAAACTTTGCTCTTCCAAGAGCAAAAGAAAGTCTATCTCATTTGGGCATTCGGCAGTCCATAACTGGAGACCAAGGTACACGTGCATGCATACACACATGCACACATGTGAAGAAGCAACTTTGGAGCAAAGTCAAGCTACAAGAGGTGAGTCAAACCCACGAGCTCCCAGAATCATCAGGCATCTCAGTGACTAGGGTATCCTTAGCAAGAGCCTAGGGCGGACACAAGGGTCCATCCTGGCTTACTGGTATCAGGAGGGTCCTTTAGCTACATTTAGGCCTAAGGATACCATGCAAAGCTTGTTTTCTTGAAATAACAATAAAATCGGACTCAAGCCCATCCTGGGAAACCTGCTCTATTTTTCCTTGTAAACGCAGGGTCAAACCTCAAAGGACTCGGGAATAAGACAATGCCACTGTGACTAGTCTCAACATAAGGCAGAGACCTGGCTCTGAAGATGAGCCCAAGTTCAGAGTAGGACCAGCAGCACTGCCCCCACGAGGTCCAGAACATTGATCACATGAACACGGGCCTCCTTAGACACCCACTGCAGGCTTCCGCAGACCCTCTTCCTGGCCTGGTGTTCCTGCTGCAAGAAAGGATGCCTGTAGAGGCAAGAGCCAACAGGAACCTGATGTCCAGGCTCTTATCTGAGCATAACCGCCCATAGCAGATGTTCCCAGCAAGTAGAAAAGCATTGAGATAGGCCTTTAGACTTGCCAAGGTCTTGGAATAGGAAACAAGAGCTATTGCAGCCTGGCACGTGGACATCTTCCCTGGATGAGGAATGTTCAGGAGCCAGTGGCTAAGGGAGCTAATGTCATAATAACATCTGATGACTAAGGTAAGCACACAGGTTACCAAATAACTGCAAAGTAACTGAAAATTGCTCTCTGTGGGTCCCCTCAGCCTGCTCCTGGTCCTACTGTTTCTTTGCCTTTCTCTGCCCCCAGCCTCCAAGGTCTAGGCAGCAATGTTCCTTAGATGTTTTATACTTTCTGCTCCAGCCTTCTTTGGATCCCCTTCCAATTCTGTGAACCCCCACCTCCCAGAACCTTCCAGGAAATCCCTTCCAAACCTATGGAGTCTTTGCTGATTACAAGAACAATGTATTCTCAAGTGGCAAGCTCAGTAAGGCTGAGGTGACTGGGAAGAGGGCTGGCTGGCTCACTGTCCTTCCTCCAGGCTGAAGCTAGAGCATAAAATGTCAATGTCACCACTGTGAACAGATGTTACTAACATGTGTACAATCAATAAGAGTCATTTGAGCAAAACCAGGACAGAGAAACTGAAAAATGACATCACTCCATAGGGTGACAAGGCAGGATCACAGGCAACCCTATAGATGTAGATCAGACTTTCCCTCTCCATCCTGCCTACCTCGTGCGTGCGTGCGTGTGTGTGTGTGTGTGTGTGTGTGTGTGTGTGTGTGTGATGTATATGTATATGTAGTCCTAGTATCCTAGTAGGGTCTGTGTGGCAAATGGAGAAAGATAGAAGAATGGGATAGAGAAAATTTAAAAAACGGTCTTTTGTACCCCTCCCCAAACACTAAGAATCATCTTCTTTCTATAGTGAGACTCAAGGATTAAAGTTACGATCACACACTTCAGGTAGACCAGAAAGCCTAAGGAGATACCACTCCATTACATCTAAGGTAGACAGGGCCATCCGGGCTGCATGAAAACACAAGCATCACCCAGGACTGATGCCGGGCGTCTCTCTCAATGCTCCCACCCCACTTCTGTCTTAATTTTCTTCTAGTCTTACAGCAACAGACATCAGTGCTGACCAGGAAGGTGACGCAGGAGGGGAGAAGATCCCACAGACTCTGCAGGCCTCAGACCCACCAAGTTAAAAAAACAAATCTCCTATGTGAGTTCCATCCATCAACCACAACAGGACACATGGACCAGATACACCAGTGCATGCACACATGCCAATACACACATACAAATACATACGAACATCTGCCAGCCGAGCAAGACCCTCAAGTAAGCATTCGATGGGTGGTACCTGGCCAAGAACAAAGCACAGGCGAAGTCACGGGAGTGAGTCAGAAGGCAACTCGCTTCCTAGTACATTTATTGGAGCTTGGTTAAGAGTGAATGCAATCGGGAGTGCCCGGCCACAGCCCCATCAGCCCAACCGGACCAGAGCTCAGGGGGTCTGGTACCTTTCTTCCCATCATAGACAACATTATTAAAAAAAATAAACTTTACAATAATACATTTTCGCTCATCTGTAGGGTATTATTTCCATAGTTTTGCTTCTTAAAAAAATGAAAGAAAGAGGAAATCACAGGCTATATGTATATGGATATACACATATGTGGAGAAAGGAGGCCCAGTATGTACAGACGGTGGATGAATGCCTCAGAAATAAGGAAAGAGAAAAAATGGAAAAGAGGAGAAGAGAGAAAGGCAAGATTGGGACCCCACCAGAGTGTTAAAGACACATGTCCAGCTAGGGTCTCCCTAGCCCCCACTCAACAGCCCTTCTCCCCAAGTGAGATCCGCCAAATGGACCCACCAAAAAAAATCCAAAAAAAAAAAAAAAGCCAACAGAAGATCGTTTCTCTTTGACTTTAAGATTCCTGGCAGGAAGGAGGAAGGATCATCTTGGAGTTGGTGCCCAACCAAGGCTTGCTCCTTCCCTGGAGGAGCTTCCTCCTGTTAAAAGCTCCTAACCCCAACTATGCAACAGACACAGTTGGCCTGGAGCAGCCATGGGGGTTCCCACTCCAGATTCAGACCCACTAAGCTGGGGGTGGCAGCAAACCATCTCCATCTTCGAAGCCAAGAGGAAGAGGTGACAAGGTCCTTACGGCCAGCCCTGCTTCCTTGTTGACCGGCACGCTCTGCTAGTCCCTGGGCGGGTCGGTCCCCATAGTAGGCAGCTCAAGAAACAGCTGCCATTGTCCTTTCTCCAGTTCACACCAGGCACAGCGAAGTCCCTTCCACAGCAGGCCGTCATATGGTCCCGAGAGAAAACACCAGTGAAGAGAAAAGAGTCATCGCAGAGCCTCGAGCCCTCCTTGGTGGTGCTGAGTGGCCCTTGCGGGGGACCTCTAGGCAGGCTTCGGGCTGCCTGCCTGCTTGTCTGTTTGGTTTAGAAAAACTTCTCCAGAGAAGAAACTTGGACGGAGAAAGGTTCAGAGACAATGTAGGAAAAAAAAAAAACTTTTTTTGCAAGGTGTGTGTGTGTGTGTGTGTGTGTGTGTGTGTGTGTGTGTGTGTGTGTATGTTTCCATTTTGTCAGGCGGGAGTCACATCTGGGTTGCTTGAAGAACTCTTGTGCTGGGTTCCAAAGGCCTACAAGGCCAAGGTCGGCATCAGAAGTGGGAATACCATCAAGGCAGCCGACAGTCTTGCCCTGCTGGAGCCTGAGTAAAGTTTGATCACCTTTTTGCTCCCTGGACTGATGTTTGTCGTGAGCTGATCCATGGCAGAGGAGGTGACACATACAAAGAAAACAACAAAAACCCATCAGTAGGGCTGTGGTCAAAGAAACACACACCGAAAGCTGTCTTCCCCGGCCCCGCCTCTCTCGTTGCCTAGAGCCCTCTTTTGCTCCCCTAGTCCTCTGAGGGTAGAACTGTGCCTTCAGGGAACTGGGGAAGACAGGAACAAATGGGAGACTCTGTCTCTTCTAGGCCTCAAGGCCATGGATAGTAGTCCTCAGTAAATGGGCCTGTAAACCTCCATACTGGCAAACAGGCACACTGGCAGGAGCTTGTAATCCCAGCATTCAGGAGGCGGGGGTAAGAAAACCGTTAAGTTCAGGGGAAGCCTTGAGTACAAAGTGAGTTCAAAGCCAGTAAGGACCTTAAGGTAAAGATCCTATTTCAAAAGCAGCAAGTAAACAAAAACGATTCCAAACAGGTGGCTTATAAGGGCCTGATTATTGATAGGGAGAGGAGAAGGCCACCTGCTCCCTGCTCTTGACTGAGGAAACACTCTTCCTCCACAAAATCCCATCGCTGTACATCTGACAGAGCTTCTCCCTCGCCCTTCGGCAGACTGGGGTGCCACTCTTTGTTATCCTGGGCTTGTGAGTCACTCCTACAGTCCTGGGTAAGGGGCTCCACCAAGAGTCCAAGTCCTCGACTCCCATGCCCCATAACCACCAAAGAACTAGAGCCAAGCAGTACCCAACCCATTTGTCTTAGAGGGGACTGTGGGAGGGGCCTCCGCTCAGAGCAGCTATTGGTCATCCACAAGGAGACACCCACAGGCTCTGGCTGGAGCCTCCGCCACCCCAAGAGTGAGTTCTCACTCAGGTCCAAGCGGGGTCAGAAGTTCAGCTGGCCCAGGGGCTCTGAGTTCAACTCTCGCCTAAATAACAGTTCCTGTGGGCCCAGCCTCAAGTGCCCCCCCACACACACACACTGTGGCCCTACTCACCTCTGTGAAACACATGCTTAACTCTTTGGAGTTGTTGGCCTTCAGCCCTTGCTCCTGGGGAAAGAAGGCACGACAGGTTAGCAGGCTGTTTGGGTCCCATGCAGCATGAAGCACCCGGCTTCCTCTGAAATGCTCCGCATTTTTTATCCTGGCTCCTGCGGGCTTCTGAAGGAAGCTTTGATCCCCAGCTTGCCGCATTCTGTGGTCACTGGCCACCTACCTCTCCCAACGCTCCTCCCAACTCCCCAGAGACAGAGAACAGGCCTTTTCCTTGCACTGAGCAGTGTTTAGCTCCAAAGGCAACTCAGCTAATGTCTTACTAAGTGTGCGCGGGCGCAAACGAGGAAATGCCACAGAGAAAACTGACTGCTGGGTGCCAGCGCATCGCCTGCCATTGCTGCTGGAGAGCTGTGGAGCGAAAAGGGATGATGAGCCCTCATCTGAGTTCAGGAGAGGAGAGAGAGCTGTGATTGATTGGTGCTGCCTGTCACGAATGTTAGGGTTCTAGCAACTGTGCTTGGCCATTTAGACCCCAACAGATGTGTGCACCTGGGCCCTCTGCAGATGAGGTAAGGGATGAGAAAGAAAAGCTGGTCTGGTAATGCTCCCAAATTCTCTACCTTGACTTAACTACTTGGCAGCAGGACCAAAGGATATGTGCAATCAACAGTTCTCTGTTGCCAACACTATGATAGAGACCCATGGGAACAAACTGGGGACATGGCACGTCTATCCTAACTTCAAATAGCTTGGTTCTCACGGCCATTGTGCAGACACTCTGGCCACCTGAGGCACCTAGGAAGTCCTTGAACTTATGAGGAAGTCACTGTTCTCGGCCAGAATTATCAATAATCCCTTGGACTCCATAGGCAACCGATCATCCTGGGCGTCTGGTCAACTGAGTGATGCCCCAGCTGTCACAGTGAGATCCAGGCCAAGAAAGTGTGGTCATGATCCAGACTGGAGAAACAAAAGAAACCAAACCCAGGAGGAACCTGCTCAAGACCACAGTACCAGTGTCCCCGGGTGACAAAAGCTGGCCCAACCTTCAGAGGGCCATGGGCTCTAGGGCCTTGTATCCCCAAAGATGGGCTGCTCCTCCTCAAGGCACAGTCCCAGTCTAGCCAAGCTCTGGGTGGCCACAGGGAGAACAACGTCATCTCATCTTGGAGGACGTCCTGTCTTCCACTCTCCCATCTGGCACCCTCCCCTACTCAAATCCTCACCATACCACATCTATTCTTCCTGTGGACTGCCAAGAATCTACCTGCACCCAGTACCACTTTCATCATTCTAATCATGGGCTGTGGCAAGCCTGGCCTGCCCTCAGTGGCCCCATGGCTTAGTCCTATGTCACCCTATTTCAAGGCTTACTAGATATGGAATTCCAGTAAATCAGAGTCAGACAGCCCCACAGCATTCAAGGACCTTGTCTCATGCCAATCAAAGATGCCCATCTTTGTTTCATTAATGTATTTCAGAGTTACACATAAAATTGTTTGAAAATAGTCTATTGCATTAAGAAAACTAAGATCTGAGAGAACAACTCGATTAAACAGTTACCTCAGGTGGGGCAGCCACAGCACCCTATGACTGGACAAATGCTCAGGCAGCCCATGCAGGCTCCGTGCATCAGGACACTGATGGCCACACAGCATTCTACACCAAGATCAAACCACAAAGAAAAGCCAAAAACGTTCCTGAGCCTCAAGCCAGAACCTCATTCTCCAGCTCAACCAGAAGTATAGAGATAGGATCTGAACACACAAGCTCTATGGGGCCCCTGACCTAGGCCTACATTCCTCCCCAGAGTGACCAAGACCCAGCAATGTCTCCCAATCAGGAAGAAGAAGTCTTCAAAACCTAAGGACAATAGATTCTGGGACTACGAGAGCCTACCCACATGCACTGAGGATTGCCTGTCAAATCTGCCCATGTGACCATGGCTACAAGATCTAGAACTCTCCACCTGTCTAATCTCTTTGGTCATCTACACGTCACAGCCTAAATTCTTGTCCCAAGGTGGTCTGGAACAGAATAAGAAGAAGGGACCCAAGACAACAAAGTCCTGGGCTCAAGACTTGGCTCTGCTGATTACCCAAGACAAACTTACTGAGCCTGTTTCTTCGGGTATAAAATAGCCTGGACAGATGTGCATGCACCCCTAAGTGGTGTTCAGGTGAGACACTGGACCCCTCAGATCTCAAAATTACCTGTTCATCTCACAAAGCAGCACCAATTAATTTTTTATCAGGCAGAACCCAGAAGCCAAGCACCCAAGTGACAGGTGACAGGGAAGGAACCTTAAGGTGAGAAGGCACAACCCAACCCACCCTTTGGTCTGAGGCCGGTAAGGAAAGCATAACTTGGGCAGCACCCTGCTCTCTCCAAGGACTCCCCGACCTCTCTGCACAAGGACAACTCTAGAAGCAAAAGGCTGGAGGGGGAAAAAAAACCCTCTGCCCTCCTGATTTCCAGGAAACACAGCAGCTAGCAAATGGCTTCAGTGACCTCCAACAGCCAACCCGAGGCCCCTCCACCCAGTTCTAGTCACACAAAACAGAGGGGGGGGGTCCGGTTTTTCTAAAAGCAGCACATGAGTGGGGAGGAAACAGAGAGCTGGAAATTCTAATACCTAAGGCCAGAACACTGACTCAGATCCACTGCCCCCCTCCCTCACAGGCTGGGGCTGTGCCCTTAAGTTTCTCAGCCCCAGGGAGATGAGATGATTCACCAGGTAAGGGTGCTTGTCACCAAGTCTAGTAAACCTGAGTTTGGTCCCCAAAACCCCAGGGTAGAAAGCTGACTCACAAGCGGTCCTCTGACATCTACATTTGTGACATGTCACATATACACACATAAAAATGAATAAAAGCATATGTGTGTGTGTGTGTGTGTGTGTGTGTGTCAGCCCTACCTCAAAGGGCTCATATAGACTCAGAAAAATAAACCTATACACAAGGGGCTCTCTACAGCCTTAATCCCAGGAGGGGTCCCATCTTCCCCAGTCCTAGGAGAAGGATACAGGGTGGAAAGAAGCAGAGCCTCAGGCCAGCCCCCAGCTGAGCCGGGACAGACAGACAGACCAGCTTGGCACGTGAAAGGGAGTTCCCTACAGAATAGTAAGATTCGGAGGCACTCCCCTTGCATTTCTGAGCAGGAATCCAGCAGAGAATAGTGAGCAGGTCTCTCTTAAATACCTGATTTTCTTCCTTGCCTTCTGGAATGGCTGTCCCTAGCATCCTGCTCAATGACTTAGTCAATGGGTGCCAGGTTGACAATCCCTGCAACCAGCCCTGCAGGAACCACCTGCTAAGGAGCCTCCCGCCTACCGGAGCTTCACAATCCCTGCCTTTGAGCGGCATCCCTGGGTCTACAAGGCGTTTTCACATCGCCTCCCATACAGATCACTCATCGTCTCCCCTAGAATCAAATCAGGATTAAGACAGGGCCCCCAGACTGGAGCCTGTGAAAGCCCATGTTGTCAGGGTAAGGGGAACTAAACAAGGATGCTTTAGAAACTCAGAACAAGAACAATGTGGGCCCATGAGATGACATGTTTACTGTGCAAACCTGGCCATCTGAGTTTGAGCCCAAAAGCACACACAGTGGCGAGAGGAGAGAATTGACTCCACAAAGCTGTCCTCTGACATCTACATATGTGTTATGGCATGTGTACCTGTGTATATACATTGTACACAAACAGGCTCACTTATAGCAAAAATTAACTGACTAGTCAAGATGTGAAGAATGAATTTCTCTAAGAAGAAAGAATGAGATTTGGCATTGTTAGGCACTGAAGAGCCTGGAGTGAGGGCTCTTACCACAGCATTGAGCTTCTCTGTGCCCACAGGGGATCACAGAGAGAGTATAGGCATACCAGTCTTCTGCCAATGTAGCTTCTTCACAGGTGAGCTGTCCCCAAGAAGCATAGGATCAAGGGTACCCTTTGGGGTCATGTAAGGCATGAGAAGGGCAAATTGTGCCTGAGTCTGGTCATCTAGCAGGTGGCACAACTCAGATCAACCTAACTGTCTACCACATCAGCATGGAATTGAGCTGACAGCTGTCTACAGAATGGGAACTTGAGCCCTCCCCTGGCAGTAAACCAGGTAAACCCAGTGTAATTAGGAGGCAGCCAAAGATGGCATGGGTATCTTCCCCCCAAACTGGGGAGGGTGACTCAATGAAGGGATTAATCCTCTAACTGAAGGCATTTAAAGGCATTCGTCACTGATAATGAGACCCCAAGGTTCAAAGTGCGGAAGGAACAGTGTCTTCCCTAATCACGAGGGTCACCAGCACAGATTGGTGAGTGGCCAGGAGGAACCCGCTCAAGTTCTCATCCTGGTGCTATGAATGTTACGTACTACCAATCAGAGAAGCCCATTGCCCACCATCTCAGCTCCTCCCCAACCTTCTAGTAGTCTGTGCCCCTGCTGATGATCTCCAGACCCCAGCAGTGTGTCCAGCCAGTCTCCGAGAAGTCCTGCCCGAGCCATCTCCTGTGTTCTCCACACACACCTCACTGTTTATCCTCTGGCATTCTGGACTAAACTTTCTTCGAAATATTTTGTTCTAAGTGTGTGTGTGTGTGTGTGTTTGTGTGTGTTTGTGTGTGTGTGTGTATCTGTGTCTACATCTGTATCAGTGTGTGCATGTGTGAGTCAGTATGTATGTATCTGGCCTGCTTAGGATCAACCTCTTTAGCAGACAAGCTACTACATCACTGCTTGACCTTCAAGGCCATAAAGACTATATATCTTAGTTAGGGTTCCTACTGCTACAATGAAACACCATAATCAAAAGCAAGCTGGGGAGGAAAGGGTTTATTTGGCTTACATTTTCACATTGCAGTGCATCAAGCCAGGACAGGAAACTCAAAACAGGCCAGGAACCTGGAGGCAGGAACTGATGCAGAAGCCATGGAGGAGTGCTGTATACTGGCCTGCTCCCTGTGGCTTGCTCTGTCTGACATCTTATAGAAACCAGAACCACCAGCTCAGAAATGGCACCATTCATAATGGTCTGGGTCCTCCCCCATCAATCACTAATTAGAAAATGCTCTACAGGCTGGCCCACAGCCTGATCTTAGGAAGGTATTTTCTCAATCAAGGTTTCTCCTCTGGGATGATTACAGTTTGTGTCAAGTTGACATAAATCTAACCCGCACACTGCACAACCCAGAGTAGTATCAATCTCATTCATCAAGGTTTCCCTAAAAGCTCATATAAGATACAGCATACCGTTTGTAAACCATATTGCATGGATGGTTGAATGGATGGATGCATGCATGCATGCATGCAGGGGTGGATGGACAATTCAATGAACACTGTAAATCTTGGAGGCAAGAGGAAGGTCTCATGCCAGCAACCATCAGTACATGATCATGGGTCTGTCACCTAAGACCTTTGGGTCAGGTTCCTGAATGTTGATTAAGAATGTTGTCACCTCCCCCAGCTAAGAAACTAAGCAATAGTGGAGAAGATGCCTTAACTGACCTTCACTGAGATCAGATTGAGGACTATCTTAATTGACATCATAGAACCCTCATCCAGAAACTGATGGAAGCAGATGCAGAGATCCACAACTAATCACTGGGCTGAGTTCCCAGAGTACAGTCGAAGAGAAGGAGGAGCGATATGAACAAAGGGGTCAACACCATGATGGGGAAACCCACAGAATCAGCTGACCTGAACTAGTGGGAGCTCACTGACTCTGAACTGACTGACAACTGTGGAACCTCATAGGACTGAACTAGGCTGTGAAAGCAGGTGACAATGGTGGGGCCTGGGCAGTGTGTGGCAGTGGGACCAGGATCTAACCCTAGAACTGACTTTGTGGAACCCATTCTCTACAGAGAGATACCTTGCTCAGCTTAGGCCTGGGCAGGGGGACTTTGGTCCTCCATCAACAAGATGATGGGACAGACTTAGTTGACTCCCCAGAGGAATCCTTACCCTCTCTGAGAAGCAGATTGGGGGTAGGGTGGGGGAAGGTGGGGGGAGCAGGAAGAAAGGAGTGGGGGGAACTGGGATTGGTTTATAAAACAAACACATAAATAAATAAATAAATAAATAAATAAATAAATAAATAAATAAATAAATAAATAAAATTTTAAAAAAGAACACTGTCACCTCATTGTGAATTTAACAAGATGAGAATTCCCAGCATGCTCACTGATAATCAGCAGACAGCAGCTGAATGGTAACTATTACATTTCTCTTATACCCCAGTCTGACTACTGCAATATTGTTAGGTAGCAAGTGTTTTCACGGTTGCAAAGAAAATGCCTACATGAACGAAGAGGTGAAAAAAAAAAATGTTCTTTCCCAACTCCCTGGCCCTTGGGCTCCTGATCTTAAGGAACCTTCGGCGTTCCTTCAATGGTTCCATTTCAGTGAATTCCCGTATGCTTGACCCTGATGCATTCTGAGCTCTCAAGCTATGCCGAATTCCTGTTCCCAAGCTTCAGAAGCACAGCCCTCACCTGGATAGATGTGCAGGTGGTGATGACACTGGTCCCCAGGCTGGTGCTGTCACTGAGATCATCGGGCAATGAAGGAATCTTCTCCACCCGAGGAGCCTGGGTAGCTGGAAATGAGGGACCTTTGGGAGACATGTTCACATCTGTGCCATTGCCAAAGGCCTGAATGGCATTCCCTGGGCAGATAGAAATAGCAAGATCAGAGCCCGCTGCCATCATCCCTGATGAACTTCCTTCCTAACTACTGCTCTCCCAGAGGAGCCTACAAGCTGGAGACAAATGGTTGGACACTGGAGTTTGACTTTGCTAAGGCTCCTTTCAGACATAAAGTGTTCTCCCAATTGGTGAGAAAAATAACATAGAAAAACTAGAAAAGACAGAAAAATCAAAATGGAAAGAAATTAGCAAAATGAGAATTGCTACAAGAGTGGAGCCATGAAGTTTAGAGACAGTTGGCCAGGCCAAGATGGCAGGATCTTCTTCTTGGTGGTCCGCACTGGAGACCTCTCTTGCAGAAGGCCCCATCCCTGGCTTCCTGAGCCCAGGCCCTTCCAGCTCCTTTGCCAACTCAGGTACTACCTGAGTCCCACCCCAGCCTCAGCCATTCTCCCTCTCCACATCACTGACTTTTCCGGGACGGCCTTCCTATCCCATACCACCAACTAGCACTAATCCACCGGGGCAATCTAATTGGACTTCTTGAACAAAATTATTCCTAAAACTCAACAAATATCTATGGAAATATCTACCTCCAAAGTCAAAGTCATTGTAGACTATGCATACCTTCCTACCATCAACAATGCTTTCTCCCCTTTATTGCCAGTCCTGAAGATGTCTTCTATACCTAAGTCCTCCAAGGCAGAACCTTGGGAGCCTATGGTGCCTTCTAACCCATCCACTAGATGTCATCTCGGACTACCTCCTAGCCATCTCATGGTTCCACCTCTAGTTCCTGTCCCCTCATCATCACAGTCTTCTCCCACAAGCACCTACTACAGTATGAGACTCACAGTATTAGGTCACCCATAAAAGCCATATCCTCCATAACCCCAATGACACCTACTCACATCCAGGTTGAACCGGATGCCAACATCAGCTGCTGGCCAGTATCCTTTAACCACTCTGTTCTACCTCCCAACCACCATGACTTTCAGGCAAGAAAGGCCCAATGCCTTCAGATCCACAGAAGGAGTATACGCTATCTTCCAGTCCAGATACAGGCCACTCTGGTCACCTTCAATGTTGTGCGACAAGGCTCTCTGCCCTGCAATCTCCTCTTCAGTCTATGTCCTTTTAGGGAGCCCTGGGAACCTGTCAGAGTAGACCACCAGATGTCCCTACCTTGCAACTGGCTAATACCCAGCTGTCCTCAAGAGATACAGCCTCTGAGAAACTTTGAGTCCTCCCTTGTCCAGGAGGACTTGGGTATCTGATCTCTGACACCAGAGAGAACTGCAGCCTACAGCTTCCATCTGTGCTGGGATCACAGATGACTCCAATTTACCTCCACCTAGTTGCGCACGCTTTAATGACAGGCACTGGACTCTGAGTCCCCAATGCCAGGCAAGGGAAGGCAAAAAATAGATTAACAGAAGGAAAAAAGGAGAGAAAGAAGAGGGGAAGAGATTTGCTAGTGTCATAATCGACAAGGGATGTCAGGCTGCAAAGACCAAAGGCAGGCCAAATTTAACTGTGACTGCTTCTCTCTGAAGCCTTTGGACCAGTAGTTAAATGATTTTTTTTTTAAGTCACCAATTCTGAGAGGAAAGATCCACTACATGGAAAGGGAGTCTGTGGTCCTCATGGGAGCATTCAGTCTCCAAAGGAAACTGGCTGATGCTGTCAGAACAGCCAATGAAAATCATTCTGTCTTGGCATCCCATGAGCTTAGAGACTCTGATAGTAGGCTCAGGCAGCCCGCTGACAGTTCTGGTATGAAATCTCCAAGAGCTCAAAACTTCAGGTCTCTAGGAACCCCTATACGGTACAGAAGCCCCACGGGTATCATTGGCCATCCCAAGAAGATGAGAGGAAAATGACCAGAGCATCTCTAAGTTCCTTCCCAGGCAGCAAGAGTGTATCCCAGCTAGAGGACAGAAGGGGAAGGGGAAGTCTTCCCAGACTTACGGAGGCATGGATTTTCTGTGAAGTCCCGGAGGAACTTTTCACATTCTTCCTCCTGGTTCCCACTACCACGACAATTGCACCAGGGGGACACCACAATACCAGTGGGGTTGGAGTCCACATAGTTGGGTGTCATATCAAACCCTGGGAGGGAGAAAGGGAAGGAAAAAAAGATGCGTAGACACAATAGGACAAAGGTTCATGTTTTCCCTCCTCCCCAACACCAAACAAAACTTAGGTACCTCAATTTATAATCCTAACTCTGAGCACAATGACTCCTAGTGGCCATGGAGTCAGCAGGACCAGAAAGGCCAAAGGGCCTAGGGAAGACCAGTCTCTATGCTGTCCGAAGGGCAGAAAAGACCCCAGCAGCTCAGCCCCAACCTTCAGGTCCTTGCTTTCTCCCTCACAAATGTGCAGAGTGATTCTTCTAGAATCTAAAAGATGAAGGCACCCATCCTGGGTTGGATCTCAGCACTAGGATTTACCAACTAAGTGAGCCTGGTCAAGGAACTCAGATTCTCCTAAGCATCAGTTCCTTGTCTGTGAAATACGGAGCGATGGCTCAGCAGTTAAGAGCACTGGCTGTTCTTCCAGAGGTCCTGAGTTCAATTCCCAGCAACCACATGGTGGCTCACAACCATCTGTAATGAGATCTGGTGCCCTCTTCTGCCCTGCAGGTATACATGCAGACAGAACACTGTATGCATAATAAATGAATAGATCTTTAAAAAAAAAGAAAGAAAGAAAAAAATATCAGCTACTTAGTGAAAGTTTCAGTATAAAAGTCCCGATTGACTGACTAGCAGGGCCTAGAAAGCTGTAGCTTAATTTCCAAGGCCTTGTAACAAAGAAACGGTCCCCTCCTAGTAAGGAGTAGCCTCCCTCTGCTCTCCCCTGGACGCTACTCTGAATCTGCCACAGGCAAGGTTGTGCCTTGAGTCTCTTTCACTGACCTTGGGCTGGGCTGCAACACTCCCCACCCCAGTGAGGTTGTGAGGGGGTGCACTGAAAGCACAGAAAACACAAGGAGAGCTTACCAATCATGCCAGCGTAGGAGCCCAGACACGCCTGGTAGTTGTCTGCAGGGCAGCTGGTGAGTGTCCGGTAGGAGGCTCGACAGTTGGCGTGGAAGTCTGCCAGGCGGGACCTGGTGTCAGGAAAAGACCCAAGGAGGAAACAGTTTAGTCTGGCAGTCTGCTCCAGCCTCCTCCGCACTGCCTGGGGCATAGAAGCTCCACACTGCAGATCCTAGAACCTGAGGAAGCCAGGAGAGGAGGGAATAGAAAGTGAAGGGAGATGGGCAGAGGCAGGCACAGTGCAATTTAAGAAAAGCCCCAGCCACGCATCTGTAACACCAGCACTTAGAGAGCTAAAAGCAGGAAGATTATCACAAGTTTGAGACCAGCCTGAGCTACATAGTGAGTTCCAGTGTCAGCCTGGAATGAAGTGTGAGATTTGTTTCAAAAAAAAAAAAAAAAAGAGCAAAACTAAAGTTCAGAGACACTGGCAATGCTCTCTAACTGGTTCCTGCTGTCAGAAAACAGAGAAGAGGGAAGGAATGTGTCGACAGACAGCATCTAGGACCAGGGCAGGAAACTAGGTTCCACTTCCTGCCAGCCAGAGCCTTGGAGAACGCTGCCCAAATCCTGGAACACATTGCGTTTCCCAACCCAAAGTGGTTCCCATGATTGCGACCCTAACCTGAAACTTAAACCAGAACACAGGGACAAGGAGGAAGAGTCTCCTTAGGGTACGACCTCTCCTCGTTCTGGCCTGGACTCTTCTGCATCGTGTCAGAACAAAGACCAACAGGCTGCCCCTCTCCTGCCTCCCAGGATCACCAGGCAGAGACCACCTTGTAAATTTTTTTCTTCCTGACCAGCACGCCATCGCCCGCTGCTGTCAGTTCCTGTGACACCATGCACAGGACCCCTCTGTGCACAGCTATGCCACACTCAGCCAGGAGCAGGACCGGGCCTGTTCTCTACCCCCACCTCAGAACTGGATGTGAAGCAAAGTCTAACACCCACGGTTAGCCCCCTTCCTTCTCCCTCTTACCCTGGTGCTCTGGCCGCAGAGCTTCTATCAGCCTGAACTGGAGGGGATTCCTCCCTCCCTCCCTATCATGCCTACAGTAAGCATCACCTCCTACAGGTAGCGTCATGGCCATGTGACCTCATTTATCAGCTCATCCGAGTCTCTGACAGTGCAAGAGAAAGCATAGTCCCACTGACACTCCAGACTTGTGGCCTTTAGAACTGTAAGCAAGGGTCTATTTCTGTCTTCAGTTGCCTAGTCCCTGGTACTTTGGTACATCCCTGGCAAACACTAGGCTTTTCAAAGGTTCCATTTTGGTCAAATCCTCCCCCACCCCAAGAAGGAAGCAAGGGCAATAGGAAAAGATAATGCCAGAAATGGAGATCTGCAGAATCCTGCATTTTAGAGCAATCACTAGTTACCATCTTCTGTATGACGTTGTTCTGTATGATTACCCCCCCGCCGATGAAATCCATGCGTCCACGTGGGCATGTATAGAATCTGTCTCCCACTTCCAGCATCCCCAAAGCCGCCCCCAACCCTTCTCCACGGAGGGTTTTTCATATGACCACATAGTTCTGCTCTTTTTCTGTCTGCTACTACACAGAAAATCTGAACCAGGCGACTCAACAGCACAGAGACTCGCTGGCATTGCCTTCTTTAGTCTCTCCAATGAGAATGCCCATTGCTAACATGGCAAATTTCTTTCTTTCTTCATCCATATCCTCCAAGGTCCTGTTAAACGTGTTAAAGGATATGGTAGCTATATCCCTCATCCTTGTTCCAACTGGATTAGAGCATCTCCCCTGACATGTGACTGACAGAGTCAAGATGGGAATGGTAAGCATGTCAATACGACATCAGAAGGGAACCCCAATGGCATGGTCAAGGCAGCATGCTCCCCCACTCCCCCCCCCCCCCCCCCCAGATTAGGGCACAGGACTTGGGTGGAATGTCACTATCTGCTTATTTCCTTACAAATCACATGATCTGCCCAAAACTGAGCTGGGGGCTCCAGCTAGACCTGTAGCTGTTGGAGCCTCCTGGACTACTCCAGTCACCACCAGCATCAAGAGCAGCCTTCTCCTCTGTAACAAGTTTGACTCCAAAATCAAATGGCACTGGGAACTTGGCGTATCTTTCAGCTGGCCTGGAAGTCCAAGGAGCCTCTCAAAATGTCACCAGCTCAAAGGCTGGAGAAGGAATGGCAACATAAATGGGAGAAGAGGAGAGTGGTCCTTTGAGGGATCTAGGACATTTCCCTAGCAGACCATAGATCAGCCAGGCTCTGCAGGAGACACGCAGGTGAGGATGCAAACCAGGGAACAGACGGTAAAAGAGGACAGACGTTTTCAAGAGTTGTGGCTAGAGGGGCTCCTGAGCTGGTAAGGAGGAAGGCAGTCCAGCTGCTTTGAGAGCCATCTGTCACATGGCTGTGCTCAGTCCCTTGCCCTGTTATGTGACCTGGGGCTCACTGGCGTGTCTCTGGTACTCAGTGTCCCTGCTTAACAAACAGAAAGCTTTGTCTGCCCAGAGCTTCAATAAAGCGATGAGAGGTACCAGACAGAGCAGCCAGCCACCAACGTAGACAGGGATCATCATGTTTGTTGCCTTCTCTATGCAGATGTCTGGTCCCCAGCACTATGCCTGGGTCTGGCAAGGACAAACAAGAAAGAGCTTTTCACGACCCACAGAGAAAACACACCACTTTATCCTACGTCGAGATGGGAAGGGAGGACTCCAGAGACAGCTTGCTGGGTCCCAAGAGACCCTGCCCTCCTGAGCCCACTCTCCTTTTCCATGCCATGAAGAATGTAGCAGGGAGGACAGGCCCTGGAAGCTGGGAAATGTGCACAGAGTCCCCAAGGCCAGGCCCCAGAGTGATGTGCAGGAAAAACAGCACCTCAGTCCTATGTGGCTCCAGCCTCCTGCTCTTAAAGAAGCCTGGGGGTTAGAGCCAGGACCCCAGACAAGAAACTGTACAGAGGAAAGAGAAGGGGAGGATGTGGGTTTGGACCAGCAGTTGGTGAGGGAAAGGAAGGGAAGGGAAGCAGCTAGGCCGTCTGCTGTCAGCGTCACCACTCTCAGCATTATGACATTCTGGCAAGCGAAGGGGACAAATGGGGCCATTTAGGAGGTTGCCAAGTCCAAGTCTCCAGGAGGCCTTTGATTGCTCAAGTTTTTCTCTGCCTTTCAATCTGTGATAAACCCATAGCAGCGGGCTCCCTCTGCCCGCTAAAGGGACCAAGTGGAGTCAATTTCCTTCCATGCCTGTACAAACTCCAACAACCCCAACACAATGAGAACCAACCACATGAACACTCCAGCCTAACCCATAATATGCGGGGTGCCAGCTGGTGATCTCCATCTCCTCCAGGCAAAATGTCACTCATCCCCTGCACCCTGGGATGTCACTGGTCTCTAGGATTCTGTACCGCTGCCAAGAGTTGATCTTTGGCTGGATAAGTCTTCCACATCACAGATCTCTGCCTTTAAGTCACTCCCATACACACACAGAAAAGAGATGGGGTAAAGAAATTGTAAGCGGGAAAGACAGACGACAGACAGACAGATAAACAGAGAGAAAGAAGCAGAGAGCCAGAAAGAGCACTGAAATAGACACAAACCAATTCCTCTTCACTGAGTTCAGGGGAGCAGGTGGATTGCCCCAAAATCACAAGTCCTCTGTGAGCAGGCTTCATTAAGAGCTCTGGCCTATTCAATCACAGGGAAGCAGCAGGAGAGAGGCACTTGACCCTAATTTGATGAAAAGGTGGCCATATTAGATGCTGGATGCCCATCTCATTTGAATTTCAGATGAATGTGGGTTTTTTAATTATTACTATTATTATAATACATCTCAGACATACTTGTACTAAAAAGAAGTTTTGTGATCTGGAATTCAAATTTTACTGGGAATCCTCTTATTTTTATCTGTTAGCATAGGTGCCCCAGCAAAAGGAGAAAGAGCAGAGCTGGGGATGCAGAAAACCACCCAAATAGGAGCACTCACCCAGACTGGGGGGTGGGGCACTTCTCAAAGAAATTCTCCAAGTGTGGTAACCAGGCACAGACTACCTGCACTGTCATTGGCCAGAAATTGTTGGACATGCAAATTCTGTAGGCTCCGCCCCAAACACACCCTTCCTGAAATCACAGCAACAGAGCTAGGAATCTCTCCACTAGGCCTCCAGAGGGTGGGGTGGCAGGCTCCAGTCTGAAGTGAGGCCATCTGAACAGGCTGCAGAGTTTAGCTTAGGAGTGCTGTTCGGGTCCTGCTTTCTGGTCTCAGCTTTCAATGCTCCTACTTTACACCCCAGCGGAAGAATTAAAATCCTAGAAGACTTGTGGCTACAAGCAGAATATGCACGCTTCTGTACACATAAGTACATATATGTGCGCGCATGAACAAGTGTGCACACATATATGTACACACACACATATATGCACACATACACACACACACACACACACACTCCTGCACCCAAAGAGACACATAGTACACAGTTATATGAACACGCTCTTCTAACTACTTTGTGTGTGGTGTTATCCAAAAGAAAGGACACAGATCTGTGTTTTATAAGTGACATTCTGTCTCGGTCCAGGCTGTAACACCTTGTCAAATCTCTTAAGGAGTGCTGCATTTTGAATCTGAAGTATTTCCGTAGACCCACGCTTTGGGTGTATGTATGTTCCATAGCTATTGGTGCCTAGAAGGGGAATGTGGAGCCTTAGGAGGAAGGAACTAGCAGCCACCTAGAGGTGGGGCTTTGAAGATTTTAGCCTGGTCCCTAATTCTGGCCACTCTGCTTCATTAATGATGTGAGAATCCTCTACCACATGCTGCCACCACCATGAAGTCTGCCATGTTCTCCCTGCCATGACAGACAGAGAGAGACTCAAAATAGACTGTATGGACACCACCTCTGGGATCAGGTGGACACCTGGCCTAGACTGGATCAACTGTGAAACCCCTTTCTTTTGGCCATTATGGTCCAAATAAGGATCCCTGACTAAGTTTTTCCTGATGCAAGAAAGAACATTATTTGCTTTCTGGTTTCCAGACTAGAGCACAAACATACCAGCTCCACAGTAGTGGCCTTGGGGTCACATTCAAAACACTTCCATAACAATTCGAATGAAGAAAGGAAAACAGGAGAGAGGGGATAGAAAGGGGAGAAGAAAAGGAAGAGGGGGAGGGAGGAAGGGAAAGAGACGTCCTTGCTTCCTAGGATACACCTCTATCACTCCTATATTTTATTTTGTGAGCCAATCAATTTTTTTATTTTTAACCTAGCTGTGTCTCTGTTAGTTAATTTACTTTTTAATTATTGACTACTACTTAGCTTCACTCTCTGCTATTAAACAGCTTTTTCTGGCCAAGCTCGAAACCAACAGGAAAAAGCATGCCGTGAAAAGGTTAAGCAGAAGCCTAGGGAGACAGATCAGTGGGTGAAGCGCTTGCCTCATGAGCATGAGGACCTGCTTCCAATCCAGCACTCACATAAAATACTAGCATGGTGGCATGTGCTTATGATTCTAAGGCTGGAGTACAGAGACAGGAGGATTCCTGAGGTTCACCAGCCAGCCAAGCCCAACAGTGATGAGAGACCCTGTCTCTGATGAAGGGACATTGTGGCTGGATGACACCTCATCTCATCCTCTGGCTTCCACATTTACCATGTGCACACACCGCGGTCTTGCCCCAAACAGAGACACACCAAAACATAATATCAATTAATTAATTTTATAAAAAAAGAAAAAAAAAAACTTCCCTTGGAGCTCACTCCTGACAAACTGTCATGCACACCCCAACCGGCCCTGGACCCAGACTGGAAACACCTCAGTCCCAACCATCTGTAACCTTTTCCCTGGCTCAGGAGCACACTATAGCCAAAGTAAAGCCTATCTAAGGCAGCTTCACCCCTCCTGCTCCCGCAAAACTACCACATGAAACACAAGCCAGCAGGAACCCGGACAAGCCGCTCCCCTCCCCCGCAACTATACAACTACCATATTTATCAACTGTGTACAGCTGTTATCCCCTGTTTACAGTCCTCTGAGACTGAACCAAAGCAAACTGGCCTGGCACAGATACGGACAGAAAGCACTCCCCCAACTGACCAGCTATGAGCAACCCAGGAAATCATATGCACACACACATACACACACACACACACACACACACACACACGCCCTCCCACACCCTTATCTGCCTCTTCTTACCTAGTCTTCTCTGAGTTGCCCAATCCTCTGCTTACCTCCAGGCTCCAGCTTTGTGGGCATTAAACATTTAGCAAGACACATTGAACAACCACCTAACTCCAGATGACCAGGTCTCATCAGGAAAACAAATGTAAGCAATACAAAAAAAAAAAAAAGAATAAGGAGAAGGAGGAGGAAAGAAAGAAAGGTAAAGAAAAAGAAAACACCAGTCCCATAGCCATGGTCCCCAAGAAGAAATTCACGACACAGAATTCCACAGAACAATTATAAGTCTGTTCAAAGAGGTCAGAGTTTAAAAACAGCCCCAGTGCTAGAATGACCTCTGGACAGTAATAAACTGACTGTAGCCCAAGTAAACACAAACACACATCTGAATGAAAGAAGGACGCTCATTCGGGGTATGAAAATAGAATTCAGGGAAGAAGTAGAAATACCAAAGAAGAAAATTAACCTGAAATAAAGCTGGAAATGAAACTTTCCACTAGTCCAATAAAAAGTTCAGCGGATAGTTTCGCCAGCCAAATGGATCGTGAGGAAGACAGAATATTTGGGCTTAAAGACAAATTAGAGGAACTGGACCATTCAACCAAAGAAAATGGAAAAATAAAACTTTAATGCACGAGCAGATGATGCAGGGTCTGCGAGACACCAAAACAGGCCAAATCTGTTAACTACAGGCAGAGAAGGAGAAGACTCCCATGTCAAAGTCAGAGAAAATATCTTCAGTAAAGGCATAAAAGAAAAATTTCTAAATCTTGGGGAAAATATGTTCATACAGGAATAAGAGGCCCAAAGAACACCAAATAGGCAGGCCCAGAAGAGAACATTTATTCACAACAGCATGATTAAAATATAAAAAATAAAACCACCCCACAGAATAAAGAAAGGACATTGAAAGCTCTGAGGGAGAAATGCTGCTAAGTCACATACACACTAAGGCAGGCCCATCTGAATAACAGTTGATGATTACTCAGAGAAACCTTTAAAGCCCGAAAATCTAGGAAAGATAGATTCCAGGCTCTGAAAGATCATAACTGCCAACAGAGAATATTAAACTCAGGAAAGCTATCTTTTATAAGTAAAGGGGAAATAAAAACTTTCCACGATAAAAACAAACTAAAGAAATTTATGACCATTAAGTCAACTCTTCAGAGGATGCTGGAGAGAACACTCGAGACCGAAGAGGAAGATAAATACATCCAAGAGCCTACAGAGAAAACTAGACAATACCAGAGCAATTCATCATCGAAACTAAGAAAATCTCACAAACCCATCAAAACTACAGAAATTAATATACACCTTTCAGTAATAAGTCTGAATGCTAATGGTCTCAACTCCCCAATAAAAAAAAATACAGACTATCAAACTGAATTAAAAAACAAGATCCATCTTTGCTTCCAAGAAGCATACCTTACCATCAAGGGAAACATCACCCTGGAATAAAGTTATTGATGAGAAAGACTGCTACACGTACTGGACTAGGAAGCAAGCAAGCAGAGCTGTTCTGATACCTTAGAAAATCAACTCCAAACCGAAACTGGTCAAAGGAAATAAAGACACTTCATGCTCACAAGGCAATGCTTATTAAGAGGACATCAATTCTAAGCATATGTGCACCAAACACAAGAGCACCCAATTTTAGAAAACAAATTCTACTAGATATAAAACAACAAAGTAGCCCCAAAACGGTAATCGTAGGAGCTTTGATACCCCAATCTCACTCACAGACAGGTCATCTAAACAAAATTTAAGATAGAAAAACATTGGAATTAAATGGCACCAATAATCAGAAGAACCTATTGGACATCTATAAGACATTCCACTGAAACAGTAAGACACATTCTTCTCAGTAGCACATAGAAGAGTCTCCAAAACAGACCACAATTCAGGACACAAAGCAAGCCTTAACAAATATAAGAAAATAAACTCCTGGAAACTTGGAAACTCCATGGTTAGTTGTGGATATCTGGATCAGCTTCCATCTGTTTCTGGAAGAGGGTTCCTAGCTTCTGTGGGGTTGTGGACTGTAGGCTGGTTATCCTTTGCTTTATGTCAGATCCCCACTTATGAGTGAGCACATACTACATTTGTCCTTCTGAGTCTGGATTAACTCACTCAGGATGGCTTTTTCTGGTTCCATCCATTTACCTGCAAATTTAAACATGTCATTGTTTTTTTTTTTTTTTTTACCACTGAGTAGTACGCCATTGTGTAAATGTACCACATTTTCTCTATCCATTCTTCGGTTGAGGGGCATCTAGGTTGTTTCCAGGTTCTGGCTAATATGAATAATGCTGTTATGAACATAGTTGAGCACATGTCCTTGTGGAGTAAGTGTGCCTCCTTTGGGTATATGTCCAAAAGTGATATTGCTGTGTCTTTAGGTAAACTATTTCAAAAAAAAAAAATACCATACTGATTTTCAAAGTGGTTGTACAAGTTTGCACCCCCATCAGCAGTGGCTGAGTGTTCCTCTTACTCCACATCCTCTCCAGCATAAGTTGTCATCAGTGACAGAGGAGAAGTAATATGAACAAAGGGGTCTAGACCATGGTGGGGAAACCCACAGAATCAGCTGAGCCAAGCTTGTGGGAGCTCATTAACTCCAGACTGACACCTGGGGAACCTAGATAGGGCCAAACTAGGCCCCGTGAATGTAGGCGACAATAGTGTGGCTTGGGTAGTATATGGGGGCCACTGAAAGTGGGACCAGGATCTAACCGTAATGCATGAACTGACCCTGTGGAGCCCATTCTCTATGGAGAGATACCTTACTCAGCCTGGGAGGAAGTGGGCAGGGGAGACCTTGGTCCTGCCTCAACAAGGTGATGGGATAGACTTAGATGACTTCCCAGGGGAGGCCTTACCCTCTCTGAAGAGCAGATGTGGGGTGGGGTGCAGGGAAGGTGGGTGGAGGGGAGGGGAGGACAGAGGGGAAACTGGGATTGGTATGGGAAAAAAGTTAATTAATTAATTAGTTTACAAAGACTAAAAAAGCAAATATAAGAAAATGAAAATAACTTCCTCTATTCTGTCTGACCACAATGGAATAAGTCTAGATATCAAGAGCAAGAAAACTTCACCAAGTCCATAAGCACACGGAGACCAAACTACTCTATTAAATGATAATTGGGTCACTGAAAAAAATCAAGAAGGAAATAAACATAAAATCGAATGAAAATGAAACCACATCATACCAAAGTCTATGGGAAGTAATGAAGGCCATCCTAAAAGGAAAGTTTATAGTGCTAAGTGCCTATATCAAAACTTCTAAATGATTTCAAACAAATAAATTTAATGATGCACTGTAAGGCCTTGGAAAAACAAGAGTAAACAAAATCCAAAGTTAGTAAACGGGTGAAAATAATCAAGATCAGAGCAAAAATTAATGAAATAGAAATTACATAAACAATATAAAGAATGAAACAAATATCTGGCTCTTCGGAAAGATAAATGAGACTAACAAACTGTCAGCCAAATTAACTAAAGGAAAAAGAGAAACACCTAAATCAATAAGATTGAGATGAAGAGAGAGACATAACACATACCAATGAAATCCGGAAAATCACAAGACATATCTTAAAAACATACATTCCACTAAATTGGAAAATTAAAAGAAATGAATGAATTTCTCAATGCATATGACCTACTAAATTCATACCAAGATAAAATGAAGAATTTAAACAGATAAATAACCAACAATAAAGCGAAAGCAGGAACAAACAGTCCCCAAACCAGGAAGGCCCCAGGATTTCTCCTTGGTTAACACAGATGCAAAAATCCTCTGTAAGATGCTTGCAAACTGATTCACTGCAGATTTTCACCAGACCTCTGAAAAAGAACTACAACTAATGCTATTTAAATTATTACAAAAAAAAAAAACAGAAAAGGGGGAAATTCTTCCAAACTCTTTTTTCTAAAGCCAGCATTACCCCAATACCAAAACTAGACAAAGACACAATAAACAAAAAAGTACACAACAAACTCTACGATAAACACGGTAGCAAAAATTCTCAATAAAATACTTGCAAACTGAATCCCAGATCACCTCCAAAAAGATCACCCATCATGATTGAGCTGACTTCACTCCAGTAGTGCCAAGATAGTTCAGCATCGCTAAATCAATAAATATAAATTCATACAAATACTGCAAACCTGTTTAAAAATATACTATGAAGAGCCTTTGGGCCTCAGGGAAGAATCTACTGCTGCTTGGCCAGACTGACATAGCATCAAGTCACCTTCTAAATGTGTATACTTGTACCCACAGTCAAAGGCTACTCTTGCCCTTAATTAGAGAAGCCTTTCTTCACAGTGAATGGATGCAGAAACCCACAGCTGCACACGATGCTGATATTAAAGGATGGTTGAGGAGTCAGCCCTAAACAAGATATTAATGCTCTTTTGGTTAGTCTTATCAACGTGGCACAGCCTGGAGGAGACTCAGTTGACAGATTGACAAGATCAGATTGGCCTGTGGCCATGTCTGTGAGTGATTGATTACTGATTGACTTAGAACAGCCCAACCCACTATGGGCGGTACCATCCTTAGGCAGTTAGGCCTGAGTTTTATAAGCTGAGTGAGCCTGAGAGCAAGCAGTGTTCCTCCATGATTTCTATCTCAAGTGTCTGACCTGGATGACCTCAGAGATGGATTGTGAAGTGGAAGTGGAAGTTAAATAAACCCTTTCCTCCCCAAGTTTCTTTGGTTCAGAGTATTTATCACAGCAACAAAATGAAACTAGAACATGTACCAGTCTCTTGAGGACCAAAGAACATTGGGGGGTGTATGTAAAAGCCTTAAGTGACAACTAACAGATTAGATCATAGCAGACATTTGTAGACCCCTTGGTGAGCCCACCAGGCTCTGATGGATAGTTCTAAACCTGTATTCACACAGACAGCCCTGGCTAACTCTACTATATACAAAATAAAGCAAAAGTCATGAATATGGAAGACAGATTTATAGAGAACGGGGACTTGCTAAGAAGGGAGGTAAATAAGAGAAGGTATGGGGTTAGGGAGGATAACCAGGATGCAGTGTGTGTGTGTGTGTGTGTGTATTGTGTGGGAAGTCCTTCGGTATATGTGTTGCTTTTTTTGGTTAACTAATACAACTACTTTGGCCTAAGGCAGGGCAGAATAGAGTAAGGCAGGAATTCCAAGCAGATAGAGGAGGAAAGTAGGCGGAGTCAAGGAGACACCATGTAGCCACAGAAGGAGAAAGATGTGAGTCGCCAGCCAGAACCTTACTGGTAAACCACGAGCCTCATGGTAAAATATAAAATAATAGAAATGGGTTAATTTAAGATGTAAGAGTTAGTTCATAAAAAGCCTAAGCTATTGGTCAAACAGTGTTGTAATTAATAGAGGTTGTGTGATTATTTCAGGTCTGGGAAGCTGGGAAATGAACAAGCAGCCTCCGCCTACACACACACACACACACACACACACATAATATATATATATATTAAATTATTAAAGAACAAATTTTGTTAAATAAAAGATGCTTACATGGGGATACAGCTTAGTGGTAGAAAACATATCTAGAATAGGCAAGGTCTTGGGTTCTATGCCCAGCATGGACAACAAATTATCACAGACCAAGAATCAAATCCCCAGAGGTCTGTAATCCATGCAAAAGAGGAGGATGCTAGGAGCATTTCAACAAGAAGTAGACACTGAGCTGACTTCTGCAAAAAGGCAGTGTGGACCAGGAACTCTCTGGCCAGTTTAATCAGGGAAGAGCTACTCAGAAAGCCCCCAACACTGCAAGAAAATACATCACTATCAAAAATGACAAGAATGTGGGTTATGCCTGTATCTAAAATTTTAAATATGTGATCACATTAAGGGATTAAAAAGCAGCAGCCAGCATGGTTTATGCCCCCCGGTTACAAACAGGGAAAATGTTAAGCTGAGGATTGAGGAAACTCATAAGGAAATTTCAAAAGACACCGTTCATTGTGTTCTCTTTTAATAAACTTGCTTGGAAGTTGTAATTATTTTTTGAAGTTTAATTGAACAAAGCCTTGGGAATCCTGACTTATTATAAACAATAATTTTTCTTGGCCTTCTCTTAGAGAAAATGTTCTCAGTTCTGAGACTATCAGCAAATTCAACCCATTCTACCCTGAGATGAGGAGTCAGAGAGGCCAGCTCTTGACCCTCAAGCAGCCCCAGTTAATGGGAGGAGCCATGCTGGAGAGAGACTTGGTGCTGACCACAGAAAGGCTTCCAGACATTTCCAGACATGAAGCTGCCCATGAACCTCCCTCTTCTCCTTGAGATCTTCCATCAAAGGACCCAGTCATGGCACCCAGCCTCTGACATGACCACCCACTGGGTTTGAACCCTGGCTCAGCTGGGTCCGAATGACCTTCTCAGGTCACTCAATGAGGCCTTATTTTCCTCACCTGCTAAATGGAGGTAGCAATGGCACTTAGCTCACGCGGGCCTTAGGAGGATTCAATGCACTATCTGATGAGGGTGTGGAAGTGTCCAGACAATGTCTGGCATAGTGGATACCCTGCCAGGGTTTGCTAGTGTGGGGACAGATGTGATGGATGCCACTAGCCTGGGTAGAAGTTCTGTTCCTCCACGCCACTCACAATACCCCTGACCAGAAGGTACCACACAGCACTTCACTGGCCTCTCTATGATGGTACCCTGACAACAGTGCTCCAACATTAGCCGCAGCGGCACTGTTTTCTAGAATTCACTGCATAGCACTGCACCAGGCTAGGAGACTTAAGTTCATATCCAAACTCCGAAACCAGTAGGTTTTCCCTGCTGTGCTGTCCATAGCTTGCCCACTTGTCTCAGCCCCCCACTTCCATCCTACAGCATTCTGAAGCCACGGGGACATAATTCTCTTCCAGAGCCATGCCAGAAAATGACTGGGTGCCCCCTTCCTCCATCCTCATCCAGCCCGAAGGGCGCACCACCTCTCCTCCAGGTGAGCCAAGGAAGTGTCCTTGGGAAATACTGGCCTGGAAGAGGCTGTGGGATGACCGGGAGCACTCAATCAGGCCTAGTCCACCAGCAAAAGACCCGTATGCCAACCCCGGCAAAGGACCCACACTGTCTCTTGGAATGAGTCAGCCAGACCTAGGAGGGACAAAGGCCGACCCATGTCCACCTAGGTCTCCACATGGGGATGCCCAGGTACAGCCAGCATTCAGGCCACACTTTTCTCTTAGAGACTGACTTTGGATACAGTCCTTTGTGTCCTTCAAAAACATACTCTTGTTTTTCCACTTCTTCCCCATCCCTTCACCTGTGTTCCAAACCTATTATTACTGGGTAAGAGGAGAAAGGAATTAAATGTATGCATCATTTGATTTTAATTGAAGGACTGTTCTATTTCATTGAACTGCTAAGTAAGCCGAACAGGAGATTGTGTTTACATAAGCAAACCCCAAGTCACTATAGACTTGCTGTCACATTAAGTCAATACTTATGAAGGCTCCCTATTTAATTATTCAGTGAAGATTGACTTATTATTGTGTTAAGAGTGTGGTTAGCCTTGAGCTAGGTAGCCAGCCAGCTGAAAGATTTCTTTCAACTTTCTCTGAATGCTGATATGGTTCTTGCTCGTGGGGTGAGGTTAGGTTTCTTCCTCTTTCTCTCCGGGCCCCTGCCTCCCTCCAGTTTCAGAGCAATGCATTTCAAGTCCATCTCTCTCTTGCTGGGGGTAGCAGATGACCCCGGGTGGTTGACCTTTCAAATGGTCTCCCTAGGATGGGTAATTTGCCCTACAAACTGAATCCTCACCCAGTTAATGCGTCTCTTCTTTGTATAGCAAACACCAGCCTTTATTCTTCCCATTTCTGACGTGAGGGGCTCCTACTCCAAGTCCCAGAGCCTTCGCCTGCCTTGTTGTTCCCAGCACTTATCCTCCCTTCAACCTCCTCAGAATGTGTTTCTTCATCTTTGCATCCCATACAAACCCCATCCCTCCACAGCATACTGCTTTAAAGGGACAGAGGTTCAGACATGTTCTTACATCAAACTTAACATGGGGAGGGAAATCCAGATGTGCATACTTCACCTAAGCTTCAGACCAACCAGAAACACAAAATGACCCAAGAGCTAAGAGCTGCTTGAACCCAAGTCACCGTGGTTCATCCCCTTTCTGTCAGTCATAAAATGGACATCCTTGGATAATGAACTTATACTCCTTTGTTTAAGCATCCACATCCGTGAAAGGATGCTAGGGGACTCTGAGAAGAGTAACAGAGACTGTCTCGGAGCATCTGGGATTAATGCTTAGCATGTTGGACTCAGCTTTTGTGAGTAGCCCTCCATATACTGAGAGTAGCAGCCCCATGAAGGAGAAACCCCGGGAGTTCTGTGGCCCACCATGTACCAGCCTTACTCCCGACCGTAACTGGAGTAACCTCCATCACCTCACCTTTCCTCAGCTGCTCCTCCTCCTCTCTCCTACCCTAAAGCCATGTAGTAACATCAACGGTACATTTATTTCCCAACCTTGTTTTGTAAACCTCCTTTAACATTCCACTTGCCAAAAATACCTTCCTCCAGCCATGTCCTCCTTAAAGATCTCTCCCAGTTTCGAAAATTCTACATTCAGGTCACATTCCATCTCTTCCAGAAAGCCTGAATACCTTCATCTATCTCTGACTGTGCTCCATAAACTCCAGTCATGGCTCGTATCATCTACCATAATTTACATGTTTTTTTCTATGTACCCAAGGCTGGCCTCAAACTCTGATCCTCCTGCCTCTGCTTCACCAAGAGTCATTCATTTTTCATGTTTCACTTAAACAATGGGTTCTTCCAGAACAGAACCTGCCTCCTCCATGTTCTTCAGGGCCCAAAGGTCTCTGTGACGCACAGCAATGACTCATTGGCTGTTGGGTGGAGGGAGGGCTAGATGGAGGAATGAATGGAGATGAAAGAATGAATGGACAGGCACAGGGGTGGGTGGGTGTGGAGATGTGAATGAGTAGCTGGGGGGGGTGAGCAAGTCGGGCGGTGGCTGGATGGATCAATGGAGACTACACTTGAAAGAACAAAGGGCTTCCCTCTACGCAGAGGGAACACTGCTCCCCTCGAGAAAGAAAACCACAGGCGGATCCCTAGCTGTCAGCACAGCAGAGTGTGTCAGAGCTGCATGTCCTTGGGCACTAAGATAGCTTAGGCCCAAAGCACTCCCTGCACTGAGTTTGTCTCCCCTCCACTTCCTGCGATCCTGCCTGGTGGCTGTTAGGACTTAGAAATGTCTCTCTGCCGTCTCTGGTAATAGCCATCCACTAAAGGAGACCCCAGTGGCCTACAGGAATTAACACACATCCTGAAGCACCACTCTTAACATGAAGAAGTACCTTGGGGACCTACAGAAGAGAAGCCAATGTGTCCCTATGGGAAAAAAGGGGGGCTAGTTAAAGTATCCATTCTCCAGCAAGCAGAGGAGTAAAGGGGCCAGTGATGGAGCAGAGTACTGAGGTCAAACACCTGCGCTTACATACCATGAACCCTCAAAGCATTGCTGTGCCTCTTAGTGTCCTGGTGGCTGTGACACATATGTCCACAAGGTATACTGGGGGGAAAAACACAACCATATCTACTAAAACCTTCTGCAAAGTAAAATGCACTGTGTGCACACATATCACACTTCCCTTCTAGGAGAAATAAAAAGAGAACATGCGGTTGAATTCTCATCTTTGGCTGGCTGGACAGACAAGATCCCTGTGCAAGAGATGGAGGAAGAAGGGACAGGTGAAAGCAAAGCGTAGAAGAAACCTGTGTGGTGCAGCATGAAGCCACCAGGAAGCAAGAAAGAACAGGTATGGCTGGAGTCTGCTCTGAGAACCCTTGGGCCTTCAGCCCCCTCCTCCGGGGCCTTCATTCAGTCAAGCCTTTTAAAATGAACGGCATAAACAAATATTTTCCAATCAGGCAAATATCCGGGCAGCTATGCCACCACTAGGCCTCCTTCTCATTATATAGACTAATGAGAACACGGTGCTTCTCAGGAGCAATTTATCAAGGCAACATCTATTATAAATGACATTTTTCCTGAACTAACAAAGGACGTGAGGCTGGAGAAACTGGTTAAAAGGAAATGTTCAGCTGATTCCAGAATCCATTTAGACATTAATTACCAACCCCTTGGCTGGCCAGCACTTTCTCCTCTTTGAGCTATTTTTCTGCCCCGGACCCCCCATCCTGTCCACCCACCTCCAGGTGCCTAAGCCAGGATCCTGGGAAACGGAGCATCGCCGGCTCTCGGGAGAGAGCTAGCTGCCTTTTGGGAGGGCAAAGTCTTAAGCAGCAGCACTGGAGCATAGGAGACCAGATTATTTGTGGTCCCAACTTGCTGATGCAAGAAGAAAAATACAGCAAACTGCAGCTGCTGAACTCAGCTTTTTTTTTTCCTTTTTCTTCCTTCTTTCTCCTTCGCTGAGGTTAGTGTTTTACAAAAAAAAAAAAAAAAAAAAAAAAAAAAAAAAGGCTTTAAAACAAAAATAAAATCTATAAACTAGGGGGCTTCTAACCTGTCAGCATAAGGTCAGGCCCACAGACTGCTGCATTCAGGATGCATGGAGCATGGGCCCTTTAGATAGATTACCTGCATGCATGAAGTTCTCTCTCTCTCTCTCTCTCTCTCTCTCTCTCTCTCTCTCTCTCTCCCCCCCCCCCCACATAACACACACACATACATTCAAGCATGCGTACACACACAGGCCCTGCTATCCTGATAGATGCATATAATGCATACCAGGTCACTTACCCTTAGACCAAAACCCTTCATCCCACCCCTGCCCCTCACCCACCCCACCACACACCAATCAGGAGCCTTTTTCCTAGGTCCTGCCTCTCAAGCGTTATCTCCATATCTCCCCTTTAGTCTAACTAGAGATCTCCTTCTGATCTCCTTCTGACATCATAGGGCTGGGTTCCAGGTTGGCCCAGGAAACACCATAGGCTGTGTGTAGTGATGACCACATGAAACAACAGAGAGTGTGGCAACTGATGGTCAGTGCCCATCAGAGAGTGGACTCGATGCAAATCACGGGGGACACAGCAGATGGCTCAGGCCAGGACAGCACGGAGCCACTGAGACCCAACAGCTGAAGTGCATGCTATGTTAGTTTCCTCGTCACTGTGATGAATTCTTGACAGAACCATCTTTGGGGAGGAAGGATTTATTTGGCTCACAGTTCAAGAAATATAGTCAATCACGGTGACTGGAGTGTGTCAGTCCATGGCATCAAAGATCTGTAACAAGGTTTACCCCTATGTTACCAAATAGGAATTAGACCAGAACCAGGGCAGTCCTATAATCCTCAGAGCCCACGCCTTTCGGCCCTGAATCCACCAGGACACTATATACATAGAATTTTGCAAACTCCCAAAAGGATGCCAACTGTTCAAACACATTTGGGGGACATCTCACATTCAAACCACAACCTTTGTCCCCTAGAAACTTCTCCTATTCGGAACTAAGAATCAGGTCCCTGGAGCTTCTGAGGATTTGGACTAAAACATCTAGCT
Source organism: Alexandromys oeconomus (assembly GCA_963919705.1). Taxonomy (NCBI): domain Eukaryota; kingdom Metazoa; phylum Chordata; class Mammalia; order Rodentia; family Cricetidae; genus Alexandromys; species Alexandromys oeconomus. The sequence continues at coordinate 25,078,545 of CAWTZB010000064.1, forward strand.
CCAGCCAAGGAGGGTTCAACTGTGGGCAGAAGAAAGATATTGACAGCTACGTCATGATATAACACCATGCAAGGTGAAGAAAGCAAGGAGGCAATTCCTTAGCCTATTAAGTATTCGCCCACATTTATCTTAATGCCTTCAGACTCAAGCACCACGCAAACTTCTCATTTCCACTGAGGTCCTTCATACATGCCCCCTAATACCCTGCCATGCCTAAGGTTCACGGGATGGATGTAAAACACAAGATTACAAGGTACAAATGAAAGAAAACCCCAGGTGGAAACTGAGTCAGGAATGTGGATGGGGCCCCGAGGAAAGACGGCAGACCGGCAGGGCCAAAGGAAGAAAGTTGGAAATTCATCTGGCAGTGGGAAAGTACGGAAGGCAGGTCCTGAAAAGAGAATCAGGAGATGCCCTAGAATATCAGGATGCAGACGCCTTTCCAGGACAGCCAGGCTCCAGCGCAGAGAAGAAGGAAGCCCCTGAGTGTCCATCACCAGCCTTTCATTCTCTCCAAGCGGTAAGGAGTAGGGAATCCCTGGGTCAGGTTGAAAAGCCGAAGGCCCCAACAGCATCTTTGACTCGGAAGATACATCCCAAGACTGCTCATCTGTGCTCTTCCAGCCGCCTGATCAGTGGCCAACCCTTGGTGCTACAGGACATTAGCACTTCCTGTAAAACAACGCAGTTCCTTAATCCCACTTCTGCAAAAAGATCGAGGTAGAGAATGTCATCTCAGTGTGTGAGCCAGGGTGAAGTCCCTGGCAAGGGCCAGGAGGCAGGGGCTGACTCGACAAACAGCCCCAGCAGAGGAAGCCAAACAAGACAGAAGAAACAGAGGCGGGTGGAGCAGAAAGGAAAGAAAGCCAAAAAAAAAACTGCAGCCCAGACCCGGGGAAACAAGAGGGTGGCCTACTCAAATGGACCACATCTTCAGAACCACATGGGTGAGGGGTAGGTTCAGGGAGTAAATCAGGTTGATGACCCCTAACCTCAGACCCCTGGGAATAATTCTCGTGCCTCCTACACAGGGAGTGAGCCTGAGCCTGCAGATGTTCCTCTACAGGAGCTGGGCGTTTCCTGGAGTTCCTTCTTGCTGCACCAGACTAAGCCTTCCATGTGTGTCCTAACAGGACATCTGCATTTCATATAGATGTTTCGAAAGTGGCCATGTAGGAAAGCAAGAATAGAACTGACTGATCATCACTTTGACCTGGAGGGCAATGAGTTCTGATATGTAAAAAAATTTCCAAGAGTGAGGAAGACGGGCAGCCACACGGTTGACACAAAGGCTATTCTTCAAATGTCTGGTAGATACATTTCTCTGAAGTAGTACAGCTGCAGATAAGAGGCTGATGAACATATAACAGAAGCCTTACACAGAGCCCTTCTGGACAGAAGACAAACTGGAAACGACAGGTCAAGACCAGGTAGCTGGTGGTCTGCAGGAAAAGGACCTGTGCAGGATCGGGCCTGGTGTCAACAGCGGATCTGTGTACACAGCACAGAACATAAATGAAGTCAAGAATAATCATGTCTGGGGCATTTAGAAATTCCTCAGTCCAGTTACCCTTTCTCAGAACACACCCTTAACGATGACTCTAATATGGGTGTATGCATAATAGGAGGGAGAGAGAGAGAGAGACTCTGTAGGATACATTCATGTCTCAAGTAATCTATGATGGTGCCACATGGCCCAAGCATAACCCTAGACCACTGGCTTTCCAAGTTAAGATTTCCTCCCATTAAGTCTGTATTAATTACATTTCTACTGCTGTGGTAAAATGCCCCAGCAAAGCAATTTAAGGAAGAGTCTATTTTGGCTTATAATTCCAGGGTACAGTCCATCTTGGTTGGAAAGTCATGACTGCAGGAGCTTGAGGCAACTGGTCAACCCGGCATCCACAGTCAGGAAACACGGGTTGAGTATAGGGAGTATAGTAATAAATGCTGTCCTCAACTCACTTCCTTCTTTTTATACAGTCCAGGATCTAATCCCAGGAAACAGTGCCACTCACAATGAATGAGTCTCCCTGCCTCAACTATCTAAATCAAGAGACTCCCCCATCAGGCATGCCCAGAGGCCTGTCTCCCAGGTGGCTCTAGATCTCAAGTTGACAGTGGAGAGGAATAACCACCCACTGTCATAGCACAAACCTTTCAAATTCCTCATTCCTGACTGATTCTATCCAAAAGAGAGCAGAAGACAGGTTACTTCTTAGATGCATGTCCATTAGCATATCCAGCCAGTCCGCAGATGTCAAAGAGACAGAGATTCATATCCACCTATATCAAAGAAGATTCTAGAGTTCCTCCCAAAATTCAGCTCTATTATCCAAAGGGTTGCTGTAATGATGAGATTGAGCTGGCTGAGAGGCTTCAAGAGGACAAGGAGGCCAGAGTGCAAGTCCTACAAAGAAGCCCAGTGCCTAATCCTAAGCAGGGAAAGGGCCAGGCTGTGCCAACCCAGGTACTTGAACTAAAACCTGTACTTTGCAAACTGGTATTTTTATGCTATTCATGTTTTCTATAATTATTTCTTTTTAGCCCTGCCTTTGCATTTGCTGAGAAACCTACCAAACTAATAATAAATAATCACAGCTAACAATTTTGAGTGTTTACTGTGTGTCTGCTGAGCACTTCTAAAAGCATTAATATGTTTAATCCTAGTAAACACTCTGAGACAGACAGGCAGCGCAGAATGCCCCAGGTGACAGAGAAGGAAGGTGACACTCACAGACACTGACCCACAGCTCCACTGGAACGTGCTGGGACTAGCGCGGGACCCAGGTCTATGAGCGCAGTGGGGCCAGGATTGCTGGTTCCTTCAGAGGGATGGGCAAGGCTGGATGCTGTTTGACCTACATTGAGCATTGCCCTTGGGGTAGGGAACAGGGTAGTGGCAACTGAATTCCACTGAGACACCAGGAAGGGGCTGATGGCCATGAAGGCAGAGACACAGCTCCCTGACTTTGAACATTGTAGCCCTTCCCTTGAACCACCCAGGGGCTTCTGAGACTTTCCTAACATGAAGAAACTTGGCTCCACAGAGAGCCAGCCCACCTGCTCTAGGCCTCTGTCCTCAAAATCACGCTTCCTCCAGCCATTTCCTCTAGCTAGGATACCGCAATAGGAATCCCTCGTCCCCAGCAACCTTTCCTAGGAAAGCCTCCCTCAGCTTCCTCACCTGCCCATCTACACCCCTCCCGTGGGCCTCTTGGAATGTTATTGTCAAGTTTGCCAGGTTCCATCAGCCTTGCAGCAGAGATCACAAAGTGACACATCCATTATTCCCTGGCTGGTGACTCCCTTGGAGAAGTGGGAGCCTCTGCCTGGAACAAACCTAAGAAATTACCACAAACTGTGTAGCTTGAAATGACAGTTCCTTGTCCTCCATTAACTTGGGAGACGAGATGCCCAAGCTCCTTTTGAGGGCCAGATTCCTTTTGAGGGTTCCACAGTGGACCCTTCCCATCTCCTCCAGCTGCTGGAGGCACAGCGCTCCTTGGATCTTAGTGCCATCGCTCCAATTTCCAGATGTATTGTCGCACGGTCTTTTCTCCCATGTGTCTCTACCTCCTCCCTTCCTCCACAGAGATACCAGTCATTGGATTGGGGGCCCATTCTACAGTATGGCCTAACCTTCTACTACAGCATCACCCTAACTGATTCTGTCTGAAATGCTATTTCCAGATAAGGTCAAGTTCTGCAGCTCTAGGTAGACATGAATTTGGAGAGAGGCTACCCATTCTACCATCTTCATGGAGCCCCTCCTAATCCCAGCTACCTTTGACATACTTCTCCCATCCCAGGTTAAAGCAGATATAAAGTGGATTCTATTCTGATCCCCCACTTCTCTGAGCTCTTCCAGAGCAGACTGTGTGAGACTCTGGGCTCCCTTCACAACTCCCAGAGAAACAGGCCAAAGGGGAACCATGTCTGCTTCTAATATTCCTGCACACCCATCCTACCGCCCCAAGGTTAGGAGTCCCACACAGGACAAGGGCAATGGTCAGTCAGGGAAGAAAGGCAGGTGTTGCTATTGCCTGCTTGGCCACAGCCTGCAGGCTCCACACTGGGCCTTGCTCGGTCTTTGAGGCTTGGGCCAACCCATCTGTTCTGATCACAACACAGTTAATCTGCAATGACATTCCATTTCCAGAGTCTGTCTGGACTCACAGAAAATATTTTGATTATTTTCCCAGGGATATGCTAATGAGGTTATTTGAACAGTAAGAAAAAATAATGCCAACTGGATACTAAGACAAGTCTGGATGATGGTGGATAAATCCAGGCACCCTTGATCTACCGTGGGCAGACTTCTAGAGAATTCAGACATGATGGAGTTAATCAGGGGAAATGAATGAGCTTGCTGGGTTCCCCTACCTGGGAGCTTCCTTCCCAGGCTAGGTACAGCACTGACTTCAGGAACGAGCCCGGGAAACTGTAATGGTTCGCAGCCCTCTCTAAAAATGAAAACTGGCAGGAAACACAGGGAAAAATGGATTCCTAAGCCCCACACCTGGAGATTTTGTTTCCGCGGGTTTTAGGAGAAATTCAGAATCAGGGTTTTATTAAGCACCACAGCTGACTGATGTCGGGGGCCAATGGACTTTGCTTGGAGAAACAGTGAAAATAATGAGGAGCTTGTGCCTGTTCAGCTTTCCTCTCCACCTTATAACTATGTACCTTGAGGATGCTCAGCAGCCAGCTGGAAGACACCCACCCCAACACACACAGTCCACCTCTTGGGGCAGATCAAGACCCAAGTGCAGATCTGCCAGCCCCAGGGCCAGCTAAGGACATGGCAGCCACTCCCCGTATATCACCTCATCTTCCTGAGCCTTGATGTGGCAATAATAAACCTCTCAGCCTATTCTGAATATTCCATGGGGCGTTTTGGACAGGCACCCCTTAGAGACGCCTGTATGCTACAGAGAGCAGGGGCTGCCCCTCTACTTCAGGTTTATGGGGAGCTGCCATGGTCATCTGGAAGCAATCTAAGTTGGGAAAAGATCCTAGAAGATGAAACTGGGGTCTGGGGGCCCTGCCCTTCTGCCTCCTTGTACATATTCTCTTTCTACAAACACAGAGGATCAAGACTACTGTATAGAAGTGCGTTATATAACAATGTTTGAGTCAACACTGGAGAGCAACAGGGTTCCACAAGGGACATCATAGCATCCTTCTTTGCATGAATGTGCTCCAAGATGTTCACATGACAACAAAATTGTCTAGGGACACAGTCAGTATTCAGGTGTATCCCCACCATTTAGCAACAAATGACTGTGATTATTAAAGACACGGCCATTTCCTTACAGGTAGCACTTTGGGAAGACACACTGGCCAGTCTACAGACACACTTGCACCGATAACCTCTCTTATGAACTCCATGCTCCAGATCACTCAGGAAAACACACTCACAGTGAGTTTCATGGACATAGATGGAATCACCAGAAAATCTCTCTGTGATATTCCAGCCCCAAATCCTTAGGGCCACATTGTTCCCTAACCTGCCAGGTCCCATGTTTTGGGGCTTACACAGAAGGTGGCCTCAATACTTGTTGTTAGATAAGGAAAACCAAATGAACTCAGAGATACGGAACCCAGGACACCCGAGAAAGGATACCTGTCACGCTAAGCTACCCCAGGAAGTCCAAAGAAGAGGAGAAGCTGCAGATGCTCCCCAGTCCCAAGAAAGAAGACTTATAAAGGGATTTCCTTGGGTTCACAGCATAAGAAGAGACATACAGAACCATTTAGCCCAGTCCCTCACCCCAGAAATTAGAAGCTATGTCCAGAAGAGAAGCAGCCATCCCGAGGTCTCCTTTCAGTTCTTCTCTGTACTTGAGTGAGTGAAGGGTGAGAGCAAGAGTCTGCATTAGAGCTAAGTATGAAGTCTTTGTCCCCTGAAGCACTGTCCCCTTGTTCATATCTTCCTTGGTAGCACACATACGTAGTACTCTCAAACCTACAAACAGAACTATGTGGATAGTCCCATACAAACTTCCAGAGTCACAAAGCATGCAGAATAGCAGCAAAATGCAAAAGCCCTCTCTTTGCCACCTTGACAGGTAGAAAAAGATAATAAATGTTATTACTTAAGGCTAAACCCACAACTCTCCTCGGATCCTGTGATAATTAACCATCCATCTTCATTGTCCACTTGACTTGATTGAGAACCACCTAGGAGACTGACTGTCTTTGTTAGGGTTTCTATTGCTGTGATGAAACACCGTGACCAAAAAGCAAGTTGGGGAGGAAAGGGTTTATTTGGCTTACACTTCCACAGCACTGCTCATCACTGAAGGAAGTCAGGGTAGGACCTCAAACAGGGCAGGAACCTGGAGGTAAAAGCTGATGCAGAGGTCATGAAGAAGTGTTGCTTACTGGCTTGGTTTGCTCAGCCTGCTTTCTTATAGAGCCCAGGACCGCCAACCCAGGGACAGTATCACCTACCATGGCATGGGCCCTCCCCCACTGATCACCAAGAAAATTTCTTACAGCTGGATCTCATGGAGGCATTTCCTCAACTGAGGCTGCTTCCTCTCTGATGACTCTAGCTTGTGTCAAGCTGACACACAAAACCAGCCAGTACAGAGACACATAACTGGATTTAATTGTTGGAGGAAGGAAGACCCAACTGAAGGTAAGTGGCAACATCTCATGATATGGGCTTCCAGACAGACATAAAAAGGCAGGAGAAGGAGAAAATCAGCTCAACACCCACAATCTCTTCACTCCCCTCCCTGATCCACCACGATGTGAGGAGATCCGTGGGCCCCACCATGCTCTCCCCACAATGGTGAGAACTGCTTGCTCTTCTGAGCCATGAGCCAAAATCAACCTTCTTCCCATGAGTTGTTTTTGGCCAGGTATTAGTCACAGCAGTGAAACAGAACAGGTAAATAGAGTCAATGCTCCCCCACTCCCGCTTCAAATTCCAGAAATAAGGTACGTCTTCGTTCAGGAGGCACAGAGTTTGGGGCAGTATTATCTGATTCCACCTCTGTTGTTAAACAAAGGCTGAGAGGGTACATGTGTTCATTCTCAAGATGTTCAACTTAGGTGTCCATCAACAGATGAGCAGAGAGTGGAAATTTGGTATGTGCATATAAAATGGAACACTACTTGGCTCTAAAGAAAAATGAGGTTTTAAAAATCACAGGAAATGGATGGGCTTAGAATATATTATGTTGTGAGGTCATACGGTCTCAGAACAAAAAAAAAAAAACCTGTATGTTCTCTCTCATACACAGAATCTAGCCAATAACGTTAAGTATCTATGTAAACAAATTTGCATGCAGGTGCAACATAACATGAAGAAAACAGACAAAAAAAGGCTAAAAACAAGGAAAGGGGGAAAGACTGAATGAAGTTAATGGACACAAGTTATAAGAGGGGATAGAAGTTGTTTGTTTTTCTTGTTCTAATTCTGTCACATGTTTTTTTGTTGTTGTTGTTGTTGTTGTTGTGGGTAGTGGATGAGTACATAAAATATATTCAACACTGAAAGTGTAAAATTTAACATGACCCTCCACAGTGTCTGTTCAGAGTGCCTGTTCTAACTATATATAAGTTCATTGAGTTGCATAGACTTTGAGTCTGACTAATTTTGATGTGTGATGTTTTTACTTATTTGGAATTTTTATAATAAAGTTTATTTTAACATTTCAATGCTTGAGATGGATGGGTTTAGGCTCAGGCACGTCTCTTCCCTTCCAGTGTTTTCCGCCCTCACTCAGTCTGTGCTGCTGTCATGAAACAGCATCCCTACCTGGCCCCCATGGTACCCTTGGGTACCATGGTTGTTAGTGGCACCATCACCAACAGCCCAAGCATCATTTGCAAGGCAATCCCATTCTTGCAATCAGTGATCTACGCTGATCTCTACCAGTGCTCCACACAACGAGACCAAAACCACCCTCACTCTGATGCCTGGGCCCACCGAGGGTGAGGAAAGGATCTGTACTGGCCATCATGGGACACAGAGGACAATGTCATTCTGTAGAGACAGGGCAGATCCTGAGGGGTCTACTAACCTGATCCATCTCCATAGACAAGTCTACGTCCCTCCCACCAGCCTTTCAGGGAGCTCTCTGGCCCCCTTTCCAAAGTCATCTTAAAATATGTTTTTTAATCTAAAGGGCTCTACCGGAACAGCACATTTGTAGGTCACTCATCTGGCAGCCTTCCAAGAACAAGGAAGTCGCCGAGATAGGCAAGATGAAGTTTGTCCACTAAAAGAGATCTTTTGCTCCTAAGAAAATTGGTTCTCTCTCCACTTAAATCCTCAGGCCCCCATGCATACGTAATTCCCACGCTCTCCGTCCTCTGGATCTCTGTTCCTCAGAAAATGTGCTAAGGGGAAAGGTGACAGAAGGGAAGAGCACAGGAGGCGACAGAACCTTCAGCTGAAACAGCAGCCAACACAGAGAGGACAGAAATCAACAGAAAACCACCGGTGGTCCAGCGGCTGCATCTCCAGGGATAACTGGAGTATGGGGGAACCGCTCTATAGACATCAGATGCACCTGAGGGCATCGCTTGCCATCCACACAGTTTACCTGGTCACCCAGGCTGACCCTGTGTCATCGGGAAAGGCTAGAGCAGCTGCTACAATCTCTAATGTAGGAGATAGACCACTCAAGAACTCCACGCCAGACCATGGGCCAGATGCTGGGGTTAATGAGCTGGTCACCGTGCCACCCGGTCCAGAGCTCACAGTGTCACCATGAGGAGAGTCACATGTAAGTGGATGACATGGTAGAAGACAGCTGAACCTTCCCTTCCTAAGGGCTCAGCAGATGGAGGAACGTGGAAAAACAGTAAGAGTTTTCCTTTCTTCTCTCCCCCTGCCCCCCGTCACATAGCCATTTTAGGAAATGGGTAAGACTTTGAGACTGGAAGACCTGGGTGTCCCTCATGCTAAAACAGAGGGTCATTTTCAAAGGCCTCAAGATGACGGGTCAAAAGCTAGAGATACTTGAGCTTGCTACGTGGACTGATCATCAATTTGGGATAGAAAGCTCAAGGTTGGACTGTCCTGAGTCCCAGCTCCCTAGGATACAGATAAGGGTGCTAGTACACAGGGAGCCCGTGGTCCTGAGGGAACCACCTCGGGAAGAGGAGGAAGGAAATATCCCTAGGTAACTATGATGCCAGTAGACATCACAACCATGGTGCATGTGAATGTGTCCAGAGCAGCGTATTTAACAAGCGCTGCCAGGTCCACAGAAGAAACCCACAGCCCCGTGAGGCTGCAGGAGGAGCAGAAGCCCAAACTGAAGTCTGCCCCTGTCCCATCTAGGAGATTACTGCAGGCCCCAGATCCAAAGCTTCTGCCTATGAGACTGGATCCCTACAGCCAGGCGCAAGAGTGAGCCCGCTGCAGCAGAATCACAAACACCATGAAACACGAGCTGGCCCCAGAGCATTGCAAAGAGAAGTCCATACGCTCAGCAACTGTGATGTCTCTAAGAATAGCTCTGATGGGACTGGAGCTCATCACTGCACCAGTGCAGGAAACGGAGAAGGCAACTTCCTGGAAAAGACAGAGGTGCGGCAAAGGGGGGCGACCACAAAGGACCTCTAATACGATTAGGCGCTTTCCGGAGAGCCAGCGGGACATCCAGACAAGGGTCCTGCCCATGCAAGAGCCTAGAGACAGGAAAAGGGAGGTGAGTTACATATTCAGGGAAAATAGAAAGCAGTAAGGCATTAGGGCCAGGGTTTCCAGAACCCAGATTCTTCTGGAACTTGCATTGAAGGCCCTGGGATTAGGAAAGGGAGAATGCAAAGGGGTGCAATTCATTCTACAAACATGGCCAATGGTTGCTCACCGCCAGACTATGTGATTGTAAAATCCATTTCCAGATGGCTTGCTTGACTGAAATCCTATAGACACCGTGGATCCTGCAAGAGCAGTGATGCCCCCACCCCAGGTGCCAATTTTCTCACACTGGACCATTCTGTGTCCAACTGGGCACAACCTGTAAGCTATGCCTGTTCTACCAGGCTCCCCACAGGTAAGTGGGTACTACAGAGTACCTTCCTCTGGTCTCTCAGAAGCCCAGGATCCTGCGAGGGGCGAGGCTGCTCTTCACCAGGCTGGGCATTATCACAACTTGCTGCATCTACCCATTACATCTCACTAAGATGGAGAGTGGGAGTACGTAGTGCCACCCCTGGAGCATCCGCCTAGAGCCCCAACCCTGATGCTCTGCCCGTCTGAATCTCCAAGGAGCGGGGACTAATGGAGAAACAGCTGGGCTATGCCTGCCTTTTCTGCACCTGGCGGGTGATCCCAGGTCCAGCAGGGCCCACAGCTGAGCTGGGCCCACTGGAAACTGTGCTCTAGTTAAAATACATCTATCTGCAGCACTCAGAAAATAGCCATCCACAGTATTGCTTTCAGCTATAATGGAAAACTGATGGCTTTTATCTCCCCAACTTTATGACTATTGATGGGATAGAGGCTGAGGTTTGATGACCATTTAATAGCCGACCCTGCACAGTTAGAGGAGCATCAGAAAGCAGTGAAAGTGCCGCGATGATTGTCTGGCAGAGAATTCGCCACCGAGGTCCAGGAAGCAAAACAACCACCTTCCCCAGGCTCTGACACAAGAAAGGGGGAAAAAATCAAAGTCATCATCATTTCGTTTTACCCCCTCCTTTCTGCCATTGACCTCTGGAGTTTGATCCAAGGGGGAGAGCAATGGGTGGGGACAGGAACAGGTCTGAACTCTCATGGAGAAAGGAAGGGGACTGAGTGCTAGGGACCCCCACTTGAGATCCCCAGATCTCCCTACCCAGCCTTCAGCACCCCGTGGGTTGGCCAGCTTCTGGCAGTATTGTGGAGACTCAGGAAAGTGTCAGACTCACTTGGCTTGAGATGAGAGAAATGGTTTCTCTTTTGCCAGGCTCAGGCTGACCTGAAGTCCAATCAGTGTTCAACCTTCTGCCCACAGCCAGAAGCCAAATGCCTCCTCCCACACGCTGTGTGTAGCCAAACACCAAGCCTTCCTTGCCTTTCTGCTCTGCCCACTTCTGTCCAATCCGCTGTCCTCCCTCCCTTCCTGCTGAGACAGAGCTGGGTCTGTAGGCCAGCAGCGGGGATGGACACAATACATTTTTAAAGTCTGCAGCATTCTGAACCAGGGAGGAGGCTCGGTGAGTAAAACGTCTATGGTACAAGCATAAGAACCAGGGCTTGGATCCACAGCACACATGGAGAAGGCAGCTATGCTAAGTAACCACAGTAACGGGGAGGTAAAGGGGGACCATGGGGCAGGGACATGAGAGAGCAGAATAGCAGGATACAAGAGATTTGAAATAGGAAATGGGTAAGATGGGGGAAGTGCTATCCCCAAGGAGGGGAGCAACTGATAAGTCCCATCCGGCTGTAACACCTATGAAGCACAATGGTGACCAGCAAGGCATGATGATAACCCTAAGGATACAACAGAGGCACTCATAGCTCAGCAGTGATGAACAGAAGGAGGAGGAGGAGGAGGAGGAGGAGGAGGAGGAGGAGGAGGAGGAGGAGGAGGAGGAGGAGGAAGAGAAAGAAAGGGTCAGGGAACATCGTGGAAAATGGGGCAGAAAGATTTTAGAAGTCAGAGGACCAAGAAATCTGTGGAGGGAATGTGTCTTCTAGAAAGGACAAGGAAGCTACACTCATAAGTCAACAATGGCTGCCTTGGCAAGCACTGAACACCGACAGCATCCACAGACATGCTAACGTGGAGAAGGGAAAACTCATGGACCATCACCCCTAGACAAAGAAACACAGGCAACTGAGGAATGTTGAAAGAGTGGGGAAAATGTTCCTCCTCGGGGGTGAGCCACCTAGTTAATGCAATACCAAGAGGTCAGGGCTGAAATCATGTACATCCGAGTAACACAAATGGACTGAGTAGATAATATTTATGCATCTAGACATATATGTGTATGTATATACATCAAAGAACAAGAGGCCATGATTTTGGGAAGTAGCAAGGAAGGTATATAGAAGGGATTGGGAAAAGGAAAGGGAAAGGGAGAAATGATACAATGTTTGATTTTTAAATAAAATTTCAAGAAAGAAAAGTAAATGATGTGTTGCCAGCCTTTAAAAAATAAAAATAATCTGAGCAATGGTAGAACACACCTTTAATCCCGGCACTTTGGAGGCAGAGGCAAGCAGATCTCTGTAAGTTTGAAGTCTGCCTGGTCTACAGAGTGAATTCCAGGACAGCCAGAGCTATACAGAAAAACCTTGTCCCAAAAAGCCAAAAAATAAATAAGTAAAATAAAATTTAATAATAAAGGCATTTGTAGCATCATACGCCTGAAAGCCCACTACTAGGGGATGGGGCAGGGAGAGATAGATTAGAGGGAGTCAGATCAATGGCTAGTGAGTAGAACCAAAATGGTGAAGTCCAGGAAAGAGATACTACCTCAGAAAATAAGGTAGAGAGGAAAAGAGAAAGTATACCCAACCACCCAACCTTTCACACACACACACACACACACACACACATACACATGCACATACTTTTTAAATTAAAGACAAACATTACTGTATTCCAAGTATCTAATCCAAAAATCTGAAATCTGAAATATTCCAAAGTCTGAAACATTTAAGCATCAATATGATACAAGAAGTGGAAATGGGCCGCCAGGAAGGTTTATCTCACGAAAGAGTTGTTGAAAAGTCCATGTACAATTACTTCCAGCCTGTGTATATAAGCGATGTGACCCATAAATGAAGGTTGTGTTTACTCATGTGGCGATTTAAGTGAGACTAGCCCCCAGAGGATCATGTACTTAATTGTTTGGTCTCCAGTTGGTGGAACTGTTTAGGAAGGACTAGGAGGTGTGGCCTTGTGGGAGGAGGTGTGTCACTGGGGATGGGCTTTGAGGTTTCAAAAAGGCCCAGCCTCTCTGTGTCTCTCTATGTCTCTGTGTGTCTCTTCTGTGTGTGTGTATGTGAGTGTGTGTGCATACACTTGTGCAACCTGTGGCTCAGATGTGAGCTCTCAGCTACTTCTCTAGCACCATGCCTTGCCTGTCTGCTGCCACGCTCCCTGCTATGATGATAATGAACTAACTCTCTGAAACGATAAGCAAATCCCCAACTAAACAGACAGAGTTGGATTTTACCTGTACTATACACACACGTATATACGCAAATACTAAAAATATTTTATCTAAAACACTTCAGACCAGGCATGCCCTTGTTCCCTCACCATCCCCAGGTCTTACAACCCCGCCTGATGAACAGGGCTGAGTCACTCAAGTCCATTTTGTTGTTGCGTGAGACAAAGTGTCATCACTATGTGGCTGAGGCTGCCTTTGAACTCCTGCTTCCCCTTGAAAGTGCTGGGATTGCAGGCACATCCTGCTCCAATTCTGTCGTTTTTTTTTTTTTTCAAAAAATAAATAAGGGAAGACTCGTGAATGCTGCATCTCGTAAGGCTTGAGGGGGGTTGCCTAGGGCTTTGACTCGGTTGGGTTCACCTTCTGCCATATCAAGCTTCCTCAAAAGAATAGGACACTGTCTAGAGAGACGAGACTTGACCTCTCACCCACGTCCTAAAGGTTCTCAGCCCTGTGACTTTGAACAAATAACTTTATTTTTCCATACTTCAGCATCTTCATCTATAAAATAATATTATATTGGGATGGTCTTCTCTATCTCCTCCACCTGTGCAGGAAGCAGTCCTGCATCCTCGGGGCTTCATGAGCCACAGTTTCAGGAGCAGTCATGTCCTCTTCAACACCACAGCTGTCGCCTTTCCTTTCAGCATCTATACCTCATCCTGGCAAGAATAAGACTGAGGCATACTAAAGACAGAAACACCAAGACCCCACCATTACCCTCCCCAACCCCACGTCAGACACCATTGCACCGCATTTTACACCAAGCACTTGTTTTTCAGTGACCGTGCAAAAGTGACCCAGGAGAGTGGGCAGAGTTGTCCATGGACAAACAGTGAGGAAGTAAGGGCCATCATGGCTCCCCATCCCCACCCACTGCAGACGCTGTAACTGGTCCTATCTGAGTTTTTTTTACACACACACACACACACACACACATACACAGAGCTCCTTAGAGGAACAAGCACACACACATACACACACACACACAGCTCCTTAGAGGAACAAGCCCAAATGAAATCGGGACACAAAAGCAGAAACCTAGCAGTAGGGAGCATGACCAAAAGAGCTTTCTCTTCCCTAAGCTCTTGACCATGCCAGCCAGGGGAAGGGGGGCCCTGCCCACCTGCTAGGAGATAACAGCCCACTCCTCCCTCCAAGCAGGGCTCTAGGCTTCTCTGCGCGGTAGGGAAAGTCACAGCTTAATAGCTACAACTGTTGCCTGAAGTCTTCCAAGCTCAGGGTTTGTCACACTTGGTGGTTACTACTTGTTAGTGTCTTAGGGATTTAAAATTGTCCCTGGAAATATTAGGGGAGAGTTCTCCAAAAGCAGGCAATCATCCTCGCTCACTCATTTAAAACTCCCCCGTGGGAGTGTTGGGGCCGCAGGGACTTCACATCATAATCTCATCACTGGAAGGCTGAAGCAAGAGTATTGCCGTGAGTTCTCAGACAGCCTGGACTACACGGTATGTTCCTGGCTAGCTTGGATTACAAAGTGAGACATTCAAAAGGCAAAACAGTAATAATGACAATAAATTGAAATCACTTTAAAAATAAACAAAATGCCCCCAGAGAAGCAAAATCCTTAAGGAAACAGAGCCAAGAGAGTGTCCACCTCGAACCTTGGAGGCCCAGCATGGCCCACACGCTTTTACTCTCTCACGGGGCCTCTCACCAGCCCCTTCCTGACACAGCCTTCCGGTTTGTGTTTTAATGATATCAACACACAGATCTGCTGCTGGGGGCATCATCTCTCCTGGAGTCTCAGGTAAGCTAAGGAGGCTTCTAGATCTCTCTAAAACCCATCCACTCAGGCCAGTCCCGGTGTAGCACAACTGTTGCTAAAGGGAAGCAGATTCTGTGCCCCATAATGACCACTGCGCATGAGCCGCCACCCCAGCTTTCAACCATTTCTCCCAATGGATCCATAGTGCTTTTACAAATAAAAACTAACTCGATCTCCTTCTGAGAACTAGAAAGGAAGCTGGGTAGTGGTGGCGTACACCTTTAATCCCAGCACTCGGGAAACGGAGGCCGGTGGATCTCTGTGGGTTCGAGGTCAGCCTGGTCTACAGAGTGAGAACTAGAAAGGATAAAACGGGTGGGAGAGGAGAACCAGGCATCTTCCTGGGGCGCACAGCCAGCTCCTTGCCGAGACAGAAATAAAGGCATCACACATTGCCTTGGAAGGGACTAAAACAAGTCTCTGACCCCACACTCATCGGAAGCTGAGAGGGGCATCTGCCTCTTTTTTTTTTTTGCATGTCTGAGGACAGAAGCTGAACCCCCAAAAAAGTCACTTTTCCTAATTTCTTGGTGTCACCACATCAGCTATAAGTTGGGCAGCATAGGTGTCTCTCAGGCCCCAGGGGATTGGCTCCAGGACATCCAATGATAACAAAAACACACACAAATCCTTTATGTGAAATGGTATAGACTCTGTATTTAATCTATATAATCCTCCTATATACTATAAATCATATTTTATATGGGGCTACTTAAAATATTTAATATAATGTTATATGCTAAATAGTTATGACTTGGTGTTATTTGTTATATTCTTGTATGCTGAGGGTTTATATACATATGTGTATTGATATATACATATATATATTATATATTCCATCGATGAGTGACAGAATCCATGGGTATGGAATTTAGATGTAGACCCAGAGGGCCAAATTGATTCATTAGGATTTAGTGTAACTCCCAAGCCTGCTCCACCTGACTCCTTTGTCCTCCTATCAGGCAACAAGTTGAGAAAATCCTTAATCCACAGGAATTGGGAGCCTCAAATTTTCCCTCCCTCCACACACAAGCTCTCCTCATCCTGTTGGCTCTTTCTGCTCCAAGCAGAGTACACACACACACACACACACACACACACACACACACACACACACACACACACACGGCTAGCCATGCTCTTCTCCTCCTCAGCCCCTTTCTCCCTGAAGCCTCTGCCCCGAGGCATCCTTCCTCCTTCCTGACCCGGCTACTGGACCGCTCTCCTCACAGCCCTCCCTGGCTCTCCAGGGCTTGCCTGCAGCACACAGTTTAATCCTCACAGCTCTTAATTAAACCAGGCCTCCTCTTCATGGCTGCTAGTTCATGGGGGCAAGCCCTGCCTCCCCAAATGAGCTTAGAGCTCTTTGAAGGAGCGCGTGTTTTCTACGTGCCCATGCACCAGGCTGCTGCTCGCGGCTTTTCATGAGTTATTTCCTTTAATCCCATCATCTCCATCCAAGCCGTTGCCTCTCTTGCTGAACTCCCAGATAACAAATACCTTCTGTATTTGACATTGACACTTGCACACTCAAAGGCTTTCAAACAATAGCTCTAAAACCCAAACATCCTCCCCCTTCTCCTAAGAAATTTCTTTTTCTTCTCCCTTCTCAAGGTGATGGCTTCACCAAAACCAGTCAACTGCGAAACCGGAGACCTGGAGAGCCTCCTGGACTTCCCTTCTCTGCCTGCCTCCAATAAGTCCTTAGAAACTGACTCCCAAAGGACACCATGTCATCTCTATGACCAATTTCTCTTTGCTTACAACCTGCCTTGCCCTCATCTCAGGCCTGGCACAGCAAGGTCTCCCATTGGACTCCGTGTCTCCAGCCTCCAGCCCTCTCCCGCACAGCAGCATCTTTCCAGAATGGCAGTTTGGGTCATGCTCTCCTCCTGCTTAACTACTTCTTGGTTTCTCATTGTCTTCCAGAGGAAATGAAGCTTGCTAGCAAAGTACAGATGGGCTGGATAAGCTGGTCTGGTCCCCTTGCCCCTTCTACATCAGTCCTCTTTGATACATTCCCTCTACAGGAAACAGAAGGATCACCTCAAAATACAAGTCTACTTCGCCTTCAAACTAAGGAGAAAAATCACCTCCAAGAGGGCTTCTCTAGGGACCCTACCAGCCTTCTACCTGTAGCTAGAACTAGCCTAGATGTACCATTAGATACCCAGAGAGACAACCCCCGGGTATATCTTCCTAAATGGGCTACAATGCTACATGCAGTTCCTGATCAAAACTCGGGACTGTGGGACCCATTCGTGATTCTTAAGCACATATTGGTGACAAAAGTCTAGCCCCCAGACTTTTTTCAGACCCAGGCCAGCTAGCCTCGGTGAGTTCCCGATAGAACATCCCCATTGTCTCAGTGTGTGGGTGCACCCCTCGCGAGGGCAGGGAACCCTGATTGCTCTTTGGGCTGACGAGGGAGGGGGACTTGATTGGGGGAGGGGGAGGGAAATGGGAGGCGGGGGGGGGGAAGAGACAGAAATCTTTAATAAACGAATAAAAAAAAAGTCTAGCCCCCAAGGACAGAAAGGACTCGCTAGCTCAGGAAGACCTGAGTCAGGCAGGATGGGAGCAGATATTTCAAAGTTCTCTATATGAGCAGCAAATGTTTGCTGTGCGCACGTGTGTGTGTGTGTGTGTGTGTGTGTGTGTGTGTGTGTGTGTGTGTGTGTGTGTGTGTAACCCGGTGTCCCCATTCATCTGTAGGATGGTGGGTGTCACTAGCAGCCTAACGTGTTCACCCAAACCTTCCATGGTAACACTACTGGTAAAAGGCCTCTGAGTTTTGCAAGACACCTCCTAAAAGGGCCCCATTATGGTTTGAAGCTAAAATTACTTCCACATTTTTAAAAGCTTTTTCGCCAACTGCTAGTGTTATCTTGGGAGGCCCTGCCTGGGTCATTCGAGACCTCTGAGGGTGATATTCTCTGGCTCCTGCCACACACTGCTTCTTGGTTTACCATGAGATAAACGGCCTCCATCACGTGTTCCCACAGCCATGAACTAGTCCATCATATTATTCTCACAATAATGTGCTGGAACTGCCTAAATGCATGAGCCAAAATAAATCATTCTCTTGTTTCTGTCAAAGCATGTCTCAGGACAATGCAAAACTGTTGTAATCAGACTTCCTTGTCAACTACCAGCGCCCCAAAATAATGACGTGGAGATTTATTATTAAGCTTGGCCTTTAGCCTAGACTTGTTCCCAACTAGCTCTTAGAACTTAAATTAACCTGTTTCTATTAATCTACATTCTGCCGTGTGGCTTTTTACCTCTCCTTCATTTTGTATGTCTGACTCCCTCTGTGTCTTGTCGGAGGCTCTTACAGAGCCAGATTCTAAACCTGAGTTCCTCCCTGCCCGGAAGTCCCACCTAACCCACACCCCTGCCTACCTACTGGCCCTTTGGCTTTTTTATTAAACTAGTCACAACAACACATCTTCACACCATGTACAAATATCACGCAACAAACTGGCAGAGTCCTTGAAGCTGGAGTGTGACTCAAGAAGGGTGTGGCTCAGCATCCTCAGGAGGCAAAAAGGTACCTCACCTCTACCAAACAGAAAGGCAAAGTGCTCCTGATGTTGGGCACAGGAGCGTTGCACACCATTCTTTGAACACCTTGGGGAAAATTCCATCATAGGAGCCCCAGAACACCCTTCAAACCCCTTCAATAAAACACTAAATACCTCCTTGTGGAAGACTAGAATAGCTGGGAAGAAGAGGCTGGCTCCTAGACTGCTCTCAGAGAAATGACCTAGAGAGAGATGTCTTCCCAAGTTGAAGGACTCAGGCCTGGAGCAGGAGAAGCCAAGTCAGCGATGACCATATCAAGGACCTTCAGAACCCAGGTGGGGATGTGCTGGACCCTGAATTACAACACACATGCTCTTCAACTTGAAAGGCAGTTGTATCCCCATAAACCCATCATAGGATGGAAATGTCAGAAGTCACACCTGTACTTCAAACCATCATAGCTTAGCCCGGCTTGCCTTTAACATGCTCAGAGAACTTACATTACCCTTCAGCTGGGCAGAATCACCCAACACAAAGCCTATTTAATAATGAAGTGGCCAATCCCTCATGTGGCTCTCTGATGAAGCACCCTTCAGAGCATCAGTTAGTCCATCACTGTGGTCCCAGGGATGGCTGGGAGCTGTGGCTCAGTAGCCACAAACCAGGGTCATGAGACAGGATCCAACCCAGGTTTAAAATTCAAGAATATTCTCTAGTGAGTGTGTATAACCATTTGTGCCATTGTAAAGCTAAAAGATCCTACATCCATCCTAAGGCTGAGGTTCAGCAAGGTTACAGAGGGACTCTAGCCAAAGTCCTTGGACCTACAGAGTGCCAAGGTGGAGAACCCAGGATTACCTGTGGCTGAAGAAACCTCCTGCCCACCTCCACTTCACACCACACTTCCCAGATCCAATCTAATGCTGGGTATCTTTAGCCATCCTTCTGTTGAAGGGCAAACCTTTGTCCATCCCTCTGCCATCTGTACTGGCAAGCCGTGACCAAGTGATCTGACTTTCCTTAGCACTAAAGCAGGTTTCTGAAATCACCAATTTACCAAAACTGTTATGGAAACATCACCACAGCCTTCGCAATCCTAAATACCATGGTTCTCTGGGTGTCACAGTCTGTAAGCATCTCAGAAGCATATCTAATATCACTGTCTACTTCTTTCTTGCAAGGAAATGTTCTTCTGAACCCTGGACCTCATAAGACTAATGACAAACATCCATCAAGTACCTAACAGGTCAGGCACATCCTCAGTACCTCTCCTTTCACAAGACTCTACCCAAGAGGAGCTTACCCTCCCCCAGTTTGAAATACCATCACCCTGCTAATAACCCCCAGAAATTACCAGCCCAGTCAAGCACCAGAGATGTCTGGAAGCACCAAAACACTAACCATAAACCGGACAGTGGTGGCCACGCCTTTAATCCCAGCACTCGGGAAGTAGAGGCGAATGGATCTCTGTGAGTTCGAGGCCTGGTCTACAAGAGCTAGTTCCATGACAGGCTCCAAAACTACATAGAAAACCTGTCTTGAAAAAAAAAAAAAAAAAAAAACACTAACCATGTCCCAAACAAATCTACCCTCAACCCCAGATCCTGTCCATCTGAAAATAATGGCTCCACGCCACTGCATGTATGTATCTTTTGTGTCATCCTGGAGTTCCTCCATTGTTGGGGACTGTGGACCCCCAGACCCTGAATTTCCTGTCACCCCCTGCCTACTGGAGTAAACACTTGTTTTCCTATGCTTGCATCTGCTCTGAGCAAACAACTTGTTTTGCAGCTGCTCTGAGCACGAGACTCTCAGGAGTTCCTGATGGCAGGGGAGTGGTTTCTGGTGGGCTTGCAGCTGAGAGTTAGGGCAAGGCCATTAGTCAAGGAGAACCTATATAAGCTGCCCTGGAACACAATAAAGAAGGAATTTTTGGTGTTACCCGTGTCTCTGTGTGTCTGTGTGTGTTTCAATCTCCAGGCCCCTGCCTGACTCACGAACCATACCGTGGCGCGTAGAGCAGGCTTTACGCTACACTCCATCACCCTTACTCTCAAACCCATCTCTAAATCTCTCTGCTGTATCCTCTTATCTCCTGCCACACAATCATCGCCCTGGTCTGAGCTGCCAACATTGCTGTCCTAGTGATGCAAACATCACTTGCTCTCGGTGTCCTGTGGTCACTTGCGCCCCTCCTGATCCCTCCACACATCAGTCATCTTCTCACTCAGTTTTAGTGATGTTTCGCCTCAGCTTCAGAAGCCCTTTCAACCTGTTCCCAGAATCAGTCTAACCTCCTTTCCAGGACCCCTGTGCCCTGTGCAGTCTGAGCCCTGCCACCTTGCAATAGCACCCCAAGCCTGTCCCTGAGTCACTACGCCCCAGCCGATGCTAACTCTTTCCTCCCTGTAGCCTCTGCCCATGACACACTCGTTTGTCTGTCTCACTCTGGCTATGCATTCCTCACGTCTTGGCTTATTTTTTAATAGATGACATTTATTTATGTTTTGTGGTGGGGAGCACACGTGCCATGGCATCTGTGTGTAGGCCAAGGGATGACGAGAAGAATCACTTCTCTCTTCCCAGCAGAGAAAGAACTCGGACCACTTGGTGACGAGAAGCTCTACCCACTGAGCCATCTCAGGAGCCTGAGATCTCAGTTCAAACGTGATCTCCTCTAAGTCTTCATGACATCTGTCCAGATAAAGGTCACCCCTCCCTGCCCCTATGATGCTCTAGCTCTGTATCCTGTTCACTGCAACTCTTCTATTAAGGGCGGGTATACCTTATCCAAAATTGCTCGGCACCAGAAGTGGCTCAGCTATCGGATCTGGGAATATTTACATATACATACTAAGACATAATAAGGATGGGACACAAGTCCAAAAGGGAGATTTGGTTTTGCTTTGTACACATGTTAAACAGACAGCCTGGAAATAGTTTGGGCGGTATTTTTAGCGCGCTTGTGTTTGGACCGCAGCCCATCTCCTCGGGTTAAGGATAGAATGTTCTGCTTGTAGAATCACACTGCCATTCAGACAGGTTCCAATTTGGGAACATCTGGCATTTCCAATTTCCAGATATAGGATGCTCAACCTGGATCTACCTGTCTGCTTACCTCCCCACTGTCTCCTCCATCAGACTCTGTGTTCCAAGAAGGTGTGGTCATCCCTACAGTGATCTCCAAGATACCTCCTGTGTCTAGCGCAGTGCCTGGGGCAGAGCAGGGATGCAATACAGACTCCTTAAATAAGGAAACCAAACCGGCACAGTTGGAACACAGGGTGTGAAAAGGTGGAGAGCTCGTCAAGACAGGAAGGACCAGCTACCAAGTGAAGGATGCAGAGAAGCTCAAGAGAAAATCCACACAAGAGCCAGTTGCCAGAAGAGGGTTAGGAGGTGAGGATGAGGCAGGCTTGATGGAGGATGGGTTGAAGCCCTGGGACTAAAGGCTTATACTTATGTCCCAGAAGTCTTATGTGGAAACCCTAAAGCCCAGTGTAGAGCTTGAAGATGGAGCATTTGGGGTGATTAATGTTAGAAGTCATAAGGGTGAGGCACTACTCACAATAATATTAGCAGCCTAAGAGGAAGGAAAAATCTCCTCTCTCTCCCTTCTTTCTTTCTCTGTTACACACACACACACACACGCACGCACACGCACACGGACACGGACAAGACTACAGGAGAATATAACCAAGAAGACTGACTCTGTCTCACTGGGAATATGACACACGGGTACCCAGATCACAGACTTCCAGCCTCCCAAACTGATAGAAAACAACATATTTAAGTCATCCAGGCTATAGCACTGCATGATAGCATCCCCAAAATGACTAAAACATCAAGCAGGGAGCTCACACCAACTGGAAGTTGAAAAAATCATAGATACCATGGAAACGACTGGAAGCCAGGGTAACTAAAGGCGATGCTGTCTAGCCCTATGTGAGGAGACACAGGAAGGTGCACACACGCATGCATACACACCTACAGGAGAGAATCTGGTATAAACAGAACACATGGGCTTGTATCCTGACACTCCCTGAACCAACAACATCTCCCTGAGGGAATCTTCTTCCTTCACCCCCTGAGATGAGGTAGGTATTTAGTCACAGCTCTTCCAGCAGGAGCCTTCACCACACAGGGGCTGCTCTTCATCCGTGCTCAGCATGAATTTTGTGGGGCCTGGGTGCCTGGAATGTAGGATAGATGTGGAAGGCTCCTCCATGTGGCCTTGCTGCTAGGTTGCCAGAAGCCAAAGCAGGAAAGTTGCAGACTCTATCATCCAATCTAGGTATGTAGGCTGGAGCATCCATGAGTTGATATCGCCCAGAGCCTTTTGTAAAGTAATATTCAACATTTCTGTCTTGTGTCAACATGCCAGAGGAAGTTCCAGGAAGAGCCCGTTCCTTGACCCAGAATGAAGAAGAGCAGGGCCTCCATGGGAGCCAACATGGGTCATGTGACAGCAAAGTCGCTAGGCAAAGGAGACACGTGCATTGGCAGCCCACAGCCCCTCCCTCCTCAGGCAATCTCAGCTGGGATGTTTTTCCTTGATACAAGCCAGAAAGGTTCCCAAAAAATAGTGAAGCCCACCTTCCCTAAGAGGGACCATCAGAGTGGACCTAGGAAGAAGCAGAGAAAATCTAGGGTCTCTGAGAAGCCTAGTGAAAAATGCCATCATCTGAGGGTGGAGATTCCCACCCTCACTGCAGAGCCAGCCAATATGGTGGTACCATGAGACTCCAAGGTCCTCCAATTCCCTTGTCGTGAACTCTTCAACACAATGCCAGGTTCAAAAGAGATGATTAACAGGACGTGATAAGATGAATGAAGAATGGTCACAAGACCCCCATCCTCCCAGCTAGGGTGAACCCAAAGAAAAACATATCGTCATCCTCCTGAATATTAACCTTCATCAGGCAATGAAAGGAGACAGAGACAGAGACCCACATTGGAGCACCAGACAGAAATCCCAAGGTCCAAATCAGGAGCAGAAGGAGAGAGAGCACAAGCAAGGAACTCAGGACCGCGAGGGGTGCACCCACACACTGAGACAATGGGGATGTTCTATCAGGAACTCACCAAGGCCAGCTGGACTGGGTCTGAAAAAGCCTGGGATAAAACCGGACTTGCTGAACATAGCGGACAATGAGGACTACTGAGAACCCAAGAACAATGGCAATGGGTTTTGATCCTACTGCACGTACTGGCTTTGTGGGAGCCTAGGCAGTTTGTATGCTCACCTTACTAGACCTGGATGGAAGTGGGTGGTCCTTGGACTTCCCACAGGGCAGGGAACCCTGATAGCTCTTTGGGCTGATGAGGGAGGGGGACTTGATCGGGGGGGGGGGAGGGAAATGGGAGGCGGTGGTGGGGAGGAGGCAGAAATCTTTAATAAATAAATTAATTAATTAATTTAAAAAAAAAAGAATCACTAGCTGGGTTCCAGCTAAAACCTATCCTAACCTTTCCAGGCCAGAGGCAGACATTGCTAGTCAGTAACAGCTCTTTGCTGCCAAATCAAGAGGGAAATTCTGTATCCATCCCCAAGGAACTGATGATGCTACCAGAAGAGGTGGAGGTCTTAAGCTTGAGGAGGCCTAAGAACCCTTCCAGAGTCTAACGATCACCTTAAGGTTCTCTCTCAAATGTGCACCCAAAACCTGGTATATCCCATCAAGAGACACATGGGCTGCTCTTTAAAAGGAAGTAAATGTTTAGAAGTCCTTAGCCTCCCTACCCCTTTGAGAAGAGTCTTTTGCTGCCGTTTGGAGATGGTCTGCTGAAAACAGCAGCCAACGCATCCTATAGAGTCCATGAGAAGCACATTCCAAGGAGTCAAGAATCAAACCCCAGTTTAGGACAGCGCGAGAGAGGGAGGCAACCTCCCTCCACTCCATATCCCAACCATCCTCTCCCTTAGGACAAAGACAGCAGCCACAGCACAAAGTGGCCCAAGACTGTTGGGGTAGCCCCAGGCTGGAGTCTATTTCTGCACATCCTCAGCATCCAGAGGTTAAATCGCAGCTCTTTAGATGGCATAGGTCCAGCAGAAGGTTATTTATAGCTTTCTAGCAGACCAGGAGGAACAGAGCTCTTCAAGAGGCCATTTCCAAATGCGGCCTGCAAGAGACAGTAAGACAGCAATCATCTTCCCCACAACCTCACAGCCACCACAACATGCACACGAGCACACACAC
This sequence comes from Alexandromys oeconomus, assembly GCA_963919705.1. Classification (NCBI taxonomy): domain Eukaryota; kingdom Metazoa; phylum Chordata; class Mammalia; order Rodentia; family Cricetidae; genus Alexandromys; species Alexandromys oeconomus. The sequence continues at coordinate 25,103,208 of CAWTZB010000064.1, forward strand.
ACACACACACACACACACACACACACTGAGCACATCCTTACAATGAATGCAAGCTGAGAAGAGAGAAACAATAATGTTCATAAATTTAAAAATAGCTCATGAACCACAGGACCCTGGAGAAAGTCCAGTCAGATTCCACAGACTCATTCCAGAACTTTCCCAGCTTTCTAGGCTCCCTATCAGAGGCTTCGAAAGGAAATGTCTTCCCCTGGTCATCTTCAGATCTTCAGTTAGCATAAGTCCACAGCCTTGAGGCTCAGGGTTGGAATGGGACAAAAATCAGAGAGTGGGGTCTCTTAAGGGATGGCCATCTAGATACCCTGTGAACACAGCACGACGTTTCCACTCCCAGAAGCTCCATCTGGCCCTGATCCAGAGAGCAGTGAAGGATTCGGAAGAGCTTCCCATAACTCCAAGGCCCACCTTGCAGATATCCCTATTAACCAGTGCTTCTACAAATGCTAGGTCAAGGGAAGCCCGCACTGGTAGCCACTTAACAAGACGGCACAGCAGAGTCCGCTGTACATCACACCGGTAGAGTGCAAGGCTGCTCCTGAGCCAGCCTCCCGGCACATCAGCAGACCAGCTCCCGTGTCATGCCACCTAGGCTTCGGCAAAGCTGCTCTAACTCCAGCATTCCTGGGCCAGGATTGATTCAGGAAGAAGCCTAGGGATGTATGGGTCCCCTCCATAGAAGGAAGGCTAGTGGATGAGGTAGGATTGGATGCTATAGAAACAGAGCATATGGGGGGGGGGGCTGTAGGGGATTCCTAAGGATGAGAGCTCAGTTTCCAAAGAATCATCCCCCAGAGAGGTTTCCCCCTTATCCCCATCTAACCCATTTTATTAGCACACCCAAAAGAGAGAGGGTCCTCTGTTCCTTCCTGGGCACAGTGAGAGTCAAGCCCAGTTTGACATTCTCCAGTTGCCCTTTCAAGCCATCTTTGACCTCACAGAACTGAGATTAGCACCAACAGGACCACCAGGGACTGCTGGGTAATGACGCATGGGTCAGAGGTCAGAGCCATCAGGAACTGCTGGGCAGTGATGCATAGGTCAAAGGTCAGAGCTTTGGGCACTAGACAAAAGATAGTCCCTCTTTTCCTTCTAGGTCATCCTGGGAAGCTCCTTCAAAGAAAACCCTTTGAGACTGGCCCCTGTTGGGAGCAACAGGAAGGATCCTATAAACCACCTGGAAAGACTCCAGGCCACACATCTGGACAATGAGAAAAGATCCCAAAAGATGCCTTGGATAAGTATCTTTGCTTGATCAGTGTAGAAACCAAGGGCCCAGGGAAGGACATAGCCCACTAGGAGGCCATTCAGGAGACCACATGCAGGTTTCCAGCTTGGAGTCCCACCCACTCCATCCACCACCTGCCTGTCTCTTTGCATTTCCATCTCTGAGTTCTTTCCAGCACACCTAAAGCTTCAGCTGAGTCGAGAGCCAAGGCCCCTGCAGGAATCTGGCTGTGCTGTGACATCCCCCAGTGCTTCTGCCAGACTCATCCTAGATGCAGGCTCTTTCCTCATTCCTGCCCTTCCTTTTCTGGGATGCCCTGTTGCATCTGAACCCTGGAGGGTGTGGTGAGTAAGACAGGAGCCAAGTGAAGATGGATCAGGGATGTCCTGGTGGACAAAGGCACTCACATAGCCTCATCGTGAGCCAATACGAACTTCCTACCTGACAAACTGAGCCACAGACCCAATCCCGAGGTGGTGTTGTCTACAGACCCCTGCTTTGCAGTCCCTGAAGTCCACAAACGCAAGGGGCTCATTTTCTTGGCCGGTTTTTTATTCCTCAGAGGTCTCTACCAGGACCCTCAAAATGCCTAATGGCGTTTAAAGATCTGTTCTGATTCCACCATGTGCCATCTACCCCCATAATACTCCTGATCATGGCTACCCAACTCCAGGAAAACAAGCAAACAATCTTTCTGTTTCTTTGATGACGAAGTCATCAAAATACTTCATGGTCCTCCATCTCACACATGACTTCAACCACCAGAGGCACAAGTCCTATAGGCCACCCATCCTTCCTCAGAACGATGCTGACAAGCACGCACAAGATCTTATCTGCTGAAGGCTCCTAACTCAGATGTCTGAGTAGCCTGGGCTCTAAACACCTACATAGGCACCCTGCTGCCTGCTGGCTTTCTGGACAAACCTGGTTCACTGCTCAGAGCTCTGCCAGTCCATACAGCCAAGGCTTTTGCTTGCTCCTTCCTTGTAGGGCCCTCGGTTGCCACCACCAACCCCTCTATTGTAGTAGACACAAGCCTATTTCAAATTCCTTCATCTGTTATATCTAACGTACAGTTTTTTAAAAAGCAGACTCAAAAGTCTACTTCTTTGCAAGGCTTTCCCCGAGCCCTGTAGCTAGCTCAACGCTCAATCCCTTCTCTAAACACTGTGAGAGCTTACTTTCCAAACCAAACAAAAGTGGAGCCTCCCAGTCCAGCTGCACACAGGCCTAACACCCCAGGGTCAAAAAACAATATAAAAGTTCTCTTCCATCCTATGTTCTCCTGAAGGCTCTAGCCTCAGCCCTGCAGCCTTCTGAAGAAAACAGCTTGAACCCGGTGCCTCTTCTATCTCCTCAGCAACTGGGAGCTAGAAGACTGGAAAGCTGGGCAACAGCCATTGGCTTTCAGCACACACACAGACACAGGCATGCACACATGCACATATGTATTGAGGCAGATCCCTCCCTCTTGAACCCCCTTTCTTCTGGATTCTGAGTTGCTACTTCCTGGTTTTCCGGTAACCTCCTCTGCATCCCTGTCTTCTGCTGTACTGTTTCGGTCCTTCTCTTACATGTGCATGGGCATTTCCAGTAGAAACAGCCCCGAGTCCCACACCCATGGCCCCACTTACTCCCTGACACTGATGATGTCCCAGTCACCTCCAGCCTGGACTCCCTCATGGGCTCCATCAACCCTCCACAGTACAAGACTGGACTTTGATCATAACCAAGTCCTCAAGAACACCTATATCTATCCCTTCTCTCCAGCTTCCTGACTGAGCTCCAGAATTGCCAGGGCAAGCACCCCAGATGCTACCATAATGGTCACTCTGGTCCCTCAGAAACTGCACGTCCGATGCCACCCCCCAAAAAAATTCCGTTGACTCATGGTTATTCAACTAGGAAACGAGCAATTGCCAAGCACACATCCATCCAATTCGTGTGTTGCTGAGTGTTCCCCAAGGCCACACTCTGAATTCAGGAAGAGGTGCAGAATTATTCTTGCCTCCAGGAGACTTTCAGACAGACAGACAGACAGTCTGGTCAAGTCTACTTACCATCTTCAATGAAAAAAAAAATCCCCTTTTCTTCATCCCCTACAGCCATTCCCTTAGTTCAAGGTGATATGCCTGCTGTCATTCGGGCTGTGCAGTCATAGTGGTACAAAAGAGTACTACACAGTTCCAGCTAAAAAGTGGGTGTGACCTGTGACCTTGGGCAAGAGACTTCCTCAGTCTGCTTCCTCCCCTTCAAAGTTGACAACAGTGCCTGCCTACCTCAGAGATTTTCTTCAGAGTTAATAGGTTCCAAGCATGAAGCCTCTAGACAGTGTTCAGACACAGTAGACAGTTAAGACAATCACAACCTTCCCTTCTCCAGCAGTCTCCCAACACCCACCTCTGAAGTTCCCCATCAGCCCACGCTCTCCCTCAAGTTTCTCCTGACAGACTCACCCCTGGGCCTTCTCCACCTCAGTCCTCAAGGCTCCATCAACACAATGATCCCCCTCAGGACTCCCAAACTTTGTCAGACAGCCCTCCCCTGGGCTCCCTTCTCTGCAAGCCCCAGCCACGCTCCACTGAGTTGGGACCACGTCTCCCTCCTGTGGAATGTGGGCCCTGTTGAGAGCAGTGTGTTCTCCTCTCCATGGCCAGGACTGAGTAGCGAGCACCACACATGACATGGCTCAATAAATCAATACTTCGCTGACAGGAAAATCACAACAAAAGCCAAAAAAATAAAAAGCGAATTTCAACTAGCTATAACCAAATTTTGAAAACCCATACCTAATAATTAGGCTATACTTATTAAATATATTAGCTACATGCCAGGCTCTGTGCTAAGGCTTGGATATGTAATCATGTGCACACCAGTGCCAGGATATTACGTATTCCTTGTTCACAGATGAAGCCATGATAACATGGGAAATCTTAAAAACTGACTTAAAGCCACACAGGATTTGAACCCAGGACTATCAGCCTCCAGAACCCAGTCCTCACTGAATACTAGCGTGGCTTTTCCCTCAGTCTGCAGTGATCTGGCTCTTAGATCACATTCCTCTGCTGGGACATGGGCACGGGCTTCCCTTAAAAGTGGAGCAAAAACCTCTGAAGGTCCCTTCCTCCTGTTAGAAATCCATGACTTGAGCCGGGCGATGGTGGCGCACGCCTTTAATCCCAGCACTCGGGAGGCAGAGGCAGGCGGATCTCTGTGAGTTCGAGACCAGCCTGGTCTACAAGAGCTAGTTCCAGGACAGGCTCCAAAGCCACAGAGAAACCCTGTCTCGGAAAACCCAAAAAAAAAAATCCATGACTTGAAACTGTAAGCTCCTGGGGTAGTTAGTTCTGGCATCCCTTGAAGTACTCAGCATGAAGCTGCACACAGTGTATGTAGACAATCAACTCACACTGAATGGAAGAGCCGGGTGACGGACAGATGAATGAATGTTATAGATGTACCGATGAGTGGCTGAATGAATGCCATGAATAGGTGACAACTGATTTCACCTACGACCAACCAGTTTTAGCCTTCTCAACACCTTCTGCCGGGTTCCTTCATGGTCATAATTCAAGTGACCCTAAAATACGGCCCAACCACACGCGAGCACCCCTAGTCAACAGCCAGAGCTTCAGCAGTTCTTACCGGCATAGGTGGTCTATACGGCACAGGGTACGCAGGTCCAGGCAGTTCGGCTTCTCCTTGTCCTCATAGGAGCAGCTGGGCAGAATGGTCTGCCGGCGGCGCTCAGCGCATGCCTGGTCCTGACAGGAGCAGAAGAGCATGCGGTAGGTATACTCGCTGGGCACGCGGTCAAAGAACTGGCGCAGGGCCTTGTGGCACTTGCGGCGGTTGCAGCGTTCGGTGGACGAGATCTCGCGGTTGCAGATGGAGATGTAGGAGGAGCGAAGCTTCTTGCAGTTGTCGTTCAGGTTGCAGGCCTTAGCGGCATCCAGGCAGTGATTGCTCTTGGCACTGACCACCGGGTCTGCCCCTGTCCCTGGAGGAGGAAGGAGAACACTTGTCAGAGGCGCATACGGCCACAGCGGGAAGGCATGTGTGGACACTCAGATTGGTACCGTAGGCAGGCTCCTTGCCTCAGTTTCCTGGTCTTGGAATAAAGATCATTTCCAAGAATGTATGGCTGTAGTCAGTATTAAAGATGTTAATATGCAGGTGCCCAAAGTACAGGAGACAGTTCCAGGAAAGGGGTACACTGTAGGAGACAGATCCAGGAAAGGGGTACCCTGCACATGCAAGGAGTAGTTAAGAAGGAGACTCATCCCAAGCTCTTAGACTAACCCCAGCTTCAGATGCTTAGAAATGGTCATTCATGGCCCTGTCTACTACGGCAGGAAACAACGTGTCTGGCTCAGAGTCACATCACTAGGGGCCCCTGCAGGTCCTCCAGCAGCACAGCTCTGTGGGACTTAGAAGAAGTGGCACCACTTGCATTTGGAGTGGGGAACACTCATCACTGAGTTCTGTCAACAAGGATTCAGAAAACATCCTGGCTGCCCTCCTCAACCCTACCCTTGCAACCACCAAAACTGTTCTTCTGTGTCCAGAAGGGTGTGGTTGCCACTGCCGCCTACAAGGGAGCACACAAGTCTGCTAAGTGTGAAGGGCAGACTGTCCCAGCTTAAACTCGAACACTGTTGGGTGTAAAACCAAGCACGAGCCAGATGGGCTGGGTCTCTTGCCATACTGTTGTGGCTTTCTGTTTAATACAGTGGGGGAGATGTCTGAGGTATACAGCAGGACTCCCAGGAATCACAAGGCTACTCCGTGATGGCTGTCCCAACCTCACAGATCTCCGTTTTACCAAGAGGATGCCTGGCACAGAAACAATCTGACTCTACCACCTACCTCCCACCTAGGAAGACCCTCTTGTCCAACTTGGTGACAAGCAGAAAGAGGGGCAAGACCCCCAATCTGCACATGCCCACCTGAGATCTTCTGGAACCAATCAGGTGAGTGGTCACCCAACCCAACCTGTGTTTTACAGGTAAAGAAAATGAATCCTGGGTGGGTACGGGACTGCCACAGCCATCCTGGACCTTGATGGAAAACTAGAGACAGAAGCCAGTTGCTCGGCACCATCATGTGCCCGGAGAATAATCATCCTAGACCAGAGGCAAGTTCTTCCACCCTGCCATGTTCCATTGCCGGTGCGGTTGTCTATACAAGAACCTGCCATAGGGTAGGGAAGGCTCAAAACTGGGCTGGTAGAAGCATGACCCCGCTACAGATAAGCATGGTGACTTGGTATTTGCATGTGCAGTTCCTGGTCCTCTGATTGCTGGGTCATTAAATACCTATAAGGTCCTACCTCTGCTGGGCGCCATGATGGGCACTCAGTACATTAAAGAATTAAGAAGTCCCAACTAAAGAGCTGACTACTCCAGCCAGGAAACCAAGAGGCAGAACCAGGACAAAACTAAGCCTTGTAAAACGGAGCTCGCCTTCACGCCCTAGCTCAGCTAAGCATCAGATCAAACAATTCTTTGCCTCGGTTTCCTTGTCTGCAAAATAGTACCCGCCACAAAGCATCTTTGTTAGCATGCGAAAATGCTCATAACTTTTTTGGCATCATGAATTGGTTCTGTCTTCTAGAATATTCCCATTGACTATATGACTGGCTGTCTTTAATTTGGGGGGGTCTCCTAGTGGTCATGTGGTTCCCTTAATGTCACCCCATTTTCTGTTCCCCTTTAAAGCGAATACTAGTTGTCTCCCCCATCTGTGTCTGGCTCTCCTTGCATTTTCTCTCAGACCCACACCAGCCTGGCAGCGCCCATATCATGGATAGGAACCCGCAGACCCAGCCTTTCCAGCTGGCATACCTGCAACCCTGTGCCCAGCAGCTTTTTCCCTTCTGCCTGAAATCTCCTTCCTTGCTTGTCTTCATTCTGTCCTCCCTGATAACTCGCTGCTCAGGTTGCTTTGTTGGTTCTTGTTTGTGCTCCCCAGGGCCCAGCCCTCCTCTCCAGGCAGTTGGAGCTATCATTTTATCTCACGTCATTAAACTCTGTCAGTCAGCCTCCTTCCACATCCTGAGACCTCTCTCGCAAACCCCAGATTCATCTGTTCACCTCTACTCAACAATACTAACTGAAAACCCAACACTCTTGTGTCAAACCCATCCCCCCTTTGTCCCCATGGCTCAGATAACAGTCACCTGCATCCTTCTGAAAACAGCCACACCAAAGCAGCTCACGCCAAAGTCCTTACCCAGTCCCTGACTCCTCTCTCCTTCACAATCACATCAGGAAAACCAGGAAATCCACCTTCAAAACATACCCAGAATACACCACTTCTCACTGCCTTACAATCACCTTCCCCCAAGGTCACCACCATGCCCTGTCCCCCAACTTTCATAACACCCCACAATGATCTTCTCTCATCACAGAAACTGGCGCGAATTTCAAGAAGCTCAGGCACAAAAGTCTGTCCCTCCAAGGTTCCAGGACTGGCTTCACTCAGTGACTTGAGCATGAGCTACAAGGCTCTGTGTTTGCATTGTCCAACATGGTAACCACTGGCCATTGAACTGGAAAGATTAGGAAACACATCCCAGATGCTAAAAGGTTATTAAGCTAGACAGCATCTACTAATAATTTCTTTGCTTTAATCGCATGTTGGGATAATATTTTAGACATGAAGTATTAAACATCGTATCAAAATTAACTTCACCTATCTTTTTTCCTTTTGATGTGGCCACTAAAACATTTAGAATTCCATGTGAAAAAAAAAAAGAATTCCATGTACATGGTGTGTTGCGTTACTTTTAAGCAGCACTGTTCTGTTCTGCTTGGCCTTGCTGCCCCTGCTCCTTCCTTTTGGTCACTCAACTTCAGTACTAGCTGCCTTAATCTTCCTGGGGCAGACTAATGGTGGCCTGGTCTTGGGGCCTCTGTACTTGGTGTGTCCCTGGCCTGCAAGGCTCTCCTCTTTCCCCAATGCTCATAGAACCATACTAATTAGATAGCTCTCTGCTCAAATGTTAGCTGATCTGTGAGTTCTTGCCTCCTGGCACATAGCACCCCCAGTCCTGCATCTATCCCCCAAATGGTCCGTGTTTACACAGAACACATCAGCAGCAGCCACCGTGTATATAAATGACTCATTTTTTATATTAAAATAAGGCAGAGATTATTTATCCTCCATGGACCAAAAGTTTGGTGCATGAATACTCAGTAAGTATATTCCATATAAAGAAAAGAATAAATGTTACAATAACAATTTGGGTTTATAAAAAATGCTTGCAAGTTTGTTTGTATTTTGAATGAAGCAGAATTGCCACAAACCAAGTAACCATGGACATGGTTACATTTATTCAAGTATTAATGGTGGCCTAGGCAAGAAGAGATCAGGAGGCAGCAGTAGACAAGACCAGAAGTGAAGCACTCACTTTAACGCTGCTTTGCCAGGAGCAACCTTGTAACTCTGGGAAGAGCAATGTCCCTCTCTTTGTAGCGAAATAAAGAGGAAGGGAGTATAGGCAACAGAAAATTATTTGGTGATAAAAGGAAATGAGCTGTCACACCATGAGAAACTCACGAAAGCTGCAGGACATAAGATGCTGAGTACATGACATTTGGGAAGAGGGAAAACAATAGAGATGGTAAAAGATCAGAGACTATCAGAAGCTGGGTGGGGGAGGGAGGGATGAATAGGCAAAACATGGGGTATCTTCAAGGTGGTGAAATATTCTAAATGATACTGTAATGTTCATCAGCTAATATGCATGTATCCAAAGCCCAAGGAGTAAACTCTGCTGGCAGCTATAAGCTCTGGGTAGTAACAGTGTATCACTGTTGTAACACAGAGTTGTAACAAAAGCAGCACCAGAGTAGGGTGTTAGCAGTAGGGAGGCTGGGGAAGCACCCAGTGGGCTTCTATCTTCCTTCAATCAGGCTGTGAGTGTGAAACTGCCCTAAAAAAAACTTTGGATCTCTTTTAAATGGGAACTGGAGCAGGATATGACAGCTCACTTCTACAGTCCTAGCCCTCTGGAGGCTGAGGCAGGACGATCAAGTTCAGCTACATAGTGAGTTCCATGCCCTCATAGGTTGGGGGAGACCCTGTCTCCAAAAGGGAGAGAAGGAAAGAGAAAAGATAAGACAAAAGAAAAGAGAGAGAGAAAAAACAGGTTGCCTTGAAATTAAGGCAGAAAAGCATCAAGATTTATTTTTCTAATCTTTTCTCAATAAACAGCTTTTAACTAAAGTGAAGGCTCAGTATGTAAAGCATCTGCTACGTAAACATAAGGGCCTGAGTTTGGATGCCCAGGGCCCACAAGGAAGGAAGGAAGGAAGGAAGGAAGGAAGGAAGGAAGGAAGGAAGGAAGGAAGGAAGGAAGGAAGGAAGGAAGGGAGGGAGGGAGGGAGGGGGGAGGGGAGAAGGGGGAGGGAGGGGGAGAGAGAGAGAGAAAGAAAGAGAGAGAGAGAGAGAGAGAGAGAGAGAGAGAGAGAGAGAGAGAGAGAACGCAAAAGCCAGGTACATCTATAACTCCAGTGTTGGGAGAATTAGTGAGCACAGGATCCCTGAAGCACACTGTCCAGCCAACCTAGCCAGCCAATAAGCTCCAGGGCCAAGGAGAGACCCTGTCTTTAAAAAGAAAAGCAGAGAAGTGATTGAGGAAGATTCTTGATGCTGATCTGGCCTTCACATGGACATGTGAGCACTCACATGCACACGGAGGAGCATACACATCACACACGCACATACAACACATACAAATTTAAATAGATTCATGCAGGCATACATATGTTGGATATGCATACATACACACTACCCCAGCCACTAGGCTGCCACCTTGCTGAGCGAGTTGGAGACAAAAGAGCCGCCCATCTATGCAAATGCTAATACTGAGCTCTCCTGGATGAGGTCAGGGTACAGAGAGGAAAAGACCTGTCTGGAGTCGGGGGACATGGACCCAGTGATTTCCTTGCTAGAACTAACAAAGTGAGTCTGGGGAAGTAGGAAATGGGGTACTAGGCAGAGGGGGGCAGTCAAACAATGGCTGAGAAGACCAACCACAAAGAAAATCATGCCTAGAATGAAGAAAGAACAAGGAAGCGAGAGGGAGTGCTGGGCGGCTGGGCAGTTAACTTGGCTATGCTGGAGCCTTGAGGCAGCAATCCTGTGAGATGCCCTTCCACCATTCAGTAGGCTGTGCAAGGACCCAAGGATGCCTGTCAGCACAGAGACTGATGTGGCCTGCCTCTGTGGGGCTGTTCTCCCAGACCAGACAGTCCTTCCTGTACTTGTCAGATGCCAGCTGGCTGGCAGGAGCAAAGAGTGAACGGCCTGGGGCCAGGGAGGGAGCGGGGAGGGGTGGTCTCTGCAGAGGAGCAGTTGACAACCACAAGCAGAGCAACAGCTAATTTAGGCCTGCGGCTGCATCCAGGTTCCCCCCAGGTGCTCTGCTCCCCTCCTCGCAGCAGTGTTCATAGCTAATGCCGGTGTAATTATAGCCCCAGTGGCTTCCATTTGGAGCTTGAATAGTGAAAGTGTTTGCTATGGGGTGGGACATGTAAACCCCTGGGTCTCAACTTGGTAAATTTCCTAGAAGAAAAAAAAATCAAGACATGCAGCAGTGTGAACAACAACTGCCTGAATACTGGGAAGATACCCCTTCTGTATCTGCAGGGGGACAGGCAGACGGCAGGGTGCTCCATTGTGGAAGATACCCCTTCTGTGTCTGCAGGGGGCAGGCAGCTGGCAGGGTGCTCCATTGTGGAAGATACCCCTTCTGTGTCTGCAGGGGGGCAGGCAGCTGGCAGGGTGCTCCATTGTGGAAGATACCTCTTCTGTGTCTGCAGGGGTGCTCCATTGTGGAAGATACCCCTTCTGTATCTGCAGGGGGCAGATGGTAGGGCTCCATTGTAGAAAATACCCCTTCTGTGTCTGTAGGGGGGCAGATGGTGGGGTGATCCATTGTGGAAGATACCCCTTCTGTGTCTGCAGAGGGCGGGGCTGTGTGGTACTCCATTGTGGAAGATACTCCTTCTGTGTCTGCAGGGGGAACAGATGGTGGGGTTCCATTGTGGAAGATACCCCTTCTGTGTCTGCAGAGAGCAGGGCAGGGGGGGCAGATGGTGGGGTGCTCCATTGTAGGAGATACCCTTCTGTGTCTGCAGGGGATGGGGCTGTGGGGTACTCCATTGTGGAAGATACTCCTGTGTCTGCAGGGGGAACAGATGGTGGGGTTCCATTGTGGAAGATATCCCTTCTGTGTCTGCAGAGAGCAGGGCAGGGGGAAGATGGCGGGGTGCTCCATTGTGGAAGATTCTGGAAGCTTAGGTCCTCCCAATCCCTATTCACTTCCTGTGCAGATAGCTGAGACCACATAGACCTCAACAGAGACTCGGGAGCTGAAAATGAGTGCCAGGCCCTTTGACCCAGGGCTGCCTATCCCTGACAGATGTTGCCACTGAGGCCCTATGAGGGTCCTCTAGGCCTGTAGATAGAGAACCAAAGATGGGTGAAATTGTGAGTGGCAAACAGCTGCCCCGGGGATTCAATGGCACTTGGCGCTGTCCAAACCCTCAGGGAATCTTTGCTACCAGCAGCTCCAGCTCCCAGAGATACATCTTGGCTTCTTTATCCCTTCCTTTGTCCCTCCCCTCGGTGTAAGCCAAGAAAATGGGGACACAGTTGGCTGAATAGGGATAGCAGCCTCACCACAAAACATCTACACCAGCCTCCTACACCCTGGGGGGTCAGTTCTCTCTTCTCGCCAGGAGCACCCCCCTGAGCCAATGGTCTATCCTCAGCACCAGGCTGTCCCCAGGTATGGTACCCACCCTTCAATCTGATATTCCATGAACAGCTGTTCTGCATTTAACAGAACTGAGTTTGCCAGTCACCCAAGCATGACCCACCATATTCAGATCCTTTTAACAGTATCACTTCTACTTAATAGTGTGTGTGTGCATGTGTGGTACTGTGGGCTAATTGCATGGTCTACCACTGAGCTAGTCCCCGCAGCCTTTTTTACGAGGTTACTCAGACTAGCCTTGAACTCATTCGATGGTCCAAAGAGCCTTTGAACATGTAATCCTCCTGCTTCAGCCTCCCACATGGTTGGGATTAAATCCTGAACTATTAGACTCCCTTAATTATTTAGTGAAATTTTAGGTTTTTCCTTAACTAATTCAATCTCTACAGCTTTCAGTTCTTCCACAGATAGGTCTCACATGAGAGCATCTCATTAGTTCTGGATCTGACACGTTAAAGCCACTACGCTCAATTTGTTTATCAATTGTGTGGCATATCCATCTCAAATTCCAACTTTACTGTGTATGCACTCAGAGGCAGGAGACTAGCTGTGAGCAGAGACGCTCAAACTTCATAATCTCAGGCATCTACAAGGCCCACCGAGTTACAGGCTCTATGGCTGGCACTTGGATTTTGCAACTACCCTATGATTCTAAGCTTCCTTCCAAAGTTTGAACCCAACACCTAGAAACAAGCCCCAAGTGCTGCTAGTGACCACACCCAAATGCACATCCACGGACTCACAGGCACACACACCTAGTACACCTAGCTCTCCACGGACCAGTTTCACCTGAGCAGAAGATAGCTCTGTTTCACCTAAGCGTGATTCTCAGGCATCTCTTGTTCCTCCTATCTCCTCCATATCATCAAGGTATACTTTCCAATCACAAACAAATAGGCAGAAATAAGAGTCTCAGCCTTCTGAGATTCTCACAAGGCACAGGGACCTAGGTACTTCAAGTTCCCTTCTTGCCCGTGGGTCACTTGCCCCCCCCCAACCTCATCTGCACATGTGTGCACACAAAGGCTCTCTGCCAACAGCACCAGGGCCTGGCAGTCAAACAGAAACCAACCAACAAATATTTTCAAGAACTGACTAGAACGGCCTAGAAAGATGGAGTCCTGTTTTCCAGGGGCTTACATTACACGCCACTGACAGAAAAGCTGGCAATAAAACACATATGCATAAAAAAGATTTAAAGGGCTGAGACGTGTGATGAAGGAAATAAGAAAATTCAGAAAAGAATGATGGAGAGAGGAGAAGCAGAGTGTCTGCCAGGAGGGGACATCAATTTGAGAACGATGAGCAGGAGTAGATCACACACAAAAATCCAAGGTCAGAGGATTACGAGCAACAGGAAGGTCACGTGCAAAGGCCTGGAGAGAGGCATGGTTTAGCATGTTCCCAATCCAAAAAAAAAACAGAATAAATGAAAAGAATGAGGTGGCTGAAGCTTCTTGAACAAGGAAAATATTAGGGAGAAAATAATTTGGAGGGAGGCAGTGAGGGCCTTGTAGAACATGGTAAAAACTTTAGGGGTTTCTTTTGGGTTTTTGTTGCTGCTGCTGCTGCTGCTGGTGGTGGTGGTGGTGGTGGTGGTGGTGGTGGTGGTGGTGGTGGTGGTGGTGGTGGTGGTGGTGGTTTTGGTTTGGTTTTTTGAGACAGGGTTTCTCTGTGTATCTTAGGAGCCTTTCCTGAAACTCACTTTGTATGCCAGGCTGGCCTTGAACTCACAGAGTTTCTCCTGCCTCTGCCTCCCGAGTGCTGGAATTAAAGGCATGCACCACCACTGCCCAGTTAAAATTTTAGGTTTTAACACTTGGAGGAGGGAAGGAGGAGACACAATAGCTTCTTCATCAATACATGGAAGATTGGTATACTGAGAAAGGAGGAGGGAGAAATGGGCTAAAGTGGAGAGGAGTGTTTTTGTACCAGGCCAGAGAGGTGAAGGCTTGCGCAGGTATCACTGTAGCCTACTTTTATTTGGCACATTAAGTGGAGAACAGCATAGCAGGATCGGCTGGATTTTGAGTGGAAGGAGAGAGAACTCCAGAAGACTAGAGTTTCATCTGTCAGGTAGATGGTGCTGATTGACAGAGAACTGACAGAGAATACTAGGGAGGAAAGAGGAGACTAGAATTATTTGGGTATTTTTGGACGAAACTTGGTTGGTGTGAGAGAATTCATAAGTAGCCAAATGGAGATGGTGACAAGACAGAGAATCAGAGAGCCATCTGGGCTAGAGACACCAAGCTAGCTACGTCATAACTCACATGAGTGGTCACCCAACTCAACAAGACTTCCTAGGCTGAGCTTGAGAAGAGAGATGAAAAGGTCCCGGGATGAGCCAGAACTATGGGTGCCAGTGTGTAGTACAGACTGAGAAGCAATGGAACTTGAGTTGGAGGAAATCACGAGAATCTGGTGTCATGAAGTCAAGAGTTTCGTGAAAGGAAAGGAGAGTCAACCGGACGGTCAACAAACTGCAAGCAGTTAGGGGTATGCTAACAACGAGAAAAAGAATAAACAAACTCTGCCAAGGCAGGGTGGATGACTGAAAGACAGAGGGGGGGGAAAGGAAGGGCAGGAGAAGAGACAGAAGTGGGGAGCCCATACTGTGATCTATTGCCTTTTGCCCTCAAGAGGCCACCCAACTGCAGCTTCAGTTTTGCAACCAGCAATCTCTGAACTCTCTTCCAGCCTCGGTCAAGGGCTGCTGGGGAGGCAATAGCACTAATTAACAAACTTGAGAAGACTCCAAGTTGTCTGAAGCTCACATTCTAGAGCAGAGGAGATCAGAATCAAAGACAAACAAAAAAAAAATACCTCTTGTCTCCTAGGTTCCGTCCTCTGCCTCTGGTTATTGTTAAGAGTGGGTCCTCTGACCTAGCGGTGGCTTGGAAAGTGGAACCATCGAGAGATGGGCGACTGCCTAGCATACCAAGTGCACAGAGGTTATAGGAACTTCTTTGGGCTTCATTTGTCTCATGTGCAAGATGGGGCCACAGTGCTCACACTGTATGTATACAAGTGACATCCAAGGTTAGACAGGGTGATGAAGAAGAAAATACCCACTGGGGTTTGAATGCAAGTCGCATGCCCCCACAAGGGCTCATGGATGGAAATTTTTGCTTAATCCCCAGCTACTGGCAGATGGCAGAACCTTTGAAGGTGGGGTTGCAGGGAGGTCTCTTCACCATTGGGTGCATGCTCCCAGAAGGCAGCGCTTATGAATGGTGGTTCTATGGAGAGGGAGAATTGTCTTAAAAGCCTGAGTTTGGCCTCATCCTCTCTTCTCAGGTCCAAGAGGTAACCATTTGTTCTATACATGACCCTCCCCCCCCATACTGTTGTGCCCTTTCAAGCCTTGGTCCCTGATCCTCCCAAACACTGAACTGAGTTTTTTCTTCAATAGTCAGCTGCCTCTAGCGTTTCCTGATAGTATTGCCAAATTCATTGCCAATGTCCCTTCAAGTCTCTAATTCATAGTATATAAGCAACAAAGGCCTGCCTAAAAATAAGATTCCCCAGCTGGAAAGTGCCTCTTCCCATCTCTCTAACTCTGCAACATCCATCACACCTGTTGACAGAAAAAGCCAGATCCACGTGATCCTGCCTTTATACACTATGACCATAGGGAAAAGGTCCTTCGGACTCCACCTCCATGAACAAGAGGCAATCTCCAGAGCTTCTCTTCTCCATGAAAATCTGACAAAGCGGGACCTCAGACCCCTTCTCAAATTCGGCCCCCACCCCTGAAGCTCCTAATCAATCTACAGAAAATGGTACCTTAGTTGCCCCCAAGAGATCACAGGGCTATGCCAACACTCCACCTCCCATTCCCCTCTGCTGTCACTCAAAGACCAGAGAACCAAGAGGACCCGAATCTTCATCTCCCACTACCCTACATGCCCAGAGCACTGCCCTACCCAGACAGGCCCAAGAAGTCCGAGTCCAATCCAGTGACCCCAGCACAAAGCCACAGGGGCTCTTTAAAGGAAGCAGACATTCTGAAAGCAGGTCAACCCACCTGAAGGCAACCTGATGGAAGACAAAATGCAGTAGAGATCAACAAAAGTCAGTCTGAATGTTTTTGAATACCTTGTTATAGTTTGACAATTTTTAACCACAATTAAAATTTATTCTCAAATTCCTCAAAGGCCAGATTAGTCTGGATTTTATGGTTCTGGAAATTTAAATTTTAAGTGTTTTCCTTTGCAAAGGGACTTTTTAAGTCATATTTTAGGTCTCTGTATCTTTGAAATATACTTCTGGGACATGGGGTTTTCATATATACAACAGAGGCATATCAGTCTCAGCTCTGTGTTTATAAAAGCTGAAATTGAGGTATTTTATATTGGTAGGATTGACCTTCGGCATTTCTTCTTGTGATTAATGGATGCTGACATGAGGCCCCAATCTGTTAACTAAAACTTTGTTTACTGATTATGAAATAGACTTTTCTCACCACAGGAAACATACATCAACTTACAACCCTTAGCTTCTAAAATACACTGAATACATCTTAAAATACAGTTACCAAGCACATTTGCAAAACACTCAAAAGCCATGGAAACCATTCAACATGAATCTCTAAAATAAATTTTTCCAATAATTCAAAACATTAAGAGTAGATAAATAAAAACATTTGTCAAAACCAGCGACTTCCTCATTTAACACACTAATCATGGAAGAAAAGGCCACTGGTCAGCTGGTGTGTAGATTAACCTCTGAGTCCAGGGTAGAAAGGGAGGTCCTCTCTTCTGCTTGCCACATTTCTATGCCATCTGTCGTCCTGTGAAGGTCATATCGTCAATCTCCTGCCCCCACTCCTCAGTGGGGCTGTCACCTATCAATGCCCCCATTCTTTTAAGAGTGACTCCTCCTTTGGCTAGTCATCTCTTCCCACGCCATCCTTGGATCCTCTCCCCCACAGAAATGGTCTTTACAACATAATCTTCCTGCCTCCATGACCGTTTCCCACTCCCCTGCTGCCCATTGCCACAGTCACGGCCCCAGCCTTGCTTTCACTGGGTCTGTACCAGCATCCCAGCCTTGGATAAACTTCTCCCCACCTCTCCAGCTTTCCCTCAGGAATTCCTACTCCTAGAAAAATCTGTCACCCTCCCTGAGACTTAACCACTGCCGTGACCAGCCTTCCACCACCCCACCCCATCCTCAAACATTCCTCTTACAGGCTTAACTTCCTGGCCTCCAAGCAAACACATCACCTCATCAGTCCCTCTTCTGACACACTAATCTCAGGGAAGCAAAGCTTCCTTCCATCTCCAGGCTGCCCAGCAGCTTAGTGTCACTCAGAGACACACCATCCAAAATGACCGATCTGACTTTAAATGCCTCTACTCACGCCTAAAATGTCCTATAAAAGCTACTTCACAGTTTCTCCTAACTCAGTCTCCCTGAGCTGTTTCTTACCTCTTTGTTCTGATGGGACAACATTATGTTTTACTATGTTCAGGTTGCTACTAGATAGATAGATAGATAGATAGATAGATAGACAGACGATAGATAGATAGATAGATAGATAGATAGATAGATAGATAGATAGATAGATAGATAAATAGATGATAGACAATCAGACAGACAGATGATAGATAGATGGATAATAGATAGATAGATAGATAGATAGATAGATAGATAGATAGATGATAGATAGATAGATAGATAGATAGATAGATAGATAGATAGATGATAGACAGAGAGACGATAGATAGATAGATAGATAGATAGATAGATAGATAGATAGATAGATGATAGATAGATAGATAGATAGATAGATAGATAGATAGATAGATGATAGACAGAGAGACGATAGATACATAGATAGATAGATAGATAGATAGATAGATAGATAGATAGATAGATAGATGGATAGATAGATAGATGATAGATAGATAGATAGATAGATAGATAGATAGATAGATACCAATCAGATGATCTATAAGTAAAGAACCCCCCTCTAGAGGTTGGAAAGGCCAAGATGTCTATCAAACATTCGCTTTCAGCTCAAGGACAATCATGTTTCCCTGTGTTATTGTTTGTCCAAGGGG
Organism: Alexandromys oeconomus; assembly: GCA_963919705.1. Classification (NCBI taxonomy): domain Eukaryota; kingdom Metazoa; phylum Chordata; class Mammalia; order Rodentia; family Cricetidae; genus Alexandromys; species Alexandromys oeconomus. The sequence goes on from CAWTZB010000064.1 coordinate 25,121,311, forward strand.
TATTACCTAGTTTCCTCAGGAATCCAACAACCTCTCCTGTCCTCCACGGGTTCCTTCACACACATGATGCACATAAACTCGCGCAAGCGCACACACACACACACACACACACACACACACACACCACTCATAAAGATAATACATGAAAACCCTCTTAATACTCCCCCCTTCAGGATTAAGATCCCAACCCACGAACTGGGTGGGAGAGTGTGGCTTCCACAAACATTCGGAGCACAGAACTTTGCCTCATATTTTATAAGGAGAGAGCTGGACAGAATCCCTCATTTCCCTTCCCTGGCAACAACCAGTCTTTCTCACCTGCAACCCAGCTTTGCCTTCTGTTACCATGGAGGTAAAGGTGTCCCTGCCAAAGGCCACCTGGCCTCTCGTGCTTGTGTGTGCCATGTGGATCTCATCCCTCCTCACTGCTCAAGGACATCCCTCTTGCCCCCTCCACTCTCCTCTTATGCCTTCCAAATCCTCCCTGTCATGTTCCATCCAGCGCAGTGAACAAACACACAGCCATTACTACCCGTCCGCAAAGAGAACAAAGCCTCCCTTCGGCCCACCAGTCCCCTTTACCTGTTGCTCTCCATAATGAAGCCTGAGGGGGTGATGCTCCCAAATCTATCAACCCATCTCACTCTCCTTATGGGTTCAGTAGGAGGTTGGGGTAGCCCCATGTAGACAAGGGATGTGGGTAGTCATGTCCCAAGTTTCTCTTGCCTGACTATGGCTATATACCTGGCACCCCTTCACTTTCATCTCAAACAGCTGGTACCCACCCAGTGTTTCACTCCCAACTGGCTCTCCTCCCCTGTAACCCTCATCTTAGCCCTCCGCTTTTTAGATTCTATCCCCCCTCTCTAAACTTCTGCTTCCTCAGCTTCAAATATCATCTATACACTAGTATCTGTCTATAGATTGCCCCTCCCCCTGACTTTGGCATTTCCCGGTGAAGGTCTATCTGACATCTCAGTCCTAACACAGACTAAACGGAATTCTTGATCTCTGCCCCCCCAACTCCAGTCTGTCCCTCCCCTCATCTTACCATCATAATAAAGGGCAGCATCACTGTTGAACAAGCCAGAGATGTGGCTGAGCCACAATTATAGTTCCACACACCTCCACACTCTATCCCAAGCCCATCCGTTAGCTTCATTCTCCTCTGACTATCTGTCTCTTACCTGGACTTCAGCGGTAACATCTTAACTGGGGCCACTCTTGCCCATGCCCCTGCCTCCTCCTCACCATCCATTCTCCCTGGAATAAGAGTAGTTTTCAAATGCATATGTGGTACTGTGCTGCTCAAGCACCTAAAATCTTCCCAGTGATTCCCCGCCACTTCTCAGCTAAAAACACCCAACTCCCAACTACTTGGTCTGCATCTTTTAAAGATGACACCACTTACCTCAGCATTCGCCTCCCATAACGCTATCATCCGCCTCACTCAGGGGTGTAGCTACATGGACTCTTGCAGATCCTACCTCCACACACAGGTTGCCCACTGGGGTCTTCCCATACCTGTTTCAAACCTGCCATTCCCCTGTTCTCCCCCATGCTAGGCTCTTCTTGTGAGTCATACCTAGGTATTCATATGGCTTCACCCAGCATCTTATTTTTGTGTTGGCTTAGCGATTGTCACAATTATATCTTTCCTGTTCATTTGCTCCTTGGCCTGTCTCTGGTTTTCCCTCTCCGCAGCACCTTAGCTCCATAAGAACAGGGAGTCTTTGGTTCAAGTTATTAGTGTACCCTCTACGTCTAGACAAGGGCATGGAACGCTAGGGTTTTCCGGGAATATTTGGGAACAAATGCCTCTTGGGAGAGGGCTCGTGGAAACTGCCTCCAAGTGAGGATGTCCCAAATTATATACACACTTAAACCTAGTTCTTTTGTAGGCCAGACCAAAATGCCTTCCTCTTTTCTAAAGGTCCTCAGTCTTCATCCCTAAACCATGTTCTCAGAAAGTCCAGAAAGACAAGAAAGGGAGCTAGGAAGAGTGGCTGCTCCCTATGGGGCAACAGTTTAGAGTCTGTTCTGACCAGGAGAGAGCCATATCTCCAACCTCCACCTTTCTACCTCCCTGACTCTGTCCCTCCTTATCCTTCCCGTTATTTCTGCAGGCAGAAAGCTGTTGTCCCAAATTTATAGCCACGCCTACACACACCACTACACACACACTGACATGCCATGTTAACACACCCAACACCCATACACATCACCACACCGACACATTAAACACAATTATATTAGCCATGTAAAACCACACAAATGACCCAATATATTAATTCACAACTGAACAACTACACACATTAAATACACACAACACTCCTTATACTTACTCTCACACAACCTACACTCCACACACACATACATACATGCTAGCATACATTACACACACACCATCCCATATATACATGAAACACATACACAACCTACCCCATGTGCCATATGTACATACTAACTTACACAGCTACATATATATATATATACAATAAACACACACATAAGGCATCCCATAAACACATAACACCACACATTCATACATACTCATATATAACTATACATACGTATACATACACACCCAATAGGTACATTGGGTGTGTGGATATATATATATACACACACATATATATATATACACATATGAAGGTTATCACATATAAAAGACACACAAGCATACTCACATATACACACAACATGTATTAACACATATTGGCTCATGTATACCACCTCATGCATGTATACATATATACACATATATGCCACACATACTTACAAGCTCTATTCTCACTCCACTCTGTGTCTGCACACTGGCCTCTTACTGTGGTCCTTTCTCTGTGATCCCCACATGCACAGGATCATATGGATGGATGGATGGATGGATGGATGGATGGATGGATGGATGGATGGATGGATGGATGACTAGGAAGGTGAGTATCCAGTGTGGGAATTCACATCAATCTTGCCTGCCTTCCATAGACTGGAGTAGGTGCAGTCAATGGCTAAATCAGGGCCCCATTGTTGTGCAGAATCTCAAGAGAGCCAGCGCAGGAATTGATGACAACAGAAAGTGTCCAGCCAAGAGCCACTTCACATGCCAGCTACCAGCAGAGCCCCAGAGAGCAAGCTGGTAACTGCCTACACGATGAAGAACATCAAAAAGAGGCCTCCAAAAAGGCCTGCCCAAGCTACAGCACCCAAAGTTCTACCACTAAAAAGTGTTTCTTTAGGTTACATTTTTTTCTCTAATGGTTCATTTTTCCCAGAAGTGTCTTCCTTGAACACAAAGGCAAGCAGAGATGAAGTCACCAACACCCTGATCACACCTCAGCTCCAGCAAATCCTTCCACCCCCTGACAGGAGCCTGAAGCTCTCTGGCTTTTACAGGGACAAGAAGAGAGGTACACAGATCTCTACAGCTCGAATAGTCCTAGGTATGGACACTGGCTCAACCTCTACTGGTCCAAGCTACCCAATAGCATGACCACAGCCATGGGTCACTCGCCCCCACCATACCAAGTGATGGTCCCCTCTCCCCGAACCCCTCTTCCTGGCTAGCAGAGATCTCTGCAAGGGGGGGGGGGTGAAAAGGGCGACAGAACTACAGCTAAAAGCCCAGTTCTCATTGACACCCAGAGTCTCTGACAGCTGTTAGAAGAAGGATGTGATTTTGAAATTTAAATAACACACTTCTGCATTCGGCTCAGGGAGACAACATGAGGATAAGCAGTTTATCGCAAGAGCCACCATGAAGCCGATAGGGAGGGGCTGTGCTCCTCCACATCCTCCAGCCCACCCACCTGCTTACATCCTCCATTCCATAGCTGTCTCACGGGAGTCTCTAGATCACACTGCCTGACTGCTGGACAAGAAGGCAAAGACTGAACCTCCCTTCACTCTGCAGAGCCCAGGCTGTAAGGCCCATCCACACCAGGGAGCTAGAAGAGGCTCAGAACCCTTGAGGTCCTCTCATCGCAAACTGACCCAGGCTTCCCAGCCATGATGCTGTCAGCAATGTCAGCTAGAGAGCTAGAGAGCGAGCTAGACCCATCAGTAAAGACCTCACTCTGCGATCACGAGGACCTGAGTTCAAACCACAGAGCGGTTGTGAAAAAGCCAGGAGCCGCTGTGTACACTTGTAATCCTGGTGCACACTTATAATCCCGGTGCGAGAGGAGGCAAAGGCAGGAAGATCCCTGGGTGCACTGGCCACGCAGCCTAACTGCTCAGCCAGCTCCAGGACAGTGAAAGACCCTCTCTCAAAAGCAAGGTCACTGTGCCTGTGGGAAAACACCTGAGGTTGACCGTTGGCCTCTATACACAGGTATACACAAGGGCATGTACACATGAACATCTCACACACACACACATACTTACATATATATGAACCCACACACATACATACAAAGAAAACAGAACTGCCATTCCCAGGTACCACACCTCATCTTCCAAGACTTTCCTGATATCCCCAGGCATTGTTCATTGCTGCCTCCGCTAAAATCTTGGGTAAGCATCTTGTCTGAACCATGTGGACAGTAAGTCACCTATTGGGACACCTTGGTCAAGTGTCTGATGTCCCCCTTTACAATTAGGACACGGGTCTCGCCTTGTACAGCAGTGGACAGCGTGTGTCTCCAGCATATACTTCTAATGGACAGAATAAAGCGGTATTCATTTCAAGGCCCACCTTGACCCCAACTTCTCTGTGAACATTTCTTGCACCCCTCAAGGCATCCCTCATCTCTGCACCTGACAATAAGACCCAGAACACACGGAACATCTCACAGTTGTTTGGAAACCTCAGTTACCTTCACCCAGGCAGGCCTAACCCTCCTACTGAGGTCAGTCTTTCCCTCCAGTCCCTGGACCGTTATCCCAGTGGTCACCATCCAGGGTGCTCCTGAGTGCCACGCGCCACATGAGGAGCTGTCCTTCTGTCATCACCAGATACAGGTCAGCTGACCTATTCTGGTTCAGGAGAGCCAAGTAGCCCAGAGATCACACAGCAAGTAGAGCAAGGCCACATTCAACACTAAACTAGCCAACCTCGAAGTCCACATCATCCTTCACTCCGGGGCTCTCGGGGGATGTGTATAGGTGTCATGCACAGGGGTAGGTAGGTCCCCAGGAGGTATGGAGAAGAATGTAGACACAGGACACAGAATTGCGTGCACCACAGTTACACACATGCTTAAACCCTAAGAATGATGGAACACCACACCATGGAACTGAGACCACAGTGGTGTCCCCTCTCAGAAGCCTCCTGCAAGGTTGCTTAGACATGACTTCTCTTTTATCCTGAAACCCCAAAAATAAAACAACTGGAGTCACCAGCAAGAATGCCCCTGCCCCTTTCTATGATCCACCCAAGCTGGACGGTCAGCTCGGGTAGACACAGCCAGCCTCCAACTCTCCAGTCTCAGAAAGCTCCTGAGCTCAGGTCTCTCACCAGCCACTGTCTGTTTCACCCAGTCACAGGAAGACTGTCATTGTGTAAGACTTTGACTGAGCCTTCAGGGTGCCACTGTCCTCTAAAATAATCACCTCCATTCTAGCCCCCACAAGCTCTATTCTGCTGTCTGAGGTTTGTCAAGCAAACAAGAGGTACACATCTCTCAAATGCTATCTAGGCTGACCCTGCCACCATGTATCATCTGACCTTAGAGAAGTTACTGTGTGACGATTTCAAATAGCTAACATATTTCCATGTAACACGCCAGGCAAAGTGCTTGCTTACGCTATCTCACTTGGTCATTGCAGAACTCCTAGAAGACAGGTGTGTCTGCTGGCCCGTACACATTTCTAAGGAGCTAGGCAGTGCTGGAAGTGGAACTTGGACCCTAGTCTATGTCTGCCCCTTCTCTCTGAACCTCAGTTTTCTTTACTGTTGGGTATTTGGGCTCCCTTCCAACTACAAAAAAAAAATGAGGAGCTGATTTACAAATACACTTCAAACATATGTATCAAGCGATACCCGTATGGGACATAGAGACCCTGGATACTCCCTCAGGGATCTCAGCCAGAAGGTAGACAGAAGGTAGAGTCAGAGCCTAATGACATAGTACCATCGACCCATCACTTCTCTGTATCCCTTAGATATGGCCCCATAGCTCTCAGAGACACCCTTGCTGGCCCAAACCAGTACTTTGTGCTCACTGATGCCCAGCCAAGTCCTTCGCTCTCCCTTGGGCCCACAGCCCTACTAGCTGCAGGTCATCTACCACAACCTATTTTTTTTTTTTTGAGACAGGGTTTCTCTGTAGCTTTTGGTTCCTGTCCTGGAACTAGCTCTTGTAGACCAGGCTGGCCTCGAACTCACAGAGATCTGCCTGCCTCTGCCTCTCAAGTGCTGGGATTAAAGGCGTGCGCCACCACCGCCCGGCCTACCACAACCTTTTTCAGAGAAACTCTCTGCCTAAAAGCTCTCACTTTCTTCTCTCTCTCTTTTTTTTTTTTTCACCCTCAACTGCCCCCGGAAGCCTGGGACAAGACTTGCTCAATTTCAGCACCTTGACCCCTGCATCCGTCTAGACAACCTCTTACCACCATTGTCCAGAGCTACCTGAGAGAAGATTACCAACTAGCAAACCCAGTTTGGTCTCCACATGCAGAAGCGACATTACTTGACCCATTTTCACTAAAGTCTCTCCAGCACCCCTGAAGGTTATACAGCATACACCCAGTTTACAGATGCAGCCACCCCAGTGCAAAGAGGCCATAGTGAGGTCCAAGAATGCATGGTTCATGGTGATCGGCATGCTGAAAGTCCTCCCAAAGCCCATGTATTGAGTTTCCAGTTGGTGAGGATGCTCAGAACTAATAGGACCTTCAGAAAATGGGGTCTAGAGGGAGGAAGTTAGGCCATAGCGCATGCCTATGGAGTAGCTATCAGGATTTGGGATTTTCAGCTTCCATCTTCCACACTCTTCCACCACAGTGGACTGCTCACCACCGGTCCAAAGCAACGTGGCCAAGCAACCATGGGCTGAAACCACGACCCCAAATAAACTTTTCCTCCTTCTAAATTGTTTATCCCGGGGATTCTGTCACATCCTGTCACAACGATAGAAAGCTGACTAACATATTCAGCAGCAAAGACTGGATTTGTTTCCAGGACTGTTGGCCCATGTTCTTCCCCTGTACCAGTTGCCTCTTCAAATGCCCTGGTTTATGTTTTCAAGGACAGTTTGAATTTAAAACAAAACAAAACAAAAAAACAAGGCCGACTACTCCATTAAATATTTCTTTCTTCTCATGTTAAAGTATAGGCTTCTAACACTCCCGTTGCTATGGGTCAGTCACGGCCACACCGCTGATTCAGCATTGAACCCAGGGCCTGCCAAGGAAGCCTATGAAGAAGGAAGGGGAAAGATAAGGCTGTGCCTTTCCCGGGGCGTCTGGCAAGCAGAGGGTGTTGTAAAATTCTGGCAGCCTTTCTTGACAACTGAATCCCAGAAGGACCTTCCGAGAACTCCGGCAGAGATGAAGGGCTCACCCTCCAGGATCTCTGTAACAAACACAGCCTCAACCCTCAGAGCGGAAATGGTAAAACACAAAGGCAGGCGGACCCCTAAGATCCAACAGCCTCCCTCTTTCCACAGGGACCCAGCTAGCGGCAGCGAACTAAGAGGAGGGCGCCCAGACCTGGCACTCCCCAGCAGAGACATCACAGAGAAACGGTAAAAGGGCTGCACACAGCCGAGCAAGGACATACAGACGTGAGGAGACGCCGTTATCAACTACATGTCATCCTCCAGGATAGCACCCACTAAGGCCCAGTGCTCTGGTACAGAATTTCAGGTCTCTCTGCCCAAAGACTCACCAGCCCATGGAGAGCCAGGCAGAGAATTGTGGCAGCCTAAGGTCCAAGCTCATCTGTACTGCCTACTACTGTACCACTTCTTGTATGCATTTGTGAGACAAAAGATGAGGGCGTTCAAACTCATGTCTTCATCCATCATAGGAGGGAAAAAACTCAAGTCTGGAGCTGGGAAGACAGGTGCCCAAAGCCTCTTGTGGGATTTGGGGCACACACCACGCATGAGTCTGGCCTCCTGATTTTGGTTCTCACTTTTTCTCCTGACTCCCCACAATGGCTTCCTTGGTTTCCTAGAGCAGGACCCAGGCCAGGGCCTCTCCTCCCCAGATACCCCTCCAGAGAGCATTGCTCCCTGGCCCAATTTCAGGGCTGGTCTGGGTGAAACTCTCTAGCAGAAAATCTTTATGCAGCAGACACTGACACTCTGCAAGACAGGGGTGTTGAATAGACAGACAAGGAGACCATTGCATGAGCAGCTCAGAGTCAGCAACTTGCTACGTGCTGCTCAGTGATAACTGGGCCAGACATGATGGCTCTGGAACTCCATGTTCTAGTCTACTGACCACCAAAAGAGTCACCAGGACCATGTGCTAGTTACTTTTCTTGTCATTGTGGCCAAATACCTGACAGAAATCACTCAAAGGAAGACAAGTTTATTCTGGCTTAGTTTGGGAGGACACAATCCATCGTGGCAGGACATTATAGGGGCTGGAGGAGGTTGGTCTGTGAAAATGGAAGCTTGAAGTAACAGGTTTCATAGAGTATGGGTCAGGAGTCTGGGGGCTCAGGCCAGAAGCAGGGCTAGATTATAAGAGGGCCAACCTAGAGTGACTTTCCTCCACCGGCCATGCTATCTACAAGGCTCTGCAACCTCCCCAAATAAAAACACCACCAGACTTCAAACACATTAGCCTATGGGGGACATGACACACCCAAACTATAATGGAGCACCATAGCATCCAATGCCGGGCTCTTAGGGAGGGCACTGGACTGGAAGACAGTTCCAGAGCTATACCTGGCCCAAGTTATCAGGGTCAGCAGGTAGCAGCAGGTACTCTGTGAACTGCACATCCAGTGATTTCCTCTCTTGTCTTGTCAACCCCTGTTTCCCACAGAGTGTCAAGTGTCTGTTACATAAAGATTTCCTGCTGGAAAGATACTCAAGGATCCAATCCAGGAAGCAATAGGAGCCAGGGTTAAGGTGAGGACCTTGGGCCTCCAGCATTCACAGAGCAAACTCCAAAGCACCTGTCTCCACGATAGTCATCAGATGGCATCTGATCAAGGAGTAGCAGGCACATTGGGTACATTTAGACTTCCAATATGTCCCCACCACAGCAGGCTATGCCAGCGTGCCCTCATTAGAGCCCAATCTCAGAAGGACAGATCCATAGAGGAGTTATACTCCAATCTAATCAGAAACCATGAGACTCAGAACATCAGCTGGAAGGGGTTTTAGTCCGTCAGTCATATAACCCAGCCACATAGGATGGCCAAAATTCGTAAGATAGTTAGCCCTGTGCCTATAGCAGAGCCCAGAAGGAAGCCTGCTCTAAGCACAAAGCTACTGTTCCGTAGGACCCTACTGGGGAGTCTATAATAGTAGAAGCCAAAGGCCAGCTTTGAGATCTCCACCCATCTACTTCTACCATCCCTAATCACCACCAGGACCCAAGACCATGTCCAGATGACCACTCTCTGGCTACTATAGTTTGAGTACTTGTTTGTTTTGTTGTATTGAGATGGAGTCTTATTCTAGGATGTCCTCAGACTTATTATATAGAGCAGACTAACCTCAAACTAGCAATTCTCCTGCTTCCGTCTTCTAAGTGTTAGGATTAAAGGCATGTACCATTCTCCCTAACTCTATAGTTTTAACCTAAATGGCCCCAAATGTCCATCTATGAAGGACTTGGGCCCCAGGTTGGCACTATGAGAAGGAGCTGAAACTTTAAGAGGTGGGACCTAGTGCGAGGTCTTTAGATTACTAAGAGTGTGTCCTCAAAGGGACTATGGAGTCCTGATCTCTTTCCATTCTTCTGTTTCATTTTCCAGATATGAAGTCAGAAGTTTGGCTCCACACCACAGCTCTACCCCACAAGATACTGCCACAGGTGCCCAGTAGTGAGTGAACCAATCTTGAACTAAAAAGCCTCAGACCCTGGGAGTCAGAGTGAGCCTTTCTTCTGTAAGCTGATGACATTGAGTGTCTTGTGTAGTAACAGAACCCAACCAACACACTGGTCAATGTCTCCCTTCTTGTGAGAGTCTAGGATCTCTTCCACCAGGAACACATACCCCAACCCCCAGCCAGGGTCATCTTAAGGAGGCATATTCCGTGGAAAGGAAGGTATCTTGTCAAAGTTGCAATCTGGTCTTCCAAGTGCCCGAAAATAAACCGACATTCCAAGCAGCCGTCCTGATGGCCATCCATAACTCAACCCTGTGACACAAACTTTATTTCTTGGTACTTAATTCCTCCACCTGAAGGAATTAGTCTTCCCTCCTTTGAGGGATGATAATAACAAAACATATTTGACAAGCATTCTCCTAGAGACCAGGAGGGCTTTTGGCTCACACTTTGAAACTGTGCTTCTTAACAAGCCCCACAGGGGACACTTGGCAGTGTCTAAAGACATTGGTGCTTTTCACACCTTGGGAATGTGTAAGTGCATCTAGAAACAACTCTGGGGACAACGCTTAACATTCCACAATGCAAAAAAAAAAAAATGCTGACAAAGCCAAGGTGTCCTCATCGCTGCTATTAAGAACCAGGATTCAGAGCAATAGGAGTCTTAGACGGTTCCAAAGCCTGGGGCCCAGATCCCTGTACTCAGACTCAGAGAACAAGCTTCAGGCTGGCCACTGGAGCCTGTAAGAGCTGACCACACACACGGGGGGTGGGGGGGACAGAGAGAGAGTAAAAGATGGGGAATGCTGGCCCCAGTGCCTCCTAAATGCAGGAAGGAAGAACAAGAAAAATGGGTCACAAACCTCATCTAGTTTTTTTCTAATGTTTTTAATGTATATGTGTGTGCATGGACATTTGTGCATGTACAGGTATGTGCATGTGTGTTCATCTATGTGCCAAGGCCAGAGGATAACCTTAGACATTATCCTCAAGTATCCAATCCACCTTCTTGGGGATGGGGTCTCTTTCTGGCCCAGAGATCACCAATTAGGCTAGGGTGGCAGGTCAGCGAGCCCCAGAGATCCTCCTGCCTCCACCCCTCCAGCCCTGGGGTTACAAGTTTACACCACTATGCTCAGCATTCTTACATGGGTGCTGGGAACCAAATGCAGATCTTCACGCTTGCAAAGCGAGTGCTTGACAGGCTACATCACTCCTCTTACCCTCATTTCGCTCTCAAGCACACACCCAACAGGCAAAGCAAGAGCCCAGCACGGTCTTTCTCATTCCTCAAGGAATCACCCAGGAGCAGGTGATTCCTACCTCAGATGCCTCTCTGGTAGCTCAAGCAGTGGAAAGAAAACCCAGAGCAGCCTGGGTAGCGGTGACACTGATATAGCTGAGGATCCCTCGTCTGAACTGCTAAGGACCAGGCATGTTCAGTATTTCAGATAGTCACTGGATTGGGGATATTTGCATATCCATAAGTGAGAAATCATAGAGATGGGACTCACACACAAAACTGGTTTGTTTCCTGCATACTTGATGCACACAGCCTGAAGGGAATCTTACACAATACTTTCGGTAACCCACTTTTTCACTTTGCCCCATCACATAAGGTCAGTTGTAGGGTTTGCCCCTGTGGTACCATCTCGGTACTCAGTGTAGTCTAAACTTTAGAGCGATGTTGGATTTGGATGTCTAGGATGAAAGAGCCTAAATCTATACCGGCAAACATGAGCAGTATTTCCAGAACATACCCAAGAACCCTTCAACATGCCATGTGATTTACAATCCACTGACTCAATACTAACCCAAACAGATAGGGGCTTCTTCACCCACAAGTGAGGAAACTAAGGCGCGAAGAGATTGGTAAACAACTTGACCAGAGAAAGTGCCAAACAAAAGATCCAGAGAAGCAGAAAGCTAAACCGAGATGAGATTGGTGACAAAACATCAGAGTGGCACCAGGTTTCAGATTCAAGATCTATCCATGACCACCAAGGAGCCAGGCAAATGCTTAGCACCAGGCACTACTGAAGGAGGGAGGCCGGGTGGCTTCCTCAAAGACAGGAGCCAAGGCTCAAAAATGGTAAGGAGCAGGCAGGGGAAGAGTGGAGTAAACAGAAGACCAGGAAAGACACCTGAGTCCAAGAGATGAATGACCCATGCCACAGGGATGAGAGGGGAAAAAAAACGAGCCAAGCACCAGCGAGGATCACTTACCTGAGAAGATTGAAGCAAGCCTGAAGATGTCGGAGAGGCGCGAGGTCACGGGTTCATAGGGGGAAGCTTCATAGAACTCCTCACCTGGAAGAGAGGCGGGGCATGAGACACAGGCTCCTCCTCTCCGGTAGAGCCCTCCCATCAGACAGCAACCCTACCTAAGAAACTTCCACCAACACACCCCAGGGCCATCTAGGATGTGAGAGAGGCCAGCCCTTGCCAAATTGGAAAATGCTGTGCAGGCAAGGTAGGGGTGAAAGTTCAGTGTGTCGAGATGAACTATTCCTCACCAATCAGAGCAGGTGTGACTGCCTGACACGTGACTTCCCTGCAGGACTCACCCTCTTTGAAGGAGTCTAGGAGGAATAATAGCCTTTGGAAGGTCAAGTGCAAACCACAAAATCTGGAGACAGGGGCCCTACTAAAACTTTTAGCCCAACTTCCCTGTTTCACAAGAGAAGGCTCTTGGGTAGCTGGGCAGTGTAGCCCCTGGGAGCTGAAATCTCACACAGCTTCGAGTGGCAGACCCAGGGCTCAGGGATCTCCTGGAGACCCACACTCATAAGTTTCCCTTTGCCTCACATCATGTCACCAGAAAGAGTCTAGCTAGGGAGATTAAAAGTCACCAGGTGAAGGGTTTGACCCCCATGCGCCTATTTCCCCAAAACTTCTCCACTACCTGTTATCCCTGTGCCTCCTCAGAGTTTCAAGGTAGATCGAGGCTTGCAGTAGAAAAGCAAATAAATGGCAGGAAATAAATGGCCCAGGATGCCCAGGAGACCCCCACCACATTATCAAGAATCCCATACCCTCTGCGGACACCTTGCGAGAAAGGAAATATCCTCATGAGACCTGACCAGTGAGGAGAAATCAATGCAAACTCACTCAGACTGAGTGTGTGGTGATGGGGAGGGGCAGACAGGGGGTGACCCACAGCCTCACCCATTGATTTCCTATCCAGCAGGGCCTGGCTTCACCGGCAGGCACCCTTGCCTACAGAGAGCCCGGGTGAGCAGCATCTGTGAAGGATGCCCCTGGAAGAGGGAGCAGACACTGCCCCTGTAAAAGATACCTTCATCTGGCCCAAGAGGCCACAGAGAACCAGGACTAGAGATCCAGCTAGCCCTGGGATGCTCCATAGCCACTGAGTGCCTTCCTCATTAGAGAAGGTACCTGCAAGCTTGGGTCAAGATACCCAAAGCACAGGGAAGAAGCTCATGCCCTCCCATTCAGAGGAGTTCTAGCCTGCATTTTGCCAGGAAATGCTGTGCACCAGGCAGCACCCAGAACATAGAGTGTGTGTCCCACTAGGATCCGCTCACAGCTTCATCCATTGCCTCTCATTACACCCACTGAAGCTTAACTTACTCCCTCCCAGGAGACTCCCAGGAGTGGGGCCCCAGGCATTGCCACATATTAAAGACAAACAATGTAAGAGCTTGGGAATTGCTGTTATGATAAAAAATAAAGTTGCATTGCACTTTCTACATGCCCACAGTCCCAAGCATACTTCACACACACTAACTTACTCTCTTCTTCACTGCTCTGTGAGCTAGGCACTATTGCTCCCCTAATAATGCTGACAGGGAGCACAAGAGAAGTCACATGCTCCACAGTGCCTTGGCTTCATTGCCTAGTAAGCTACAGAGCCCAACTTTAGTCTTAGGGTGATGGTACTAGGGTACAAGGCCCTCTCATGTTATGACACTCTCCCAAGTATCATGTGGCTTTTCAAAAGGCCCCTTGGTTAGAGCACTGTTACCGGTGTGGGTGTGCTGTTCCCCAGCGCTGCCCAACTGCCCCCTTGCCTGACTTTGGGAAACATAGCCTTCGGTCTGATTGTAGGACAGCCCACGCCATTGGCTAGCCAGGAGTCCTCCCTTTCTAAGCCCCCTGTCATTTAAATGGTCTGTCCCTGCAACTGGAGCACCAGGAACTGCCACTGAAGCCCGATCCAGGATGCAGAGTCTGGGAACTGACACACGTGGTACCCCTTTGCTCTTCATGGTCTAGATATCAGGGACCCTGAATTTCAGAATCACCTTTGGAGCAGCATTGGTGACATCCCCACTGTGGCCATACATGGTTGTAATGACAGGAAAAGAAGAGACCCTCCATACCCATTTCCCAGCCACAGGATCACCCTCAGCCCAGTCAAAAGGAACTTGGATATGGTGTAAGGACCCCGGATTCAGCCACCAGCTTGCTATGTGACCTGGACAGTCATTCTACCCCTGTGACTCAGTTTTCCCTACAAACAGGGCTAATGGGTTACAGTTCTGACTCCCTAAACTCCGTGGCTACCTCTTGAGAAGCCATATGCCTGTCACACTGGTTTCCCTTCCTCCAGGGCCACCTCAGCTCCTGCTGCAGGTGTGGGGTCCTGGAGCTGGGTAGAGGAATCAAAGACATGGGCAAGTCCCATCTACCTCAGGGTCAGAGGGAAACCAAGAATGGGAGGAAGGTCCCATGTCCCTCCCCATCATCTCTCCTCTCTCAGTATGTCTTGTCCTCCCAGGCCCAGCCCAGCTACTAAGTATTACTAAGGTGTATGGAGAAGGTACCTACAGTCTCCCCAGGGAAACGGCTCAACCTTACAATGAATTATTAACTCTCAGGCAGACCTTATCACTCACAGGGATATAACCTCCTGCTCAAAGGCCTCCTAGCTTCTCCTGACAAATCCTGAACAGTAAATCTCCAGCCCTGAGACCTAGGAGAAGAGGCAGCCTCTTAGAGAGAAGAGGCAAGCATCTGCAGAAAGAGGCAAGCTGGGATGCATTTCTGGAACTCTCCCATGGCAAGCATAGGCTCTACAGTCTCCATGGGGCCAGCACCCTCTGAGGCCTACAGTGGTGTTAACAGGTGGTGGTTGAGTGAATGAACTCAAGAGTCCCCTCCAGACATGGACCCAGAGACAGCTATGCGCAGGGAGGTGTTCCAAGCCCAAAGGGGCCTTGAATATCCCACGGTATTGACAAATAAATACACACAGCATCATGTTCACCACTGCCACTTCTGGTCACAGGCTGTCCTGCACACAGGCATACCAATGCCAAAGGGAG
Organism: Alexandromys oeconomus; assembly: GCA_963919705.1. NCBI lineage: Eukaryota > Metazoa > Chordata > Mammalia > Rodentia > Cricetidae > Alexandromys > Alexandromys oeconomus. Next base: position 25,136,558 of record CAWTZB010000064.1, read on the forward strand.
CCACCAAGGTGATGGGACGGCTCCCGCTAAGTCAGTTCTATCGCTTCTCAAGTGGGCCCACCTCTGCCAGCAGTCTGAAGACCTAAATTCAGTTCCCCGCCGGCTCACAACTCTCTGTAGCTCTCAACTCCAGAGAATCCTACGCCTCTGGCTTCCGTGGGTACTTGTGCTCATGTGCTCAGAAACCTCACGCAGACACACATACACACACACACACACACATACACACACGTACATAGTTAAAATAATAAAAATAAATGCTTTTCAAAAGCTCTGAACTCAGAAATGCAAGGCAAAGCTATCCACTTCCAGAAGCAGGAGGCTTCATGGCGTGCAAGCCAGAGGCAGACTACTAGGTATACAGTTCCTCATGTCGTGTATGGAGAAGCACCTGTGTGTTAGGACAGCCTTGCCTTCCTGGGTGCTAGAGAGGAGAGGCCACCTAAAGGCCTAGGGAATCACTGTTCTTGATGGCAGTGATACAATTATTAAGTGTATGAGCTTCCTAGCCATATGTTCAGAGCATATCTGAGCCATCTTGGTGACTGCTAGGGACCCCTCTCTCTTAGGACTCTACTGTTGTAGCTGGGCTCCTCCCTCCTTTCACCCTTCCCTTTTGGTACTCTACAAGGGAACTCTTCTCTCATCTTAGGCTACCGAGCCACTTCTGTCCCTAGTCTCACCCCTGTCCTCTCTCCCAGAGGCACAAATGCACAGAGAACCTTCCTATTGTCTTCCCCCTGTCTCTCCATCACTCCTAACTTCCTTTGGGGTTTAGACAGCCCCACCTTCTCTCACCTTTAAAAAAGAAAATATGTCATCCCTCTGTTCTCTAGAGAGAGAGAGAGAGAGAGAGAGAGAGAGAGAGAGAGAGAATAACTTCCAATCCTCTGCCTCCACTCACTCCCTAACCAGGGCTCTGTTCCCAGAAGCCACCTAGGAGGCTTACCCTCCTGCTTGACCTGAAATATGTGAGCTATTGAGAGTCTTCTGTTTCCTTGGTGGTCCTCCCAATCCTCTTCCAGAACCTTCTCAAGCACCTGTGCACATCCCCTCCCCTCACCTGCCCTTTAAGAGACAGCAGGCCAGGACCTCTTTCACTGTCCTCATTCTGGGACTGCACCCCTGTCTTAGCTCCAGCTTCTAAACAAAGGCTCATGGACACTCTAGAATCTCTCTAGAATCACATCCTTCCCTGAACTCCATACCTGCATGCCTACAGGGCTTGACCAATGACAAGTGGGGAGCCCCAGAGCAAGACCACACCCCCTGCCTTCTTCTACTCAAAGCCTTGGCGGGTACAGGAAGCTGGAGGGTCTTCCTTGGCCACTCTTTCCCTTCCCATCTCCCAGGCAGTAGTTGACAAAAACCTGTTGATTCTAGCTTGTTCAGAAGCGTACACATCCATTTTTCCTTGGTTGCCCTGTCCTGTTCCTGCCATTGTCCCTGCCTGGGGTCACAGTCCCTACAACCGACTGTCTTCCCTAGAACTCCATGGACATTCTTTTGGAGTGTCGATCTGATCACCTCCCTGGAAATCTGAATTAAAACCATTCAAGTTTACCGTTGCCCAGCAGCTATCTTTCCTCCCAGCCCCCAGCCCTTCCGATAACAATGGAAGTAACATTGTCCAGTTACTTCCAGTTCTTCTTGAAGATTCAACTCTCAGGCCTGACCCTAACATGCTTCTCCCTCCACCTGCCCACTCTTAGTATGTCCTTCACCTGGGTGGTGACTCCATCCCAGCCTTGAGACAGCATCTTCCCAGATGCTTTAGGTTTTTTAACAAGGGCTTAAACCGCCCCTCTGAGGCATTTCTACTACGCCCTGGACCTTTCCGTAGCAACACTTACGCCTTCAAATGGCAAGTTCCCCCTTTCTTACTGCACTCCATCCCAGGCAAAGGCAACTCCTGATTCCAGACTATTCCCGTAGCACCAAGCAACAATGCGCTCTCAATACATGCTTGCCGAATTAGTAAATGAACATCTGGCCGAGGTGACCAATCATCCTGAAGTGTGTGCAGCTCTCAAGGTCCTGTCTAGACCGAGGAGTATCGAGGAGGTGTCAATGGGGGAGGGACTCCCAGGTTCTGTCTTGGGCAGGCTTGAGGAGAGCTTGCCTAGAGACATGGGACCTGTTGCTCATGTCCCATCCTGAGCTCCTAAGGTCTGAATAAAATACCTAGGTCAGCCATTAGATCCTGGGACCACATGAAGAGAGCAAGTTTCTGGGCTCAGCTCCCGGCGAAAGGGCATCAGAGTGGCAGGGGCTGGTACCTCCTGCTCTCTATCTGCCTGGTGCCTCTTCCCTCTCCTGGGCACAACTTCTGCTGCCCTTACTTGCATTTCGCCATCCAGCTCGTCCTCCATCTGTCATTTCCCTTCCTCTACCGCCATTGTCCTCCTAGCAGGGGTCCTTACTTCCTCTCAATTCTAGATTCTCTTACGGATTTGTAAAATGGGGAGCAGACCAGGTCACCTTTCTACAAGCCCTCCCTTCTGCACCCCTGGCTGGATCCATCCTCTCTTCCCTACCACCACCCTTCCTAGGGGCCCAGCCAGGCTTACCCTCGGTCAGCCCCAGATGGATGCTCCAGTAGATCTGCAGACACTGCAGCTCCTTCTTCATGCCCCGCTTGCAGCGGCAGTCATACAGCGGGCTTTCCTGCAAGACCTCCAGGGCCGCCTGGCACTCCTTATTGGCCAGCATGGTATTGCGATCCCGGCCTGCCAGGCACTGCCGAAGGGTGCGGTACCTGGAGCTGCAGTTGGATTCAGCCGCACACAGCTCATTGGCCCGGACACAGTCCACTGGGGGGCGCCAGCCGTGGAGCTCAGAGCCCTGCAGGGAGGAAGGGCTGGCCAAAGAGCGGAGGGTTTCGTCTGGGTAGTGGGGAGGGAAGACAAGCATGAATGAGGGCTACCACAGTCTCCGACCCCAAGGCAGGCCTAAGGCTTGAAGGAACTTCTCACCCACTTTTGTACCAAAGTACACAGAGATTAAGGTCAACTCAGACCCAATCTAGTCAGCCATGTTCCCCTACAGTCATGGTTCATATTCATTTCCTCTGAGCACAGTCCTAGGCAGCGCCCTTCACTGAAAACTGCAGGCAGGCTAAGACGCGGTAGTCCAGACAGAATGCCATGCCCTCAACAAGGAATGGTAGGGTTTATACAGCGTGACCTCACTGCATCTCCCAACGTTCAAACCTCGGCTCCATCCAAGGCCTTGGTTTGAAGGCACTAAAAGTCAGGTAGCCTTCAGAGACCGTCTGAACCTTCGAGAGACCCAAGAATCAAGCCTCGCCATCACGTTTCAGGGACACTCGGGTCCAAAGAAGGGAAACAACTCAAGAGAAGCAAAGCCCTCCAGCCCTTTGACTCATCATTCCACTGTTGCTAGGATCTTAGAAGACAACCAGAAACAAGCCTAACCCTGTGGTCCAGGAGGCCCAGGAGGGGAAAAGGAGACCCCCCCTTTTCGGCCTTGCCTTCCGTATTTGCCAACTTCATTTCAGACGGTGGCCTGACCAAGTGGCTGGCATAGCCAAGTTCCACCCCAGCCTCCTGCGAAAGAGAAGGCATTAGGTGAAGCACAGAAGCGAACCTGCTCTCCCTGGTGCGCAGGCCCTAGCAGGACTTGCCTCCCCCACCTCCATCTCTCAACTCCTCTTGCTTCCTTCTCCCAAGGGTCTGTTCTCAGCACACCTCATCAACTCATCACCTTTTCCCTTCTCCTCCCCTTTCCTTCCTTTCCTCCCTGAAATTCCTCTCTCCCTCTTTTTTAATTCCTTCCAAAAGCAAAATAATAAATCAATTACAGAAAAGAAAACACTCCCCTCCTTTGGGTCCTGCCTTCCAGCCTGAGCTGGCTTTAACCCACCCTTCTTATCTGCTTCCCACAGTCCCCTCAGAAGGGAGGGGTTTGAAGAGTGGACATGAAGGGCAGAGAAGAAGCTGGTCAGACCCTTTTAAAGCCAAGCTCCCAAAATGGTTTCCTCCAGATATAGAGGACATCTTCTGTCTCTATGTCCTTCCTTAACTCCTAACTTCAGACCCTGCCCCCACCAAAAAAAAAAAAAAAAAAAAAAAAACGCCATACCACTGCTACAGCAAAGACTGCCTTCTGCAAGACCCAAAGGATAATTTTTGAGAGGTGTCCTCTACTCCCTTCCACTCCAAAACAAAATAAAATTCTAGGCCATTAGTCCCTTCCTCAGAATACCGCAGAATCCCCCACCCCTTTCTTGCCCAGCCACTCTCAGGCCTTCTCCCTAGGAGGCCCTGCTCACGGGGGAGCTACTGCAGGGAGACAGCGACACCTACAGGTAGAGCTGCACACAGCAAGCCTCTCACTCCCCAGAGCCTCTGGTTGGGGGGAAATCATTCCCAGAGAGCCTTAGGCCTTTCCCCACAAGAAAACAGCAAAGAGATGAAGGGGAGTGGGACTCCCGATGGAGGAGGCTCCAGTTAGAGCAAAGGAAGATTTCTTCTCTCCTGACCATTATCCCGCCTCAGAACAGAAAGAACTGAAGAATGTAACCACTCCGAGACAAAACAAGAGGTAGAAACCTGTACTGAGTAGGAGTTACGGGAAGCAAGGTCGGCGGGCCCAGGCACTAGTGTTAGATGTGTCCTCCACGAAAGCTGAGGTAGCAGCTTTCTTTCTAGGCTTCAGCAGATTCCAACGTTGCTTTACAGGACTCTAGTGCCTCTGGGCCGCCCAGGAGCAGCTGAACCACCACACTCCTACCCCATCCTCTCCCCCCCCCCCCCTCACTTGCACCTGTCTGCCTCTCTCAGCCAGTCCTGAGCTTCCACTGACTTTATCCTACAGATTCACAGAAAGAGGTAGGTCCACCTTCCACCTGACTGAGCTAGAGGCTGGACTGTCTGAGGGGGCTTAGAATGGACATACAGACATTCAGGGCCTTCTACTGGCTCAGAATTCACACTTGTTTAAAGTCAGCCTAGAAGCTCCAGAGAGTGCAGCAATAAAGCTACTCAGTCTGCCTGCCCTGCAACTGAGCCCAGAGCCCCCAGGATGCCCTGAACACAAGTCTCTGTTGGCTCCCAGGCCAGTATCGAGAGACTTCCCATCCTGTCAACTGGTGTTCGTGATATGCTCTGCAGAGGACCAGGACATGCTTTCACCAACTGTCCTAATCTCTGGGACTCAGCTTCAAAGCTCCCAGAAGCAGCCATGCCCGGACAGAGAAAGGGACTCACAGCAGCCAGGATTCGCTAGCCAAGAATCCAGAAAAGTCTGGCTTCCTGGCCTGAAGGAAGGAAACTTGGGTCTATGGAGAGTAGGTAGTGTGGAACAGTTTCGGGGAGCACAGGGAAGGGGGGGGTCCAGATTGCTGTCCTGCATCCAGTGTCCCCTCAAGAGCCAGATATGTGTGCTAGAATGCCACCGGGGATGGGCCCTCTGCACACCGGGTCCCCATCATTTTCTACACTGCGTTCTCTCCGTGTGTGCCAACACTGGAAATCTGAATGGCTGGGCTAAAAGGCCCTTTCTCTCCACTCTAGTCCTCTGACACTAGATCTCACTCAGAGCCTTTGAAAAGGCATCTGAAGGCCCTCGCTGGGACGGGGGACACTCTTCACCATGGCCCCAGCCAAACCATTGACTTGAGAAGGAACCTCCATTCTGAATTGGCTTTCCAACTGGTTCCCAACTATAGTCTTCTAGGCAGGGAAAGGGCCATTGGATTTAGGTTTCTTTCACAGCACTCCATTCTATCAGAGCCTTTCAGAATCCCACGGTCTGTCATTGAGTTGAGTCTTTGCCCAGCTTTGGAGAGGGACTTCTCAAGGGAGAGGGGACTGAAGAGTCATGACCCAAGGAGATGCCAGGCAACCCTGCCCACTCCCACAATGGTAGACATTTCTGCTGTGTGTTCATACTCCACACACACGCATACACACCCATTAT